>OU342735.1:459854010-460526041 GCA_910589765.1 Avena atlantica | reverse complement strand
TTCTTTCCAATCATCTGCATCAGGAGCTGCATATGCCTCAGTAATGGATCTGGGAGTATCATCCACAAGGTACATGATGAAATCATTGCCAAAGGATTTTCCAACCCTCTGTCTCTTACTCCTCGTGAGAGGTTCATCGTCATCCTTCTCAAGAAATTCCTCTGTGGTTGTTCAGAATTATCAATAGATGCACTAGATTAGGAAGTATTTCAGAAGAAATCCTACCAATGGTATGCATATTCATAGGAAAAAATATTCTCAAAGAATGTTGCATCACGAGATTCCATTATAGTATCAACATGCATATCAGGTACCTCAGATTTAACCACTAGAAATCTATAGCCTACCACTCCGTGGAGGCATATCCTAGAAAGAACAATCCACTGTCTTGGGTCCGAGCTTGCGTTTCTTGGGAATCGGTATGTTGATCTTCGCCAAACACCCCAAGTACGCAGATATGAAAGTGATGGTTTTCTCCCCAACCCACTCCTCATAAGGGGTCTTTTCTTTATTCTTGTTAGGAACTCTATTCAGGACATGACATGAAGTCAACAAGCCTCCCCACCATGCCTTTGATAAATCAGCAGTGGCTAACATGGAATTCACCAAGTCAGTCAGCGTGCGGTTTTCCTCTCGGCAACCCCGTTTGATTGGGGAGAGAGTGGAGGCGTCCTCTCATGAATAATTCCGGTTCCTGACAGAATTCATCAAATATTTTTGGGGAAAATACTCACCACCACGATCCGACCTAAGACGCTTGATCTTTCTCTCTAGTTGATTTTCAACTTCGGCCTTATAGATTTTAAAGTAGTCTAAAGCCTCATCTTTAGTTTGCAACAAGTAAACATAGCAGAATTTAGTAGCATCATCTATCAACGTCATGAAATATCTCTTTTCACCTTTTGTCACACACCATTCATCTCACATAGATCAGAATGTATGGTTTCTAGAGGTGCCAGTTTCTCTCCTCGGCAGCCTTGTGAGGCTTTCGAGGTTGCTTTGATTGCACCACAACTATGGC
Source organism: Avena atlantica (assembly GCA_910589765.1). Classification (NCBI taxonomy): domain Eukaryota; kingdom Viridiplantae; phylum Streptophyta; class Magnoliopsida; order Poales; family Poaceae; genus Avena; species Avena atlantica. The sequence goes on along the minus strand of OU342735.1, from coordinate 460,525,020 downwards.
ACTTGGACCTTGGCAATAGTGAAATTCGGAATTAAACTCATGCTGGACATCCGAGACATCAAACCAAAATTAATGTGACAAAACGAGAATGCCAAACACTGGTATCATCATTACAACCACCACCAATATTATTCTGGATTATTACAAAACTCTGAAAGTGAAAACCGGAACAAGCCTCCGAACTCATAACCTTTACCAATAAATTGTCCATGTTTCGAAACAACGACTTTATTAGACTCTAGACAACCTTAAACCCATCTCTGCAAAGAAGGGAGCCACTAACGATGATTCTTGTTCATAGTAGGGACATGCTGCACGTTCCTCAGCTGCACGATCTTTCCGAAGTAAACTTCAGATCCACCGTGCCAACACCACGAACAGAAGATGTGATCCATTCCCCATTAGGACGGATGATCCCGAGCGACCTGATAAGAAGTGAACATAGAGATGTCAGCACACACATGAACATTAGCACCCGTATCAAGCCACCAACACGGTGATTGAAATACTGAAAGAACAGTAAATAAATTACCATACCCATCAGTATTGCTAGCGGTCACGACGTTGACAGTCTTGGCCTTTTTCCCTCTACGGTCTGCGCGTTCTGGACAGTCCTTGGAAAAAATGGCCGGGTCTCCACAAGTGTAACAAGACAGTTCACTCTTGTGTCCTGTTCATCTTCTTCTTCTGAAGGTTGTAGTCTTTACAGGCTTGTTAAAGGAGGGTTTGAAGTTCCCTTTGTTCTTGCCTACGGATTTGCCTTTCTGCACAAAGTTAGCAGTAGCAAGACCTCTCCTTTCTTTCGTGTGTCCTTAGCCCGAGCCTTCTCCTCAACATCAAGGGACGCTATCAGATTTCAACTGATATCTCCTGTCTCTTGTGTTTGAGAGTTGTGGCAAAGTTCCTCCATGAAGGGGGCAACTTAGCAATATGCATCCCGCCACAAACTTGTCGGGTAAGGTACACTTAAGGAGTTCGAGCTCCTTGGCAATGCACTGTATCATGCGCTTGTTGAACCACAGGAAGGTCCTTAGTCATCTTAAATCATGAAAGCTCTCCATGATATACAGTTCACTGCCAGCATCTGCAGCACCAAACTTGGCATCCAGTGCATCCCAGAGCTCCTTTCCGTCTTTTATGTGCATAAAACACATCACACAGACGGTCAACAAGAATGCTCAGAATACATCCCACAAAGACAGTATTAGCATCCTCGAACTTCTTCTGATCCTGTCAGATATAGTTCCCTCAGGTTTGCCTTTATGATGTGGAACACTTTCATGTGGTCAGCCCAAGCTCATCCTTGTACTGCCACCTCTTAAAGTGCACACCGCGTTAAACTTATCCGGCCTCAGTGCATCGGTAAAACCAGCCATTGTTAATTCAGGAATTGCCTACAATAAGGTTTTTGGATTGTTGGATTATTAGGCATAATTTCCACGATTAATTCTAGAATATAAATCATGACAAAACCAGCTACTAGCTATGTAACTCGAACATATAGATGTACTAAACAACGGATGATCGGAAACAAACAGCAGCCTAACATGTTACTCGCAGAACATGATGAATAACCAACAGGAGGATCACGTAGCACGTACCGTTCGGTTGTCGTAGTAGAAACTTTGGGGAAGAGTGATGGCAGCAGATGATGGCGATGAAGACGGCGGTAGGCAAAGCACCGCCCTGACTTGGATGGAAGACGACCCGTGATGAAGAACTCGAGCAGTCGTGCAGAGCGCTTCCCAAAAACCTTATTCGCCCTCTCCCGTACAGGATCACAAGGGCGAGTGGTTCCGGAGACCTGCTCTCCCGTCCGCCGGTGCACGCCGACAAGCGGGATGGAGTAGACTACGGTGACGGCGCAAGTAGAGAGGATGGCAAAACCCTAGATTGGTTTTTCGGTGGTGTTGTGCGGTTGGTGGTAGCCGCGCAGGACTTTATATAGAGCGGCTCAGGAACCCTAACGGAGGCGAACGTGGGCCGAGTCCATGTTACGCACGTTCGGGTCGGTTACAGTAGCCCACGATCCGGGAGCGACCCAAATAAGCTAACTGTTTGACACGTCTGTCAATTTTCCTAAGAAGCAAAATAAAGCTCGGCTCGACGAGATTCCCGCAAACCGCGGCGCGCGCGTCGTGACGAGGCGAGCGTGCGTGCGAGCGGCGTCGTCGTCGGAGGAGGAGCGCGCGTGTGTATCTCTCTTATTCCTACTCACTTACAAAGTGGTGCAACACTCCACCTTATAAGGTGGTGCAACTCTCCTCCAACTTTCCATGTGGGACTAAACTTTAGCTCCCACTCCACTCCCATGTGAGCTGCCACAAACATGGGCCCAAACACATATGGGCTGCCACAAATTTTGGCTTTGAGATTTAGGGAAAATCTGAAATACTCATGGGCCTAAATGGATTAGCCCCATTATTTCTAACAATCCCCCACCAGATCTCAAATGCCCATTTGAAGATTTTCCAATCCTTGCTACTTGTTTATATACCAGTGTTTCAGCAGAGACTGTTAAGTTGAACTTCCGCCTAGAATCTTGAACTACGTCTATCAACAACTTGAAATATGGACGAACCTTGAATTGCAAGTTTGGTGCCAATAGATTTCGCTCAAAATCATAACTAGTACTTGGCTGTCAGTATCCTACCCCGCGGGTTGGAGCATATGCGTCATACTCCCTGGTCTCTTCATGAGTTTACTAGAGATCACCCAGATCTCATAGACCGCGACGTTTACAGTCGAGCTCATATAGGTGTGTTCTTTCAAGAATGCCTGTAGGATGGCATCTTTGCTAATTAAAGCCAACAGAACACATTAAGGCATGTTGCCAACCTGCCTTACAGATTATGAGAGTCATGCATCTTCACATAGAGAGGGTTATAAAATACTCTCCTCAGTCAAACCACTAGCTTGTTCTTCCCAGATCCTAACTCACGGGATCTCCGATCACATAGGTTGGGTTACCACTAAGGTGTGACATCCATGGGTCTCAACCCCATCTCCCTCGATGCACTTTCTATCACATTTCGTGATAGTCCCTTTGTAAAGGGATCTGCCAGGTTTTTGTCTGTTTGAATATACGTAACAGTTATTACTCCGGAGTTTCTCAATTTCCTGACAGATTTCAAACGTCTTTTCACGTTTCTTGATGACTTCGCGTTATCCTTAGAATTTTTCACTTTGACAATAACAGTTTGGTTGTCACAATTCAAAAGTATTGCCGGCGGCACAGGTTTCTCAACCACAGGCAAGTCCATCAAGAGCTCACGCAGCCATTCTGACTCAACAGTGGCTGTGTCTAAAGCAGTAAGTTCTGCTTCCATAGTTGACCTTGTCAATATGGTTTGTCCACGAGACCTCCATGACACTGCGCCACCTCCAAGGGTAAACACATACCCGCTCGTGGCGTAGAGTTCATCAACGTCAGAGATCCAATTCGAATCACTATATCCTTCAAGCACAGTAGGATTCCCTGAATAGTGAATCCCATAGCTCATCGTACCACATAGATAGCGCATGACCCTTTCAAGTGCATGCCAATGATCAATACCCGGGTTAGACATGAACCTACTCAACTTGCTCACAGCAAAAGAGATATCGGGTCTTGTAGCGCTTGCTAAGTACATGAGAGAACCAACAACTTGTGAATATTTCAGCTGATCTGTTGGTTCCTTCTTATTCTTTCGTAATGTCAAACTGGGATCATAAGGTGTTGGAGAAGTCTTGCCTCATTAAAGCCAAACCGGCTCAAGACCTTCTCAACATAATGAGATTGCGTTAAAGTAATCCCATTCTCGTTCTTAATAAGCTTGATGTTCAGAATGACATCAGCCTCTCCCAGATCTTTCATATCAAAACTCTTTGATAGGAAAGACTTGACCTCATTTATCACTTTCATGTTTGTACCAAAGATCAGAATGTCATCCACATACAAACATAATATAACGCTATCGCCCCCACCATGGCGATAGTAAACACACCTATCAGCCTCATTAATGACAAAGCCAGCAGAAAGTAGAGTTCTGTCAAACTTCTCATGCCATTGCTTAGGTGCTTGTTTCAGGCCATATAAAGATTTCAGTAACTTACACACCTTTGTCTCTTCACCTTTTACCACAAACCCATCCGGCTGATCCATATAGATCTCCTCTTCCAACTCTCCATTAAGGAAAGCTGTCTTCACGTCCATTTGATGAAAGAGAAGACCATAAGAGGCAGCCAGGGACAGTAGTACTCGAATGGTGGTCAGTCTAGCGACAGGTGAATAGGTGTCAAAGTAATCTTCGCCTTCTTTCTGTGTGTAGCCCTTAGCTACAAGACGTGCCTTGTACTTCTCAATAGTACCATCAGGCCTTAGCTTCTTCTTGAACACCCACTTACATCCCACAGGTGTACAACCATAGGGTCGTTCTGATAATTCCCAAGTTCCATTAGAAAGAATCGAGTCCATCTCATTTGGACAGCTTCTTTCCAATCATCTGCATCAGGAGATGCATATGCCTCAGTAATGGATCTGGGAGTATCATCCACAAGGTACACGATGAAATCATTGCCAAAGGATTTTGCAACCCTCTGTCTCTTACTCCTCGTGAGAGGTTCATCGTCATCCTTCTCAAGAAATTCCTCATGTGGTTGTTCAGAATTATCAATAGATGCACTAGATTCAGGAAGTATTTCAGAAGAAATCCTACCAATGCTATGCATATCTTTCATAGGAAAAATATTCTCAAAGAATGTTGCATCACGAGATTCCATTATAGTATCAACATGCATATCAGGTACCTCAGATTTAACCACTAGAAATCTATAGCCTACACTCCGTGGAGCATATCCTAGAAAGATACAATCCACTGTCTTGGGTCCGAGCTTGCGTTTCTTGGGAATCGGTATGTTGATCTTCGCCAAACACCCCCAAGTACGCAGATACGAAAGTGATGGTTTTCTCCCAACCCACTCCTCATAAGGGGTCTTTTCTTTATTCTTGTTAGAAACTCTATTCAGGACATGACATGAAGTCAACAAAGCCTCCCCCCACCATGCCTTTGATAAACCAGCAGTGGCTAACATGGAATTCACCAAGTCAGTCAGCGTGCGGTTTTTCCTCTAGGCAACCCCGTTTGATTGGGGCGAGTAGGGAGGCGTCCTCTCATGAATAATTCCGTGTTCCTGACAGAATTCATCAAATATTTTGGGAAAATACTCACCACCACGATCCGACCTAAGACGCTTGATCTTTCTCTCTAGTTGATTTTCAACTTCGGCCTTATAGATTTTAAAGTAGTCTAAAGCCTCATCTTTAGTTTGCAACAAGTAAACATAGCAGAATTTAGTAGCATCATCTATCAACGTCATGAAATATCTCTTTTCACCTTTTGTCAACACACCATTCATCTCACATAGATCAGAATGTATGAGTTCTAGAGGTGCCAAGTTTCTCTCCTCGGCAGCCTTGTGAGGCTTTCGAGGTTGCTTTGATTGCACACAACTATGGCACTTGGAACCTTTGGCAATAGTGAAATTCGGAATTAAACTCATGCTGGACATCCGAGACATCAAACCAAAATTAATGTGACATAAACGAGAATGCCAAACACTGGTATCATCATTAACACCACCACAAATATGATTCATGGATTTATTACAAAACTCTGAAAGTGAAAACCGAAACAAGCCTCCGAACTCATAACCTTTACCAATAAATTGTCCATGTTTCGAAACAACGACTTTATTAGACTCTAAGACAACCTTAAACCCATCTCTGCAAAGAAGGGAGCCACTAACGAGATTCTTGTTCATAGTAGGGACATGCTGCACGTTCCTCAGCTGCACGATCTTTCCGGAAGTAAACTTCAAATCCACCGTGCCAACACCACGAACAGAAGCATGTGATCCATTCCCCATTAGGACGGATGAATCCCGAGCGACCTGATAAGAAGTGAACATAGAGATGTCAGCACACACATGAACATTAGCACCCGTATCAAGCCACCAACACGGTGATTGAAATACTGAAAGAACAGTAAATAAATTACCATACCCATCAGTATTGCTAGCGGTCACGACGTTGACAGTCTTGGCCTTTTTCCCTCTGCGGTCTGCGCGTTCTGGACAGTCCTTGGAAAAATGGCCGGGCTCTCCACAAGTGTAACAAGACAGTTCACTCTTGTCCCTGTTCGTCTTCTTCTTCTTGAAGGTTGTAGTCTTTACATGCTTCTTAAAGGAGGGTTTGAAGTTCCCTTTGTTCTTGCCTACGGATTTGCCTTTCTGCACAAAGTTAGCAGTAGCAAGACCCTCTCATTTCTCAGTAGTGTCCTTAGCCCGAGCCTTCTCCTCAACATCAAGGGACATTATCAGATTTTCAACTGATATCTCCTGTCTCTTGTGTTTGAGAGTTGTGGCAAAGTTCCTCCATGAAGGGGGCAACTTAGCAATAATGCATCCCGCCACAAACTTGTCGGGTAAGGTACACTTAAGGAGTTCGAGCTCCTTGGCAATGCACTGTATCTCATGAGCTTGTTGAACCACAGGAAGGTCCTTAGTCATCTTAAAATCATGAAAGCTCTCCATGATATACAGTTCACTGCCAGCATCTGCAACACCAAACTTGGCATCCAGTGCATCCCAGAGCTCCTTTCCGTCTTTTATGTGCATAAACACATCACACAGACGGTCAGCAAGAATGCTCAGAATACATCCCACAAAGACAGTATTAGCATCCTCGAACTTCTTCTGATCCTCGTCAGATATAGTTCCCTCAGGTTTGCCTTTACTGATGTGGAACACTTTCATCGTGGTCAGCCAAAGCTCAGTCTTGTACTGCCACCTTTAAGTGCACACCGGTAAACTTATCCGGCCTCAGTGCATCGGTAAAACCAGCCATTGTTAATTCAGGAAATTGCCTACAATAAGGTTTTTGGATTGTTGGATTATTAGGCATAATTTCCACGATTAATTCCAGAATATAAATCATGACAAAACCAGCTACTAGCTCATGTAACTCGAACATACTAGATGTACTAAACAACAGGATGATCGGAAACAAACAGCAGCCTAACATGTACTCGCAGAACATGATGAATAACCAAACAGGATCACGTAGAACGTACCGTTCGGTTGTCGTAGTAGAAACTTTGGGGAAGAGTGATCGCAGCAGATGGCGATGAAGACGGCGGTAGGCAGCACCGCCTGACTTGGATGGAAGACGACCCGTGATGAAGAACTCGAGCAGTCGCGCAGAGCGCTTCCCAAAAACCTTATTCGCCCTCTCCCGTACAGGATCACAAGGGCGAGTGGTTCCGGAGACCTGCTCTCCCGTCCGCCGGTGCACGCCGGCAAGCGGGATGGAGTAGACTACGGTGACGGCGCAAGTAGAGAGGATGGCAAAACCCTATATTGGTTTTTCGGTGGTGTTGTGGCGGTAGCCGCGCAGGACTTTATATAGAGCGGCTCAGGAAACCCTAACGGAGGCGAACGTGGGCCGAGTCCATGTTACGCACGTTCGGGTCGGTTACAGTAGCCCACGATCCGGGAGCGACCCAAATAAGCTAACTGTTTGACACGTCTGTCAATTTTCCTGAGCAGCAAAATAAAGCTCGGCTCGGCGAGATTCCCGCAAACCGCAGCGCGCGCGTCGTGACGAGGCGAGCGTGCGTGCGTGCGTGCGAGCGGCGGCGTCGTCGGAGGAGGAGCGCGCGTGTGTATCTCTCTTATTCCCACTCACTTACAAAGTGGTGCAACACTCCACCTTATAAGGTGGTGCAACTCTCCTCCAACTTTCCATGTGGGACTAAACTTTAGCTCCCACTCCACTCCCATGTGAGCTTCCACAAACATGGGCCCAAACACATATGGGCTGCCACAAATTTGGGCTTTGAGATTTAGGGAAAATCTGAAATACTCATGGGCCTAAATGGATCAGCCCCATTATTTCTAACAATCCCCCACCAGATCTCAAATGCCCATTTGAAGATTTGCCAATCCTTGCTACTTGTTTATATACCAGTGTTTCAGCAGAGACTGTTAAGTTGAACTTCCGCCTAGAATATTGAACTACGTCTATCAACAACTTGAACAATGGACGAACCTTGAATTGCAAGTTTGGTGCCAATAGATTTCGCTCAAAATCATAACTAGTACTTGGCTGTCAGTAGCCTACCCCGCGGGTTGGAGCATATGCGTCATACTCCCTGGTCTCTTCATGAGTTTACTAGAGATCACCCAGATCTCATAGACCGCGACGTTTACAGTCGAGCTCATATAGGTGTGTTCTTTCAAGAATGCCATGTAGGATGGCATCTTTGCTAATTAAAGCCAACAGAAACAAATTAAGGCATGTTGCCAACCTGCCTTACAGATTATGAGAGTCATGCATCTTCACATAGAGAGGGTTATAAAATACTCTCCTCAGTCAAACCACTAGCTTGTTCTTCCCAGATCCTAATTCACGGGATCTCCGATCACATAGATTGGGTTACCACTAAGGTGTGACATCCATGGGTCTCAACCCCATATCCCTCGATGCACTTTCTATCACATTTCGTGATAGTCCCTTTGTAAAGGGATCTGCCAGGTTTTTGTCTGTTTGAATATACGTAACAGTCATTACTCCGGAGTTTCTCAATTTCCTGACAGATTTCAAACGTCTTTTCACGTGTCTTGATGACTTCGCGTTATCCTTAGAATTGTTCACTTTGACAATAACAGTTTGGTTGTCACAATTCAAAAGTATTGCCGGCACAGGTTTCTCAACCACAGGCAAGTCCATCAAGAGCTCACGCAGCCATTCTGACTCAACAGTGGCTGTGTGTAAAGAAGTAAGTTCTGCTTCCATAGTTGACCTTGTCAATATGGTTTGTCTACGAGACCTCCATGACACTACGCCACCTCCAAGGGTAAACACATACCCGCTCGTGGCGTAGAGTTCATCAACGTCAGAGATCCAATTCGAATCACTATATCCTTCAAGCACAGCAGGATTCCCTGAATAGTGAATCCCATAGCTCATCGTACCACATAGATAGCGCATGACCCTTTCAAGTGCATGACAATGATCAATACCCGGGTTAGACATGAACCTACTCAACTTGCTCACAGCAAAAGAGATATTGGGTCTTGTAGCGCTTGCTAAGTACATGAGAGAACCAACAACTTGTGAATATTTCAGCTGTTCTGTTGGTTCCTTCTTATTCTTTCGTAATGTCAAACTGGGATCATAAGGTGTTGGAGAAGTCTTGCCATCATTAAAGCCAAACCGGCTCAAGACCTTCTCAACATAATGAGATTGCGTTAAAGTAATCCCATTCTCGTTCTTAATAAGCTTGATGTTCAGAATGACATCAGCCTCTCCCAGATCTTTCATATCAAAACTCTTTGATATGAAAGACTTGACCTCATTTATCACTTTCATGTTTGTACCAAAGATCAGAATGTCATCCACATACAAACATAATATAACGCTATCGCCCCCACCATGGCGATAGTAAACACACCTATCAGCCTCATTAATGACAAAGCCAGCAGAAAGTAGAGTTCTGTCAAACTTCTCATGCCATTGCTTAGGTGCTTGTTTCAGGCCATATACAGATTTCAATAACTTACACACCTTTGTCTCTTCACCTTTTACCACAAACCCATCCGGCTGATCCATATAGATCTCCTCTTCCAACTCTCCATTAAGGAAAGCTGTCTTCACGTCCATTTGATGAACGAGAAGACCATAAGAGGCAGCCAGGGACAGTAGTACTCGAATGGTGGTCAGTCTAGCGACAGGTGAATAGGTGTCAAAGTAATCTTCGCCTTCTTTCTGTGTGTAGCCCTTAGCTACAAGCCGTGCCTTGTACTTCTCAATAGTACCATCAGGCCTTAGCTTCTTCTTGAACACCCACTTACATCCCACAGGTTTACAACCATAGGGTCGTTCTGATAATCCCAAGTTCCATTAGAAAGAATCGAGTCCATCTCATTTTGGACAGCTTCTTTCCAATCATCTGCATCAGGAGATGCATATGCCTCAGTAATGGATCTGGGAGTATCATCCACAAGGTACACGATGAAATCATTGCCAAAGGATTTTGCAACCCTCTGTCTCTTACTCCTCGTGAGAGGTTCATCGTCATCCTTCTCAAGAAATTCCTCATGTGGTTGTTCAGAATTATCAATAGATGCACTAGATTCAGGAAGTATTTCAGAAGAAATCCTACCAATGCTATGCATATCTTTCATAGGAAAAATATTCTCAAAGAATGTTGCATCACGAGATTCCATTATAGTATCAACATGCATATCAGGTACCTCAGATTTAACCACTAGAAATCTATAGCCTACACTCCGTGGAGCATATCCTAGAAAGATACAATCCACTGTCTTGGGTCCGAGCTTGCGTTTCTTGGGAATCGGTATGTTGATCTTCGCCAAACACCCCCAAGTACGCAGATACGAAAGTGATGGTTTTCTCCCAACCCACTCCTCATAAGGGGTCTTTTCTTTATTCTTGTTAGGAACTCTATTCAGGACATGACATGAAGTCAACAAAGCCTCCCCCCACCATGCCTTTGATAAACCAGCAGTGGCTAACATGGAATTCACCAAGTCAGTCAGCGTGCGGTTTTTCCTCTCGGCAACCCCGTTTGATTGGGGCGAGTAGGGAGGCGTCCTCTCATGAATAATTCCGTGTTCCTGACAGAATTCATCAAATATTTTGGGAAAATACTCACCACCATGATCCGACCTGAGACGCTTGATCTTTCTCTCTAGTCGATTTTCAACTTCGGCCTTATAGATTTTAAAGTAGTCTAAAGCCTCATATTTAGTTTGCAACAAGTAAACATAGCAGAATTTAGTAGCATCATCTATCAACGTCATGAAATATCTCTTTTCACCTTTTGTCAACACACCATTCATCTCACATAGATCAGAATGTATGAGTTCTAGAGGTGCCAAGTTTCTCTCCTCGGCAGCCTTGTGAGGCTTTCGAGGTTGCTTTGATTGCACACAACTATGGCACTTGGAACCTTTGGCAATAGTGAAATTCGGAATTAAACTCATGCTGGACATCCGAGACATCAAACCAAAATTAATGTGACATAAACGAGAATGCCAAACACTGGTATCATCATTAACACCACCACAAATATGATTCATGGATTTATTACAAAACTTTGAAAGTGAAAACCGAAACAAGCCTCCGAACTCATAACCTTTACCAATAAATTGTCCATGTTTCGAAACAACGACTTTATTAGACTCTAAGACAACCTTAAACCCATCTCTGCAAAGAAGGGAGCCACTAACGAGATTCTTGTTCATAGTAGGGACATGCTGCACGTTCCTCAGCTGCACGATCTTTCCGGAAGTAAACTTCAGATCCACCGTGCCAACACCACGAACAGAAGCATGTGATCCATTCCCCATTAGGACGGATGAATCCCGAGCGACCTGATAAGAAGTGAACATAGAGATGTCAGCACACACATGAACATTAGCACCCGTATCAAGCCACCAAAACGGTGATTGAAATACTGAAAGAACAGTAAATAAATTACCATACCCATCAGTATTGCTAGCGGTCACGACGTTGACAGTCTTGGCCTTTTTCCCTCTGCGGTCTGCGCGTTCTGGACAGTCCTTGGAAAAATGGCCGGGCTCTCCACAAGTGTAACAAGACAGTTCACTCTTGTCCCTGTTCGTCTTCTTCTTCTTGAAGGTTGTAGTCTTTACAGGCTTGTTAAAGGAGGGTTTGAAGTTCCCTTTGTTCTTGCCTACGGATTTGCCTTTCTGCACAAAGTTAGCAGTAGCAAGACCCTCTCCTTTCTCAGTAGTGTCCTTAGCCCGAGCCTTCTCCTCAACATCAAGGGACGCTATCAGATTTTCAACTGATATCTCCTGTCTCTTGTGTTTGAGAGTTGTGGCAAAGTTCCTCCATGAAGGGGGCAAATTAGCAATAATGCATCCCGCCACAAACTTGTCGGGTAAGGTACACTTAAGGAGTTCGAGCTCCTTGGCAATGCACTGTATCTCATGAGCTTGTTGAACCACAGGAAGGTCCTTAGTCATCTTAAAATCATGAAAGCTCTCCATGATATACAGTTCACTGCCAGCATCTGCCGCACCAAACTTGGCATCCAGTGCATCCCAGAGCTCCTTTCCGTCTTTTATGTGCATAAACACATCACACAGACGGTCAGCAAGAATGCTCAGAATACATCCCACAAAGACAGTATTAGCATCCTCGAACTTCTTCTGATCCTCGTCAGATATAGTTCCCTCAGGTTTGCCTTTACTGATGTGGAACACTTTCATCGTGGTCAGCCAAAGCTCAGCCTTGTACTGCCACCTCTTAAAGTGCACACCGGTAAACTTATCCGGCCTCAGTGCATCGGTAAAACCAGCCATTGTTAATTCAGGAAATTGCCTACAATAAGGTTTTTGGATTGTTGGATTATTAGGCATAATTTCCACGATTAATTCCAGAATATAAATCATGACAAAACCAGCTACTAGCTCATGTAACTCGAACATACTAGATGTAATAAACAACAGGATGATCGAAAACAATCAACAGCCTAACATGTACTCGCAGAACATGATGAATAACCAAACAGGATCACGTAGCACGTACCATTCGGTTGTCGTAGTAGAAACTTTGGGGAAGAGTGATCGCAGCAGATGGCGATGAAGACGACGGTAGGCAGCACCGCCTGACTTGGATGGAAGACGACCCGTGATGAAGAACTCGAGCAGTCGCGCAGAGCGCTTCCCAAAAACCTTATTCGCCCTCTCCCGTACAGGATCACAAGGGCGAGTGGTTCCGGAGACCTTCTCTCCCGTCCGCCGGTGCACGCCGGCAAGCGGGATGGAGTAGACTACGGTGACGGCGCAAGTAGAGAGGATGGCAAAACCCTATATTGGTTTTTCGGTGGTGTTGTGGCGGTAGCCGCGCAGGACTTTATATAGAGCGGCTGAGGAAACCCTAACGGAGGCGAACGTGGGCCGAGTCCATGTTACGCACGTTCGGGGCGGTTACAGTAGCCCACGATCCGGGAGCGACCCAAATAAGCTAACTGTTTGACACGTCTGTCAATTTTCCTGAGCAGCAAAATAAAGCTCGGCTCGGCGAGAGTCCCGCAAACCGCGGCGCGCGCGTCGTGACGAGGCGAGCGTGCGTGCGTGCGAGCGGCGGCGTCGTCGGAGGAGGAGCGCGCGCGTGTATCTCTCTTATTCCCACTCACTTACAAAGTGGTGCAACACTCCACCTTATAAGGTGGTGCAACTCTCCTCCAACTTTCCATGTGGGACTAAACTTTAGCTCCCACTCCACTCCCATGTGAGCCGCCACAAACATGGGCCCAAACACATATGGGCTGCCACAAATTTGGGCTTTGAGATTTAGGGAAAATCTGAAATACTCATGGGCCTAAATGGATTAGCCCCATTATTTCTAACAATCCCCCACCAGATCTCAAATGCCCATTTGAAGATTTGCCAATCCTTGCTACTTGTTTATATACCAGTGTTTCAGCAGAGACTGTTAAGTTGAACTTCCGCCTAGAATCTTGAACTACGTCTATCAACAACTTGAACAATGGACGAACCTTGAATTGCAAGTTTGGTGCCAATAGATTTCGCTCAAAATCATAACTAGTACTTGGCTGTCAGTAGCCTACCCCGCGGGTTGGAGCATATGCGTCATACTCCCTGGTCTCTTCATGAGTTTACTAGAGATCACCCAGATCTCATAGACCGGGACGCTTACAGTCGAGCTCATATAGGTGTGTTCTTTCAAGAATGCCATGTAGGATGGCATCTTTGCTAATTAAAGCCAACAGAAACACATTAAGGCATGTTGTCAACCTGCCTTACAGATTATGAGAGTCATGCATCTTCACATAGAGAGGGTTATAAAATACTCTCCTCAGTCAAACCACTAGCTTGTTCTTCCCAGATCCTAATTCACGGGATCTCCGATCACATAGGTTGGGTTACCACTAAGGTGTGACATCCATGGGTCTCAACCCCATCTCCCTCGATGCACTTTCTATCACATTTCGTGATAGTCCCTTTGTAAAGGGATCTGCCAGGTTTTTGTCTGTTTGAATATACGTAACAGTTATTACTCCGGAGTTTCTCAATTTCCTGACAGATTTCAAACGTCTTTTCACGTGTCTTGATGACTTCGCATTATCCTTAGAATTGTTCACTTTGACAATAACAGTTTGGTTGTCACAATTCAAAAGTATTGCCGGCACAGGTTTCTGAACCACAGGCAAGTCCATCAAGAGCTCACGCAGCCATTCTGACTCAACAGTGGCTGTGTCTAAAGCAGTAAGTTCTTCTTCCATAGTTGACCTTGTCAATATGGTTTGTCTACGAGACCTCCATGACACTGCGCCACCTCCAAGGGTAAACACATACCCGCTCGTGGCGTAGAGTTCATCAACGTCAAAGATCCAATTCGAATCACTATATCCTTCAAGCACAGCAGGATTCCCTGAATAGTGAATCCCATAGCTCATCGTACCACATAGATAGCGCATGACCCTTTCAAGTGCATGCCAATGATCAATACCCGGGTTAGACATGAACCTAATCAACCTGCTCACAGCAAAAGAGACATCGGGTCTTGTAGCGCTTGCTAAGTACATGAGAGAACCAACAACTTGTGAATATTTCAGCTGATCTGTTGGTTCCTTCTTATTCTTTCGTAATGTCAAACTGGGATCATAAGGTGTTGGAGAAGTCTTGCCATCATTAAAGCCAAACCGGCTCAAGACCTTCTCAACATAATGAGATTGCGTTAAAGTAATCCCATTCTCGTTCTTAATAAGCTTGATGTTCAGAATGACATCAGCCTCTCCCAGATCTTTCATATCAAAACTCTTTGATAGGAAAGACTTGACCTCATTTATCACTTTCATGTTTGTACCAAAGATCAGAATGTCATCCACATACAAACATAATATAACGCTATCGCCCCCACCATGGCGATAGTAAACACACCTATCAGCCTCATTAATGACAAAGCCAGCAGAAAGTAGAGTTCTGTCAAACTTCTCATGCCATTGCTTAGGTGCTTATTTTAGGCCATATAAATATTTCAATAACTTACACACCTTTGTCTCTTCACCTTTTACCACAAACCCATCCGGCTGATCCATATAGATCTCCTCTTCCAACTCTCCATTAAGGAAAGCTGTCTTCACGTCCATTTGATGAACGAGAAGACCATAAGAGGCAGCCAGGGACAGTAGTACTCGAATGGTGGTCAGTCTAGCGACAGGTGAATAGGTGTCAAAGTAATCTTCGCCTTCTTTCTGTGTGTAGCCCTTAGCTACAAGCCGTGCCTTGTACTTCTCAATAGTACCATCAGGCCTTAGCTTCTTCTTGAACACCCACTTACATCCCACAGGTTTACAACCATAGGGTCGTTCTGATAATTCCCAAGTTCCATTAGAAAGAATCGAGTCCATCTCATTTTGGACAACTTCTTTCCAATCATCTGCATCAGGAGATGCATATGCCTCAGTAATTGATCTGGGAGTATCATCCACAAGGTACACGATGAAATCATTGCCAAAGGATTTTGCAACCCTCTGTCTCTTACTCCTCGTGAGAGGTTCATCGTCATCCTTCTCAAGAAATTCCTCATGTGGTTGTTCAGAATTATCAATAGATGCACTAGATTCAGGAAGTATTTCAGAAGAAATCCTACCAATGCTATGCATATCTTTCATAGGAAAAATATTCTCAAAGAATGTTGCATCACGAGATTCCATTATAGTATCAACATGCATATCAGGTACCTCAGATTTAACCACTAGAAATCTATAGCCTACACTCCGTGGAGCATATCCTAGAAAGATACAATCCACTGTCTTGGGTCCGAGCTTGCGTTTCTTGGGAATCGGTATGTTGATCTTCGCCAAACACCCCCAAGTACGCAGATACGAAAGTGATGGTTTTCTCCCAACCCACTCCTCATAAGGGGTCTTTTCTTTATTCTTGTTAGGAACTCTATTCAGGACATGACATGAAGTCAACAACGCCTCCCCCCACCATGCCTTTGATAAACCAGCAGTGGCTAACATGGAATTCACCAAGTCAGTCAGCGTGCGGTTTTTCCTCTCGGCAACCCCGTTTGATTGGGGCGAGTAGGGAGGCGTCCTCTCATGAATAATTCCGTGTTCCTGACAGAATTCATCAAATATTTTGGGAAAATACTCACCACCACGATCCGACCTGAGACGCTTGATCTTTCTCTCTAGTTGATTTTCAACTTCGGCCTTATAGATTTTAAAGTAGTCTAAAGCCTCATCTTTAGTTTGCAACAAGTAAACATTGCAGAATTTAGTAGCATCATCTATCAACGTCATGAAATATCTCTTTTCACCTTTTGTCAACACACCATTCATCTCACATAGATCAGAATGTATGAGTTCTAGAGGTGCCAAGTTTCTCTCCTCGGCAGCCTTGTGAGGCTTTCGAGGTTGCTTTGATTGCACACAACTATGGCACTTGGAACCTTTGGCAATAGTGAAATTCGGAATTAAACTCATGCTGGACATCCGAGACATCAAACCAAAATTAATGTGACATAAACGAGAATGCCAAACACTGGTATCATCATTAACACCACCACAAATATGATTCACGGATTTATTACAAAACTCTGAAAGTGAAAACCGGAACAAGCCTCCGAACTCATAACCTTTACCAATAAATTGTCCATGTTTCGAAACAACGACTTTATTAGACTCTAAGACAACCTTAAACCCATCTCTGCAAAGAAGGGAGCCACTAACGAGATTCTTGTTCATAGTAGGGACACGCTGCACGTTCCTCCGCTGCACGATCTTTCCGGAGGTAAACTTCAGATCCACCGTGCCAACACCACGAACAGAAGCATGTGATCCATTCCCCATTAGGACGGATGAATCTCGAGCGACCTGATAAGAAGTGAACATAGAGATGTCAGCACACACATGAACATTAGCACCCGTATCAAGCCACCAACACGGTGATTGAAATACTGAAAGAACAGTAAATAAATTACCATACCCATCAGTATTGCTAGCGGTCACGACGTTGACAGTCTTGGCCTTTTTCCCTCTGCGGTCTGCGCGTTCTGGACAGTCCTTGGAAAAATGGCCGGGCTCTCCACAAGTGTAACAAGACAGTTCACTCTTGTCCCTGTTCGTCTTCTTCTTCTTGAAGGTTGTAGTCTTTACAGGCTTGTTAAAGGAGGGTTTGAAGTTCCCTTTGTTCTTGCCTACGGATTTGCCTTTCTGCACAAAGTTAGCAGTAGCAAGACCCTCTCCTTTCTCAGTAGTGTCCTTAGCCCGAGCCTTCTCCTCAACATCAAGGGACGCTATCAGATTTTCAACTGATATCTCCTGTCTCTTGTGTTTGAGAGTTGTGGCAAAGTTCCTCCATGAAGGGGGCAACTTAGCAATAATGCATCCCGCCACAAACTTGTCGGGTAAGGTACACTTAAGGAGTTCGAGCTCCTTGGAAATGCACTGTATCTCATGAGCTTGTTGAACCACAGGAAGGTCCTTAGTCATCTTAAAATCATGAAAGCTCTCCATGATATACAGTTCACTGCCAGCATCTGCAGCACCAAACTTGGCATCCAGTGCATCCCAGAGCTCCTTTCCGTCTTTTATGTGCATAAACACATCACACAGACGGTCAGCAAGAATGCTCAGAATACATCCCACAAAGACAGTATTAGCATCCTCGAACTTCTTCTGATCCTCGTCAGATATAGTTCCCTCAGGTTTGCCTTTACTGATGTGGAACACTTTCATCGTGGTCAGCCAAAGCTCAGCCTTGTACTGCCACCTCTTAAAGTGCACACCGGTAAACTTATCCGGCCTCAGTGCATCGGTAAAACCAGCCATTGTTAATTCAGGAAATTGCCTACAATAAGGTTTTTGGATTGTTGGATTATTAGGCATAATTTCCACGATTAATTCCAGAATATAAATGATGACAAAACCAGCTACTAGCTCATGTAACTCGAACATACTAGATGTACTAAACAACAGGATGATCGAAAACAAACAACAGCCTAACATGTACTCGCAGAACATGATGAATAACCAAACAGGATCACGTAGCACGTACCGTTCGGTTGTCGTAGTAGAAACTTTGGGGAAGAGTGATCGCAGCAGATGGCGATGAAGACGGCGGTAGGCAGCACCGCCTGACTTGGATGGAAGACGACCCGTGATGAAGAACTCGAGCAGTCGCGCAGAGCGCTTCCCAAAAACCTTATTCGCCCTCTCCCGTACAGGATCACAAGGGCGAGTGGTTCCGGAGACCTGCTCTCCCGTCCGCCGGTGCACGCCGGCAAGCGGGATGGAGTAGACTACGGTGACGGCGCAAGTAGAGAGGATGGCAAAACCCTAGATTGGTTTTTCGGTGGTGTTGTGGCGGTAGCCGCGCATGACTTTATATAGAGCGGCTCAGGAAACCCTAACGGAGGCGAACGTGGGCCGAGTCCACGTTACGCACGTTCGGGTCGGTTACAGTAGCCTACGATCCGGGAGCGACCCAAATAAGCTAACTGTTTGACACGTCTATCAATTTTCCTGAGAAGCAAAATAAAGCTCGGCTCGGCGAGATTCCCGCAAACCGCGACGCGCGCGTCGTGACGAGGCGAGCGTGCGAGCGGCGTCGTCGGAGGAGCGCGCGTGTGTATCTCTCTTATTCCCACTCACTTACAAAGTGGTGCAACACTCCACCTTACAAGGTGGTGCAACTCTCCTCCAACTTTCCATGTGGGACTAAACTTTAGCTCCCACTCCACTCCCATGTGAGCTGCCACAAACATGGGCCCAAACAGATATGGACTGCCACAAATTTAGGTTTTAAGATTTAGGGAAAATCTGATATACTCATGGCCTAAATGGATTAGCCCCATTATTTCTAACAACTGGCACGGACGACGCCGTCGTACGTAGTACGTGGTGCATCACCGGCCGGACAACGATCACCGGCGCCATGCAAATGCACCCCGCTGCAAGTAGTGGCTCGGCGCAGGCGGGTTGGTACGTAGGCGAAGGAAGAAGGAATAGGATCATCGACGGCCGTATGTAGGCGGTCCCCAGCGAACAGGTGCGTACCACATGGCACGAGCGCGGCCAAGTATCAGAGCGGCCGGCCGGCCGGCCAGCCAGCTAGCCACAGAGGTCTATCTGCGAGGTTTTAATGTGCTCGCCGTCCGTACGTGTCGGCAGGCGCGGCCACACAATTCTGCGAGACCACCCTGCCCTCCGCGGTTTGTTTCCTGCACGATACGACAGTCCGACTATCCGAGCCGGGGTAGTTTGTGTCGTGTGGTATGGTTTCAGGTAGATCGATCGTGACTGATCTCTTCCGGATTTTGACGTCGGGCACACGTTGGTGATTCCTATTCCCTCCGTTTTAAAATATAAGATGTTTTAGGTTTGTGAAAAAAATATATCTAGATTTATTTTAGTGTGTAGATTCACTTCAAACATGAATGAACCTACACACTAAAAACTAGTCTAGATACATTGGCTTCACAAAGCTAAAATATCTTATATTTTGAAACGGAGGAAGTAGGTGCCAGCCTTGGAGTTCAGACTTAGACCATCTCTAGTAGATACCACATATCCCTCGGCTCTTAAAATTTTGGTCCGATATGCGATAGCGTGGCCAGAAAATGGCCTTTTCAGATACCGCAAAAACAAAGATACCATAATTTTTTTTCCGGTTTTCCGCATCGAGGCCCAAACATTTCGCATATATTCTATACAGAGGGCCTTGGATGCGGGAAACCGCATCCATTTCTCCTCACCGCACCATGCGCATAAACCGTCCCGCCGCCCGCCGCTACCTCAGATTCTAGCCACCTCCGGCGATGGCCGCCAAATCACCTCCGCCCACCTCCTCTCACCCACCATTCGTACCCATGGCCGGCCAATCGTGGGCCAATTTGGTCGGCCGAGGCGGCGCTTCGAGCTCCCGCGGATGGGGCTCCGACGGTCGAGTTCGCGTGCCACCGCCCAGCGAGGAGGAGCAGCACCGGCGCCAATCCAAACAGGCGCGCGCGCGGGGAGCACTTGCGCGCACCCGCGTTACCTCGCCGGCTTGGGCCGGGTTTGGTCTCAGGCCTGACGCGCACGATGTCGAGGCGGGCAGCTCCCGTGCGACCGCGAGCTCTGGCCCACGCCTCCGAGCGCCTTCGTTGGTGGTTCGAGCGCCGCCTCCCGCTCGTTGGGGCCACATCGCCTACAGCGACAGCTCGGGGGAGGAGGACGAGGCGGTCCGCGAGGCGAAGTTTAAGTCCCTCGGGACCCTCGTGTTCGATGTGTGGGAGCGAGTGAAGCGCCGCCGCGACGAGCGCGTGCGCGAGTAGTGCGAGTTCCGCCGCGTCTGCTGCCGCTCCGCACGCGAGCACGCCGCCCGACTTGATTTCTTCGTTGTCGACTACTCCGACGACACCACCGACTTGGACGACGAGTAGACGAGCTTCGCCGCCGCCGTAGAAGGTCCGGTGAGTAGGTACCACCGGCGGTAGCTAGGGTTCTGGATGTAGGGCGCGGCATCCAGTTTTTTGTTGTAAATTTCATGATCAAAACCATCCACTATGTATGAATCTGACGCCAACTAGTGATAATTTTCAAATATGCAGTTCTGTTTTGCGTAACTGTTCCGCGCTACGAATTTTTGTATTGCAAAATTGGTTTGTATGGTATGCGTCATACATATCTGCTAGAGATGCACTTCCAAGGGTTCCCGACGAACCTGGGTTACCTAAATCAATTTGGCACTCTGGCCGTGCATTTGCTGCTCGGCCGCTACGTGTGCTACACGCACTTCGTTCTCCGATTTTATTACCCAAGGCTTCACGTTGCTGTCGTCGTCCTGCCGGGCTGCCGGCGGGGCGAACAAGCAACTGAATTACCAGGCCGGTCCAGTGCGTATATCTGGTTGGTGACACCAACCGACCTTGGTAGGTCGCCGCCCTGCGCAATAGCGCATCTTCCAAACAACTTGGTCGCCGGGACGCTAGTTACACGCACTGACCACCACCGAGGGACAGCTGAAATACTCCACTAGCAGTTTCACATTAGCGGTAGATAAGGTCGTTCCTCGTAGTGTTCGGGGCTGGTAAAGTTATTCGCCCACCAACGCCAAAGCAGTGGTCAGTGTGGTGTGGCACACCTACCACGACCACGCACGCCGCAGCTGCGGCACGGGGAGCATCCAAGTTAGCTATGCTACACAAGATTAGTAGTACCTCCATGGTGACTATACTGACTAGTCCTCACTCACACGAAGATTTTCCCGGTGTGTCCATTGATGTTGCTGATCAGATGGACAAGGAAACATGAACAAAGACATACATCCGGACGTTCGCAGCAGACTCTCCGCTCCCAGAGTACAAAGCATAAAAAAAAAATCCCTCGAACAAATTTGTTTTTTGAGAATTCATTCTCCCTCAAACAAATGTGTTGCCGCCCAAGCGTGATGGAAACTATAAGGAGGCCCAGTAGCAAATGGCCAGCCACAGCTCGAACCGGCCCAACCTACAGAGCCCAAAAAACAGCGGCAGCATGAATTGTGCTCTGAGCCAAACATTTCTGCCCACAGCGAGGAGTTGCAAATGGTAAAGGACACTGCTACGCGTCACCCGCGGATAAAAACTTCTGATCCCCGGGTCCTCATGCTGACACGTGTCCACCTAAATCCCGTTTTTGCTACACTCAGATCCGTTTTTGATACATACGCCCCGTTTTTGATACACTGTAGTAGAAAACTGTTCGGCCCAGAAATAGAAAAACAGATTGGACCTCGTCGGAGATTTCTCCGGAATTCTCGCCGGAGACCGTGTAGCAAAAAAGTTGGGCTAACGTAGCATATTCGACCTCGCCGGAGACTCGCCGGAGGCTTTCGCCGGTAAACCTCGTCGGAGATCGTGTAGCAAAAGCTCAACGCTATTGTAGCAAAATATTTTTTCTAATGTAGCAAAATAGATTTTGCCAAAAACATCACCGGAGACTCTCACCGGAAACCTCGTAGCAAAACCATAGAAATCGGATGTAGCAAACCAACTGTGTGAAAGTAGCAAAATATATATGAATAATTAGCAAAATTAATATGCTAAAGTAGCAAAATATATACGAATGTAGCTCCTAAAAAAGCAACTCTCCTAAACTTCCCTGTACGTGTTCTACCTCGCCACCGGAAAGGATGCGGCAACACCACCCCGCGGGGCAGCAGAGCCGAGGATGATCCGAGCTCTCAGCCATGGCGTGTGTGCGGAGATGGAGGAGAAAATAGGAAGCATCAGGATGTGTAGTCGAGCAGCGGCGCCGGCCGTCGTCCTTGCGGCGCTCCGAGGATTAGCACGGGAGGCGCACACGGGCACAGAGATGGGACGAGGGAGAGACCGGCAACTCCGGCCGGCCCTGTAGGACGAGCGACGGCTGCTCCGGCCGGCCCCATCGGACGAGCGTCAACTGCTCTAGCTGCCCAGGTCGTGAGATTGGCACCTGCGTGTGGGGAAAAGTCTGGAAAAAGAAGAGGTGGGTCAACACGCGTTGCAGGACCCGGGGGATGGAACGCTATTATCCCCCGGGAGAGAGGGATCATTTCCCAATGGTAAATCAATATTTGCCACACGTTGTGGTAGCTCCTCTCTTTTTTCGTTTCCTTTTCTTTTTTCCTTTTCCCTTTTTATGTTTCCTTTTCTGTTTTTTACTTTTTTTTTTGACTTTTTTAAAATGCTCAAATATGAAAATATCTAGTTTTTAAAGTAATCAGATTTTGGATATTTCAAATTTGAAAATTATTCGGATTTTGTATTTGTTCGGATTTCGTATTTGTTCAAATTCTATATTGTTTAAATTTCAGATTTTTTCAAATTTTGAATTTATTCATATTTTAATTTGTTTAAAATGAAAAATTTGTTTAGATTCCAATTTTTTTAATTTATAAATTTGTTCAAAGTAGGTTAATGGGCTGGCATATCTTTGTCCACTAGGTGTCGGCCAGATGCGCCGCTAAAAGGGCATTTAGGCAAATCCCGTGGCAAATCTGTTTGGATTGGATGACGTTATTTTTGGGTCATGGTCCGGTCTGTTCGGCCAACCGCGCTCAGCGGCGCGACCCATTTGTTCGCGCCTGATAAATAGGATCACGTTTTTTTAAATTCAAATAGAGACAATTCGAGCTAAAACTGGCAAAGTTCGCACATATTCATATTCAACAGGGCCATGTTTGTATGCGCGATTAAGCCGGTAAGTGTTGGAGATATGCCCAGGAGGCAATAATAAAAGTAGTTATTATTATATCTTTGTGTTTATGATAAATGTTTACATTCATGCTATAATTGTATTAACCAAAAACATTAATAGTCGTGTCATTTATAAACATGTAAGAGTCTCTAGTAAAGCCTCTTTATAATACTAGCTTGTTAGATGATTATAGTTTTCTAATCATGAACATTGGATTTTATTAATAATAAGATCATATCATTAGGAGAATGGTCTGATGGATATACTCCTATAGTTAAGCATAGCACAAGATCAAGTCATTTCAATAGTTCATTTGCTATAAGCTTTTAGATACATAGCAACCTAAATCCTTCGACCATGAGATCATGTTAATCACCATCACCAGATGAATACTTTGATGACATCAAACACCACTCCGTAACTAGTGGTTATAAAGATGGCATTGGGTATTTAGAAAGTATGTGTTGAGGCACATGGATCAAGAGTGGGATTTGTCCATCCATATGATAGATATATACTCTGGGCCCTCTCGGTAGAATGTCATCTAATTGACTTGTAAGCATCTGACTGGTTCACAAAGGATCACATATCACAGGAATGAGTAAAGAGTACTTATCGGTAACGAGGTTGAACTAGGTATGCAGAGATACCGACGATCAAACCTCAGATGAGTAAAGTATCGTGAGACAAAAGGAAATTGGTATCGTATGTAAATGGTTCATATGATCACGAAGTAATCATAGATATATGTGGGAGCCATATGAATTTCCAGATTTCTCTATTTGTTATTGATCGAAGAAGAGTCTCCATCATGTCTTCATAATTCACGAACCGTAGGGAGACACACTTAAGGATTCGATGATATTCAATAGATATGGAATGTGAGTAAGAGACCGAATGTTGTTCGGAGTCTCGGATTGGATCCAAGACATTATGAGGAGATTCGGAATGGTTCGAATAATAAGATTCATATAAGGAAAGTATAATTCCGGAGTTTGGGAATGGTTTCGGTGTTTTCACCGAAATGTTCTAGAAGGGTCTAGAAGGTCCACCGATCCGGAGTGGGAAGGGTACATGGATGTGTCATGACAAAGTGTAATGGTTGCATCATGTCCTAGGTCACTTGGTTAGGCAATGGGAATAGAGAAATCAAACTCTAGTTTGAAAGTCAAAAGCCAATTTGAAAAAGTCAAATCCCAACATGGTTGCCTAGTGGAGGGAGGGAAGGAATCCCACTTAGGGAAGGATTCCTCCCTCCCTAGCCGCCAGCCTAGTAGAGGAGTTGGGGAAGGACCGCCCTCCCCCCAAACCACCTCTCATCCTATATAAGGAGGGGTAGGGCGCCCCTACCCCTCACACCCAAACCCTAGCTAGTCGCCGCCCCCCTCTCTAGTCGTCGCCACCTAGGGCTCCTCCAAGTCAGCGCCTAGGCCCTGCCCTAGCCACCGGCCACCTCTAAACCCTAGATCGCCGAGGCTCTCTTCTACTCCACCATAACCGCTTCGGCTTAGGCGAAGCCCTGCGGGATTTCCCCTCTACTTCCACCATCACGTCGTCGTGCTGCTAAAATTGCGAGGAGAGATCTACAACCTCCATTGCCTGCTGGAACAAGGGAGATGAAGGTCTTCATCGAGTACCTAACGTGTGATCGACCGCGGAAGCGCTGCCGGAACGCGGCACCAGAAGGATTGTCTTCGCGATCTTGAGATCGGCAAGTGAACGACTACATCAACCACGAGAATCCGATCTCGTTAACCGCTTTGGATCTTTGAGGGTTATTACTCTATTAACTCGTTGCGCCGATCTAGTAGATTAGATCGCTTGTGTGTGTTCATGCGATAATTTTTTTTGTTTCCCATGCTACGAACCCCTATAGTGGTATTAGAGTCGTGTCTATGCGTAGATCTGTTGCACGAGTAGAACACAATGTTTATTATGGGCGTTGATGCTTTTGTTGTTGATTGCTTCTTGTGTACTTTGCATCTAACTTTGTGGTTCTTGTTCGTAAGTTAGAACGATTCTTATTCGAAAGCCCCAAACCACGTAAAACATGCAAAGAAAATTAGAGACGTCTAACTTTGTTTTGCAGGGGTGTGTTGTGTTGTGGTATGGCCATGATTGTGATTATATATGATGTATGCAATGATCCTTATTGTAAGTTGGCAACCGGCAGGAGCCTTATGGTTGTCTTTTAATTTCGTTAAGACCTGCGTGTCTATTATTCAAAGTAGTTGTAATAGTTGATGTTGGTGAACGACAACCATGGAGTGGCGCTATTGACCTTGACTCCATGCCGGTGATGATGGAGATCATGTTCGCGCTTGGAGATGGAGACCGAAGGCATAAGAAGAAAGGCCATATCATATCACATATTTGAATTGCATGTGATGTTAATCCTTTTATGCATCTTGTATTGCTTAGATCGCGACGGTAACATTACAAGATGATCCCTCTCACAAAATATCAAGTAATAAAGTGTTCATCCTTAGTAGGCACCGTTGCTAAGACTTGTCGTTTCGAAGCACCACGTGATGATCGGGTGTGATAGATTCTACGTGTGCATACAATGGGAGCAAGCCAGATTTTCTCATGCGGATATTAAGGTTGACCTTGACGAGCCTAGCATGTATAGACATGGTCTCGAAATACGGAATACCAAAAGGTAAAGCATGAGTCATATAGTAGATATGATGAACATGTTGATTGTTCGCCTTTGAAACTACATCATCTCTCGTGATGATTGGAATTGATGTAGTGGATTTGGTTCGTGTGGTCACTAAAACAATGTGAGGGATATTGTTTTGAGTGGGAGTTCACCTAGTTAATTTAAGTATTAATTGAACTCAATTTTTCATAAACTTAGTCTAAACTATTGCAAATATGTTGTAGATCATAGCGGCCCCTACCACCATTTTAAATGTGTTCCTAGAGAAAGAAAAGTTGAAATACAATGGAAGAAACTTCACATAATGGTTCTGTAACATGAGGATTGTCCTTGATGCTGCAAATTTGACCTATGTGCTGGATGCACCGCTAGGTGACACACCTGCAAATACCGTGTCTCGAGATGAGCGCAATGTGTATGACATAAAGCGTGATGACTACAAACTTGTGAAATATTGCGATCCTTATGTCGATGGAGCCTGCGCTCCAAGAACGCTTTGAACTTAGCAGCACCGCTGCCATGGTGAAGGAACTCAAATCCATGTTTGAGGGCCAAATCCGTGTTGAGATATATATGATATCTAGCGAGTTCTTTAGTGTTAAGATGAAGGAACACAACTCTATGAAAGATCAAGTCATGATGATGAACGATGTTCAACGTCTCAAGACACTTGGATATGTTATCCCAACTGATCGTGTGATGGATAGAGTTGTGAATTCGCTCCCACCCAATTACAAAGAGTTTGTGCTGAATTACAAGATAAGTGGTGCGATTGGATCGTTCACTGAACTTGCTGCAACTTTGTTGGCTACAGAAGTAGACATGAAGGCAAAGGGCGAGCCCAAGGTTAAATTCAAGAAGGACGGAAAATATGTTGCTACACTTGAGAAGAATGTAGGGGTTCGTAGCATGGAAAACAAAAAAATTCTACCGCATGAACACAAACAAGCCAAGATCTATCTACTAGATTGTAGCAACGAGTCGATTAGAGTACTCACCCTCGAAGATTCCAAAGCATTTAACGAGAGTAGATTCTCGTGGGTAATGTAGTCGTACACTTGCCATCTCAAGTTCGTGTAGACGATCCTTCCGGCGCTGCGTTTCGGCAGCGCTTCCGCAGTCGGTCACACGTTTGGTACTCGATGAAGACCTTCCTCTCCCTTGTTCCAGCAGGCAGCGGAGGTTGTAGTTCTCTCCTCAAGATTCCGGCAGCACGACGGCGTGGTGTCAGAAGTAGAAGGGAGATCCCACAGGGCTTCTCCTAAGCCGGTGCGGTTTATGGTGGAGTATTTGGGTTTCCTCGGCAATATAGGGTTTAGAAGCCGGAGAGGAGGAGGTGGTCGGCGACGGCTAAGGAGGGGAGACTTGGTGCGGCGGCGGCACGACGACGATGTGGGAAGGGGCTAGTGTTGTGTTGTGCTCTTAGGGGGAACCCCTCCCCTATATTTATGAGAGGGATGGCATCTTGGGAGAGGAGAGTTTGAGTCCCTCCCCAACTCCTTTCCTACTTGGATTGTGGTGGAGGGAGAGAAGGATTCCTTCCTCCACCAGGATACATTGTCCCAGTTTGACTTTTCAAACTTGCCTTTTGACTTTCATTTTGGAGTTTAATTTCTTTCTTTCAAACGCCCAAACAAGTGACCTAGGACATGACGCAATCATTCCACTTAGTCATGACACATTCATGCACCCTTCCTCTTTCGGTCTGATGAACCTTCTAAACCCTTCTAGATTATTTCGGTGAAAACACCAAAATCATTCCCTAACTCCGGAATTGGACTTTCCTTATATGAATCTTATTTTCAAGACCATTCCGGATCTCCTCGTGATATCTCGGATCCCATCTAAGACTCCGAACAACATTCGGTCTCCCTACTTACATTCCATATCTACTAAACAACATTGAATCCTTAAGTGTGTCTCCCTACGGTTCCTGAATTATGCAGACATGACCGAGACTCTTCTCCGATCAATAACCAATAGAGGAATCTGGAAATTCATATGGTTCCCACATATTTCTATGATTAATTTGTGATCGAATGAACCACTTACATACGATAACAATTTCCCTTTGTCTCGCGATAGTTTACTTATCCGAGGTCTGATCGTCGGTATCTCTGCATACCTGGTTCAACCTCGTTACCGATAGGTACTCTTTTCTCATTCCCGTGATATGTGATCCCTTGTGAGCCAGTCACATGCTTGCAAGCTAATTGGATGACATTCCACCGAGAGGGCCCGGAATATATCTATCCGTCATATGCATGGACAAATCCCACTCTTGATCCATTTGCATCAACACATACTTTACGAACACTCAATGCCACCTTTATAGCCACCCAGTTACGATGTGGTGTTTGATGTCAGCAAAGCATCCTTCCGGTGATGGTGATTAGCATGATCTCATGGTCGAAGGAATTCGGTTACTATGTATCAGAAAGCTTATAGCAAACAAACTATTGAAATGACTTGATATTTATGCTACGCTTACCTGTAGGAGTATGTCCATCACACCATTCTCCTAATGATATGATCTTGTTGTTAACAACATCTCAATGTTCATGACCCAGAAACCATGATCATCTATTAATCAACAAGCTAGTATTATAAAGAGGCTTTACTATAACATCCCTAAAATCATGTTTCAAAACCCATGCATATCATCCATGCATCCATGATCATTTAGGGTTCCGTTTTCAAAACCATTTCAAAAACAGGAGCATATGTTGCTCATTATTTTATGTAAGTATGCTCTAGCCTTAGTGCTACTTTCTAATGAGAAGAGTACTTGTTTTGTTCAGTAATGTTTTGATTTCAAACTTAAGTACTTTCCAAAGCTTGAGAAAAGTTTTCAAAACAAATTGTGAAAATAAAACCAATATTATGCCTATTGTTTATATCACATTAAGGCTTGGTTTTATTTTTATTTTCAAATGATCAAAGTGTTTTTGAGTAAACAGTAGTGTTTGACACACATTTGAGTGCAAAGTTTACTGTATAAAAACCTAGAGAAGATTTGAATTCAAACTTATTTGAATTAGAGTTGAAAAATCATTTGTAGAAAATCAAACAGAAAAAGAAAAGGAGTAAAGGAAAAAAAATAAGACAAACAGCCAAACTGGCCCAACCAGCCCAGTTCGACCCATCTAGCCCAACTACCCCCTCCCGCGAAACGTTTTCCTTTACCCGCAAACACACCCACAGAGTCGCTGACGCAGGGACCCCACCTCCTCTCTTTTTATCTCGCTGACAACACGGCCCATGCAACGGTCATCGTCTCCACCCGGCGAGGAGTTCTTCCCCAAATCACTTGGCCGTTTCCTGATTGATTCGCGGCTTCAATTCCCGTTCAATGCCCGAGTAATTCACTCCCACGTCCTCGCCTACTTAAGCACCATGCCGCCCTCCTCCTTTTCCCCCAAACCCCACCCCACCGGAGCCACCAGGCTGCTCGTATTTCTCTCTGGACGCCCCTCTGCTCCGACGAGTTCGCCGTCGAATTCCGGTAAGCCCCGCGTCCCCCTATGCCTCTGGTTCAGACTAGCTTATTCTACGTCTCCGTGCGCATCTACTAACGCTCTCCGTTTGCTCGCGCATGCTCTGTAGCCTTGGCAGCATCGTCGACTGAGCTCCGCCACCGCCTGTTCGAACTCCGGCGACCATTCCCCGTAAGACCCAGCTTCCTCTCTCCCTCTGTTTGATACGCGTGTGATCCCCAGTGTCCTACGCATCTAACGACACCCTTATCTCGTCTTAGCGTGGCCCAGAGCGTCGCCTTCGTCGCCAACCGAGAGCACCGTCGCCAGGGACTTCTCCGACGAGCAATCCACGACAACCCCGAGCGCCCCTTCGCCAACCGAGCACGCGTCGAGCATCTCCTCATCACAGTGATTCTGGTGAGCATCGTCACACCTCCCCGGGCGACCTAGCTCGCCGGCAAGCTTGCAGTCAGAGCGCTCCGCCGCCTGTCGCCGCCGCCAACGCCGCCACTTGTTGGTCAGTCGCTGAGAACCGTGCGATGTAAATCGGACGAACGCGATAGAACATAGTCGAAGGGGTAAGTAGAAATCTGAGCCGCGTGTTTTAGTTATATCTAACGGTTCGGAAGCATGATCCTGAGCGAAGCGGTACCCTCCAACCAGGAAGCGCCGCGTGGCATGAGTTTTGTTTTAAATTTATGAATTAGATCTATTAGATGTTTAAATTTGATTAATTCATAACTTTTGATCCCCACGTCCAAATTTGTTTTAACTTTTGATGGCGGTTTGGTGCTGGTCATGTTTTGCCCTCAGGAAAGGTTTAGTCAACGGATCCGCCACATTCAGATCTGTGTGTACTTTGCAAATCTTTATGTCACCATCTTGGACATGCTTTCGAATAGCGTGAAAACGCAGCTTGATATGCTTCAGCTTCTTGTGTGACCTTGGTTCTTGCGCATTGGCTATGGCGCCCATGTTATCACAGTAGATAGACATTGGGTCCAACGCACTAGGAACCACAATGAGCTCTGTAATGAACTCCTTCATCCATATCGCCTCTTGTGAAGCCTCCGAAGCAGCTATGTATTCCGATTCAGTTGAAGATCTCGCCACAATGCTTTGCTTTGCACTCCTCCAGCTAACTGTTGCACCATTCAAAGTAAATACGTATCCAGATTGAGATTTAAAATCATCCGAATCGGTGTTCCAACTAGCATTGGTGTAACCATTAACAACGAGTTATTCATCACCTCCATAAGAAAGAACCATATCCTTAGTTCTTCTCAAGTACTTAAGGATGTTTTTGACCGTTGTCCAATGATCCACTCCTAGATCACTTTGATAACTGCTAGTTAAACTAACAACATATGCAATGTCGGGTCTAGTACATAGCATGGCATACATGATAGATCCTATGGCCGAGTCATAGGGAGTCTTACTCATTCTTTCTCTATCTTCTGCCATAACAGGACTTTGAGTTTTACTCAAGGTCGTATTGGGAAACATGGGCAAGAACCCTTTCTTGCTATCTTCCATTCCAAACCTCTTTAGAAATTTGTCCAAATATATACTCTGTGACAATGATATTAGGCGTCTCGATCTATCTCTATAAATCTTTATGCCTAATA
The DNA here is from genome assembly GCA_910589765.1 of Avena atlantica. Taxonomy (NCBI): domain Eukaryota; kingdom Viridiplantae; phylum Streptophyta; class Magnoliopsida; order Poales; family Poaceae; genus Avena; species Avena atlantica. The sequence continues at coordinate 460,493,975 of OU342735.1, read as the reverse complement.
TGTAAGCTGCTTCGCCAAGATCTTTCATCGAAAAAATATTATTCAAATAATCCTTGACACTATTAAGAAGGTCTACATAATTTCCAATCAACAATATGCCGTCCACATATAGTACTAGGAATGCTACAGAGCTCCCACTCACTTTCTTGTAAATACAAGCTTCTCCATAAGTTTGTATAAAACCAAAACTTTTGATTACCTTATCAAAACGTTGATTACAACTTCGAGATGCTTGCTTCAATCCATAAATGGATCATTGAAGTTTGCATACCTTGTTAGCATCTTTTGGATTGACAAAACCTTTGGGTTGTACCATATACAACTCTTCATCAATGTCTCCAACTTGATAAATTGACTTATTTCTCACAATTCTTCTGGTTATGCGTTCTCCACTTTACTTTCTATATTCTCTTATTCAATAATAATAATAATGGAATACTTGGAATCCATTGAGGAACGCCGTTTTGACATCCATCTGCCATATCTCATAATCATAATATGCAGCGATTGCTAACAGAATACTCACAAACTTTAGCTTCGCTACTAGTGATAAAGTCTCATCGTAGTCAACTCCTTGAATTTGTCGAAATACTTTTGCGACAAGTCGAGCTTTATAGACAGTAACATTACCATCAACATCTGTTTTCTTCTTGAAAATCCATTTGTTCTTGATAGCCTTCCGGAAATCTGGTAAGTCTACCAAAGTCCATACTTGGTTTTCGTACATGGATCCAATCTCGGATTTCATGGATTCTTGCCATTTATTGGAATTTGGGCTCATCATCGCTTCCTCATATGTCGCGGGGTCGTCGGTGTTGTCCACCAACATGACACTCATAACGGGATCATACCAATCGGGAGTGGTACGAGTTCTTGTTGACCTGCGAGGTTCCATAGTAACTTCAATCGAAGTTTCATGATCAACATCATTAGCTTCCTCTCTTATTGGTGTAGGCGCCACAGGAACTACTTCCGATGGTACGCTACTCTCAAATCCGAGAGAAGGTTTGACAACCTCATCGTGTTCTATTTTCCTTCCAGTCACTTCTTTTGAGAGAAACTCCTTCTCTAGAAAGGATCCATTCTAAGCAACAAAGATTTTGCCCTCGGATCTATGATAGAAGGTATACCCAATAGTTTCCTTCGGGTATCCTATGAAGACGCATCTTTTTGCTTTAGGTTCAAGCTTGTCGGGCTGTAACTTCTTTACATAAGCTTCGCAACCCCAAACTTTAAGGAATGATAATTTAGGTTTCTTTCCAAACCATAATTCTTATGGTGGCGTTTCAACGGATTTAGATGGTGCCCTATTTAAAGTGAATGCGGCTGTTTCTAATGCATAACCCCAAAACGATAGCGGTAAATCTGTAAGTGACATCATAGAACGAACCATATCTAAGAGAGTTCTATTACGACATTCAGACACACCATTACGTTGTGGTGTTCCTGGTGGTGTCAATTGTGAAAGTATTCCGCATTTCGTCAAATGTTCGCCAAACTCGTAACTTAGATATTCACCTCCACGATTAGATCATAGAAACGTAATCTTCTTGTTACGTTGATTCTCTACTTCACTTTGAAATTCCTTAAACTTCTCGAAAGTTTTGGACTTTTTAGTTCTTATTTGTGTATTTGTGAGACAAGCTCACTGATCTTTATTATTATCTTTGTGAGTTGTTTCAAATAAGTTGATTGGTGTTGGAAAAGAGTAGTAAGTTTCATGCTTATAGTGGTACAAAAGGGAGCTTGTTTTGACTGTGGCTTAGACTTTATCATGTCATGCTATATGTTGCTTTGACCTTATGCTTAGTGATTATTGCTGTAGCATGACTTGTTCCAAACAACTAGGATTGCTTAATGTGCCTTGAATGAATCATGCGTTGTTTTAGCATACAAAAGCATAGTATTGTGGTATTCTCCTTTGATGCTTTGTTTGGGTTGACTTGGCACATGCTCACACCATGTTATGACTATGAACAAGTCACCATAGCCTCTATGATCATTTAGTCCTTGACTTGTAGTACCACTTTATGCTTTGATTAGTAATGTTTTGTCGCTTTGCATGATTATGGCCATTATTGCTCTCTTAGTTGGTCGCTCCCAGTATTTTGCTAGCCTCCACTTGTATGAGTAAGCTCTACTCATGCATCCAAATCCCAAGAAACCAAGTTATTCCAAAGTGTCCATTATAAATTCCTACGCATGGTGTGTTACACCATTCCAAGTATATTCTTGTTTTCAGCCATCTTCCAATTAAAAAGTATTTTGTTATGTGAAAACTTAGTGATTAAATCTCTCACGAACTTGATGGCACACTTTTATATTTATTGCCCCTAATAAAATTGAACCATTGTGTCATCTATGTTGTATATGCTTGCACTTATATGTTGGAATTAGCAGAACCATGATGTCATGGGGAACGTTTTCAACATTGCACTTGTACTTTGTACACAGTTGATATCATGCTCTTTTGTCTATGGATGTCGTCGGTGTGAAATGAAAGGGGAGCTTGTAAGTCTATGGACTTATGTATTTTGTGTTAGAGAAACGCCTGGGCCGCTAGCCTAAGCCATGCCTAATCATGGTGGAAACTTGCAGCATCACCATAGTGACATCTATGAAGCATTCTTCTTATAAAAAAGAGATTGAGAAAAAGAGACATATGAGAAAAGAGAGAAAAAAGCACCATATTCCCATGGTAAATAAGAACAATGTTGAGATGCTCATTGTCTGCTTGCCTTGTCATTTTGGTTATGGGAAAGATCCTGTACCATGTACAAGGGGTACCCTGTTGGCGGTTCTCTATGATACACATATACTTACTATGACAAGAACTTGCAAGTAACTAAACTTGAGTAGCATGATGAGCGGCCCTCGTATTCAAGGGACATGAGATTGCCAACTTATACTTTGTCAAGCATATACTCCATAGTTTGTTCACTTTAACCTTAATCACTTCAAGATGCTTATGATAGGGGCAATGAGGGCTGAAAGCTAACAAGTACCATAATTTTTGGAAGCTCTTTTTGAGACTTGAAATCCCTGCTTCCCTTTATGAAGGGCCTTTCTTCCACCATTACATTGAGTCTCCACCTTATACCTTTAGGCACCAGTTAAGAGAGCATAGTCTCCATTCTTAGTTCTATGTGCATTGTCCCAAAACTTATTTATTGATTCATATTGTTGATATTGCTTCTTCTTGAACTATTTGTATCTAGTCACTCTTATGAACTTTGAAGGTGTCCTATGCATTTATTGTTACTCCATGAGGGACAAGCTGAATGCCACTATGCTATGTTTTTATATGTGAAACAAACAAATGTCTTTCAATGCATTGTTATTCATGATCTTTGTTTGTATCCTTTCATGTTATATGCATAGTTACTTTGTCTTACTGTCAATGTTCAAAAAATAGGCCGAATCAGCGATTACTAGGCCGATTAATCGCTACTAGGTACCTGACCGTGTCGATTACCATTAATCCTTTGTGTTAATCGTTTAGCCCGATTAATAGGTCTGACACTCCGATTACTAGGTATGTTCCCGATTAACCACTACACTTGGTCAAAAAAGTTGCAAAATTATCAATACATATCGCCCATCCATTCTAGCCCGCCCCAATGAAGTAGGTTTTGTGAAGCTCCGTTTGATCCATGCCTCCAGGAGCTTTATTTTAGCCATCACCAACTAGTTCCTTGTCGTTGTTAACCAGTTCCTCGTAGTTGCCGACCAGACCTCAGATACAAGAGCTCGAGAGCCTTGAGTATCTCATCCGGGAGCTTAAGGCTGAGGATTCATACGTGTTTTAGGTGCTAATTTTTGTAGGATGCACCGATTAATAGCCGACCGATTAAATCAGTTAATTGTCCGAATTCCGATTAATCGCTACTCCCAAGCCAACCGAGCAGCTAACGATTTCCGATTTCCTTAACATTGCTTACTATTAGAACTTCTTCTTTCATGCTCATATTTAGGTTACTTTGATCCCAGCTTTCAATGCTTTACAATGGTTTGATCCAGATTGTGATGGTGCATGTCCCTAAAAAATTATTCTTTTTATCACTTACCTACTCGAGGACGAGCAGGAGTTAAGCTTGGGGATGCTTGATACGTCGTAAACGTATCTATAATTTTTGATGTTCCATGCTTGTTTAGTATCCACGTTGCTATGTTTTGTCTACACTTTGAGGTATTTTTATACACTTTCTGGAAATAACCTATTGACAAGGTGCCACAGTGTCAGTTGCCTGTTTTTTGCTGTTTTTTATTTCAGAAAGCTAAAAAATGAATATTCTCGGAATTGGACGGGACAGCCAAAGTTCATATTTTCCCTGAGCGATACGGAAAATCGAAGATGAGGCGGAGGAGGAAACAAGGGTGGACACACCCTAGGTGGGCGCGGGTCCCACCCTGGGCGCGCCCACAGGGGGTGTGGGCCTCCTGGCCCTCCACCGACCTTGCCTCCTTCGCCTATAAGAAGCCTCCAACCCAAAAAACCTAAGAAATCTAGGAGAAAGCCACAAAAACCTCCGTAGCGCCGTCACCACCGAAGGGGAGATTCGGGGATAAAAAGTCTCTGTTCCGGCACCCTGCCGGGACAGGGAAGTGCCCCCGGAGCCATCTCCATCAATCTCCACCACCATCTTCATCACCGTTGCTAATTCCCATGATGAGGAGGGAGTAGTTTCCTCTCGAGGCTAAGGGCTCTACCGGTAGCTATGTGTTCATCTCTCTCTCTATGCATGATCTTGTTGTGGTCATGAGCTTTGTAATCTAGTATATCTACCTTGCTACTCAAGTGCTTTAATAGATCTATGCTCTCCCCACGTGTGTGTGTAAGTGACATCGTGCATACCGTGGTGGCACTTAGGCTAGAGGTTACATAAATACTCATCGTGCTTTAATAGATCTATGCTTTTCCCCACGTGTGTGACAGTGACAGCGTGTGCGCCGTGTGTGGCACTTAATCTAGATTACATATATATATTCATGAGTTATATTTTGAGCTGGTTGTCTCTATGAAATTGTGGTGTTTGTTGGAACCGTCTAGCGCTCAAGGTGACAGTGTGGGGTTATCTAGATGGGGAAGGCGGACTTTGAGGTGTGCTTTTGTAGACCTACCGTGGATTAGAGTGTACAACCGAAGAGTAGTTAAGAGTAGTATCATGAAGAGAGGATATTTATATGAGAGAGTGTTCACTAGTGAAAGTTTGATCCCTAGGCCTTGTTTCTAAGCATTGAAACACCGTTTGCATCTAGATCTGTTGCATGTTTGCTTGCTTCCATCCTTTTGCCTTTAGTCTTTACCTCACTTTCAAGCTATTTTCTAGCACCGTTACCACTTGTATTTTACTATCTCTTCGCTGAACTAGTGCACCTATACACCTGACAAGTGTATTGGGTGTGTTGGGGACACAAGACACTTCTTGTATCTTGATTGCATGGTTGCTTGAGAGGGAATACCTTTGACCACTTTCTCCCTGAGTTCGATAAACCTTGGGTAATCCACTTAAGGGAAACTTGCTGCTGTTGTACAAACCTCTGCACTTGGAGGCCCAACAACTGTCTATAAGAATAGAAGTGCGTAGACATCAGTTCATCACAAAGTTCTTTTAACTTGGTGGTAGTGATTCGAGGACATAATGAATCCCCAAAGCATTAGGAATCACTATATCCAAGCTTTGGGGCTTACTTGTGTGCCCAAACATCTTAAGCACATGCTCACTGACGGAGCTACGCTCTTCCATATTGCAGTTAAAGAACTTTTCAGAAGCCTCATAACTCTCAACTGCCGCGTGAGCCTCAAATATCATTTTGAGTTCACGGACAATATCATGTGGGTCCAGGTTCTCAAACCTTTTCTTAAGCTCCGATTCCAAACCATACAAGATAGCACACTGAACTGTGGAGTACCGATTCTTCTGAATGAAGAAAACATTCTTCACCTCATCGGTAGCATCAGCTGTAGGTGGGTCACCCAGCGGTGCATCCAGCACATAGGTCAAATTACCAGCATTGAGGACAATCCTGAAGTTGCGAAACCAATCCACGAAGTTGCTTCCATTGTTTTTTAACTTTTCTTTCTCTAGGAACACATTAAAATTGATGGTAGGGGCCGCCATGGATCTAAGACATATTTGCAATAGTTTAGACTAAGTTTATGACAAATTGAGTTCTAATTAATAATTAAATTAATCTAGGTGAACTCCCACTGAAAACAACATCACTTACATTGTTTTAATGATCACACGAACAAAATCCACCACATCAAAACCGGTCATCACGAGAGATGATGTAGTTTCAAAGGCGAACAATCAACATGTTCATCATATCTACTATATGACTCATGCTTTACCTTTTGGTGATCCGTGTTCCGAGACCATGTCTGTACATGCTAGGCTCGTCAAGATCAAACCTTAACTTTCGCATGATCAAATCTGGCTTGCTCCCGTTGTATACACTCGTAGAATCTAACACACCCGATCATCACATGGTTCTTCAAAACAACGAGATTTGGCAACGGTGCGTACTAAGGATGAACACTTTATAACTTGATATTTTGTGAGAGGGATCATATTATAATGCTACCGTCGAGAACTAAGCAATACAAGATGCATAAAAGGATTAACATCACATCCAATTCAAAATATGTGATATGATATGGCCTTTCTTCTTGTGCTTCTGATCTCCATCTTCAAGCACGAACATGATCTCCATCATCACCGGCGTGGCGTCAAGGTCAATGGCACCGCTCCATGGTTGTCGTCCACCAGCATCAACTATTACAACTGCTTTGAATTAAAAGACAACCATAAGGCTCCTGCTGGTTGCCGACTTACAATAAGGAACCTTGCATACATCATATATAATCACAATCATGGCCATATCACATCATAACACACCCCCGCAAAGCAAAGTTCGACGCCTCTAATTTTCTTTGCATGTTTTATGTGGTTTGGGGATTTCAATAAGTGTCATTCTAACTTACGAACAAGAACCACAACATTGATAATGTTGGAGATATGCCCAAGAGGCAATAATAAAGTGGTTATTATCATATCTTCATACTTATGATAAATGTTTACATACCATGCTATAATTGTATTAATCGGAAACATTAATACTTGTGTGATTCGTAAACATAAAAGAGTCCCTAGTAAAGCCTCTTGTTAAACTAGCCTGTTGGTTAATATATGATCGTGGTTTCCTGATCATGAACATAGAGATGTTATTAACAACATGGTCATATCATTAGGAGAATGATGTGATGGACATACTCCTATAGTTAAGCGTAGCATAAAGATCAAGTCATTTAATATAGTTCATTTTCTATAAGCTTTCTGATACATAGTAACCTAATTCCTTCGACCATGAGATCATGTTAATCACCATCACCGGAAGGATGCTTTGATGACATCAAACACCACACCGTAACTGGGTGGCTATAAAGGTGGCATTGAGTGTTCGGAAAGTATGGGTTGAGGCACATGGATCAAGAGTGGGATTTGTCCATCCATATGACAGATAGATATACTCTGGGCCCTCTCGGTGGAATGTCATCCAATTAGCTTGCAAGCATGTGACTGGTTCACAAGGGATCACATACCGCGGGAACGAGAAAAGAGTACTTATCAGTAACAAGGTTGAACTAGGTATGCAGAGATACCGATGATCAAAACCTCGGATAAGTAAACTATCATGAGACAAAGGGAAATTGGTATCGTATGTAAGTGGTTCATTCGATCGCAAAGTAATCATAGAAATATGTGGGAGCCATATGAATTTCCAAATTCCTCTATTGGTTATTGATTGGAGAAGTGTCTCGGTCATGTCCGCATAATTCACGAACCGTAGGGAGACACACTTAAGGATTCGATGTTGTTGAGTAGTTATGGAATGATGAGTAAGAGACTGAATGTTGTTCGGAGTCTCGGATGGGATCCGGTATATCACGAGGAGATCCGGAATGGTCCGTAGAATAAGATTCATATAAGGAAAGTCTTGTTTCAGAGTTCGGGAATGATTCCGGTGTTTTCATCGGGAATGTTCTAGAAGGGTCCGGAAGGTCCGGCACTCCAGAGGGGAAGGGTACATGAATGTGTCATGACAATGTGGAATGGTTACATCATGTACTAGGTCACTTGGCTGGGCAAAATAAAGGGAGAAATCAAATCCTAGTTTGAAAGTCAAAACGCCAATTTGAAAAAGTCAAACGGCAAGTTTGCTTGGTGGAGAGAGAGTAGGAAACCTACCTGGGGAGGAAGTCCCACTCCCTCCACTCGCCGGCCAAGGAGGAGGAGTTGGAGGAGGACTCCCTCTTCCTAGCCGCCTCCCTCCCACCTATAAAAGAATGGGTAGGGCGCCCCCTCTCCCTACACCCAAAACCCTAGCTCCTGGCGCCTCCACCCAAGTGCAGCCGCCGCCTAGGGATCCTCCAAGTCGCCGAGTTAGGGATTCCTCAAGCCCTAGCCGCCAGCTACACCACCCCCTTGGTGCCACATATTCCGTAGATCGCCAAGGCCCTCTCTTACTCCACCATACTGGCTCTGGCTTAAGGCGAAGCCCTGCAATATCTTCCCTCTACTTCCGACACCACGCCGTCGTGATGCCAGAATCACGAGGAGAGTGCTACAACCTCCGCTGCCTGCTGGAACAAGGGAGAGGAAGGTCTTCATCGAGTATCGAACGTGTGACCGACTGCGGGAGCGCTACCGGAACGCAGCGCCGGAAGGATCGTCTACGCGATCTTGAGATCGGAAGTGTACGACTACATCATCCACGAGAATCTGCTCTCGTTAACCGCTTTGGATCTTCGAGGGTTAGTATTCTATCAATTCGTTGCTACAATCTAGTAGATAGATCTTGGCTTGATCATAGATTAGATCTTGATTGTGTGTTCATGTGGTAGAATTTTTTTGTTTTCCATGCTACGAAGCCCTACAGTGGTATCAAAGCCATGTCTATATGTAGATCTGTTGCACGAGTAGAACACAATGGTCATTGTGGGCGTTGATGCTTTTGTTGTCGATTTCTTCTTGTGTACTTTGCATCTTGCGGGATGGTGGGATGAAGCGGCCCGGGCTAACCTTACATGACATCGTTCATCGGACTTGCTCCACGCTTGACATGCAACTTGTATTTCATAAGTGGCTTTGCGGGTGCCTATTTCTCCCAACATAGTTAAGATTCAATTTACAACGAGTGATTGACAATACTAGTATCAATGTTGTGGTTCTTGTTCGTAAGTTAGAACGACACTTATTGAAAGCCCCAAACCAGGTAAAACATGCAAAGAAAATTAGAGGCGACTAACTTTGTTTTGCAGGGGTGTGTTGTGATGTGATATGGCCATGATTGCGATTATATATGATGTATGCAATGTTCCTTATTGTAAGTTGGCAACCGGCAGGAGCCATATGGTTGTTTCCATTAAGTCTTGCGTGTCTATTATTCAAAGTAGTTGTAATAGTTGATGCTGGTGGAAGACAACCATGAAGCGGCGCCATTGACCTTGACGCCACACCGGTGATGATGTAGATCATGTTCGTGCTTGAAGATGGAGATCGGAAGCACAAGAAGAAAGGCCATATCATATCACATATTATGAATTGCATGTGATGTTAATCCTTTTATGCATCTTGTATTGCTTAGTTCACGATGGTAGCATTATAAGATGATCCCTCAAGCACACAATTTCAAGTTTTAAAGTGTTCATCCTTAGTAAGCACCGTTGCTAAAGCTCGTTGTTTTGAAGCACCACGTGATGATCAGGTGTGTTAGATTCTGCGAGTGTATACAACGTGAGCAAGCCATATTTGCTCATGCGGAAGCTAAGGTTTGATCTTGACGAGCCTATCATGTACAGACATGGTCTCGGAACACGGATCACTGAAAGGTAAAGCATGAGTCATATAGTAGATATGATGAACATGTTGATTGTTCGCCATTGAAGCTACATCAACTCTCGTGATGATCGGTTTTGATGTGGTGGATTTGGTTCGTGTGATCACTAAAACAATGTGAGGGATATTGTTTTGAGTGGGAGTTCAACAGCAATATGATTAAAAGTTGAACACTATTTATCATAAATTAAATCAAAGTGAATTTGCATAGTTGTTGTAGTCATTGGCATCTGTTTACCACCTTGCGCTTAGTTTTAATTGAGATAATAGACCTATAGAATTCTGGTTAGTTACTTTACGAACTGGTATTGTATTGTTTTGAAGTGTTAATCTAAAGTTTAAAAGTCCCATTGCAAACTTTCAGTAAGTTTCGGTTACTCCATGAACTTTAATAGTTGGTATTAAATCAAGAATAACAATTCCAGTGTTAGTATATAAGTATCATGTTTATCTCCATGATTCTTGATATTCAAAGGATTGTCTTAATATCAAGGTTATCTAGGATCTGAAAGAGTTGTTTCATAAACCATGATGTGTGGAAGATATTGTGATATCTAAAACGAAGTTTTGGTTGCAATATGATAGAGTATAATATGGCAAAAGTCATGTTTTCATATTTGATGAAAATTTGCAAAAGGTTGGAGACACTAGTTGTCCTAATCATCCAAAAGGTTTTGGAAAGCAACACTATACTCGCTATTCATCGTTATAAGCTAAAAGTAGCTTGATCATGGATAATTCCATGATAAGGGTGAATATTTGATGTAGGTAAAATGTTTACTACACCAAGAGATTACTAAAGAAAGGAATTTGAAAGAACACCAAACATTTGATGATGGTGATCTACTTCAAAGTGCAAGTCCAAAGACATTGGTATTTAACTATACATGCTTTGGACAATGTGTCATGTATATGGCTCCACTATTGATGTTGATAGATTCTTTCAAACATAAAAGGAAATACTGAAAGAGAATCTCATAAATATATGGCAGAAAAGAAAAGACTAGAATTGTTCAGCTTAAGTATATAAATGATATACATGTTATGGCTATATTCTTTGCTTATTAAACAATGTGGTTCTTAAGTATTTGATACTGAATTTGTTGGTGTGAATCATCATACGAAACAACACAATTCATGAACTACAATGGCCTAAGTAACTAGCAAAACAATATGTGATGATGTTCATCGAGAACAAATAAAGGGTTATTGTGCTGCTTGTTAAACATCAAAGCTTGCCTTCAAGATTTGTTTTATCAGGTATTATAAGAACAAAAGGGTTGTTCAAATAATTGCCGTAATCCATAAAAGATGGATGATTTGCAAATCTCGTTGGAGAAATCACATCCATAAAACTAGTGCTAAAATGTCGAAAGACAAATTGATTGAATCACTTAGGAAGTGACATCTCCGTCCATAGAGGCGTACTAGGGACACGGTGTTGTTCATAAACCACACAAGTATCAAAGTTTCTGCTTAATACAATTCTAGCATGGAATATAAACTTTATCATGAACAAGAATTATAATAATAACATCTTTATTATTGCCTCTAGGGCATAATTCCAATAGCTAGATGGTTGTATCTCCTCGTTTGTGATTTTATGTCTAGATCTTGTGAGCTCCGTTCATGATCAAGATCTCATCTATTTGTAATCATGCATGCTGTGTTTGCGGGGATCCGATGGATATTGAGATTGTCAGATTGATTAATGGTTTTGTCTTATTAATTCTATCATGTCTGTGTTGTTTGTGATCTTGCATGCTCTCCGTTGTTAGTAGCTATCTTAGCCAAGTAGTTGCTAGTGACTCCAAGAGGGGGTATTTATGCTCGATAGTGGGTTCATGCCTCTTGTTAATCTAATGGAAGTGACAGAAATCTCTAAGGTTATAGATGTGTTGTTGCCACTAGGGAGAAAACAACGGTCCCTTGTTCATGGAACAAGTGGATTGTTTACCTTACACACTATGCTTAAAGCAGTTGTTTGTTGCTTGCAACTTAATACTGGAGGGGGTTCAGATGATAACCCAAAGGTGGACTTCTAGTCATAGATGTAGTTGGATGGCGGTCTATGTATCTTGATGTATTGCCCAATCGAATCTCATAGGATCATGATGTCTAGTATTGCATTGTTATGCCTTGCTCAGTCCTGTCAATTGCTTGTAGGGTTCCCAGCATAGGAAACAAAAAAATTCCTATGATGGGAACAACTATGTACCAAGATCTATCTACTAGATACAAACAACATGTGGATGTATATCCGTAGAGAACATACCCTTGAAGACCGACAAAGTTTAACGAGTTAAACTCGTGGTTGATGTAGACGATCTCAAGATCGAGAGGAAGTCCTAGCGCCGCAAATCAGCAGCGCATCCGTGCTCGCACACACGTCCGAGGCACCGAGCAACCTCCACCTCCTCGCTCCAGCGATGCAGCGGAAGCACAACTCTTTCTTTCCGAATAGCCACCGGGAACATGTATCTCGCTAGTCCGAGACCATGGGGATAAATTCTAGAGGGGGAGAGAGATCCTTCACGAGGAGGTGTGAGTGAGAGAGAGGGAGAGGGGTGCCTTTTATAGGAGGAGGGGGGCACCCAAGTGGGTGGCCGCCGGCCATGGGGGCTGCCCCCTCCCCTCCTTCATTCATGTGGGTGGACACTCCACTCACAAAAATCCTTTCAATTCCCTCCACTCAAAATACCACTCAAAATTGCTATTAAATTTCCACCAAATTTAACGCAAACTCTCATTAAATAAAACTCCTTTTATTTATTCAGAATTTTGTCAATTACTTTAATGACAAACATTCACATATAACCCCTTGCTAGAATTCCATTTCACATGCAAAAACACTTTCTGCAATTTCACTCGAAAACCTGTTTCGGTATCTAGTGAAATATATTCCTGCGCTTGTTATTCTTTCCGGCATGAAACATTTGCTAAAATTGGATGTTGGTGTCTCTTAAGTGTGTCACCCTACGGTTCGCGAATAACGTGGACATGATCGAGACCCCTTTAGGATCAATAATCAGAAGCGGGATCTGGAGACCCATACCGACTCCCACACATTCAACAATGATTTTCTTGAGATTCGATCATCGGTATCTCCATACCTAGTTTGATCTCGTTACTGACATGCACTCTTTTCTCGTTCCCGTGATATAACATTCTAGTGATCAAATCACTTGCTTGCAAGCTAACCAATGTGATATCACCGAGAGGGCCTAGAGTATATCTATCCATCATCGGGATGAACAAATTCCACTCTCGATCCATGGGCCTCAACATAACACTTTATTAGTTCTAAACCCATCTTTATAATCACCCTGTTATGGTGTGACGTTTGATGTTATCAAGAAACTCTTCCTGTGTTAGTGATTGACATGATCTCATGGTCTAAGGATTAGGATCACTTCGTAAGTTGTTATAGCAATATAAACTCAATGACTTTGATCGTAATGCTATACTTCGGATGAATGTTCATCACACCATTACACTAATGTTGTGACCGCGTTATTAACAACATCCAATGTCCATGATCAGGAAACCTTGATCATCTTGTTAATCAACGATCTAGTTTATGAGAGAGGCATAACTAGGAACTTTCTGTTTGTTTATTAAACACACATGTATTAATATTTCCGTATTAATAAAATTATATCATGCAAAATAAACATCTATCATATACTTGGAATACACATAATAAACACTTTATTATTGCCTCTTAGGGCATATTCCCTCCAGTCTCCCACTTGCACTAGAGACAATAATCTAGTTACATAGTGATGAATCTAACACCCATGGAGTTCTGGTGTTGATCATGTTTTGCTCTAGGGAGAGTTTTAGTCAACGGATCTGCTACATTGAGATCCGTGTATACTTCACAAATCTTTATATCTCCATCCTTGACATGCTCGCGGATGGAGTGAAACTGGTGCTTAATATGCTTGGAATTCTTGTGAGACCTTGGTTATTTGGCATTGGCAATGGCACCATTGTTGTCACAATAGATAACCATTGGGTCCAACGCGATCGCAACCACACCCAGTTCAGATATGAACTCCTTCATCAAAACCGCTTCCTGAGCCGCTTCCGAAGCAGCAACATATTCGGCCTCCGTTGTTGATCCCGCCACCACAGGTTGTTTGGAACTCCTCCAACTAACCGCTTCGCCATTCATGAGAAATACGTATCCGTATTGAGACTTAGAGTCATCTGGATCAGTGTTAAAGCTTGCGTCAACATAACAATTGGCGACGAGCTCTTCTTCACCTCCGTACACAAGAAACATATCCTTAGTTCTTCGCAAGTACTTAAGGATATTCTTGACTGATATCCAGTGTTCCGAACCTGGATCCGATTGGTACCTACTAGTCAAAATAATAGCATGTGCCACATCCGGTCTTGTACATAGCATGGTGTACATTATAGAGCCTATGGCTGAAGCATAGGGGACTTTGTACATTATCTCTCTTTCTTCCGCCGTAGCCGGACTTTGAGTCTTACTCAATGTATTGCCTTGCAACAGGTAAGAACCCCTTCTTACTTCCGTCCATTTTAAACCTTTTTAAAATCTTATCAAGGTATGTACTTTGCGATATCCCTATTAGGCTATCATATCCCAAAATTTTCCAAATTTTGAAATGTGAAAAATAAATAAACAAAAGAATTAATTGTTGAAATTTAGGGGAGAAAAGAAACTTTTTGCTTCTAAATGAAAACATCAAAAACCTTATTTTACAGAATAATTTTAAAATGAGAAAGTGACAAACAAGTTTTCAAAAAAAAAACTTTTATCTAAAAGTAAGGACCAGAAAATTTCGCTCGACTAGTCAAAGCTTAACGGAAATTTTCAAATATAAAATGGCTTTAACATGAATTAATACTAACATGAATATAAATTCTAGTTTTATTTATCCCTCAAGTTGAATTAAAATTTTGTTGGCTTTAGCATATTAAAATTTGCTCCTTTAAATTTGTTTTGGTTTTTGATTTCTTTATTTTGCTTCTTTCCAAAAGTCCTATAGGATTTGATCATGTAGCAATGCACACTGTGCATGTATATCTCTATCCTCTTCCGATATATATACGTTGCCCCCGATTATACCATCTCTTCTTATTCTTTTTCTTTCTATTCATTTCTGGTGTAAGGTGATGCATACATCGAATCCTATATTCTTTCTTGCTTTGTCCTTTTTGTTTTCTTGACCGAGCTAAGCACCATGTGTACTAATATAAGTATATATTCTATTCTCTCTTTTTTTATTTTTTTTCTTTAACCACACCGAGTAGACTGGGTGAAGTGTACGTACCAAGTATTACAACTAGCTAAAGCGTTGTTTTTCTTGGTCTCTTCATGCACGCATGCACTTGTAACATCACCATCAATTCCATAAACGCAACATGAACTGATGCCATCACTCGTCCTTATTAAGAACAATACAACGCCCGTGGACTACTTTTGCCATTCTATGTAGCCACACAGACTTTAAGCTCCTATCCCAATTTCATCTTGGAGAGCTCTGCTAGACCACCGTTGGACTCTACCCGTGATCATGGTAGCTCCGGCCACAAGGGGATGAACGGGCGCCGCGCCACCAGGCAGCGCGAGTAGGAGAAGATGATCTAAGGCGTCAGGAGCTGCAGCCGTTGATCATCTAGGAAGTACTTTGTCAGTCCATCAATTCGGTTCATCAACTTTATCAGGAGTTTACATCGCATTTGGTAAGCTCCGTGAGAAATCCTTGTACCCATATCCTAGCTACACATATGCCTACCTCCAGGACATGATTTTTTATCATATTGTTGCAGTTCGCCGCGCCGTCGACGTCGCACGTTTCTCCAGCCGTAGATTGTCGACACCGTTGGGGACGAACAACCTCTCAATCACGTCTCATAGCACCGCCTCGACGTGCTCTACGCCGTCCGCGTCTTCTCCTACTTCGCGTACGTTCCTAGCGACGAAAATGGCAACGCCAAGTCCGTGCCCGCAAATCCGGCGAACTTCTCCGGCGAGATTTTCCGGTGAGCCATCCTGGATCATTAGATCTTCATCTAAAGGTCATTATAGGTCACTTGAACAAAGGGGTATCCTCCAATTAGAATCTGCCAAGTGTCATATATATTCCTATTTTCGGATTTTTAGACATAAGAACACACAAACTTGCAAAAATCATATCTTTAGTTCCATATATCCAAATTTAGAAAATAATATGTATATGGATTCACAAAAACGAGTAGAACACAGTGGAGCCTTAATTTGGTATTTTTGACTCTGTTAAAATCACGTTTTATACAGAACCATTTGTGGAGTATTTTGAGTATAAAAATTGCTGTGTAAATTATTTTTAAGTGAATCCTTTTGCAAATGGTTGTAAATTGAACCCTCTATACAGTAAGACCAAATTATAATTTTATTCTAGTATAAATAATACCGTGATAATTATTTAGTGAGAATGGCCTTTCCAACTGTTAGAAAATGTTGCTAATTGCTACAATTGCACAAATGGTTATATTTGTAATCTTGAAAATATAAAATATTCAGAAATCACTTAGTAATGTTCAGAACCTTGTTATAAAAATTTGTACAATAAAAATTGCCATCTTGCATGTTTGCATACTTTGCATGATTTTTGTGTTACCATTAGTGTTGATCTTGTGTATGTTTTGTCTTGGTTGTTTTGCTTGATAGAATGTGTTGATTGTCAAGTGTGTTATTGCAAAGAGTGTACCAACACCACAAACTACTAAGGCAAGTGACACTACCATCCAAGTCCTACTATTTTCATTACACTTAGTGGATTTTGAAACATGCATGGAAAGGTTACTATATTTTTATGCTATGCTAAATCCTAATAGGATACCCTTATATATATTCCTTAGTGGAAACAATGTAGTTGTAGTATGCTTAGCCCTGCTATATATTAGGATGGGATACATGTTACGATTATATGAAGAGTTGAAAAGACATATGTTTTATATAATAAAACAAGTACTCAATGAACCACCTGGGTGGACAAGGATACTCAAGATTGGACAAGGTGGCAACAAAAGGAACCATGTTTATATGGCTATCTCTTTTTGTATGTGCACTAGAAGAAAACCACCCAGGGACTTAGAGATTGAACATGTTTCTCGTACAGTGGCTTCCGTGTACAGCCACATGCTAAATGGGCTCTGGCTTAGTCAACTACATAGTGGAAGACCCATGCATTGGCATCTTCAGGTTAACTATATTTGTGCTAGGGAACTTGAAACCCTACATTGGTGCCTGGATGACAAGCTAGCATTGTGTATTGGGAGGACTTCTATGGAAAGACTTTGTCACATTCTCAATCTGCCAGTACTCCATCTTGGTGAGTACTTATCCAGCGGCCACTAGTGGCATCAAGATGAGATTGTGTCATATGGGTAAAGTGTACAACTTCTGCAGAAGATCAAAATTCTAAGTACTTAGCCGTGTCCCCGGTTATGGACAATACTGAGCAACTAAGGCCTGAAACTAGGTTTCTCAAAGTAAAACCTGATGGTGACAACAAGGGATTCGAAGCACTTGGAGTTTTCCAAGAAGTTCAGAAAGATTTTGACAAAAGATCAAAACTATTTTGAAAAGATAGGATAAAACCATATTGCTTTCTGCAAATGAGCCTAAACCCTACTTAGCCAAATATGCATGTAATGATAGGATCCACATATTTCTACATAGTAGTGAAACTTGCCAATACAATTCCAATGTATTGACCCTTGTGGCTGCAACTTATTATGTTGCAGGTTTGTTTGATGTTAGTGAAGTGTGTTGAATAGGATTACAAGTCCATGCTTTATAGTTATTCTGCTGCAATGTAATGTGATAGCCAAATGAGCTATGTAAGATGTAATGAATTATTTTATTCCTGGTTATAAAGTTGTATTATGACCTTTGTTTCTTGATATTACATCTTAACTGTGGATGCTAGCTATTGATCCAGGGACTAGCATTGTAAACACAGGGATCTCTACCTTATTAAAGGTTGGGAACCTTACAGATGGTATCAGAGCACTGTGTTTCCTGTAGGATTGTAACCCTAGGATTGGACAAAACCCCTTAGAAAAATAGGAGTTGTTTTTGTTCCAAAACATATTTACAAACAATCTTGTAAACTCTTTCCTCAACCATTTTGGTTTTGATTCTACCTCTCTTCTACTTCAACTTGATGGACAAAGCGTATCCCATGGCCAAAGACTTCACCATGTGCAAAAGATTTCATCAACTCTAATGACTTCAACATCTTCAAGTGATTTCAACTTTAGTTTCACCAAGCACTTTAACTTAGACATCACTAAGGACTACAAGTGAAAAACCAAGAGACATTAGAATTGCCTACCAAAGACATTGATACCAAGTTAGAGTATGGATCATATTGACGTATGAGGTATGATTATACTAAGTTATTATTTTCAAGAAAACTTGTTGTTTCCTTCAACTTATGAGTTAAGCTCATAAGTTGTTAAGTGGATAGTTGCTTGTTGATTGTTTGATTGCCTGATTGTTTGATTGAACTTGGTTGTTTTGAGTTGTGTGTTAGGACTTCTTAAAAACCTATCCACCAATACTTATCCCTATCAAACCAACAGATGCCTCCTCGTCGTGCCAACCCCAACCAAAACAACAACATCCCCCCTGAGATACAGCAGATGTTGGCAGTTCAGACACAGTTGATGCAGGAGATGACCACACTCATACAGAATCACAACAACAACAACAACAACAACAACAACAACAACAACAATTAGAATAATCCTCCAGCACTTAACATGCTCACCAAGTTTCTGAAACTTAGGCCTGCAAGGTTCTCTGGAACAACTGATCCAATGGAAGCTGATGATTGGTTACGTTCAGTAAACAAAGACTTAGTGACTGTTGGCTGCACTGATGAAGAAAAAGTTAGATTTGCAGCATTTCTACTGGAAGGACCAGCAGCAACATGGTGGGACAACTTTCAGATCACCACTCCCCTTGAAGATGTGACTTGGGCTATTTTTGAGGATGGTTTCCGTACAACTCACATCTCACCTGGAGTGATGTACTTGAAGAAAAAGGAGTTTCACAATCTGAAACAACGTCACCTCAGTGTGGCTGAGTATATTGAAGAATTCAACAATCTGGCACCATATGCACCAGATGAAGTTGACACAGATGCTAAGAGAAAAGAAAAATTTCTTGAAGGACTTAATGATGAGTTGAACCTGCAGCTAGTTGTTGCCTATGTCCCAACTTATCAATCACTCTGTGACAAATCCACTATATTGGAAAACAAGATGAATCAAGTTGAGAACAAAAAGAGGAAGCATAAACTCAAGAATCACTCAGGATCATCAAAGAAGAAGCATTCATTCAAAAAGAGCAAGGAAGATTCTGAACCACATCAGTATCACCACAACAACAATGGAAGTGAGAATAATGGAAATGATACTGACAATGGAGATGACCTTGGTCAGAACCAACATGGCACTTTCAGGAAGAAAGACATTAGCCAGTTGCAATGCTATAATTGTAAGGAACTTGGACACTATGCATCAGACTGTCCTGAGAAGAAAAAGAAAAAGGATGCTAAAAGGGCCAATGGAAATGACTCCAAGGTGACACAGAAAGGACATGTGAACCACATTGACATGAATGGAGACTTTGAAGAGATAGAAGAAGTGGATGTCAGAAACTAGTTAACTCAGTTGAGTCAAATAAGGATTCCTTGTCTGGATGTTAAGTGTTGAACCCATAGTCAAGTGAACCATCAATGTAACCCTATGAGACTTTATTTTTAAGGGTGGTATGTCACATCCCAAGATTTTCCAAATCTTGTAATGTGAAAAATAAATGAATAAAATAAAACTTTGTTGATTTTCAGGGTGAGAAGAAACTTTTTGTATTTATTTGAAAAACCTTCAAACCTATTTTGATAAAGATAAAGTCCTAAAGGGATTTATAAAGACAAACATTTAATAAAAGGAAAATAAAAATATTTAAATTACTATTTTGGATCTTTAAATAAAAAGATTTGGTTTTCAAAAGAAAAGGTGGTTTTATAAATAAAGACTATTTTATAGAGCCAAATTAAACCTTGACCAAGCTTTTGGAATAAAACATTTTGTTTTGATAAAAATAGTAAAGGTTTATTTAAATAAAATAATAAGTATTTAATATCCAATTCTATTTAAGTAAAGGCTTTTCCCATTTTTAATAAACACTAAAACTTATATAAATTATTTCAAATAGGTTTTCCAAGTATTTTATATTTTCAAATAAAACCTACTGATTTGGTTTTGAAAATATTTGGATTTCAAATGAAGTTTTATTAAATAAATCAAAACCTATTTGAATTAAATAATTAAAGGTCTATTTTATTTAATTATTAAATAGATCCTAAAAAGAATAAAAATATTTTATTTTGGGACTTTTGGTTTATGTTGACAAACAGAACCAAAACTCAATACAAGTTTGGAAGTGTTTGAATTGTTTGAATGTTTGAATAGTTGATTGAAATTCAAAATAGGAATTGATTTGGAAAAAGGAAAAAGATTTAGAACTGGAAAAAAATGAATTTGGACCAGCCCAACCGGCCAAGCCCAACAAGGCCCAGTACCAGCCCAGCTTCCCTCTCCCTGAAAGAAAACGGTTCGCACTCAATTTTGAACCCACTAAGTCGCTGACGAGTGGCCCCTTTATTCTCTCTCACTCCCTCGCTGACGCCCGGACCCCACACACCCAGCTCGTTCTCTTCCTCCTCGCGCTGACGACGCCCGGCCGTTGCAGCAGGTAACGCCGGCGATCAATTCGTGTAAATGGCCACATTAATCCACCCCACGACCACGCCCATTTAACCGCCAGCGTTTCCTCTCCATTTCCCCTCACGCGCCTCCCTCTCTCTGCCCCCAGGCTGCCCTGAATTG
Organism: Avena atlantica; assembly: GCA_910589765.1. Taxonomy (NCBI): domain Eukaryota; kingdom Viridiplantae; phylum Streptophyta; class Magnoliopsida; order Poales; family Poaceae; genus Avena; species Avena atlantica. The sequence goes on along the minus strand of OU342735.1, from coordinate 460,473,147 downwards.
AGCTCGCCCTCTCACTGCTCCGACCACCGTACCTCCTCAATTCTGGCCGAGCCTCGCCACCTCCTGCCTCCCCGAGCACACGAGCACACTCACCACTCCCAGGCGCTTCTTCCTGTACCTCTCGTTCACCCGCGGGCGCCCCAGAACATCGGCTACCACTTCGACTGAGCGTCGCCGTGTCTGCTACTCTCTCCGGCGACGTCTCCTGGTAAGTCCAGACCACCCCGCGCCTTCTCGTTCACGCACACACCTTCGTCGTGTCTTTGCGCGTCTGACCATGCGTTACGTTTGTCTCCTAGTGGTCCATAGCACCGTCCCCGACGACGACTGAGCGAGGCCGAGGCGCAGCTCCACTCCGGCGAGAGATTAAGCCCGCTCCAGTGCGCCCCTCGACAAGACGGCACCACCTTGAGCTTCCCCAGGCCTCTGCGAATGCTGTGACTATATCCCCAGCCACCCTTGCTTCCTGTATCGCCGGCGCCGTCATCGTCTGGCCGCTCCGCTGCCAGCCACCGCCGCAGCGCCGCCAGTTTTAGGTCGAGCTTGCAGCAGCCGTTCGATCTCAATCCAGTGGCTAGGATAGAAGCTAGGTGAAAGGGTAAGTAGCATCTGCGTGCTGTGCGATATGACTTGATCCAACGGTCTGTGTTAGTCGATCCACGCGAAACGTTTTTGACGAATAGGAATCTGACGCGTGTCACCAGATTGTTTAAAACAGAAATTTGAATCTGATTTAGATGCAGATTTGAAACTCTTGTAACTTTTGATCCACACGTCCAAAATTTGCAAACTTTATATCGTTGGAATCAGTGGAACAAGCCCTAGCCAACCATGCAATTTGTTTAGTAAATATTATCTGTTAGATTGTTTGTTTTTGCAGAGACATTTGTATGCTTGTGGATATTAGAAAAATTATTCAAAAATGTTTTTAGGGTTGAAACCTTTGCAAATTGGTTTTTTGTGAACCTACTGACCCTAGGAACCAACCGATGGTTTTGAAAATGTATTTGGTGAAGTTTAGGATGGATTAATTAGTTTAGCCCATTTCTAGCCAAATAAAAATAATGGTTTTGTTATGAAAATGTTTTTGGAGTAAAAACTTTGGGAAAATGATTTGGATCAAACCTACTGACCCTAAACACCAAGTTTTGAGAAACAACAACTTATTTGGTGAACAACATAAAGTTGTTGCTTTGATAAAAATATTTTTCACCACATAAAATAATGAAAGGATTTAAAATTGGTTTATGGACAAAGCCCTTTTTCAAATGACTTTGCCACTTTGGAAAATGACCACTTTGGACCTTACAAAGTTTAGAGCTTAGTGAAAACAAGTTTTGCAAATAAAACTAACTCTTGCATGCTTACATGCATGACTTAGATTCCATTGTTTTATGTGTGTGAATTGTTGGATTGGTTATTGGTTTGGAATGCTTGTTGATATTGTGTTTGCTTGATTGATTGTAGTGAAGTTAGAAAAGTGTGAGACTGGCAAGATCAAGGATTGAACCAACATTCCCTACCAACAAGGCAAGTGACACTATCATCTAAAGTCCTACTATTTTCATTATACTTAGTGGATTTTTAAACATGCATGAAAAGAATTTCTATACTTATGCTATGCTAAATCCTAATAGGATACCCTATATATACCTTAGTGAAAATATTGTAGTTGTTGTAAGCTTAGCCATGCTATATTTTGAAAAGAGATACATGTTGAGATTTTATGAAGTTGAAAAAAGGACTTGTGTTTTTACATAATAAAACAAGGACTCAATGAACCACCTGGGTGGCCAAGGATACTTTGAGTTTTGGAGAAGGTGGCAACAAAAGGAACCATGTCTATGGAAATCTCTTTGTGTTGTGCTCCAAAAGGAAACCACCCAGGAAACTTAGAGACTGAACATGTTTCTCCAATTGTGTCTTTCGTGTGCAACCACATGCTATTTATGGCTCTGGCTTAGTCAACTACATTGGGAAGACCCATGCATTGTCTTCAGCTTACTGGACATGAGGACCTGGAATCCTACATGGGTACTGAATACAAGCTAGCAATGGTGTATGGGAGGACCCTCTGGAAAGACTTCGTCACATTCTCAATCTGCCGGTACTCCATCTTGGTGAGCACTAATCCAGTGGCCACTAGTGGCAACAAGATGGGATTGTGACATGTGGGTAAAGTGTGCAACTTTTGCAGAAGATAATAAAATCTAAGTACTTAGCCGTGTCCCCGGTTATGGACAATATTGAGCAACTAAAGTTTGAAGCTATGGGAGATCTCGACATTCCAATTTCTAAAAGAAAACTTTTAAAAACTTGATGCACTTGGGGGTACCAAGGAGATCAAGAGATTTTGATGAAAACTTGATGCACTTGGGGTTACCAAGGAGCTCAAGAGATTTTGATAAAACTTGATGCACTTGGGGGTACCAAGGAACTCAAGAGATTTTTGACAAGGACTTGAATACTTGGGGATACCAAGTAGTTCAAAGGATTTTTGATAAAGAGATTTGACAAAAGATCAAAACCATTTTGAAAAGATAGGGATAAATTTTGCTTTCTGCAAAGGAGCCTTAAACCCTACTTAGCCATATATGCATGTAATAATAGGATCCACTTATATTCTACATAGTAGTGAAACTTGCCAATACAATTCAAATGTATTGACCCTTGTGGATGTAACTTGTAATGTTGCAGGTTTGATTGATTTTAGTGAAGATTGAATGATTAGGATTACAAAGTCTACAACCAACATCTGCCTGTGGCACTTTGAAGATGAAGGACCCCATGACTATAGTTATTCCGCTGCAATGTAATGTTATAGCCAAATGAGATATGTATGATGTAATAAAATTATGTTATTCCTGGTTATAAAGTTATATTATGACCTTTGTTTCTTGATATTACATCTTAACTGTGGATGCTAGCTATTGATCCAGGGACTAGCATTGTAAACACATGGGACTCTACCTTATTTAAAGGTTGGGACCCTAACAGATGGTATCAGAGCATTGTGTTGCCTGTAGGATTTGTAAACCTAGGATTGTACAAAAACCCTTAGAAGATAGGAGTTGTTCTTGTTCCAAAACTTATTTACAAAACAAACTTGTAAACTCTTTCCTCAAACACTTTGATGTTGATTCTACATCTCTTCTATTTCAACTTGATGGAAAAATCTACCCATGGCCAAAGACTACACCATGTGCAAAGGACTTCTTCAACATTTTCAGCTCTAATGACTTCAACATCTTCAACTCTAATGACTTCAACATCTTCAGCATATTCCACAAGGACATCCAACTTGGATATCACTAAGGACTACAAGTGGAGACCAGGAAATCTTGCTCAAGATAGGGAGACTAAGGGAATGCAAAAATTAGAAGGAGATCATTTCACTAGAAGTTATTGTAACCAAGAGTTTTTCTCAAGGAAACCATGATCTCATACAAGAAGAATCATGAAGGAAGGAAAGATCATAGGTGAACCATATAGATGGACCACCATATTTTAGTTAAGTTAAACACACCAACTTATGTGGTGTAACAAAAGTATTTTGTTGCCTAAGTAAGTGCTTGAACTTTGTTGTTTGAGTGAAAAGTTGTTTGTGAATGCTTGCACATTGCTTGAGTGAATTGTGATGTGTGTGATTAGAATTGATTCCTTAGAAATATCTTGCCTATTCTAACCCTCATCCAACCCAAACAGATGACTACTCCAAGAGACTCCAAGGTTGATGACACCAACACCAACCAAGAGGACAACATGAAAGAGCTCATAGCAACCCAACACCAGTTGAACCAAGTGACAGCTCAATTCATAGCCAACACTAGTGGAGAAGATCCAACCCTGCAAGGATTTTTGGAAACTCAAGGCCAACTGATGCTTAAGGTGACTGATCAAATGATCAATATGGAAGAAAGCTATTCCAAAAGAGTTAGAGACAACAAAGATGACAGAAATGTTATTCTAGATGGAGCCCCAGCTTGCATTATTTGTGGAGACAAGGATCATACTTCCAAGGAGCATGGAGATCAATGCCCCAACTGTGAAGAGAAACATCCTGTTGGACAATGTCCCACCTCTCAAGCTACTTGCTACCTATGTGAAGGAAACAACCATGTTCCCATCCAATGCCCCATCTATTCCATTGTGGAACAAAGGAAACAAGGTGGAGTGCAACAAATGATTGCAAACCATCAAGAAGGATCCAAGTCTACCAAGAAGGTTGATGACAAAGGAAAAGGTCCACTTATACCTCCAAGCAAAACAACCCAATTCAAGGGATCAAATAAGAGGAATGTGAATTTTCTAAAGAGCAATAAAAGGTCCAAGAAGCATGTAGACATTCCTACCTACCAGATAACATATGAACAACATGAACTAGATGCACTCCTAGCTTTGGAGAAACCCAAAAAGCAAAAGAAGGACAAAAGCCATGTGCAGTGTCATAAGTGTAAGGAAATGGGACACTATTCCAGTGAATGCCCAGAGAACCAGAAGAATAAGGAGATTAGCCAAGTGGTATGCAACAACTGCAAAGATCTAGGCCACTATGTAGCAACTTGTCCACAAGAGCCACGAAAAGAACTCAAAGATATCAACTGTTTCAATTGCAAGAACCCAGGACATTATGCAAGCAACTGTCCAGAAAAGATGAAGAACAAGTTGAACAAGCCTATGGAGAAACTCAACCTTGGCCCATGAGTCAAGTATGGAAACAAAGGACACAAAGCAGATGTTTGCCCAGAGAAGTTTTCCCAGGATCCCAAGAAGGCCAATATGTAATTTTGTTTGAAATTTATTTTAAGGGTGGTAGTACCCTAGTTGTTTTGAGCCTACCTGTAACCCTAGCCTTCCCAAATCCCGGGACGAGATTTATTTTAAGGGTGGTAGCCTGTCACATCCCAAGATTTTCCAAATCTTGTAATGTGAAAAATAAATGAATAAAATAAAACTTTGTTGATTTTCAGGGTGAGAAGAAACTTTTTGTATTTATTTGAAAAACCTTCAAACCTATTTTGATAAAGATAAAGTCCTAAAGGGATTTATGAAGACAAACATTTAATAAAAGGAAAATAAAAATATTTAAACTACTATTTTGGATCTTTAAATAAAAAGATTTGGTTTTCAAAAGAAAAGGTGGTTTTATAAATAAAGACTATTTTATAGAGCCAAATTAAACCTTGACCAAGCTTTTGGAATAAAACATTTTGTTTTGATAAAAATAGTAAAGGTTTATTTAAATAAAATAATAAGGATTTAATATCCAATTCTATTTAAGTAAAGGCTTTTCCCATTTTTATTAAACACTAAAACTTATATAAATTATTTCAAATAGGTTTTCCAAGTATTTTATATTTTCAAATAAAACCTACTGATTTGGTTTTGAAAATATTTGGATTTCAAATGAAATTTTATTAAATAAATCAAAACCTATTTGAATTAAATAATTAAAGGTCTATTTTATTTAATTATTAAATAGATCCTAAAAAGAATAAAATTATTTTATTTTGGGACTTTTGGTTTATGTTGACAAACAGAACCAAAACTCAATACAAGTTTGGAAGTGTTTGAATTGTTTGAATGTTTGAATAGTTGATTGAAATTAAAAACAGGAATTGATTTGGAAAAAGGAAAAAGATTCAGAACTGGAAAAAAATGAATTTGGACCAGCCCAACCGGCCAAGCCCAACAAGGCCCAGTACCATCCCAGCTTCCCTCTCCCCGAAAGAAAACGGTTCGCACTCAATTTTTAACCCACTAAGTCGCTGACGAGTGGCCCCTTTCTTCTCTCTCACTCCCTCGCTGACGCCCGGACCCCACACAGCCAGCTCGTTCTCTTCCTCCTCGCGCTGACGACGCCCGGCCGTTGCAGCAGGTAACGCCGGCGATCAATTCGCGTAAATGTCCGCATTAATCCACCCCACGAGCACGCCCATTTAACCGCCTGCGTTTCCTCTCCATTTCCCCTCACGCGCCTCCCTCTCTCTGCCCCCAGGCTGCCCTGAATTGAGCTCGCCCTCTCACTGCTCCGACCACCGTACCTCCTCAATTCTGGCCGAGCCTCGCCACCTCCTGCCTCCCCGAGCACACGAGCACACTCACCACTCCCAGGCGCTTCTTCCTGTACCTCTAGTTCACCCGCGGGCGCCCCAGAACATCGGCTACCACTTCGACTGAGCGCCGCCGTGTCTGCTACTCTCTCCGGCGATGTCTCCTAGTAAGTCCAGACCACCCCGCGCCTTCTCGTTCACGCACACACCTTCGCCGTGTCTTTGTGCGTCTGACCATGCGTTACGTTTGTCTCCTAGTGGTCCATAGCACCGTCCCCGACGACGACTGAGCGAGGCCGAGGCGCAGCTCCACTCCGGCGAGAGATTAAGCCCGCTCCAGTGCGCCCCTCGACAAGACGACACCACCTTGAGATTCCCCAGGCCTCTGCGAATGCTGTGAGTATCTCCCCAGCCACCCTTGCTTCCTGTATCGCCGGCGCCGTCATCGTCTGGCCGCTCCGCCGCCAGCCACCGCCGCAGCGCCGCTAGTTTTAGGTCGAGCTTGCAGCAGCCGTTCGATCTCAATCCAGTGGCTAGGATAGAAGCTAGGTGAAAGGGTAAGTAGCATCTGTGCGCCGTGCGATATGACTTGATCCAACGGTCTGTGTTAGTCGATCCATGCGAAACGTTTTTGACGAATAGGAATCTGACATGTGTCACCAGATTGTTTAAAACAGAAATTTGAATCTGATTTAGATGCAGATTTGAAACTCTTGTAACTTTTGATCCACACGTCCAAAATTTGCAAACTTTATATCGTTGGAATCAGTGGAACAATCCCTAGCCAACCATGCAATTTGTTTAGTAAATAGTATCTGGTAGATTGTTTGTTTTTGCAGAGACATTTGTATGCTTGTGGAGATTAGAAAAATTATTCAAAAATGTTTTTAGGGTTGAAACCTTTGAAAATTGGTTTGTTGTGAACCTACTGACCCTAGGAACCAACCCATGGTTTTGAAAATGTATTTGGTGAATTTTAGGATGGATTAATTAGTTTAGCCCATTTCTAGCCAAATAAAAATAATGGTTTTGTTATGAAAATGTTTTTGGAGTAAAAACTTTGGGAAAATGATTTGGATCAAACCTACTGACCCTAAACACCAAGTTTTGATAAACAACAACTTATTTGGTGAACAACATAAAGTTGTTGCTTTGATAAAAATATTTTTCACCACATAAAATAATGAAAGGATTTAAAATTGGTTTATGGACAAAACCCTTTTTCAAATGACTTTGCCACTTTGGAAAATGACCACTTTGGACCTTACAAAGTTTAGAGCTTAGTGGAAACAAGTTTTGCAAATAAAACTAACTCTTGCATGCTTACATGCATGACTTAGATTCCATTGTTTTATGTGTGTGAATTGTTGGATTGGTTATTGGTTTGGAATGCTTGTTGATATTGTGTTTGCTTGATTGATTGTAGTGAAGTTAGAAAAGTGTGAGACTAGCAATATCAAGGAGTGAACCAACATTCCCTACCAACAAGGCAAGTGACACTATCATCTAAAGTCCTACTATTTTCATTATACTTAGTGGATTTTTAAACATGCATGAAAAGAATTTCTATACTTATGCTCTGCTAAATCCTAATAGGATACCCTATATATACCTTAGTGAAAATATTGTAGTTGTTGTAAGCTTAGCCATGATATATTTTGAAAAGAGATACATGTTGAGATTTTATGAAGTTGAAAAAAGGACTTGTGTTTTTACATAATAAAACAAGGACTCAATGAACCACCTGGGTGGCCAAGGATACTTTGAGTTTTGGAGAAGGTGGCAACAAAAGGAACCATGTCTATGGCAATCTCTTTGTCTTGTGCTCCAAAAGAAAACCACCCAGGAAACTTAGAGATTGAACATGTTTCTCCAATTGTGGCTTTCGTGTGCAACCACATGCTATTTATGGCTCTGGCTTAGTCAAGTACATTGGGAAGACCCATGCATTGTCTTCGGCTTACTGGACATGAGGACCTGGAATCCTACATGGGTACTGAAGACAAGCTAGCAATGGTGTATGGGAGGACCCTCTGGAAAGACTTCGTCACATTCTCAATCTGCCGGTACTCCATCTTGGTGAGCACTAATCCAGTGGCCACTAGTGGCAACAAGATGGGATTGTGACATGTGGGTAAAGTGTGCAACTTCTGCAGAAGATAATAAAATCTAAGTACTTAGCCGTGTCCCCGGTTATGGACAATACTGAGCAACTAAAGTTTGAAGTTATGGGAGATCTCGACATTCCAATTTCTAAAAGAAAACTTTTAAAAACTTGATGCACTTGGGGGTACCAAGGAGCTCAAGAGATTTTGATGAAAACTTGATGCACTTGGGGTTACCAAGGAGCTCAAGAGATTTTGATAAAACTTGATGCACTTGGGGGTACCAAGGAACTCAAGAGATTTTTGACAAGGACTTGAATACTTGGGGATACCAAGTAGTTCAAAGGATTTTTGATAAAGAGATTTGACAAAAGATCAAAACCATTTTGAAAAGATAGGATAAAATATTGCTTTCTGCAAAGGAGCCTTAAACCCTACTTAGCCATATATGCATGTAATAATAGGATCCACTTATATTCTACATAGTAGTAAAACTTGCCAATACAATTCAAATGTATTGACCCTTGTGGCTGTAATTTGTAATGTTGCAGGTTTGATTGATTTTAGTGAAGATTGAATGATTAGGATTACAAAGTCTACAACCAACATCTTCCTGTGGCACTTTGAAGATGAAGGACCCCATGACTATAGTTATTTCGCTGCAATGTAATGTTATAGCCAAATGAGCTATGTATGATGTAATAAAATTATGTTATTCCTGGTTATAAAGTTATATTATGACCTTTGTTTCTTGATATTACATCTTAACTGTGGATACTAGCTATTGATACAGGGACTAGCATTGTAAACACAGGGGACTCTACCTTATTTAAAGGTTGGGACCCTAACATGGTAGTACCCTAGTTGCCTTGAAGCCAACTTGTAACCTTTAGCCTTCCCAAATCTCGAGACGAGATTTATATTAAGGGTGGTAGGCTGTCACATCCCAAAATTTTCTAAATTTTGAAAAGTGAAAAATAAATAAACAAAAGAATTAATTGTTGAAATTTAGGGGAGAAAAGAAACTTTTTGCTTCTAAATGAAAACATCAAAAACCTTATTTTAAAGAATAATTTTAAAATGATAAAGTGACAAACAAGTTTTCAAAAAAAAAACTTTTATCTAAAAGTAAGGACAAGAAAATTTCGCTCGACTAGTCAAAGCTTAACGGAAATTTTCAAATATAAAATGGCTTTAACATGAATTAATACTAACATGACTATAAATTCTAGTTTTATTTATCCCTCAAGTTGAATTAAAATTTTGTTGGCTTTAGCATATTAAAATTTGCTTCTTTAAATTTGTTTTGGTTTTTGATTTTCTTTATTTTGCTTCTTTCCAAAAGTCCCATAGGATTTGATCCTGTAGCAATGCACACTGTGTATGTCTCTGTCCTCTTCCGGTATACATATACGTTGCCCCGATTATACCATCTCTTCTTATTCTTTTTCTTTCTATTCATTTCTGGTGTAAGGTGATGCATACATCGAATCCTATATTCTTTCTTGCTTTGTCCTTTTTGTTTTCTTGACCGAGCTAAGCACCATGTGTACTAATATAAGTATATATTCTATTCTCTCTTTTCTTATTTTTTTTCTTTAACCACACCGAGTAGACTGGGTGAAGTGTACGTACCAAGTATTACAACCAGCTGAAACGTTGTTTTTCTTGGTCTCTTCATGCACGCATGCACTTGTAACGTCACCATCAATTCCATAAACACAACATGAACTAATGCCATCACTCGCCCTTATTAAGACAATACAACGCCCGTGGACTACTTTTTCCATTCTATGTAGCCACACAGACTTTAAGCTCCTATCCCAATTTCATCTTGGAGAGCTCTGCTAGACCACCGTTGGACTCTATCCGTGATCATGGTAGCTCCGGCCACAAGGGGATGAACGGGCGCCGCGCCACCAGGCAGCGCGAGTAGGAGAAGATGATCCAAGGCGTCAGGAGCTGCAGCCGTTGATCATCTAGTAAGTACTTTGTCAGTCCATAAATTCGGTTCATCAACTTTATCAGGAGTTTACTTCTCATTTGGTAAGCTCCATGAGAAATCCTTGTACCCATATCCTAGCTACACATATGCCTACCTCCAGGACAAGATTGTTCATCATATTATTGCAGTTTGACGCGCCGTCGACGTCGCACGTTTCTCCAGCCGTAGATTGTCTACACTGTTGGGGACGAACAACCTCTCAATCACGTCTCATAGCACCGCCTCGACGTCCTCTACGCCGTCCGCGTCTTCTTCTACTTCGCATACGTTCCTAGCGACGGAAATGGCAACGCCAAGTCCATGCCCGCAAATCCGGCGAACTTCTCCGGCGAGATTTTCCGGTGAGCCATCCTGGATCATTATATCTTCATCTAAAGGTCATTATAGGTCACTTGAACAAAGGGGTATCCTCCAATTAGAATCTTCCAAGTGTCATATCTATTCCTATTTTCGGATTTTTAGACATAAGAACACACAAACTTGCAAAAATCATATCTTTAGTTCCGTATATCCAAATTTAGAAAATAATATGTCTATGGATTCACAAAAACGAGTAGAACACAGTGGAGCCTTAATTCGGTATTTTTGACTCTGTTAAAATCATGTTTTATATAGAACCATTTGTGGAGTATTTTGAGTATAAAAATTGTTGTGTAAATTATTTTTAAGTGAATCCTTTTGCAAATGGTTGTAAATTGAACCCTCTATACAGTAAGACCAAATTATAATTTTATTCTAGTATAAATAATACCGTGATAATTATTTAGTGAGAATGGCCTTTCCAACTGTTAGAAATGTTGCTAATTGCTACAATTGCACAAATGGTTGTATTTGTAATCTTGAAAATATAAAATATTCAGAAATCACTTAGTAATGTTCAGAACCTTGTTATAAAAATTTGTACAATAAAAATTGCCATCTTGCATGTTTGCATACTTTGCATGATTTTTATGTTACCATTAGTGTTGATCTTGTGTATGTTTTGTCTTGGTTGTTTTGCTTGATAGATTGTGTTAATTGTCAAGTGTGTTATTGCAAAGAGTGTACCAACACCACAAACTACTAAGGCAAGTGACACTACCATCCAAGTCCTACTATTTTCATTACACTTGGTGGATTTTGAAACATGCATGGAAAGGTTACTATATTTTTATGCTATGCTAAATCCTAATAGGATACCCTTATATATATTCCTTAGTGGAAACAATGTAGTTGTAGTATGCTTAGCCCTGCTATATATTAGGATGGGATACATGTTACGATTATATGAAGAGTTGAAAAGACATATGTTTTATATAATAAAACAAGTACTCAATGAACCACCTGGGTGGACAAGGATACTCAAGATTGGACAAGGTGGCAACAAAAGGAACCATGTTTATATGGCTATCTCTTTTTGTATGTGCACTAGAAGAAACCCACCCAGGGACTTAGAGATTGAACATGTTTCTCGTACAGCGGCTTCCGTGTACAGCCACATGCTAAATAAGCTCTGGCTTAGTCAACTACATAGTGGAAGACCCATGCATTGGCATCTTCAGGTTAACTAGATTTGTGCTAGGGAACTTTAAACCCTACATTGGTGCCTGGATGACAAGCTAGCATTGTGTATTGGGAGGACTTCTATGGAAAGACTTTGTCACATTCTCAATATGCTAGTACTCCATCTTGGTGAGTACTTATCCAGCGGCCACTGGTGGCATCAAGATGAGATTGTGTCATGTGGGTAAAGTGTACAACTTCTGCAGAAGATCAAAATTCTAAGTACTTAGCCGTGTCCCCGGTTATGGACAATACTGAGCAACTAAGGCCTGAAGCTATGGAAGATCTCGACATTCCAATTTCTCAAAGTAAAACTTGATGGTGACAACAAGGGATTCGAAGCACTTGGAGTTTTCCAAGAAGTTCAGAAAGATTTTGACAAAAGATCAAAACTATTTTGAAAAGATAGGATAAAACCATATTGCTTTCTGCAAATGAGCCTAAACCCTACTTAGCCAAATATGCATGTAATGATAGGATCCACATATTTCTACATAGTAGTGAAACTTGCCAATACAATTCCAATGTATTGACCCTTGTGGCTGCAACTTATTATGTTGCAGGTTTGTTTGATGTTAGTGAAGTGTGTTGAATAGGATTACAAGTCTACAACCAACATGATTGCATGTGGCACTTTGAAGATGAAGGACCCCATGCTTTATAGTTATTCTGATGCAATGTAATGTGATAGCCAAATGAGCTATGTAAGATGTAATGAATTATTTTATTCCTGGTTATAAATTTGTATTATGACCTTTGTTTCTTGATATTACATCTTAACTGTGGATGCTAGCTATTGATCCAGGGACTAGCATTGTAAACACAGGGATCTCTACCTTATTAAAGGTTGGGAACCTTACATAGGTGCCTAGATCTATCTCTATAGATCTTTATGCCTAATATGTATGACGCTTCACCTAGGTCCTTCATTGAAAATTTGCTGTTCAGATAACTTTTAAAACTGTTTAAAAGATCTATATCATTTCCGATCAATAATATGTCATTCACATATAATATCAAAAATGCCACATTGCTCCCACTCACTTTCTTGTAAATACAAGCTTCTCCATAAGTTTGGACAAATCCGAACTCTTTGGTCACCTCATCAAAGGGGAGATTCCAACTTCGTGATGCTTGCTTCAATCCATAGATGGATCACTGAAGCTTGCACACCTTGTTAGCATCCTTAGGATCGACAAAACCCTTTGGTTGTATCATATACAACTCTTCTTCAATATTACCATTGAGAAATGCGGTTTTGACATCCATTTGCCATATCTCATAATCGAAATATGCAGCAATTGCTAACATAATCCTAACTGACTTTAGCATCGCTACGGGAGAGAATGTCTCGTCGTAGTCAACTCCTTGAATTTTTCGAAACCCCTTTGCGACAAGTCGAGCTTTATAGACGGTCATATTACCATCAGCATCGGTTTTCTTTTTGAAAATACATTTATTCTCCACGGCCTTTCGGTTGTGAGGTAAGTCCACCAAGTTCCAAACTTGATTTTCATACATGGATTCCATCTCGGATTTCATGGCTTCTAACCATTTGTTGGAATCCGGAATCATCATCGCTTTTTCATACGTCGCAGGGTCATCAATTTCATCAACCATGAAATTCATAACAGGGTTTCCGTTCAGCTCGGGAGCTGCATGCGTCCCACTAGACCTGCGAGGTTCGGTAGTACTCTCTTTTGGAGTTTCATGATCATTATCATTAATTCCCTCTTCAACTGGTGAAGGAAACTCCGGAACGACTTCCAGCGCTACGCTACTCGCCATACTTTGAAGATAAGGTTCAATAACCTCTTCGAGTTCTACCTTCCGACTACTCACGCCTTTCGCGAGAAACTCTTTCTCTAGAAATGATCCATTCTTGGCAAAAAAAACCTTGCCCTCGGATGTGTGATAGAAGGAATACCCAATTGTTTCCTTACGGTATCCTGTGAAGACGCATTTTTCCACTTTGGGTTCGAGTTTATCCGGTTGAAGTTTCTTCACATAAACATCGCATCCCCAAACTTTAAGAAATGACAGCTTAGGTTTGTTTCCAAACCACAATTCATACGGTGTCTTTTCAACGGATTTAGATGGTGCCCGATTTAAAGTGAATGCAACAGTTTCTAGTGCATAACCCCAAAATTACAACGGCAAGTCCGTCAGAGACATCATAGATCGAAGCATATCCAATAAAGTATAATTACGATGTTCCGACACACCATTTCGCTGTGGTGTTCCGAAAGGTCTGAGTTGTGAAACAATTCCACACTCTTTCATGTGATTGCTAAACTCGTAACTTAGATACTCACCTCCACGGTCGGACCGTAGAAATTTGATCTTTTATTACGATGATTTTCCACTTCATTCTGAAATTTCTTGAACTTTTCAAAGGATTCAGACTTGTGTTTCATCAAGTAGATATAACCGTATCTACTCAAATCATCTGTGAAAGTAACAAAATAACGATATCCACCTCGCGCCGACACACTCATTGTACCACATACATCAGAATGTATGATTTCCAATAAATCTGTCGCCAGTTCCATTGTACCGGAAAACGACGTTCTAGTCATCTTGCCCATAAGGCATGGCTCACATGTATCAAATGATTCAAAATCAAGTGATTCCAAAAGTCCATCCAAATGGAGCTTCTTCATGCGTTTAACGCCAATATGACCTAGACGGCAGTGCCACATATATGCGGATATAACATCATTAAGTTTAATCCTTTTAGCATCAACATTGTGAATATGTGTAACACTATTATTGAGATACAATAGAAATAAACCATTCATCATCGGTGCATGACCATAAAAGATTTCATTCATATAAATAGAACAATCATTGTTCTCGGATTTAAATGAATAACCACTTCGCATCAAACACGATCCAAATACAATGTTCATCCTCAGTGCTGGCACCAGATAAAAATTATTCAAGTTTATTACTAATCCCGAGGGCAAGTGGAGAGGTAGAGTTCCAACGGCGATCACATCAACGCTTGATCCATTGCCGACACGCATCTTGACCTCACCCCTTGCTAGGGGTCGCTTGTTATGCAGCCCCTGATTCGAGTTACAAATATTAGCAACTGAACTGGTATCAAATACCCAGGTGCTACTGCGAGCACTAGTAAAGTACACATCAATAACATGTATATCATATATACCTTTGTTTGCCTTGCCGGCCTTCTTGTTTGCCAAATACTTGGGGCAGTTGCGCTTCCAGTGGCCAGTCCCCTTACAATAGTAGCACTCGGTATCAGACTTAGGGCCAACTCGGGGTTTCTTTTCAGGCACGGCAACCAGCTTGCCGCCCTTACTTCCCTTCCGTTTACCCTTCTTGTATTTCTTGAAACCAGTGTTCTTATTGATCATCAGCACTTGATGTTCCTTCTTGATCTCCACTTCTGCAGTTTTAAGCATTGACAGAAGCTCGGGGAGAGACTTCTTCATGCCTTGCATATTATGGTTCATCACAAAGCTCTTATAGCTAGGTGGCAGAGACTGCAGACATGATGGATTCCTAAGTCAATGGGAATCGTTATTCCCAAGGACATAAGCTTATCGGCGTAACCCGACATCTTGATTACATGCTCACTTACGGAGTTGTGCTCTTCCATCATGCAGCTAAAGAACTTTTCTGAAGCATTGTAGCTCTCTACAATAGCATGTGTGTCGAAAATCATTTTCAACTCACACATTGTATCAAATGCATTGCCGTTTTCGAAATGCTTTCGAAGTTCTGGCTCTAGCCCATACAATATGCCGCAATGAACTAAGTTGTGGTCCTCCTCACGAGTCTGATAGACATTCTTATCCTCGTCAGGGGCATCATCAAAAGGTGGGGGGGCTAGTGGCGCTTCTAGCACATATTGCTTTTGTGCAGCAGAGAGGAGAATCCTCAAATTTATGGCCCATTCGGTAAAGTTGCTACCGTTCATTGCAGGTTTCTCTTTCTCCATGAACACATTGAAATTAAAAGCAGGTGGTGCCATCTACAACAGAATTTGTAAAGTTTAGACTAAGTTTATGATAGATTGAGTTCAACTAATCCACATTACGAATGAACTCCCACTCAAAAATGACATCTCTCGTGCCCTTTTGGTGATTACATGAACCAAATCCACTACACCAAGTTCGATCATCACGTGATTCGGTGTAGCTTCAAAGGCGAGCATCAAATGGGCATCATATCTACTATATGACTCATACTTAACCTTTCGGTCCGTGTTCCAAGGCCATGTCTGTACATGCTAGGCTTGCTAAGTAAGAACCTTAGTATTCGCGTATGTAACTGTCTTACACCCGAAATATGGTCGCGGATCCAAGAACACCCGATCATCACGTGATGTCTTGGAGCGACAAAAAAATAATCGGTGCATACTAAAGGAAGAACACATTCTTATCTTGATATTTAAATGAGGGGTCATCTTATTATGCTAATAAAACACCAAACAAGCAATATAAGATGCTATCAAACATCATATGTTTATAAGTGAAATGATATGGTTATCGCACATGATCTCTATCATGTGCATCGTGGTATGATCACTATCATACCTTTATGTGTAAGGCCAAGGTCTATGGAACTTACAAGTTATGTGTGTTGTAAGAGTATCATCTCATACTTCTACTTACAACATCACCATATCATAAAACTAGCCCAGCAAAAAATCTAAACTAGACGCCTCTAATTTATCCATTGCAAGTTTTACGTGGCTTAGGGCTTTCAAAAATAGAACCGTTCTTACCTATGAACATGAACCACAACGAGGATAACCAAATTGTTGACAACTCGTTACAAAGTAGATATTGACTATAGTAGGAGAGACAGACACCCGCTAGCCACTTATGCAAACTAGTTGCATGTCAAGCGTGGAACAGGTCTCATGTGCGAGGACGTGTAAAGTTTGTCCGGGCCGCTTCATCCCACTATGCCACCAATATCCAAAATTACAACTAATAAGTAACAACATGATCATCATCGCCCACATACTCATATGTGTACTACCGTGTAAAGCATCTATGCATAGATCTGGCTCTGATGCCACTGTAGGGTTCGCAGCATAGAAAACAAAAAAAATCCTATGATGGGAACAACTATGTACCAAGATCTATCTACTATATACAAACAACGGGAGGATGTATATCCGTAGAGAACATAACCTTGAAGACCGACAAAGCTTATCGAGTTAAACTCGTGGTTGATGTAGATGATCTCTTGCCGATCTCAAGATCGAGAGGAAGTCCTAGCGCCGCAAATCAGCAGCGCATCCGTGCTCGCACACACGTCTGAGGCACCGAGCAACCTCCGCCTCCTCGCTCCAGCGATGCAGCGGAAGCACAACTCTTTCTTTCCGAATAGCCACCGGGAACATGTATCTCGCTAGTCCGAGACCATGGGGATAAATTCTAGAGGGGGAGAGAGATCCTTCACGAGGAGGTGTGAGTGAGAGAGAGGGAGAGGGGTGCCTTTTATAGGAGGAGGGGGGCACCCAAGTGGGTGGCCGCCGGCCATGGGGGCTGCCCCCTCCCCTCCTTCATTCATGTGGGTGGACACTCCACTCACAAAAATCCTTTCAATTCCCTCCACTCAAAATACCACTCAAAATTGCTATTAAATTTCCACCAAATTTAACGCAAACTCTCATTAAATAAAACTCCTTTTATTTATTCAGAATTTTGTCAATTACTTTAATGACAAACATTCACATATAACCCCTTGCTAGAATTCCATTTCACATGCAAAAACACTTTCTGCAATTTCACTCGAAAACCTGTTTCGGTATCTAGTGAAATATATTCCTGCGCTTGTTATTCTTTCCGGCATGAAACATTTGCTAAAATTGGATGTTGGTGTCTCTTAAGTGTGTCACCCTACGGTTCGCGAATAACGTGGACATGATCGAGACCCCTTTAGGATCAATAATCAGAAGCGGGATCTGGAGACCCATACCGACTCCCACACATTCAACAATGATTTTCTTGAGATTCGATCATCGGTATCTCCATACCTAGTTTGATCTCGTTACTGACATGCACTCTTTTCTCGTTCTCGTGATGTAACATTCTAGTGATCAAATCACTTGCTTGCAAGCTAACCAATGTGATATCACCGAGAGGGCCCACAGTATATCTATCCGTAATCGAGATGAAAAAATTCCACTCTCGGTCCATGGGCCTCAACATAACACTTTATTAGTTCTGAACCCATCTTTATAATCACCCTGTTATGGTGTGATGTTTGATGTTATCAAGAAACTCTTCCGGTGTTAGTGATTAACATGATATCATGGTCTAAGGATTAGGATCACTTCGTAAGTTGTTATAGCAATATAAACTCAATGACTTTGATCGTAATGCTATACTTCGTATGAATTTTCATCACACCATTACACTAATGTTGTGACCTTGTTATTAACAACATCCAATGTCCATGATCAGGAAACCTTGATCATCTTGTTAATCAACGAGCTAGTTTATGAGAGAGGCATAACTAGGAAATTTCTGTTTGTTTACTAAACACACATGTATTAATGTTTTCGTATTAATACAATTATAGCATGCAAAATAAACATCTATCATATACTTGGAATACACATAATAAACACTTTATTATTGCCTCTCAGGGCATATTCCCTTCATTGCCCTGCTCTAATTTGTTTATCCAGGATGCCATGTTTGTTTATCTAAGGAGAACACCTCCAGTGAACTATGGACCCCGGTCCAATCTTTACCATTGATACATCTTCCACTATTACTGTTTACTTTCTGCAAATGACTATTACCTTCCACACCATATAGTTAATCCTTTGTAACAGCAACCGGTGAGATTGACAACCTCGCTGTTCGTTGGGGCAAAGTCTTGAGTTTGTGTTGTGCAGGTCTCCAAGTTGCTTGCAACACATTTGAGACGTTTCCTTCCTCCTACTGGTTCGATAACCTCGGTTTCTTACTGAGGGAAGACTTGCTGCTGTGCTCTTCACACCTTGCTCTTGGGGTTTCCCGATGAAACGCTCTCAGGCGCCATCAACAAGTGTTATGGCACCGTTGCCGGGGAGGCTAAGGACGTCTTCACAAGGGGAGTCCTTCTCAACCTTTCTCTTTACTTTGTTTTTGTTTTGCTTAGTTTCTTTTGCTTGGTTTTGTTTGCCTCTTGTTATCAAAAACTCCAAAAAAAATAGTTTAGTTTGGTTTGTTTTCTCTTACCAAAAAAACACAAAAAAAAAATAGTTCCTACTCTAGTTGCTGGTATGTTATTGCCTTGCTTTGTCATGCTTCCTATCGATGGATGGTTTCTTTGAAATCAGTTCTTACTGGCAAGGTGGGTTCATGGAAGAAGAAAAGTATTATTATAAGGAGCACCATTTGTCACAAAAAGGAAAACACTTATGGGAACAAATTGATAAATTGAATACTATTGCTACAGAGGTGTGCTCTACTTATAATGTTACTTATTGATTTGATAAATCTTGTTGTTGTAGGAGGTATAATGTAAGAGGTCCAAACCTTTAATAAGGTAGAGATCCCTGTGTTTACAATGCTAGTCCCTGGATCAATAGCTAGCATCCACAGTTAAGATGTAATATCAAGAAACAAAGGTCATAATATAACTTTATAACCAGGAATAACATAAATTTTATTACATCTTACATAGCTCATTTGGCTATTACAATACATTGCAGCAAAATAACTATAAGCATGGGGTCCTTCATCTTCAAAGTGCCATAGGCAAACATGTTGGTTGTAGACTTTGTAATCCTAATCAATCAACTTCACAAATATCAATCAAACCTGCAACATAACAAGTTACAGCCACAAGGGTCAATACATTTGAATTGTATTGGCAAGTTTCACTACTATGTAGAATAATAAGTGGATCCTATCAATACATGCATATTTGGCTAAGTAGGGTTTTAGGCTCATTTGCAGAAAGCAATAATTCATCCTATCTTTTCAAAATGGTTTGTTCCTTTTGTCAAATCTTTATGAACTCCTCGGTAAATCCCCAAGTGTCTTTGTCAAAATCTCTTGAATTCCTTGGTACACCCCAAGTACTTCAAGTTTTTATCAAAACCTCTTGAGCCCCTTGGTAAATCCCCAAGTGCTTCAAGTTTTTGTCCAAATCTCTTGAGCTCCTTGGTACCCCAAGTGCTTCAAGTCTTTTGTTGTCACTTTAAAGTTTTTCTTTTTGAAATTGGAATGTCGAGATTTCCCATAGCTTCAAGCTTTAGTTGCTCGGTATTGTCCATAACCGGGGACACGGCTAAGTACTTAGATTTTTATCTTCTGCAGAAGTTGTACACTTTACCCACATGACACACTCTCATCTTGTTGCCACCAGTGGCCGCTGGATAAGTACTCACCAAGATGGAGTACTGGCAGATTGAGAATGTGACGAAGTCTTTCCAGAGGGTCCTCCCATACACCATTGCTAGCTCGTCTTCAGGCACCCATGTATGGTTTCGAGTTACCTCATTTTCAGTAACTGAAGACAATGCATGGGTCTTCCCAATGTAGTTGACTAAGCCAGAGCCATATGTAGCATGTGGCTGTACACGAAAGCCACAATTGGAGAAACATGTTCAATCTCTAAGTCCCTGGGTGGTTTTCTTTTGGTGCACAACACAAAGAGATTGCCATAGACATGGTTCCTTTTGTTGCCACCTTGTCCAAAACTCAAAGTATCCTTGTCCACCCAGGTGGTTCATTGAGTACTTGTTTTATTATATAAAACATAAGTCTTTTCTCAACTTCATAAAAATCTCAACATGTATCTCTTCTCAAAATATGTAGCTTGGCTAAGCATTTTACAACTACATTGTTTTCCACTAAGGAATGTATAAGGGAATCCTATTAGGATTTAGCATAGCATAAGTATAGAAATTCTTTTCATGCATGTTTCAAAATCCACTAAGTATAATGAAAATAGTAGGACTTTAGATGATAGTGTCACTTGCCTTTTTGGTAGGGAATGTTGGTTCACTTCTTGATCTTGCTAGTTTCACACTTTTCTAACTTCACTACAATCAATCAAGCAAACACAATATCAACTAGCATTCCAACCAATATTCAAACAATCAAATCATCACACATAAAATAATAGGATCTAAGTTATGCATGCAAGCATGCAAAAGTTAGTTTTATTTGCAAAGGTGGTTTCTACTAGGCTCTGAACATTGCAAGGTTCAAAGTGGGCATTTTCTAAAGTGGCAAAGTCATTTGCAAAAGGGTTTTGTCCATAACCATTTTTAAATCCAATCATCATTTTATGTGGTTGAAAATGTTTTTATCAAAGAAACAATTTTATGTGGTTCACCAAATAAGTTGTTGTTTCACAAAACTTGGTGTTTAGGGTCAGTAGCTTTGAATCAAAACATTTTCCAAAGGTTTTGTTCAAAATTCATTTTCATAACAAAACCAATATTTTTATTTGACTATAAATAGGCTAATTCAAGTATTCAGACCTAATCTTCGCAAAACACATTTTTAAATCCACAAGATGGTTCCTAGGGTCAGTAGGTTATCCACAAACCAATTTGCAAATATTTCATTCTTAAAATCATTTTGGAATGATTTTTCTAACCTAAACAAGCATACAAATGTTTCTGCAAAAACAAACAATCTAACAGAAACTTTTTACTAAACAAATTACATGGTTGGCTAGGGCTTGTCTCACTGATTCTATTGATATAAAGTTTGCAAATTTTGGACGTGTGGATCAAAAGTTACAAGGTTTTCAAATCTGCATCTAAATCAGATTCAAAATTTGTTTTAAATCACAGACTGGCCACGCGTCGCGTTTCTACTGGTCGATACCGGTTCGGGTGGATCGGCCTCTGTGAGGCGTTGTATCTAAACAGATCGCATGGCTCCAGTCCACTCGTACCCTTTCGCTCAGGTTCTATTATCAGCCACAGGATCGAGATCTAACAGTGTGAATCTATTTGACCATACTCGAGCGGCGCTGACGGCGGTGAGCGGCGGCGCACGGTCGGACGAGGTGCTAGCGGCGGCTACAGGAAGCAAAGAAGGCAGAGGGAGGTCTCACCGTGTTCGTAGGGTCGCAGTGAAGCTCTAGGTGATGCTGGTCTGGCGAGGGGCGCACTGGAGCGAGATTAATCGCTCGCCGGAGTCAAGGACGGCGTCGGGTTCGTCTGGTGGTCATCGAGGGTGGTGCTACGGTTCGCCCCGAGGGAAAACAAAGGCACGGTTAGATGCAGCCGAGTGTGGCGAGTGCAGGAGCATGAACGAGAGGGCGTGGGGCGGTCTGTGCTTACCAGGGGACGTCGCCGGAGAAAGTAGCAGACGCGGCGACGCTCGGAGATTGTCGAAGTCGACGTTCTGGGGTGCCCACGAGTGAATGGAAGGCATAGGGAGAAGCGCATAGGTCTGGGGAATGTGCCCGTGTGCTTGGGGAGGCAAGGGGAGGTCTGGTTTCGCCGGAATTGGCTGGGAACGGTGGTCAGAGCAGTGGCGGTGTAAATCTGATTCAGGGCAGCCTGGGGGCAGAGGGAGGATGGCGAGCGAGGCGAAAGGAGGAGAAGGCACATGCGATTAAGAGGACGCATTGGCAGAGCGGAATTACTGCAGCGTTACGACGAATTAACGCGAGCAATCAACGGCAGGAACGGCGGGGTGTGGTCAGCGGCGGGTGGAAACGACGAGCAGTGGTGTGGGGTCTTGTCGTCATTGGGGGAGAGAGAGGGGAAGAGGGTCCACCAGTCAGTGGGTTTGCGGGTTCGAGTTCAGGTAGAAAAACGATTCGCGCGTGGGAAAGAAGCTGGGCTGCTACCGGGCTTGTTGGGCCGGACGAGTTGGGCTGCTGTCTGATTCTATTTTTTTCTTTCTAATTGCTTTTTCTTTTTCCAAATCTATTTTCTGTTTTTAAATTCAATCAAAAAATCCAATCAAAATTTCTCTAAACTTTGCACTGAGTTTTGGTTCTGTTTAACAACAATAACCAAAGTCCCACAAACAAAAATAATATTTTTAATTTAGGGTCCATTATTAATTAAATAAATAGACCTTGTTTATTAAATCAAAATAGGATTTGATTTATTTAAAATCTCCATTTGAAAATTAAATATTTTCAAAACCAAACCAATAGGCTTTATTTGGAAATAAAGAATACTTGGAAAACTTGTTTAAAATAAATAAATAAGTTTTGATGTTTAATTAAAATAGTAAAACCTTTATTTTTAATAAACTTGGATATTAAATCCTTATTATTTTATTTTAAATAACCTTTACTATTTTATCAAATAGAAATATTTTATTTCAAAGGCTTGGCTAAGTTTTAGTTTGGCTTTATAAAATAATCCTTATTTATACTTTTACTTTTTCATTTGAAAACCAAATCTTTCTATTAAAAGATTCAAAATAGTAATTCCAAATATTTTTAGCTTTATTGTTTATTTATCTTTTTAAATCCCTTTAGGATTTTATTTGATCCAATAGGTTTTGAAAGTTTCCAAATGGATTCAAAAAGTTTCTTCTCACCCTGAAAATCAACAAAGTTTTATTTTATTCATTTATTTTTCACATAACAAGATTTGGAAAATGTTGGGATGTGACAGGCTACCACCCTTAAAATAAATATCGTCCAGAGATTTGGGAAGGCTAGGGTTACAAGTAGGCTCAAAAGCATCTAGGGTACTACCACCCTTAAAAAATTTCCAACTAAATTACATGTTGGCTTGCTTGGGATCCTGGGGAAACTTCTCTGGGCAAGCATCTACATAGTGTCTTTTGTTTCCACATTTGACACAGGTGACAAGGCTGAAATCCATCATAGGCTTGTTTATCTTGTTCTTCATCTTTTCTGGACAATTGCTTGCATAATGTCCTGGTTCTTTGCAATTGAAACAGTTGATGAGTTTGAGTCCTTCACGTGTCTCTTGTGTACAAGTTGCTGCATAATGGCCTAGCTCTTTGCAGTTGTTGCACCATACCTGGCCAATTTCCTTATACTTCTGTTTCTCTAGACATTCACTGGAATAGTGTCCCATTTCTTTACAATTATGGCATTGCACATGGCTTTTGTCCTTCTTTTGCTTTTTGGGCTTCTCCAAAGCTAGGAGTGCATCTAGTTCATGTTGTTCATATGTTATCTTGTAAGTAGGAATGTCTACTTGCTTCTTGGACCTTCTATTGCTCTTTGGATAATTCATATGCCTCTTCTTTGGTCCTTTGAATTGGGTTGTATTGCATGGAGGTATAAGTGGAGCTTTTCCTTTGTCCTCATTCTTCTTGGTAGACTTGGATCCTTCCTGATTGTTTGAAATCATTTGTTGCACTCCACCTTGTTTCCTTTGTTCCACAATGGAATAGATGGGGCATTGGATAGGGACATGGTTGTTTCCTTCACATAGGTAACAAGTTGCTTGAGAGGTGGGACATTGGCCAACTGGATGTTTCTCTTCACGGTTAGGGCATTGATCTCCATGTTCCTTAGTAGTGTGGTCCTTGTCTCCACAAATATTGCAAGCTTTGGCTCCTTTTAGAATAACATCCTTGTCATCATTGAAGTTGCTTTCCATATTGAGCATTTGGTCTGTCACCTTATGCAACATTTGGGCTTGGTCTTCCAAAAATCCTTGCAGGGTTGGATCTTCCCCACTGGTGTTAGCTATGAACTGAGCTGTCATTTGGTTCAGCTGGTTTTGGGTTGCTATGAGTTCCTCCATGTGGTCCTCTTGGTTGGTGTTGCTGTCATCAACCTTGATGTTGGAGTCCCTTGGAGTAGTCATCTGTTTGGGTTGAATGGAGATTAGAATAGGCAAGATATTTCTAAGGAAATAATTCTAATCACACACATCACAATTCACTCAAGCAATGTGCAAGCAATCACAAACAAACATTTCACTCAACAACAAAGTTCACATTTTTAGGCAACCACAATTATTTTTGTTACACTACATAAGTTGGTGTGTTTGTTTTAAACAAAATATGGTGGTCCATCTATATAGTTCACTTGTGATCTTTCCGTCCTTCTTGGTTGATTCTTTCTTGCATGAGATCATGGTTTCCTTAAAAAAAAACTCTTGGTCACAAAACTTCAAAGGTGAGGGTGGCTCCTTCTAAGTTGTGTTTACTTAGTCTCCAAATCCTAAGCAAGGTTTCTTGTCTCACTTGTCCTTAGTGGTATCCAAGGTTGAAGTCCTTGGTGAATATGTTGAAGATGTTGAAGTCATTAGAGTTGAAGATGTTGAAGTCATTAGAGTTGAAGAAGTTAAAGTCATTAGAGTTGAAGAAGTTGAAGTCATTAGAGTTGAAGAAGTCCTTTGCACATGGTGAAGTCTTTGGCCATGGGGTAGGTTTGTCCATCATGTTTGAAATGGAAGAGATGTAGAATTGAAACCAAAATGGTTGAGGAAAGAGTTTATAAGATTGTTTGTAAATAAGTTTTGGAACAAACACAACTCCTATTTTTCTAAGGGTTTTTGTCTAATCCTAGGTTTACAAATCCTACAGGCAACACAATGCTCTGATACCATCTGTAAGAGGTCCCAACCTTTAATAAGGTAGAGATCCCTGTGTTTACAATGCTAGTCCCTGGATCAATAGCTAGCATCCACATTTAAGATGTAATATCAAGAAACAAAGGTCATAATATAACTTTATAACCAGGAATAACATAAATTTTATTACATCTTACATAGCTCATTTGGCTATTACAATACATTGCAGCAGAATAACTATAAGCATGGGGTCCTTCATCTTCAAAGTGCCATAGGCAAACATGTTGGTTGTAGACTTTGTAATCCTAATCAATCAACTTCACAAATATCAATCAAACCTGCAACATAACAAGTTACAGCCACAAGGGTCAATACATTTGAATTGTATTGGCAAGTTTCACTACTATGTAGAATAATAAGTGGATCCTATCAATACATGCATATTTGGCTAAGTAGGGTTTTAGGCTCATTTGCAGAAAGCAATAATTTATCCTATCTTTTCAAAATGGTTTGTTCCTTTTGTCAAATCTTTCTGAACTCCTCGGTAAATCCCCAAGTGTCTTTGTCAAAATCTCTTGAATTCCTTGGTACACCCCAAGTACTTCAAGTTTTTATCAAAACCTCTTGAGCCCCTTGGTAAATCCCCAAGTGCTTCAAGTTTTTGTCCAAATCTCTTGAGCTCCTTGGTACCCCCAAGTGCTTCAAGTCTTTTGTTGTCACTTTAAAGTTTTTCTTTTTGAAATTGGAATGTCGAGATTTCCCATAGCTTCAAGCTTTAGTTGCTCGGTATTGTCCATAACCGGGGACACGGCTAAGTACTTAGATTTTTATCTTCTGCAGAAGTTGTACACTTTACCCACATGACACACTCTCATCTTGTTGCCACCAGTGGCCGCTGGATAAGTACTCACCAAGATGGAGTACTGGCAGATTGAGAATGTGACGAAGTCTTTCCAGAGGGTCCTCCCATACACCATTGCTAGCTCGTCTTCAGGCACCCATGTATGGTTTCGAGTTACCTCATTTTCAGTAACTGAAGACAATGCATGGGTCTTCCCAATGTAGTTGACTAAGCCAGAGCCATATGTAGCATGTGGTTGTACACGAAAGCCACAATTGGAGAAACATGTTCAATCTCTAAGTCCCTGGGTGGTTTTCTTTTGGTGCACAACACAAAGAGATTGCCATAGACATGGTTCCTTTTGTTGCCACCTTGTCCAAAACTCAAAGTATCCTTGTCCACCCAGGTGGTTCATTGAGTACTTGTTTTATTATATAAAACATAAGTCTTTTCTCAACTTCATAAAAATCTCAACATGTATCTCTTCTCAAAATATGTAGCTTGGCTAAGCATTTTACAACTACATTGTTTTCCACTAAGGAATGTATAAGGGAATCCTATTAGGATTTAGCATAGCATAAGTATAGAAATTCTTTTCATGCATGTTTCAAAATCCACTAAGTATAATGAAAATAGTAGGACTTTAGATGATAGTGTCACTTGCCTTTTTGGTAGGGAATGTTGGTTCACTTCTTGATCTTGCTAGTTTCACACTTTTCTAACTTCACTACAATCAATCAAGCAAACACAATATCAACTAGCATTCCAACCAATATTCAAACAATCAAATCATCACACATAAAATAATAGGATCTAAGTTATGCATGCAAGCATGCAAAAGTTAGTTTTATTTGCAAAGGTGGTTTCTACTAGGCTCTGAACATTGCAAGGTTCAAAGTGGGCATTTTCTAAAGTGGCAAAGTCATTTGCAAAAGGGTTTTGTCCATAACCATTTTTAAATCCAATCATCATTTTATGTGGTTGAAAATGTTTTTATCAAAGAAACAATTTTATGTGGTTCACCAAATAAGTTGTTATTTCACAAAACTTGGTGTTTAGGGTCAGTAGCTTTGAATCAAAACATTTTCCAAAGGTTTTGTTCAAAATTCATTTTCATAACAAAAGCAATATTTTTATTTGACTATAAATAGGCTAATTCAAGTATTCAGACCTAATCTTCACAAAACACATTTTTAAATCCACAAGATGGTTCCTAGGGTCAGTAGGTTATCCACAAACCAATTTGCAAAGATTTCATTCTTAAAATCATTTTGGAATGATTTTTCTAACCTAAACAAGCATACAAATGTTTCTGCAAAAACAAACAATCTAACAGAAACTTTTTACTAAACAAATTGCATGGTTGGCTAGGGCTTGTCTCACTGATTCTATTGATATAAAGTTTGCAAATTTTGGACGTGTGGATCAAAAGTTACAAGGTTTTCAAATCTGCATCTAAATCAGATTCAAAATTTGTTTTAAATCACAGACTGGCCACGCGTCGCGTTTCTACTGGTCGATACCGGTTCGGGTGGATCGGCCTCTGTGAGGCGTTGGATCTAAACAGATCGCATGGCTCCAGTCCACTCGTACCCTTTCGCTCAGGTTCTATTATCAGCCACAGGATCGAGATCTAACAGTGTGAATCTATTCGACCATACTCGAGCGGCGCTGACGGCGGTGAGCGGCGGCGCACGGTCGGAAGAGGTGCTAGCGGCGGCTACAGGAAGCAAAGAAGGCAGAGGGAGGTCTCACCGTGTTCGTAGGGTCGCAGTGAATCTCTAGGTGATGCTGGTCTGGCGAGGGGCGCACTGGAGCGAGATTAATCGCTCGCCGGAGTCAAGGACGGCGTCGGGTTCGTCTGGTGGTCATCGAGGGTGGTGCTACGGTTCGCCCCGAGGGAAAACAAAGGCACGGTTAGATGCAGCCGAGTGTGGCGAGTGCAGGAGCATGAACGAGAGGGCGTGGGGCGGTCTGTGCTTACCAGGGGACGTCGCCGGAGAAAGTAGCAGACGCGGCGACGCTCGGAGATTGTCGAAGTCGACGTTCTGGGGCGCCCACGAGTGAATGGAAGGCATAGGGAGAAGCGCATAGGTCTGGGGAATGTGCCCGTTTGCTTGGGGAGGCAAGGGGAGGTCTGGTTTCGCCGGAATTGGCTGGGAACGGTGGTCAGAGCAGTGGCGGTGTAAATCTGATTCAGGGCAGCCTGGGGGCAGAGGGAGGATGGCGAGCGAGGCGAAAGGAGGAGAAGGCACATGCGATTAAGAGGACGCATTGGCAGAGCGGAATTACTGCAGCGTTACGACGAATTAACGCGAGCAATCAACAGCAGGAACGGCGGGGCGTGGTCAGCGGCGGGTGGAAACGACGAGCAGTGGTGTGGGGTCTTGTCGTCATTGGGGGAGAGAGAGGGGAAGAGGGTCCACCAGTCAGTGGGTTTGCGGGTTCGAGTTCAGGTAGAAAAACGATTCGCGCGTGGGAAAGAAGCTGGGCTGCTACCGGGCTTGTTGGGCCGGACGAGTTGGGCTGCTGTCTGATTCTATTTTTTTCTTTCTAATTGCTTTTTCTTTTTCCAAATCTATTTTCTGTTTTTAAATTCAATCAAACAAATCAATCAAAAAATCCAATCAAAATTTCTCTAAACTTTGCACTGAGTTTTGGTTATGTTTAACAACAATAACCAAAGTCCCACAAACAAAAATAATATTTTTAATTTAGGGTCCATTATTAATTAAATAAATAGACCTTGTTTATTAAATCAAAATAGGATTTGATTTATTTAAAATCTCCATTTGAAAATTAAATATTTTCAAAACCAAACCAATAGGCTTTATTTGGAAATAAAGAATACTTGGAAAACTTGTTTAAAATAAATAAATAAGTTTTGATGTTTAATTAAAATAGTAAAACCTTTATTTTTAATAAACTTGGATATTAAATCCTTATTATTTTATTTTAAATAACCTTTACTATTTTATCAAATAGAAATATTTTATTTCAAAGGCTTGGCTAAGTTTTAGTTTGGCTTTATAAAATAATCCTTATTTATACTTTTACTTTTTCATTTGAAAACCAAATCTTTCTATTAAAAGATTCAAAATAGTAATTCCAAATATTTTTAGCTTTATTGTTTATTTATCTTTTTAAATCCCTTTAGGATTTTATTTGATCCAATAGGTTTTGAAAGTTTCCAAATGGATTCAAAAAGTTTCTTCTCACCCTGAAAATCAACAAAGTTTTATTTTATTCATTTATTTTTCACATAACAAGATTTGGAAAATGTTGGGATGTGACAGGCTACCACCCTTAAAATAAATATCGTCCAGAGATTTGGGAAGGCTAGGGTTACAAGTAGGCTCAAAAGCATCTAGGGTACTACCACCCTTAAAAAATTTCCAACTAAATTACATGTTGGCTTGCTTGGGATCCTGGGGAAACTTCTCTGGGCAAGCATCTACATAGTGTCTTTTGTTTCCACATTTGACACAGGTGACAAGGCTGAAATCCATCATAGGCTTGTTTATCTTGTTCTTCATCTTTTCTGGACAATTGCTTGCATAATGTCCTGGTTCTTTGCAATTGAAACAGTTGATGAGTTTGAGTCCTTCACGTGTCTCTTGTGTACAAGTTGCTGCATAATGGCCTAGCTCTTTGCAGTTGTTGCACCATACCTGGCCAATTTCCTTATACTTCTGTTTCTCTAGACATTCACTGGAATAGTGTCCCATTTCTTTACAATTATGGCATTGCACATGGCTTTTGTCCTTCTTTTGCTTTTTGGGCTTCTCCAAAGCTAGGAGTGCATCTAGTTCATGTTGTTCATATGTTATCTTGTAAGTAGGAATGTCTACTTGCTTCTTGGACCTTCTATTGCTCTTTGGATAATTCATATGCCTCTTCTTTGGTCCTTTGAATTGGGTTGTATTGCATGGAGGTATAAGTGGAGCTTTTCCTTTGTCCTCATTCTTCTTGGTAGACTTGGATCCTTCCTGATTGTTTGAAATCATTTGTTGCACTCCACCTTGTTTCCTTTGTTCCACAATGGAATAGATGGGGCATTGGATAGGGACATGGTTGTTTCCTTCACATAGGTAACAAGTTGCTTGAGAGGTGGGACATTGGCCAACTGGATGTTTCTCTTCACGGTTAGGGCATTGATCTCCATGTTCCTTAGTAGTGTGGTCCTTGTCTCCACAAATATTGCAAGCTTTGGCTCCTTTTAGAATAACATCCTTGTCATCATTGAAGTTGCTTTCCATATTGAGCATTTGGTCTGTCACCTTATGCAACATTTGGGCTTGGTCTTCCAAAAATCCTTGCAGGGTTGGATCTTCCCCACTGGTGTTAGCTATGAACTGAGCTGTCATTTGGTTCAGCTGGTTTTGGGTTGCTATGAGTTCCTCCATGTGGTCCTCTTGGTTGGTGTTGCTGTCATCAACCTTGATGTTGGAGTCCCTTGGAGTAGTCATCTGTTTGGGTTGAATGGAGATTAGAATAGGCAAGATATTTCTAAGGAAATAATTCTAATCACACACATCACAATTCACTCAAGCAATGTGCAAGCAATCACAAACAAACATTTCACTCAACAACAAAGTTCACATTTTTAGGCAACCACAATTATTTTTGTTACACTATATAAGTTGGTGTGTTTGTCTTAAACAAAATATGGTGGTCCATCTATATAGTTCACTTGTGATCTTTCCGTCCTTCTTGGTTGATTCTTTCTTGCATGAGATCATGGTTTCCTTAAAAAAACTCTTGGTCACAAAACTTCAAAGGTGAGGGTGGCTCCTTCTAAGTTGTGTTTACTTAGTCTCCAAATCCTAAGCAAGGTTTCTTGTCTCACTTGTCCTTAGTGGTATCCAAGGTTGAAGTCCTTGGTGAATATGTTGAAGATGTTGAAGTCATTAGAGTTGAAGATGTTGAAGTCATTAGAGTTGAAGAAGTTAAAGTCATTAGAGTTGAAGAAGTTGAAGTCATTAGAGTTGAAGAAGTCCTTTGCACATGGTGAAGTCTTTGGCCATGGGGTAGGTTTGTCCATCATGTTTGAAATGGAAGAGATGTAGAATTGAAACCAAAATGGTTGAGGAAAGAGTTTATAAGATTGTTTGTAAATAAGTTTTGGAACAAACACAACTCCTATTTTTCTAAGGGTTTTTGTCTAATCCTAGGTTTACAAATCCTACAGGCAACACAATGCTCTGATACCATCTGTAAGAGGTCCCAACCTTTAATAAGGTAGAGATCCCTGTGTTTACAATGCTAGTCCCTGGATCAATAGCTAGCATCCACATTTAAGATGTAATATCAAGAAACAAAGGTCATAATATAACTTTATAACCAGGAATAACATAAATTTTATTACATCTTACATAGCTCATTTGGCTATTACAATACATTGCAGCAGAATAACTATAAGCATGGGGTCCTTCATCTTCAAAGTGCCATAGGCAAACATGTTGGTTGTAGACTTTGTAATCCTAATCAATCAACTTCACAAATATCAATCAAACCTGCAACATAACAAGTTACAGCCACAAGGGTCAATACATTTGAATTGTATTGGCAAGTTTCACTACTATGTAGAATAATAAGTGGATCCTATCAATACATGCATATTTGGCTAAGTAGGGTTTTAGGCTCATTTGCAGAAAGCAATAATTTATCCTATCTTTTCAAAATGGTTTGTTCCTTTTGTCAAATCTTTCTGAACTCCTCGGTAAATCCCCAAGTGTCTTTGTCAAAATCTCTTGAATTCCTTGGTACACCCCAAGTACTTCAAGTTTTTATCAAAACCTCTTGAGCCCCTTGGTAAATCCCCAAGTGCTTCAAGTTTTTGTCCAAATCTCTTGAGCTCCTTGGTACCCCCAAGTGCTTCAAGTCTTTTGTTGTCACTTTAAAGTTTTTCTTTTTGAAATTGGAATGTCGAGATTTCCCATAGCTTCAAGCTTTAGTTGCTCGGTATTGTCCATAACCGGGGACACGGCTAAGTACTTAGATTTTTATCTTCTGCAGAAGTTGTACACTTTACCCACATGACACACTCTCATCTTGTTTCCACCAGTGGCCGCTGGATAAGTACTCACCAAGATGGAGTACTGGCAGATTGAGAATGTGACGAAGTCTTTCCAGAGGGTCCTCCCATACACCATTGCTAGCTCGTCTTCAGGCACCCATGTATGGTTTCGAGTTACCTCATTTTCAGTAACTGAAGACAATGCATGGGTCTTACCAATGTAGTTGACTAAGCCAGAGCCATATGTAGCATGTGGTTGTACACGAAAGCCACAATTGGAGAAACATGTTCAATCTCTAAGTCCCTGGGTGGTTTTCTTTTGGTGCACAACACAAAGAGATTGCCATAGACATGGTTCCTTTTGTTGCCACCTTGTCCAAAACTCAAAGTATCCTTGTCCACCCAGGTGGTTCATTGAGTACTTCTTTTATTATATAAAACATAAGTCTTTTCTCAACTTCATAAAAATCTCAACATGTATCTCTTCTCAAAATATGTAGCTTGGCTAAGCATTTTACAACTACATTGTTTTCCACTAAGGAATGTATAAGGGAATCCTATTAGGATTTAGCATAGCATAAGTATAGAAATTCTTTTCATGCATGTTTCAAAATCCACTAAGTATAATGAAAATAGTAGGACTTTAGATGATAGTGTCACTTGCCTTTTTGGTAGGGAATGTTGGTTCACTTCTTGATCTTGCTAGTTTCACACTTTTCTAACTTCACTACAATCAATCAAGCAAACACAATATCAACTAGCATTCCAACCAATATTCAAACAATCAAATCATCACACATAAAATAATAGGATCTAAGTTATGCATGCAAGCATGCAAAAGTTAGTTTTATTTGCAAAGGTGGTTTCTAATAGGCTCTGAACATTGCAAGGTTCAAAGTGGGCATTTTCTAAAGTGGCAAAGTCATTTGCAAAAGGGTTTTGTCCATAACCATTTTTAAATCCAATCATCATTTTATGTGGTTGAAAATGTTTTTATCAAAGAAACAATTTTATGTGGTTCACCAAATAAGTTGTTATTTCACAAAACTTGGTGTTTAGGGTCAGTAGCTTTGAATCAAAGCATTTTCCAAAGGTTTTGTTCAAAATTCATTTTCATAACAAAACCAATATTTTTATTTGACTATAAATAGGCTAATTCAAGTATTCAGACCTAATCTTCACAAAACACATTTTTAAATCCACAAGATGGTTCCTAGGGTCAGTAGGTTCTCCACAAACCAATTTGCAAAGATTTCATTCTTAAAATCATTTTGGAATGATTTTTCTAACCTAAACAAGCATACAAATGTTTCTGCAAAAACAAACAATCTAACAGAAACTTTTTACTAAACAAATTGCATGGTTGGATAGGGCTTGTCTCACTGATTCTATTGATATAAAGTTTGCAAATTTTGGACGTGTGGATCAAAAGTTACAAGGTTTTCAAATCTGCATCTAAATCAGATTCAAAATTTGTTTTAAATCACAGACTGGCCACGCGTCGCGTTTCTACTGGTCGATACCGGTTCGGGTGGATCGGCCTCTGTGAGGCGTTGGATCTAAACAGATCGCACGGCTCCAGTCCACTCGTACCCTTTCGCTCAGGTTCTATTATCAGCCATAGGATCGAGATCTAACAGTGTGAATATATTCGACCATACTCGAGCGGCGCTGACGGAGGTGAGCGGCGGCGCACGGTCGGACGAGGTGGTAGCGGCGGCTACAGGAAGCAAAGAAGGCAGAGGGAGGTCTCACCGTGTTCGTAGGGTCGCGGTGAAGCTCTAGGTGATGCTGGTCTGGCGAGGGGCGCACTGGAGCGAGATTAATCGCTCGCCGGAGTCAAGGACGGCGTCGGGTTCGTCTGGTGGTCATCGAGGGTGGTGCTACGGTTCGCCCCGAGGGAAAACAAAGGCACGGTTAGATGCAGTCGAGTGTGGCGAGTGCAGGAGCATGAACGAGAGGGCGTGGGGCGGTCTGTGCTTACCAGGGGACGTCGCCGGAGAAAGTAGCAGACGCGGCGACGCTCGGAGATTGTCGAAGTCGACGTTCTGGGGCGCCCGCGAGTGAATGGAAGGCATAGGAAGAAGCGCATAGGTCTGGGGAATGTGCCCGTGTGCTTGGGGAGGCAAGGGGAGGTCTGGTTTCGCCGGAATTGGCTGGGAACGGTGGTCAGAGCAGTGGCGGTGTAAATCTGATTCAGGGCAGCCTGGGGGCAGAGGGAGGATGGCGAGCGAGGCGAAAGGAGGAGAAGTCACATGCGATTAAGAGGACGCATTGGCAGAGCGGAATTACTGCGGCGTTATGGCGAATTAACGCGAGCAATCAACGGCAGGAACGGCGGGGCGTGGTCAGCGGCGGGTGGAAACGACGAGCAGTGGTGTGGGGTCTTGTCGTCATTGGGGGAGAGAGAGGGGAAGAGGGTCCACAAGTCAGTGGGTTTGCGGGTTCGAGTTCAGGTAGAAAAACGATTCGCGCGTGGGAAAGAAGCTGGGCTGCTACCGGGCTTGTTGGGCCGGACGAGTTGGGCTGCTGTCTGATTCTATTTTTTTCTTTCTAATTGCTTTTTCTTTTTCCAAATCTATTTTCTGTTTTTAAATTCAATCAAACAAATCAATCAAAAAATCCAATCAAAATTTCTCTAAACTTTGCACTGAGTTTTGGTTCTGTTTAACAACAATAACCAAAGTCCCATAAACAAAAATAATATTTTTAATTTAGGGTCCATTATTAATTAAATAAATAGACCTAGTTTATTAAATCAAAATAGGATTTGATTTATTTAAAATCTCCATTTGAAAATTAAATATTTTCAAAACCAAACCAATAGGCTTTATTTGGAAATAAAGAATACTTGGAAAACTTGTTTAAAATAAATAAATAAGTTTTGATGTTTAATTAAAATAGTAAAACCTTTATTTTTAATAAACTTGGATATTAAATCCTTATTATTTTATTTTAAATAACCTTTACTATTTTATCAAATAGAAATATTTTATTTCAAAGGCTTGGCTAAGTTTTAGTTTGGCTTTATAAAATAATCCTTATTTATACTTTTACTTTTTCATTTGAAAACCAAATCTTTCTATTAAAAGATTCAAAATAGTAATTCCAAATATTTTTAGCTTTATTGTTTATTTATCTTTTTAAATCCCTTTAGGATTTTATTTGATCCAATAGGTTTTGAAAGTTTCCAAATGGATTGAAAAAGTTTCTTCTCACCCTGAAAATCAACAAAGTTTTATTTTATTCATTTATTTTTCACATAACAAGATTTGGAAAATGTTGGGATGTGACATATAAACACCCGCCTTTTCAATGTGAGTATAATGATAATGTTACCATATCTTCTTATGTTAAAGTAAATTATGAATTTTATGATGTGGAACAAATTGAAGAATTTATTGCTTTTAAGGGTGATTTTGAACTTGCTAGTTTGCTTGAAAATACTGATGATTCACCTTGTGAATATGAGGTTTATGAGATGCTTAAATTTTTCTTTGATAATTACAAGGAACAAAATGGCTATATTATTGAATATTTTAATAGGGGTACTTTCCACAAATGGAAGAGACTAATGCCTTATAGGAGCCTATGGAAGAAGAAATTGCTGAAACTAAAAGCCCATTAGAAGAAAAAGAGGAGGAGAGTGATGAACAAAAGGAGAAAGAATGGATCTACCCATGCCTACCTTCTAATGAGAGTAACTCTTTATCCCTTACATTATTTGATTGCCCCCCTTGCTTACCAAAGGAGGATGAATGTTATGTTCCTGTGGATTCTTTTGATAATAATTATGCTCCTGTTATGCATAGTACTAGAGAGTTTTGCTTAGATTTTTTATGATAAAGCTCTAGATGATGGTCCTATATTGGTTGATAATATTAATAGTACTGTTATTGAAAATGAGATTGGAGGGGTCTTGACTTTATCTTGGAACCCCGTACCTCTTGAGAATGATCAGTCATCATGTTATAAAATTTTTAAAAGTGGGTTTGAAGATTTTAATCCCACTATTTTTGAGCTTGATAAAAATTATGTGTTTGTATATCATGAAAATCATGCTTTATGTGATAGTTATATTGTTGAGTTTATTCATGAGGGTACTGAAAGTTATTATGAGAGAGGGAAACATGGTCTTATGTATCTCAACAATATTAAGTTATTATGAGAGCCAGAAGACGAGACGAAGGAGGGCCTCGAGGGGGCCACACCCCCTGGTCGCGCGGGTGGGCCAACCCCATGCCTAGGGGGGGGGGGTGCAGCCATCTCGGGCACCCCCTCGGCCTCCCTCTTCTCCTATAAGAAGCCCCCGATGCCTAAACCCGAAGTACCCGATCAATATTCCACGAAACCGTCTATAGCCTTCGCCACCATCATTCCTAGATCGGGGGATCTGAAGCTCTTCCCGGCACCCTACCGGAGGGGATATCATCCTGGAGGCCTTCTTCTTCATCATGACAGCCTCCGGTATGAAGCGTGAGTAGTTCCACCTTGGACTACGGGTCCATGTAGTAGCTATATGGTTGTATCTCCTCCTTTTATTGCTTTCATGTCTAGATCTTGTGAGCTCCGTTCATGATCAAGATCTCATCTATTTGTAATCATGCATGTTGTGTTTGCGGGGATCCGATGGATATTGAGATAACTATGTAAGATTGATTAATGGTTTTGTCTTATTGATTCTATCATGCCTGTGTTGTTTGTGATCTTGCATGCTCTCCATTGTTAGTAGCTATCTTGGCCAAGTAGTTGCTAGTGACTCCAAGAGGGGGTATTTATGCTCGATAGTGGGTTCATGCCTCTATTTAATCTAAGGGAAGTGACAGAAATCTCTAAGGTTGTGCGGTGACCCAACATACCACTGCATGATGTAGTACACTATAGTCGTTGACATAACACCAATGGAACATTGTTCACTAGTATTACATCCCTCAGATTGGTACAACAGAAACACAACAGGTCCAAGACATGACTATAGGTTACAACTTCACTCTTTACAGAAGATCCAGAGAACAGTCTAGGTTAAAGAGAGAGAAAGAAACTTCTTACAAAGAAGAATCAGAAATATTCAACTTAAATCTATCATACTTATAAAAGTAGTATCTGAACTACTGGGCTGGCATTGCTGCTATTGCAATACTCTACAAAAGTAGGTTCTATGGCTAGAGATTATATTCCTATCTAATCATCAACTTCATCTTCCCTTTAGTTGATGTACAAGTTGACTTCATTGAAGAACTTGACCTGTTGATGACGATTACCTTGAGCATAATTTGATGTAGACGTCGTCTGTAATGGCTTCAGAATCTAGCAAGGGTTAAGAAGATACGTTGAGTACGAGCGTACTCAGCAAGTTCACTAGAAACAAGTGTTTGATGCACTATATCTACAGCCACAGACCATAGGTCGTAGGCAATGTAGGTTTTCGTAAACATTTCTTCAAAGATTTCTTTTATTCTAAAAAGCTATGTCCGTCATCCTTCACAGGTTTACCAGAACTTTCATGGAGTTCCTTTCCTGTCGCGTTCGTAGCTCCTTCCCAGAACAGGGAGTAACAAGTTACAGTTCTTACACTCTGCAGAGGTGCGTTACTTTACCCATGAGAGATCTTAGCTTTGTTGCACATCCGAGTGGCCAACCCGTTCATACTTCCTTGGTATGAGGCCCATACTAAGATCTAAGCCAATCATTGTCCTTCTCCATGATCCCGCATATAGTGCAATTATTGTATGTCCACACTCATGGATACACACAACAACCATTAACACTAGAAATATGTCTTTTGTAAGCCTAGATCCACGATAGAATTTTCCCCGTATAAAACGGCTATACCCATGATCTGCAACTTACAAATGCCCAGAACAGTGTCCGATGCATGCGAGACAGAGCCGATCCAGCTGACTTCTTCGTACCATTCCAAATATCATGGTTAACGTGTAATATACGGCACAAGAATCACTGGCGACATTGGTTGTTAAGTCCTAGGTATTATGTTACTTTACCACCGGAACTTTCATAGTAGGTTATTACCTCATGGTACATAACCTATAATCATATTATTATGAAAATAGTGTTTTCTGACCTTTTTGAAATGCAGGTGATGGAAACACTTGATTTGCAAAATAATTTACAGAAAATAATCAAAGGACATGAGCAAGTGTGAACTTGCCTTTTGTGATTGCAAGATTATGCACTCACGGTCTTCGAGACAATATAAGATCCAATATCTGAAATCAACATCATTGGTCCGGTAAGGACTAATGTTTAAAGAAGCAAGATGCAGTTATGCATAAGTAATGATATGCATTTTGTAAAACTCCCAAAGTGAATCCCCAATGCTTTGAGTGAAGTGAATTTAGGTGATTCTTTTAAGAGTTGGTTTATTTTCAAATTTTACTTTATAAGTAATGACCTTTATAATGAACTCAAGGGTTAACAATTCAACATATACAAGTAAAGTATAAATAATGTGATTATGGTTAATTGTCACTTGGGGACCATGATAAAAACCTTTGGGACTGAGTTGTTAAGAGTTGAAGGACTTATTATGAGTTTGTTGTTTGAAGTGGCAAAAAGAATAACATTTGAAGAAAAGATTTCCTTTCTAAGGCTTAAACAATCTTTATTGTTAATAGAATGTGATTAATGTCTTTTGGTGTTTGATTGACTAGTTTGGACTTGAGATACTTTATGTCTTAATTGAAATGGACCAAAGTTAACTATAAAAATATTAGTAGTTTATTAGTCATGATGTTTATAAGCTTTTTTAGACTAAAGTTAACTTTAAAAGGATAATTAAACTTAATATGTACTTTGTTTTAATTATTCTTAAGTTTTGGGTTTATGAAAAGTATGACTAAAGTGTGGGATTATTCACTTTACATTCAAGTGAATGATTAGATTAAATTTATTTTGATATTATTAAAATAACATGCAACTATCAAAGAAATTATAATTTGGATGATGTTGTTGATGTGTTAGTTTGAAAGTCATGTTAATTATTATTTTGACGTTAAGTTCATTCCCTCTTCATATTAGTGAATTATATATAAAATTATCTTAAAGATTGTGGTTTTGAATTTTGATTTAGGTTTTAAAAGAGTATTATAAAGTTAGTGATTAATGCTTAAGTTTTATTATAAATCTTAGTTATGGTTTAGAACTTTAGTAATTAGATTTTAAGTTTTACTATTTCTAGAGAAATATCATTATTTCTTATTTACAAAATGTTTTAAAGAATTTTGAAAATAGGTAATAGACAAGGATTTATTACCTTTTAAAATATTAAAACCTTTCTAATAGTATATTTAATATTTTCTAGTATAATATATTTATTTAAGATCTTAAAATTGATTTTTATTTATTTTTAAGTAATATTCTTATGTTTTATAAAATTTCATAAAGTATTAAATATCTTGGAATACTTAGTTCAAATTTTATTTTTAAAAGAATTGAGTTAGTATTTTTATAAAACAGTAAGTCTATTTTTATACACAAAAATGATTTTTATTAATTTTTAAATATTATTTTTATTTTAATAAATTCCCCAAAAGATTAAATGTTTTTAAATATTTTCTTCAAGTTTTATTTGTACCAAAAGAATAAGTTAGTATTTTATAAAATAGTATACTTATTTTTTTCATATGCAAAAATGATTTTTTATGCATTTTTAGGACTTTTACTTATTATATTATATTTCATTAAGGAGTTTAATTGTGTTAAATTAAGTTGTATTTTATTTAACTTAAATAAGTAAAGTTATATTTTGATTAGGTAGATTTTATTTTTGTGATCATGTTGATATATCATATGTATTTTTCTACATTTTTATAGGGTTCAAAATGTTTATAGGGCATTTTAGTAATTTGATTTACCCATTATATTTTTTTCAAATTCCTTTTATATTTTTAGATTTGGGCCAACAGATTAGTCCAGCCCACTGGTTTGGGCTAGACCACCTGGTCCGGTCCATTTGGTCGGTTGACCCCAACCCTATCTTCTCCCTCGCCGCTCACCTTCTCTCAGGCGATGCAGATGGCGCCACCCATCTCTGGCTCGATTCTGTCGAACGAAGGCCATTCCGGCTGCCGCCGTCGGTTGTTAAGGCTCCGCCGCCGCCTGTCCGCTTTGGCCATCCGATTTGATTTGGCCCCGAGGCCCAATCGAGCTTGCCCCCTTACCATTTCTGGTGCTAGGATTTTGGTGATGTGCCACCCTGGTGGTAGCGTGTCGCTGAGGGACGCGTTGGGGTTTAATTGGCGTGGATGTTGTCGCCGGTCGCGGCTTGGTGCAGGCGCATCACTGTCGTGCCCCTGTGTCGTCATGCCATGGCTCCCGTCGCCACCTTAGTTGCCTCTGCTTACTCTTCTTCAAGCTCTAAGCGAGGACCACTAGTGAGTCTGATTCCCCCTAGTTCTCTATCTCCCTTTCAATTACTTACTGCTACTCTGACAAACCCTAATTGGGGCTAATCCCATGTTCTAGGGTTCATCTGCTTGACAAAATTACTTGTGACCTGTGGTTCAATTAAGTTAGGATTAGTGAATTCTGGTATTGTCCCTTATACAAGGACTTTGTGTTCATGATCAATGTGCTTCAGTAAAATTATCTGTTTACTGGCTGTGGCTTAGTCTAGTGGCTCATACCTTGTGAATATATATGAATCCTGTGATATTGTTGGTGAAGTCCTCCCTTTAGACTAGATAACTAACATATTATCTTTGATCTGTGAACCAAGACTTGAGATAGAGATATATTCATTTAGTCAGGTTACCCTGAGGTGTCAATCATGTGACAAACACTCTAAGCATATGATTCCTAAATTTTCTATTTAGAAAGATGATTTGAGTATCCTTGTATAATTGCTTATACTCGTTCCTCTGATTTGAGAAATGGTTAAAGAATGAAACTGCTATATAGGTGCTACCGTTCTATGGAATGTGCAATGTAGTAGTTTATTAATGAATCTGCTATCACCTAGTTCTAAACTAGTGAACCTTAGTTTAGGTCAATGATGCATGATCTGAGGCCTCCTCTATAGATGGAAAAGGTGCTATTAGACCCTTCTTGAGGTACCCAATGATGGATACACACTTCATCTGAGTGTATCTCTGAGGATATATTCTATCCAACAGATCTTACTCACATGATGGATGAAAATCAATAGACAACTTGTAAAAGTGATCCCTAAAATATTAGGAATACGATTTAATTCAATTTCTGGTGGTAGATGATAAATGATGTATTTGGCTCACTGTTGAATTTATATATGAAACGTGCATGATGAACTGAACCTATGGTTAGTAATGATATTAGTCACATATCCTAAAATGATTCCTAGCTTGATGAACTGGGAAAATCATTTGGATTATATAAATGGATGATATATCATCTTATGGATGTTTTTATGAGTTGATTGATTAAAATAATGTTCTCTGTTGTTAAACTTGTACTGTATTCTTCTATAATCCTAGTTTAAACTTGTGGATGCTAACCTAATGTTTGACCTTGTGGTGCCTCCCTTGAGAGTGTGCACAATGGTACCTAACATCTGTTATGCTTGCTGCAAGGAAAACTATCTAGGACCTAAGTTTTTGTCTATCAATGATATAACTGGCTAAGGTCCCTATTTTACTGGTAAGAATGGTGTTTGACTTGTGTTCCCTTTGTAGATCAATGATAATATTCACTAACACTCTATGTGAATCAGAGAGCCTTCCCCCTTCCAAAACCATTTCTTGGATAAATTACTAAGAACAAATACTACATCTGGTTTTGAGGAGATTCACCTATTGTTTATAGAGATCCTCTTGATGAGCTGTTGGCTTGGCTTGTTCCTCCCAGTGGTAATCTTATTCAAATATTATTGATATTGGTGGCCTACTCCTCTTCTTCTCCTTCTAGATCAGCTCCAGCTACCCCATGCTATGCACCTTATTTGTTTGTTTTGGAGCTTCTAACTGGTCTACTCTTTGTGCTTCTGGTCTTCTTCTTGTGCTACTGGCTATTGTGATGAGATTGGATGGTGTTCTAGGCTGTGTGGTATAGCATGAGATGATATGGAGGAAGGTGTGTGTTGAGAAGAAAATGGCAAGCTAGCAGCTGTGCCTCGGTTGCTTTCTCTCTTATCTACCCCCTGCTATTGTTGATGTGTCGACATCACATACATCTGCATGCATGTGTGAGCAGCCTGTCTGCTTACCTCTAGTGAGTGGATCAGATCAAGTAATTTGGCTATTACTTCTACTCCTTTACTATGTTCTTATATGGTGAAACTAGCTTCTTGACCCATGAGATTGTACTAAGGCTACACATCTGATAAGAACATATGCCCTATTTGGTGAAACTTGCCCCTGCCTATGATGCATAAGCCTGAAGCAAAAATTCTAGATAAGAACAGATTTTTACATTGGCCCCTTTTTTAATACTACTCAATGATGAGGCAAAGCAATACATTACATTTCTAAATCCTGAGAGTACAACTAACACTAACATAACCTTTCTTTATTTTCTTAGTTTTGTTTCTTTTCTTTTTTGTTTTGCAGGTGAAGAAGAATAAGCACAGAAGAAATTACAAGGAATAGTATAGGAAATATTTTAGGTTTTCTTTTTATCAGCTATTGTAATTTCTTTTCTGTTTGAATATTGTAGAAACATTGTATGGTTATATATTATTTAATAAAAGTACTTGTTTTATAATTCATTTGTAAAGACAATGTAATACTATATAATATTAATAAAGCTTAATTTTTCTTTCTATTTGTAATCTAAATTCTTGTAATATTCATATCTTGTTTATAAATATGAAATCAATTCTTATTGTAAATATTTTTCCTTTTGTGTTTAAATTTCAATTATCTTTTATATTTAGATAATTGTAAATTCTGTATCTTATTCATAAATAAGAGTTCACCTTTTATTTATTATTACAATTTACTTTCCAGTTATTATTCTATTTCAAATTCTTTTAGAATTCAAATTTATCAATTGAATATTCAACTTTGAATTTTTCTCTTCCTCAAACACAAAAGTTTACATTAGAGGTCATGTCGAAATCCATCGCACCTGCTCTAATGTTTCCATCAGAACAAGAGAGATCTCGATCCCTCTATAGCTTCTTTAGTTTTGCGTGAAAATTCCCCAGATTTTCTAATAAATGAATGCAATGCACACACATGTGTGCTCTCTAATTCTAGGTGCGAATCCTTGGATGTTACAGGCTGTAGATGTGCTGTTGCCACTAGGGAGAAAACAACGGTCCCTTGTTCATGGAACAAGTGGATTGTTTACCTTACACACTTTGCTTAAAGCAGTTGTATGTTGCTTGCAACTTAATACTGGAGGGGGTTCGGATGATAATCCAAAGGTGGACTTCTAGTCATAGATGTAGTTGGATGACGGTCTATGTATCTTGTTGTATTGCCCAATCGAATCTCATAGGATCATGATGTCTAGTATTGCATTTTTATGCCTTGCTCAGTCCTGTCAATTGCCCTGCTGTAATTTGTTACCCAGCATCCCATGTTTGTTTATCTAAGGAGAGCACCTCTAGTGAACTATGGACCCCGGTCCAATCTTTACCATTGATAATACATCTTCCACTGTTACTGTTTACTTTCTATAAACCACTATTACCTTCCACACCATACAGTTAATCCTTTGTTACAACAACCGGTGAGATTGACAACCTCACTGTTCATTGGAGCAAAGTCTTGAGTTTGTGTTGTGCAGGTCTCCAAGTTGCTTACAACACCTTTGAGACGTTTCCTTCCTCCTACTGGTTCGATAACCTCGGTTTCTTACTGAGGGAAGACTTACTGCTGTGCTCTTCACACCTTGCTCTTGGGGTTTCCTGACGAAGAGCTCTCAGGCGCCATCAGGCAGCGGAGGTTGTAGTTCTCTCCTCGCGATTCCGGCAGCATGATGGCATGGTGTCAGAAGTAGAGGGGATATCCCGCATGGCTACCATTCCGGATCTCCTCGTGATATCCCGGATCCCATCCAAGACTCCGAACAACATTCGGTCTCCCTACTTACATTCCATATCTACTAAACAACATCGAATCCTTAAGTGTGTCTCCCTACGGTTCGTGAATTATGCAGAAATGACCAAGACTCTTCTCCGAGCAATAACAAATAGAATAATCTGGAAATCCATATGGTTCCCACATATTTCTACGTTTACTTTGTGATCGAATGAACCACTTACATACGATACCAATTTCCCTTTGTCTCGCGATAGTTTACTTATCCGAGGTCTGATCGTCGGTACCTCTGCATACCTAGTTCAACCTCTTTACCGATAAGTACTCTTTTCTCATTCCCTTGATATGTGATCCCTTGTGAGCCAGTCACATGCTTGCAAGCTAATTGGATGACATTCCACCTAGAGGGCCCAGAATATATCTATCTGTCATATGCATGGACAAATCCCACTCTTGATCCATTTGCATCAACACATACTTTACGAACACTCAATGCCACCTTTATAGCCACCCAGTTACGATGTGTTGTTTGATGTCATCAAAGCATCCTTCCGGTGATGGTGATTATCATGATCTCATGGTCAAAGGAATTAGGTTACTATGTATCGGAAAGCTTATAGCAAACAAACTATTGAAATGACTTGATCTTTATGCTACACTTATCTATAGGAGTATGTCCATCACACCATTCTCCTAATGATATGATCTTGTTGTTAACAACATCTCAATGTTCATGACCCAGAAACCATGATCATCTATTAACCAACAAGCTAGTATTATAAAGAGGCTTTACTAGGGACTCTAATTTAGTTTACAAATCACACAAGTATTAATGTTTCTGGTTAATAACGTTATAGCATGAATGTAAACATTTATCA
This sequence comes from Avena atlantica, assembly GCA_910589765.1. NCBI lineage: Eukaryota > Viridiplantae > Streptophyta > Magnoliopsida > Poales > Poaceae > Avena > Avena atlantica. The sequence continues at coordinate 460,428,249 of OU342735.1, read as the reverse complement.
TAAACACAAATATATAATAATAACTACTTTTATTATTGCCTCTAGGGCATATCTCCAACAAAGAAGACCCGAGCTGGCCCTAGCCATGATGCAAAATGCTTTTGTTGCAAAGAGTGTGGTCACTGGAAGCGGAATTGCCCCAAGTACCAGGCAGATCTGAAGAACGGCAACATCAATAAGAAAGGTATATCTGATATACATGTTATTGATGTGTATCTTACTAGTAATCGTAGTAGTGCCTGGGTATTTGATACTGGTTCTGTTTCTCATATTTATAACCCGAAACAGGTGTTGCAGAATAAACGGAGACTAGCAAAAGATGAGGTAACGATGCATGTTGGAAATGGCTCAAAGGTTGATGTGGTCGTGGTCGGCACGCTCCCTCTTCATCTACCATCGGGATTAGTTTTATACTTAAATAATTATTATTTGGTGACTGTGTTGAGCATGAACATTATATCATGATCTTGTTTATTGCGAGATGGTTACTTGTTTAAGTCCTAGAATAATGGTTGTTCGATTTATATGAGTAATATCTTTTATGGTCATGCACATTTGATAGATGGTCTATTCTTATTGAATCTCAATATTAGTGATACACATGTTCATAATATAGATGCTAAACTTTGAAATTGAATGATAATTCTACATATATGTGGCACTGTCGTCTTGGTCACATTGGAGTGAAGCGTATGAAGAAACTCCATTCTGATGGAATTCTTAAATCACTTGATTTTGAATCACTTAAAAGATGTGAGGCATGTCTGATGGGAAAAATGACCAAGACTCCATTTTCTGGTATGATGGAGCAAGCTTAGACTTATTGGAAATCATACATACCGATGTGTGTGGCCCGATGAGTGTGGCATCGCGCGGTGGTTATCGTTATGTTCTTAATATCACGAATGACTTGAGTAGATATGGGTATATCTATTTCATGAAACATAAGTCCTAATCTTTCAAGAAGTTTAAGGAATTTCAAAGTGAAGTAAAGAATCAACGTAACAAGAAGATTAAATTTCTATGATCTGATCGTGGAGGTGAATATCTAAGTTACGAGTTTGGCGAGCATTTGAAGAAATGCGGAATACTTTCACAATTGACACCGCCGGGAACACCACAACGTAATGGTGTGTTCGAACGTCATAATCGAACTCTCTTAGATATGGTTCGTTCTATGATGTCACTTACAGATTTACCGTTATCATTTTGGAGTTATGCATTAGAGACAACCGCATTCACTTTAAATAGGGCACCATCTAAATCGGTTGAAACGACACCGTATGAATTATAGTTTGGGAAGAAACCTAAATTGTCGTTCCTTAAAGTTTGGGGTTGCGAATCTTATGTAAAAAAATTACATCCCGACAAGCTTGAACCCAAGCGAAAAAATGCGTCTTCATAAGATACCCGAAGGAAACTATTGGGTATACTTTCTATCATAGATCCTAAGGCAAAATCTTTGATGCCAAGAATGGATCCTTTCCAGAGAAGGAGTTTCTCTCAAAATAAGTGACTGGAAGGAAAGTATAACTTGACGAGGTTGTCAAACCTTCTCTAGGATTTGAGAGTAGCGCAGCATCGGAAAAAGTTATTGTGGCGCCTGCACCAATAAGAGAGGAAGCTAATGATGATGATCATGAAACTTTGGTCGAAGTTACTACGGAACCTCGCAGATCGACAAGGACTCGTACCACTCCCGATTGGTATGATCCCGTTATGAGTGTCATGTTGGTGAACAACACCGACGACCCTGCGATATATGAGGAAGTGATGATGAGCCCAGATTCCAATAAATGGCAAGAAGCCATGAAATCCGAGATTGGATCCATGTACGAAAACCAAGTATGGACTTTGGTGGACTTACCGGATAGCCGAAAGGCTGTCGAGAACAAATGGATTTTTAAGATGGGTGCGTATTTATTTTGAATGGTGCAACAGTGAGCTGGAGGAGTGCAAAGCAAAGCATTGTGGCGTTATCTTCAACTGAATCGGAATACATAGCTGCTTCAGAGGCTTGACAAGAGGCAATATGGATGAAGGAGTTCCTTACGGAGCTCGGCGTGGTTCCCAGTGCGCTGGACCCAATGTCTATCTACTGTGATAACATGGGCACCATAGCCAATGCGCAAGAACCAAGGTCACACAAGAAGCTGAAGCATCTCAAGCTACGTTTTTACGCTATTCGGGAGCATGTCCAAGATGGTGATATAAAGATTTGCAAAGTACACATAGATCTGAATATGGCGGATCCGTTGACTAAACCTCTTCCGAGGGCAGAACATGACCAGCACCAAACCGCCATGGGTGTTACATATATTACCATGTAATCTAGATTAGTTGACTCTAGTGCAAGTGGGAGACTATTGGAGATATGCGCTAGAGGCAATAATAAAAGTAGTTACTATTATACCTTTGTGTTTATGATAAATGTTTACATTCATGCTATAATTGTATTAACCAGAAACATTAATACTTGTGTGATTTGCAAACTTGATAAAGTCCCTAGTAAAGCCTCTTTATAATACTAGCTTGTTGGTTTATAGATGATCATGGTTTCCTGATCATGAACATTGAGATGCTAATAACAACAAGATCATATTATTAGGAGAATGGTGTGATGGACATACTCCTATAGATAAGCGTAGCATAAAGATCAAGTCATTTCAATAGTTTGTTTGCTATAAACTTTCAGATACATAGTAACCTAATTCCTTCAACCATGAGATCATGCTAATCACCATCACCAGATGGATTCTTTGATGACAATAAACACCACTTAGTAACTGGGTGGTTATAAAGGTGGCATTGAGTGTTTGGAAAGTATGTGTTGAGGCACATGGATCAAGAGTGGTATTTGTTCATCCATATGACAGATAGATATACTCTGGGTCCTCTCACGAGATCAAGAGTGGTATTTGTCCATCAAGAGTGAATGTCATCCAATTAGCTTGCAAGCATGTGACTATCTCACAAGGGATCACATTTCACAGGAACGAGTAAAGAGTACTTATCGGTAATGAGGTTGAACTAGGTATGCAGAGATACCGACGATCAGACCTCAGATAAGTAAAATATCGCGAGACAAAGGGGAATTGGTATCGTATGCAAATGGTTCGTTCAATCACAAAGTAATCATAGAAATATGTGGGAGCCATATAAATTTACAGATTCATCTATTGGTTATTGATCGGAGAAGAGTCTCGATCATGTCTGCATAATTCGCGAACCGTAGGGAGACACACTTAAGGATTCGATGTTGTTTAGTAGATATGGAATGTGAGTAAGAAGACCGGATGTTGTTCGGAGTCTCGGATGGGATCCGGGATATCACGAGGAGATCCGAAATGGTTCGAAGAATAAGATTCATATAAGGAAGGTCCAGTTCCGGAGTTTGGAAATGATTCCAGTGTTTTCATCGGAATGATCTAGAAGGTTCACCAAACCGGAAGGGAAAGGGTACATGAATGTTTCATGACTAAGTGGAATGATTGCATCATGTCCTAGGTCACTTGGCTGGGCATTTAAGAGAAAGAAATCAAACTCCAAAATTGAACTTCAAAAGGCAAGTTTGAATAGTCAAACTGGGACAATGGTTCCTGGTGGAGGGAGGATAGGAAACCTCCTCTTCCTCCACAGCGCACGCCAAGGAGAGGGAGTTGGGGGAGGATACGGCCTCCCTTCCCCTAGCTGCCCATCCCTCTCATAAATAGAGGGGAGGGGCTGCCCCCCAAGACCACCACAAGCCCTAGCCCTAAGCCACCGCCATGCCTCCTCCGCCCTAGTCGCCGCCGGCCCACCTCCTCCTATTCAGCCTCTAAACCCTAGACACCAAGGAAACCCTCTATTCCATCCTACCCCCTCCGGCTTAGGCGAAGCCCTGCGAGATATCCCCTCTAATATCCGACACCATGTCGTCGTGCTACCGGATTCGCGAGGAGAGAGCTACAACCTCCGCTGCCTGCTGGAACAAGGGAGAGGAAGGTCTTCATCGAGTACCGAACGTGTGACCGACTGCGGGAGCGCTGCCGGAACGCGGCGCCGGAAGGATCGTCTACGCGATCTTGAGATCGGCAAATGAACGACTACATCACCCACAAGAATCTTCCCTCGTTAACCGCTTTGAAATCTTTGAGGGTGAGTACTCTATCGACTCGTTGCTACAATCTAGTAGATAGATCTTGTCTTGTGTGTGTTCATGCGGTAGATTTTTTTTGTTTTCCATGCTACGAACCCCTACAGCCCCTTCGCCCGTGAACGCACGCATGTCCCGCTCCTTCGCCATTAATGCCGGCATAGGAACACAGACGACGTCCCGTTAGTCAGGGTGTCATCCCGTCAGTATTAATGGCGTAGGCTACCGTGGTGTTGTTGCCCTGCCATGCTAAGCGGTGGCTGACAGATGAACCAATGACACGCGTGGGAGGATACACCCTGCCCGCGTCCGAGCCGACGCAACCATTAGCTCAGTTTGATGCACGAATAAATCGAACCGGTAGATCGTGTCATTGGAGAGACCGCACACCTCCGGCACGTCCGACGGATGGGTCCATTGTATCCTCGTTCGATTGATTACATCTAATTGGTTTTCTTCTTGTTGGCTTGTCGTGCGCCGTGTTTCTCCTTTTTTTTTGCGCACTATGTTTCTCCTACTTTCTTGGTTGCGGTTTACTGTTTGTTTCTTCCCTTTCTTTTTTCTATATTTATTTTCTTCTTTTCTCTTTACTTTCGTGTTTACTATCTTCTATTTTCTTTTCCTTTTTTGCTCGTTTTTTTTTTCGTTCTTTTAATGTTTTTTCTTCCATTTCTTTCTTTTCCTCATTTTTTGTTCTCTTTCTTATATTTTTTCTTTTCATGAACGATATGTTCATTAGATTTTTTTCATCGGTTCAAAATACGTTCACGAGTTCAATAAATATCCACACGATTTTTTAGGCGTTAAAAAAATACGTTCACGAATTTAAAACTTGTTCATGAGAATTCAAAAGTTGATCATGGGTTTAAAAATACGTTCACGAATTCAAAAAATATTCATGATATTCAAAACATTGTTTATGGTTCAGAAAATACAATCACAAATTCAAAATATGTTCACAAAATTTGGAAAATTGTTCATGGATTCAAAATATGTTCATTAATTAAAAAATATTCATGAGATTCAAAAAATATTCTCGGGTTTAGAATAATTACTTTCATGAATTCAAAATCTGTTCACGAGAATTAAAATATTGACCATGGCTTCAAAAAATACCTTCATGAATTCGAAAAATGTTCATGATATTCAAAATGTTGTTAATGGTTCAGAAGAATACATTCACTGAATCAAAATGTGTTCACGTGATTTAAAAAATTATTCATGGGTTCAAAATACGTACATTAATTCAAAAATGATCTTGAGATTCAAAAATTGTTCATGGATTCATAAAAATACGTTTACCAATTCAAAATTTGTTCACAAGAATTCAAAAATTGTTCATGAATTATAAAATACATTCACGAATTCAAAAATATTCATGATATTCCAAAAATGTTTGTTCTTTAGAAAAAGGAAATAATAAACAAAATATTTTGAAAACAAAACTAAACACATACTAGTGAGAAATATACACCAGCTTCTATTTTCCAAATGTATATATTTTGTTAGACTGTTACGTGCACAAACCTAGCTAGACCCATAGAACCGGATGAGTGTTTTTTGGCTGCGGAGATAAATCCATTTTTTCGAAGCCGAGCTATTCTAGGTTATTTGGCCTGCATGATTTGTGATTCAGGCAGTGCAACACCCCGACTCCGCAATAGGCATTGCTACCATCGGCGAGGACGGTTGCTATAATTTGACAAGAGGATTTTGCTACGATGCTACTCCCTCCTTTCGAAAATGTAAAATATTTTAGATTTATAAAATAAATATATTTAGATATTTTTTAGTGTATAAATTCATTTGAACATATACACTAAAAATATTTAGATACATTATCTTCATAAACTTAAAACATCTTATATTTTTAAACAGAGAAACTATAATAGCATGGAAATTTCTTGAACTGGCAGATTGTCGCCGCATGCTTTGGTTTGATTTGGGTTGGTAGCGACTAGGAGCACCTAGGACAGCCCGAGCTCCTAAAAGTGCACTAAACATCATTTAAACATTAAAAGAAAATCATACTACCTCCGGTCCTAAATTAGTGTTGTAGTTTTGAACTACTCTCTTTGGTTCAAAATTAATGGCCTTAGAGTTGTCTAAATTCGAATGTGTCTAGGACTAAAATATATCTAGATATATCTAAATCTAGAAAACCCGAGGTCATTAATTTAGATCAAAGAGAGTAAAATTAGTTCTATAAATTTATAAATCATATCGCAAATACACGGGCCAGCATAGGTATGGCTTAATTTTGTGCCCGCCATAAGAGGAGATGATGTAAGTTTGTTTTGGTCGGTGGTTCCGGGGAGCCCCTATTTTACGCTTTTAGAATCCAATAGCGGGAGCATGCATACCGTCTCTGCCCTATGGGCTTGGCCCATATATGGTCGCTAGATGTTTCGGATTATATGTTCTCGTTTTCGTGTTGTTACCTGATAGGCTAACACACTTGTTTCCCAGATCACACGTGAACATAAAAAAGGTACGATCAATGAAAATAGTTCAGACACAAAATATGTTCAAAATTTAAAAAGTTCAGATATCAAAATTGTAAAAATATTGAGATATAAAAAATATTTAAAAGATGAAAATGATCAGATATAAAAAAGGTTAAAAATTGAATACTGATAAAATTTAAAAAATGTTCAAAATTTACAATTTTTCAAATCTCAAAGTTGTGCAAAATTTCAAAATTTATGGATTTAGTAAAAGTAAAAAGTAAAAATAAAGAAATAGAAAATTGAAATCAGAAAAAAGAAAACAAAACTGAAAAAAACCTACTCCCTCCGTCTCAAAATAGATGTCAGGAATTTATAAAAACTTAGATGAATTGATATGCTAAATAATATTTAGATTTATTTATATTTTCACAAATCTAAGATATCTAATTAAGACGAAAAAAGTAGAAGAACTGAATCGGAAGCTTTCTAAAACTGGAAAATAACCAAACTCCCGGAGATAGTATTGGACCAGCCCAGAAACGACACAGCTATACCTCGGTTCACCTATTTAGGGGCTTATAATTATAACTAGCATTCTAACTAGGCAATTATAAAGGGATGGATAAAATGCGGTTACATACAAATTTTAAATGAAAAATGCATAGACTTTTCTGGTGCATAAAATTACACATAAATGTGAAGATACATTTAAATTGCACACTTATATGCAATTGCACATAAACGTGTAATTACGCATATACGTGTGCAAATGCATATAAAATGGCAAGGGTTTCTGATTTCACGTATATGCGCAATTGTGTATCTAGATGCATATGCGCGTAAAAAAAGTAGGTTTTCAACTACGTTTTTTTAGGGTTGTATTGTTAAGAAAACCAGGCTTCTAATTGCAGTGCACCCAGAAGAATAATTAAAAACCATGAAAGACAAAAGGCCTAACAACCCTAAACAAAGAGCCCACCATTATAACAAGAAAAAGGAAAAGAAGGCCTTATAGACAAAACACAATGGCCCGCCATTAGCCTAATTCCGGGAAACCCTATTGTCTGCTCAATGCGGGAGGGATTCCGCTCCGCAAGCGTGGGAGCGAACTGGGCCGCGGACCGTCATGGCAGAAGGAGTCGGTTTCCGCACGAGTTTTAATATTTTTTCGTGTTTTTCCCTATTTTGGTTTCTTTAACGGTTTTTCTTTTCTTTTTCTTTTCTATTTCTTATTATCTATTTTCAAATTTGAACATTTTTCAAACTCGAACAACTTCCAAATCCAAATAATTTTTCAAAATCTAAGCAATTTTAAAAATAAAAGAAACTTCAAATGAATATCTCAAATCCAAACAAATTTCAAATCTAAACCTTTTCTATTTTGGACAAATTTCAAATTTATTTTCTTTGAAATTTGAACAACTTTGAGTCTTGTTTTTTTTATACCCGGAAAATTTTCGAGTTCGAGCAAATTTGAAATCTAAACATTTTATAGATCTGTATTTTTTTTCAATTCTAAAACAGTTTTAGCATATCGGCCGCACTAACGCGGTCCATTTAAGGTGTGTTTGGTTCTACTTTTTCGACCTGCTTTTGCTGTCAAAAATCTAAAAGTTAACCAAAGGGATATTTCTTCGTAGCAGATTCCAATAATCTACTCCCTCCGATCCATATTACTTGTTATTGAAATGGATGTATCTAGACTTGTTTTAGTGCTAGATACATCCATTTCAATGACAAGTAATATGGATCGGAAGGAGTACCTGCTTTTCGCAGTGTATTTCTCACAGCAGGTAGACCCCTACTTTCACTACGGTGGATTCTAATTTTACACGAAAATTACCCACCATGCCACCTGTTAGTCATACCGGTTCGTTTATTCTATTCTTCCTCGTCCCGACGCACGACGTATTCTCCAGCACATCATGCCCTTCCATCATGGAGAAGTGCCGGAGCTCCGGCCCTAAGATTCTTGCGCCGCCTGTCTCTTTCTACGTCGCCTGGATCCATTCCAGCTGCATGCCGCTTCCTCCCCCATCTGCACCGAGATGGTGGCCGCGTATAGCAGGGATGGACTGGTCGCCGGTGTATATGTGTGTGTATCGCCGGGATGGATTGAATGGCATGGCGTGCGTGCTTTCGCTTGGAGGCGTGTAGAGTGATAGCATGGCAGCTTGCACGCAGATACTCCAGTACGCAAATAGAGGTACAGAATATTTAAACAAAGAAACGTTGAGTTTTAATATTTGATCAATGGTATTTCGATGTGAAGATGTAGCCGTTGGTCATGTGACGAATTGTGTAGTAATATATTTGATTTTGATTCTTTTGTTTTGAATAAGATTGGAGATATTTTAATGTGTGAAATAAACAGAAAATTATATATAGTTATTCAAGTATTATGTGCAATTTTTATTTTCAAAAATAGTAATGACAAACAATGATTGTATACAACAGTCATGAGTGTCTGAGGGCATTACACACAATTTTCATTAAATCTACAGTTTTCACAGTTATCTCAGCCAAACAACTTTCAACTTTCTCATAGTTCTTAGCTCACAGTTCACAGCAGCTTTTACGGAATCTACAGTTGAACCAAACACACCCTTAGCCGATCGGAGCGGTATCACTCCTGTTACAAGCAGTAAATAGGGGCATCCCCTAATTCATCTCGGTAAGACAAACAAAATCAATCAAGGTATTTTCCTCATAAAAAAAAGGACCAACGTAGATCGAGCGCTAAGTTCCGAGATTCTTAATCCCGGTTTGCCCTTGACCCTACAATGAGTCAACGACGAAGCAACAATTCAACATCTCTGTTTATTTGTAACTGGTGTATCCCTGGCTCCCTGGCCACAACACATTGAGATCATCGGACTTATAGTGGTTACATCAGAAAAGATGAGAAATGAGAACATACTACCACCTTGCCATGACCGACGGTGGAAGTTTAGGGCCAAGCCGGCTGTTGTTGGGAACCCAAGATCTTAAGATCCGGGGCTTCGACGTTGCTTTTTTGGACCTCTTTGTTGCTGGTAGAGCCGGATCCAGTGTGGTAGGGTTTGGTGTGGTGGAACTTGCAGGTTACCAGCGGGTGGCGAGGGGACTGTCGGCTCAGTTTGAATAAAGAGGGTGGCCCTCGGATTCGTCTTGCACCAAGACGAAGATCTACTTGATGAGTGTCTCCATTTATCTTGATCTGGCCGGAGTGTCTGGTTTCGGAAGGCTCCGCCGACGAATTTCCATGGGCGCATATGCCTGGAGCTTGCTGGATCGGGAGGAATTCGGGCATGCACACCTGTGTTTTATTGCTGGACGTTTGGTCTCAGTGAAAGCGTGGTGAAGCTCTACTACCTGTTACCATCATGTGACATGTCTTTGACGATACATATTGTGAAGTTAAATGCGAAGAATGTCATGAAGTCAGAGACATGTGGGCGAGCTATGTGGATTGAGTCTTTATGTCAATGGGGATCTGACTTGGTTATCTGTGACTCATAGCAACGTCTGTTAGAGGGGGCGATATTATAGGAGGAGTTCACAGTCTTACCTTGCATGATGAAAATCCAAGGTCTGGTCTTTATTGGTTGTGCCTGGCAATGGTCTTGCAGAAGTCATTGTTTTGCGAGCGAGAACTTTCTCCAGGGTGAAAATCTAAGATCTTTGATGAAGATGATAGCGTTTGTGCACGGTTTCTTCTTGGAGAACGTTGTTTTTGGAGTGGTTAGAGTTCTGGTGTTGTTTTGGTGGTGGTAGTGTCGCTGCTGCCAAGGATCTGATTACTGTAGCAGGACTTTTCTTTTTTTAATTCTTCTTTATTTTTTCCGGCTGTGTTCATCGTATTGCCAATAGGGTATGCGTTGTTGCAGAGGCTGGATGTAATTGGTATCCGTGTGATATTAATATATATGCTCATTTTCAAAAAAATAAATATTAAATATTCTATCTATACCAAAATATAAGACGTTTTAGCACACAATAGTACTCCCTCCATTCAGAAATATAAGACATTTAAGTTTTGCAAAATAAATATATCTAGACGATTTTTATTGTATAGGTTCATCCGAATCTTTATGAACTTATACACTAAAAAACATCTAGATACATTTGATTCATAAAGCTAAAACGTTTTATATTTTCGAAGTATTTGTCATGGTGTATAACTAAAAACGCGCATACAGTGAATTAGTTCTAACCTGTTGGTTGGTCACTTGTGTTAGATGGTTAACGCGCACAAGGAAGTCAGTCATCCTTATGGTGGTTGACTTGCTGTGGGGTAGGCGTCTGGAGATCTTATGCATCAAGCAATGGAAGAAGTGGACGCTGCAACAAAATCCTACTCCCACTCGTACTTGCTTCGGTCCAACTTTCAGAAAAGAGCCACGAAGGAAGCGCTTTCAGGAAAGCTAATCTGAAGGCATGCCCAGGGAGAGGGACTTTTTTGACTGTCGAAAGTACATCGCTGTACGTGCCGTAGTAGCTAGTATATACTACCTTCATCACGGTGCTCACGTCACCGCAGCCACGTAAGAGTTCGGTCACCCTAATTAAGCATCTTGCAGTTTTCAGACCGAACAATAATTGCTGGGCGCACCTCACTGTCTGTACCCTGTAGTACGTTTATGGGCAGCTGAGAAAACTTAGCCTGTGATGATTTGCGAGAAGCATCTTTAATTTTGACCTGGAATTCAAAGGTTGAAGCAAAAGTGGGAACCGTATATATGTGTCCGATTTGATCGAGATGTTAATGACTTGTTTGTTTTGGGTCCAGTACCTGTCAGTTCAAGTCGTCATGGAATCATATGGAGTAGAAGTTAGCACCTGCACACACCATTAACGACGTACAAACGCGTAGAGTCCCTTTATCACGAGTGGCTTTGCACTGATTGTATAGATTTGTACGATCAGATTAAGATGGTCAAATGGAGCATATAGGTGACGACTAGGACCGCAGGAGATCGACAGCGACCCTAGATGTTCAATGAGTGGTACGTACCTTGACGTACTGTGTTTTCCAAAGGTCATAGATACGACGGTATCTCATGACTCATGAGAGCCCCACACCAACCGCATAGCATGAATCACATTTCACTAGTACTATAATTATTAAGTTAGTTCCAGTTATCGAGCAACATGGACTGCCTTACCATTTTTTTGCTACATCGTCAGCGTGACAGCATCATCCCGTTCTAAAACACAAATGTTACAAACTAATACTAGAAGCAACCATGAGTTTTCTTAGATTATCCTAGGCACTTGGATTCCTGGTAATTCGTGCCCCGCATTTCAGAGACATAAAGTTACCGTATGGATAAAAGATTAGCATGAACTTTCATAAAACTACTCCAAGCTTAAAGTGAACGAATATATAGCCCATAAACATGTAGGTACATCAACCAAAGGCGTGTAGGTACATCAACCAAAGGCGTGTAGGTTACCATGACAACACATCTTCCCAATCCCTACCAGGAGGCTATTTGCATACGAACATGGAGGGATTTATCTAGTATGATGTGGGATGTCTCTAAGTTTTTTCCCAGCCGTGACAACAAGGACATGTCTGGCGAATCTATTTTTGCTCCATGCGTAGCGGTTTCCACAGGTTTTTCCCATCGACTCTATGTGGACGGTATGCACTCCTATGTCATGAGGTTAGCGTTGACCGAGGCCTTCGCCAGACGCAACACGACAAAATGGTTCTAGTAGTGAGGCTAGATCCAAGTCGACTATGTGATGATGGATCGGCAGGTGGCGGCAGCACATGGTGACTTTGGTTAGCACACTACAACCGTGTAGACGTTTATAAATGCCGAGGAACACACCTAATATCCCCAGTCTCGTATAGACGGCACTTAAAATCCATCAGAAATAACTATGTTAGGAAAAATGTACACACATATTTTTTCTCCTACATTGGATTTTCCATGTGATCTGATTAGTGGCACTAAGACGATGTGCCGCGCAAATTTTTGTGCCATGTACACATATGGTGTGGCGCGACTTTTTGCCGTGTTAGTAAACCTTTTTGCGACATGAAAATTAGTTACCATTAACAACAAATAAATTAGGTTATCAATTCCATTCAAATCGAAAATTCCAGTTGATTGACATACAAAAATTTATCCATTACATCACATTGATCCCTTTCTATTCATTACATTATATGTAGTCATGCTAATAAGGAAAAAAGGTCTTGCGCGCATCTCTATTCTTGATGCCTACATTCAAAAACAGAAGCCTCATCCTAATTAAAAAAAATCTAAACAATAATTTATACTTGGAGTCCGCGATAGGTTCTCATCAACCAACTCTAGTCCGAGCTATGACTCTACCAGAAGGGCCAATCTCACAGTGATGTTGATACGGCCACCCCACTCGCATATCAGCGTGCCACGAGACAAATCACCCCTCACGCCGGTGCTAGTCACATCTCCGTCTTCTCGCATATCTTGTCTTAACACAGATACCGGTACCTCTTTCAATGCCGTGAGACCCATTATGAAATGGAATTCCCCTCCCTACATGTTTTGGTGTTAATGGAAAAATAATTAGCAAACTAATCATATTCTTGAGCTATATGAAAAAAAAGTGTCTAGGCACAATCAGAGAAATCATAAAGATGCTTGGAGACCCCTCAAGTTGAAAAGAGAAAAAATATGGTGTTGTGATGATTTTTGTTTACCGTGTCGTTAGTAAAACCATACTATCAGAGGGGGTCCGGTTCAGAAGGTACGAGTGGAATCAAATCATATACACTAATCCAGATATTACACCCTTTAAACCCTCTTATGGCCAAGAGCATCTCCCAGATATATTGACACGTGTGTTTGCGCTCTATAGGCCCCATTGTTCTGGGGTTATACCCTAAATGTTCTAGGCTCGAATCTACGAGTAGATTTGTTCTAGGGTGGATACCAAGGTGTGATAGATTTGGCGCATCCCTTTTGCCCAGTACTCCACCCGGGTGGGTGTCCAGCCTTCCTAGACTAGCTTTCGAGGAAAGCATTGTGCATCACCCTAGAATTTCTTGGAAATAAAAGTCCAGAAATGTGCTAGATCATTCGCCCCCAGGAAAATTTGGCCTAGGCCGGAAGATCTAGACCACGTAGAAAACGTACATAACGGTCAAATTTTGGGGATACCATATATAAGAACCCTTCTTCCCCATGAGGAATGACAGACAATTTCCTCTCTCCTTCATTGTTGCAAGAGATTAATCCTTCGACATCTACCTCCATAGTGCTCCAATCTTGTTGACACTAGGGGGGGGGGTGAAGGAGATTCAGATCTAGTGTTTCACCAAAGGAATTTGATTCCCCTTGATATCCATTGTGTATTCCTAGAAGGAAGAGTATGTCAATATCTCTATCATTGTGGTGTAAAGCTTCGTGGAAATAATAGGATCCTCCAGTTAATTAAGTTATGAAAATTGCCCCAAGCAAGATTGTGAAGGCTCAGTTGTCGCCTTCAAGGGAACCACTTAGTGGATTGTGGCACCTTGAATTATGTGAGTACTCGATGGTGCACCATTGTAGCTATTGGTGGGTACAATCTCACCACACAGCTCCAATGAAGACTACCACTCCCAAAGGTCTCAGGGATACATCTTCGTCTCCATTGTGTGGTTATCTATAAACCATTACTTTCTTATTACTAGGTTGATATATTGCTTATATTGTGTAGCTAGTTGTATCTTGTCATATGGGTTGCTCTCATCTAGTGGCATAATCTAGAGAACTTATAGTCTTGTTCAGACCCAATTTGCTAAATTAAAAGAGTAAATTTGTAGTCACATGGGTGATCCTCCTCTATCCAACCTCTTCGATCCTTTCACATGTTGTATGGGGTGTCCTTAGGGTCATTCTATACTAGTGAAAAGTCCAACAAGTGTGCTACTTCAAATATTTTCTACAAAACATTGAGCCAACCGTCGTGCCTCCATGATATATCTCCACAATATTGGGAGGACCATCCATGGAGCAATGACACAAATGTACCTTGAAAAAATCCACCATTGGAAACCCTCATACCACCCGAGGCAGTGGCCCCACCTCGAAATCACCCCATCCCACAAACACTCCCTTCGTATCGCGTGAGAAAATTGTGTGAAAATACTATTTTTTGCCTACAATTTGTGAATTTTTTCCTAGGGTTTAGGTAAGGGCAACTCGAATGGCACCCATAATTATAGACACCCAAAGTGTCTCATCTAGTCCGTTTATGGTGGCCAGCGGATAGGTCGGAGACCCATGTCTGTACAAGACATGCCATTGCACCCAATATCGCCCCATTTGTGTGCGACTAGGATCTTTTTTTCTTTTCCCATTTTGCATATTCCACACACATAAATAGTCCTCGATCAAGGTAGAAATTACCAACATCGTTCCTGTCATCCAAAAATCTACCAAATGCACGAGACACATGTTCATGAAACACATAAATAGAAGTGATCAAGTGAATCACACATCTCGGTCATGGATCATATTATTCTTCTCATCTAACTATGCATGTTGAATTGGATCTGTGTACTCGTTCAAGGGACCCATCACGATCTTGGACTTTTGGGTGAGTAGGGTGAGCTCCAATTCCTTTTTGCTTGTTATCCACTTTGTTGGATCTTGCACAAGAGTTGATTCCTTCAATTTTGAGCTTCCTATGTTGCATATCATAGAGGCTCTTAATGACCTCCTCTATTTCCCGGTATTTTCTCTATTCCCTCTTCTCACTTGATACCTGCTTCTCGGCAAACATTTTCTTGATTGACCCTTGCAATGCCATAGAGGAAGCATCATGCTTTGCATATATATTAGAGTTAGTCCTTCCCCTCGGCCTCTTTTATATATTGGACACACTTGGGGTGGCACCATCAAGATCAATGACGTAGGATTGCGCCCCTTTGAAAGAACATGTGGGCCCCCATGTGTGGTTTTGGTAATTAATGACAATATTTATGGACTAATGTGTGTATTAAGTTATACTTGTAGGAATTGTCCATTGGCATCGCTTGGATCTTGAGTCGACTTCAAGGTCGATGAAATGAGAAGAAGATATGTTGTGCAAGATCAAAATGCGCCATCTATAGAAGATCTCATGTTTGATGCTTGCCATCCTCGGTGATCATGGATTGATGATAAGGAATCAAGAAAGGCGTTCCGTCTTGAGTAGGGAAAGATCGTCTACATCGAGCTCAAGTGGAATGCTCCAGGCTAAGGTATAATCTTGATAGGTTTTCCCTTTTGCCGGTCTCATATTGTTAGTGGAAGACCGGGTTTAGGATAGATAACCGTACTATAAAGAGGGGCTCTCGAATGTGTAACTCGATCACATCATTCGGAGAGAGCTCAAACCTTTGAATACTTGCATCATCGTATTTGGGTGTTATTTGGTCTTATCCATGTGAGGATATAGAGCTTGTGGTAATCTCCATAACAAGCTCTTGTTCATCAAAATCGGATCTTTCGTTTATATCTTGTTGCGATTTTGATCTATGCGGTTTTTCGGTTTCTCACCAAATGAGGTATCTCACATTATAATACATGATACATTCTCACTTATTGATAACCAATATTTTCAACACAATTGTCGTCCTCTTTCCAACACAATTGGAATCGGGCCAATCGGAGCTACCAATCAAAAGTTATTGACGTTTGAATATTGGCTCTTATTGAATTTAAAAAGAAAAAAAATAAGTGTTTCCTGGGCCGAGCGTGCGGTGACCCAACATACCACTGCATGATGTAGTACACTATAGTCGTTGACATAACACCAATGAAACACCGCTCACTAGTATTACATCCCTCAGAGTGGTACAACAGAAACACAGCAGGTCCAAGACATGACTATAGGTTACAACTCAACTCTTTACACAAGATCCAGAGAACACTCTAGGTTAAAGAGAGAGAAAGAAACTTCTTACAAAGAAGAATCAGAGACAAACAACTCAAAACTATCATACTAGTAAGACTAGTATCTTAACTAATGGTCTGGCATTGCTGCTATTGTAATACACTATAGAAATAGGTTCTACGGCTAGAGCTTATATTCCTATGTAATCAGTAACTTCGTCTTCACTTGAGTTGATGTATATGTTGACTTTCTTGACTGCATTGAAGAGATTTAGCTTTTGATGATGATTCCTAGAGCATGACTTGATGTAGACATCGTCTTAATGGCTTCAGAATCTAGCAAGGGTTAAGAAGATATGTTGAGTACGAGCGTACTCAGCAAGTTCATTAGAAAAGGAGTGTTTGATGCACTATATCTACAACCACACACCATAGATCGTAGGCAATGCAAGTTTTTGTAAACATTTCTTCAAAGGTTGCTTTTATTCTGAAAAGCTATGTCCGTCAGCCTTCACGGGTTTACCGAAACTTTCATGGAGTTCCTTTCCCGCCGTGTTCGCAGCTCCTTCCCGGAACAGGGAGTAACAAGTTAGAATTCTTACACTCTGCAGAGGTGCGTCACTTTACCCATGAGATACCTTAGGCTTTGTTGCACGGCCGGGATTATGTTCCCGTTCAAACTTCCTTGGTTTGAGGCCCAACCTAAGATCCAAGCCAATCACTGCCCCCTTCGCGACCTCGCATGCCTCCTTGGTGTACACCATGCCCACATATTGAATTACGGCAATGGTTTGTACAGACCGTTAGATGCCAGAACTATCGTGGGACGTTGAGGATTCCCACCCATATTTGCATATCCTAGACGAATTACCAATTAATATGCACACTACGAGTGATAACAACCACGACCTGCACATCCGACTACATGCGAGAGGAAGAACATACAACTGACTTCTCTGTCCCATTCCAAATCTCATGGTCAACGCGTAATATACGGCGCAAGAATCACTGACGACATTGGTTGTTAAATCCTAGGGGATATAGTCCTGAACAGTGGTATTCCAACTGCCAGATTTAATAGATTAGCTGATCACCCTGGATCAGTAACCAATAGTTCACATTATCGAGACCCTTCTCCGATCAATAATCAGTAGCGGGACCTGGATATCCATACTGACTCCCACACATTCAACGATGATTCTGTGATCGTGTCAACCTTTTACGCTAGTATCTTAATCCCTTTGTTTCACGATATATTACATGTCCGAGATTCGATCATCGGTATCTCCATACCTAGTTTGATCTCGTTACCGACATGTACTCTTTTCTCGTTCCCGTGATATAACATTCTAGTGATCAAATCACTTTCTTGCAAGCTAATCAATGTGATATCACCGAGAGGGCCCAGAGTATATCTATCCATCATCGGGATGAACAAATTCCACTCTTGATCCATGAGTCTCAACATAACACTTTAGTAGTTTTGAAGCCATCTTTATAATCACCCAATTACGGTGTGATGTTTGATGTCAACAAGAAACTCTTCCGGTGTTAGTGATTGGCATGATCTTATGGTCTAAGGATTAGGACTACTTCGTAAGTTGTTTATAGCAATATAAACTCAATGACTTTGATCGTAATGCTATACTTCGGATGAATGTTCATCACATCATTACACTAATGTTGTGACCTCGTTATTAACAACATCCAATGTCCATGATCAGGAAACTTTGATCATCATGTTAATCAATGAGCTAGTTTATAAGAGAGGCATAACTAGGAACTTCCTTTTTGTTTATTAAACACACATGTATTAACGTTTCCGTATTAATACAATTATAGCATGTAAAATAAACATTTATCATAAATAAGGAATACGATAATAACCACTTTATTATTGCCTCTCGGGCATATTCCCTTCAGTCTCCCACTTGCACTAGAGACAATAATCTAGTTTGAAAACTTTGCGTATTGAACACATATGGCTTTCTGGTGTTCCATATACGCAACTGCAAGTGGCTAACATAATCTACGGATCTGACACTTTCAGGTCCGTGTGTATTTGCATGTATTTGCGTCTTCACGCATCACTCATTCTCCAATGAGATGGCATTGTATAAATTTGGTCTTTCGGTGAGACCTTTAGTTCTTTGGGGTTTAAAACACGTCGATACTATTGTCATACAATATATCTTTAGTGTTAGCCCGTTGCGAACCACAACTTAGTTTGATAACAAACTACTTGACACAAATTCCCTGCTTTGCTGCTACTATAGCAGTCATATACTTAGCCCTTTTGTTGTAGTATTCGTCACAATGTCTTAACTATGGATTTCATCCAAATCCATCATGGAAACTTTCTTTCCATTTCATTGTGCCACCCATAGTTTAAATTGAGATAAAATTAATTTGCATCTTGTGACAAAACTAGTATCAATGTAATGCTTTACAATGAACTATTTGTAATTGTTTGCCACCTCTACACAAATATATTCTTAATTCTTTCAAAAGATCATAAGAATATCCTTACTATCGTCCAATGATCATTTTATGATTCATTCTGGTATTTGCTCATAACACTTAGAGCATAGGACATATCTGGATGTGTACATATCATGGTATGATTGATCAAAACATTCTCGTGATTTCACTCATCAAGTGTCAAAGCACTTGAATCTTGTTTCACTTATCAAGTGTCGATACACTTGAATCTTGATTCAATTCCTTTTCCATGCAACAAAAACTGTTTCTTGTCGTTTCTATATTGAACTCCTTCAATATCTCATATATGTACGTTTGGCATAACCATATTGGTGTCACAGTCTATCCACTATAGACATTCACGCTAAATATTCGGGTTTTGCCTAAGTATTTCATCAAAATTAAATTCTTAACCATTGTCAATAAAAGATACATCATTTCTAATCAACAAGATGTCATCCACATAATGTATTAGAAATGTGTCTCAGCGCTCCCACTTAATTTCTTGCAAATGCAAGCATCTTCATCGTCTCCTGATGAAAAACTCCTTTTTCATCATGGTGAAGATTCCAACTCCGCGATGCTTACTTCAACCATTGAAGTTTGCATGCCCTTTTAGCATCCTTTGAATTTTAACAAAACCCTTTGGACCGTGTCATGTACACGTCCTAGGTAAACATTCTATTAGAAGAATTTTGTTTTATTTATTCATCTACCATATACCAAATTATATGTAGTGGTTGCTACTTTAATCCGTCCAGACTAAATATCGCTATGAAAGATCAAATCTTGTCATAGTCAACTCCTTGAACATTGTCGTAAAATACTTTACAACATGTCGACTATTTCATAGATGTGAAACATCCATGTCTGTTTCTTTATAGATCCAAATACGACCAATAGGTTTTTACACCTTTCCGGAGGGTCTTCCAAGTTCAAAACTTGATTTCTCGTGTATGGAACTATCACGGATTTTATGGCTTCAAGCCATTTGACGGAGTCAGGGCCCATCATCGCTTCTTTGTATTCGGTTCATCATTGTCAAACAATAATGATTTACTCTCAAATCTCAATCATTTGATTGTTTATCCGACCTTCTTGGTTCAATAGGAACTTTAGATCTCCGTGACCACAACCTTTGAGGCACATAAGCTATGAGCATTATGGCAGCCTCCAGAACCATTTCCGGCGCTGCGCAACTCAGCACATTTAGCTAAGGTTCGTTAACCTTATCAAAGTTCTATTGTCCTCCCACTTAACATTTATGAAAAATTCCTTCTTCAAGAAACTTCACATTTCAAGCAACAAACCCTTTTGTCCTCGGTGTTATGGAGGAATAACCAATTGTTATTCGAAATAACCTACAAAGACATGCTCATCTGACTTTGGTTGTAAACATCTTATTTATGTTTAGCATACCAAAATTTAAGAAATGACAACTTGGGTTTTACCCCAAACCATAACTCATATGGTGTCATTTCAACGGATCAAGATGGAGCTCTTTTCAGTGTAAAAGCGGAAGTCTCTAAAGCTTTAATCTTTTTAAAACATAATGACAGTTTTATAAATAACACCTTTGATCCAACCATGTCAAACAAGGTTTCATTACAAATCTCAAACACTCCATACTTCTATGGTGTTTTGGGAAATGTAAATCTAGGTGTTTTGCTAAACTTGCAAATCAAATAAATCCCTTTATGATAAATCATAATTCATTTATTTTTCTTATTACACTTGTAACTCAAATAAATCCCTTATGATAAAATCATAAACCATTTATTTTCTTGTCACAATGATTTTCACTTCATCTTGAAAGTCTTTGAACATTTTCAAATATTTCACACTTCTTTCTCATTAAGTGAATATTCACTCAAATTACCGGAGAAAGTATATGAAGTTGAAACCCATCGCTTACGACTACACATAATGGACTACATACATCGATATGTATAAATTCCAATATTTTAGTCGTTCGTTCTTCTTTGGCCTTTGAACGAAGTTTTAATTATCCCGAGGAAAGTCTCACAAGCGTCACTTGATCAAATCAAAGACTCCAAAAATCCATGAAAATGAAGATTCTTCATGTTTTCTTTCCAATATAATTTAAACGGCGATGTCACTTCGTAAGTGATCTTTCAATCATTTGTCTTGCGACATTTTAGCATTAGGTTTTATGGATGTGATTTCTCCAACTAGATTTGTAAATCATCCATCTTATATGGAATACGATAATTATTTGAACAACCTTTGTTCTCATAATACCTGATTCAAATAGAAATTATCAAAACAAATCTTGAAGTCAAGATTTGATGTCAACGAGAAATACAAACAACGGTTTGTTTGTTTTCGATGAACATCATCACATATTCTCTTGCTAGTTATTTAGGCCATTGTGGTTCATGAATTGCGTTGTTCCGTATGAAATTTCATACCAACCAATTCGGTATCCAATACCCAAGAACCACATTGTTTAACAAGCAAAGAATACAACCATAACCTGTATATCATCTATATACCTAAATTGGATATTTCCAATCTTTTCTTTTCTGCCAAATATATTTTATAGATTCTCTTTCAGCATTTCCTTTTCCTTTTTAAAAGAACCCATCAACATCAAAAGTGGCGCCATATACATGACACGTAGTCCAAAGCGTGTATATTCAAATAATAATACCTTTGGACTTGCACTTTGAAGTAGATCACCATCATCAAAATGATCGGTATTCTTTTAAAATCCATTCTTTAGTAATCTTTTAGTGTAGTAAACACTTTACATACATCTTCTATTCATCCTTATCATGACGACTTTCATGATCAAGCTACTGTAGCTTATAAAGGTGAATCGTGAGTATAACATTATTTTCCAAAACCCTTTTAGATGATTAGGATGTCTAGCATCTCCAGCCTTCGCAAATTCTCATCCAATATGAGAACATATATTATACTTTATCATATTGCAACCAAAACATTATTTCAGATATCGTTATATCTGCCACACATGATGGTTTCTGAAACAATTCTTTCAGCTCCTAGATAAACTTGATATTAAAACAATCAAGAATCATGGAGGCAAACATGATACTTAAGATACTAACACTGGAATTGTTACTCTCGATTTAATACCAACTATTAAATTTCACGGAGTAAATAGAGTTTGCTGAAAGTTTGCAATAGGACTTTAAACTTTAGATTGACACTCAACACAATACGATACTAGTTCGTAAAGTATATATCCAGAATTCGATAGTTCTATTATCTCAATTACAACTATGCATAAGGTGGTGAACGAATGCCAATGACTACAACAAATTATGCAAATTCACTTTGATTTAATTTATGATAAATTGAGTTCTACTAATCCAAATTAGAAATGAACTCCCACTCAAAAACGACATCCCTCGTGTCTTTTTGGTGATTACATGAACCAAATCCACTACACCAAGTCCGATCATCACGTGAGTCGGCGTAGCTTCAAAGGCGAGCATCCATATGGGCATCATATCAAAACATATGACTCATGCTTAACCTTTCGGTCCGTGTTCCGAGGCCATGTCTGTATATGCTAGGCTCGCCAATTAAGAACCTTAGTATTCGCGTGTGTAACTGTCTTACACCCGAGATATGCTCGTGGATTCAAGTACACCCGATCATCACGTGATGTCTTGAAGCGACGAAACATTGTCGGTGCATACTTAAGGAATAACACATTTTTATCTTGATATCTAAATGAGGGATCATCTTATTATGCTAATAAAACGCCAAACAAGCAATATAAGATGCTATCAAACATCACATGTTTATTAGTGGAATGATATGGTTCCCGCATATGATCTCCATCATGTGCACCGTGGTATGATCACTATCATACCTTTATGTGTAAGGCCAAGGTCTATGGAACTTACATGCTATGTGTGTTGTAAGAGTATCATCTCATACTTCTAATTATAACATCACCATATCATAACACTAGCCCAACAACAATCTAAACTAGATGCCTCTAATTTGTCCATTGCAAGTTTTACGTGGCTTAGGGCTTTCGAAGATAGAACTGTTCTTACCTACGAACATGAACCACAACGAGGATAACCAAATTGTTGACAACTCGTTGCAAATCAGATATTGACTATAGTAGGAGAGACAGACACCCGCTAGCCACTTATGCAAAACTAGTTGCATGTCAAGCGTGGAACATGTCTCATGTGCGAGGACATGTAAAGTTTGTCCGGGCCGCTTCATGCGACTATGCCACCAATATCCAAAGTACAACTAAGAAGCAATAAAATGATCATCATCGCCCACATACTCATTGTAAGGGTCCCAACCTTTAAATAAGGTAGAGTCCCCTGTGTTTACAATGATAGTCCCTGGATCAATAGCTAGAATCCACAGTTAAGATGTAATATCAAGAAACAAAGGTCATAATATAACTTTATAACCAGGAATAACATAATTTTATTACATCTTACATAGCTCATTTGGCTAATACATTACATTGCAGCGGAATAACTATAAGCATGGGGTCCTTCATCTTCAAAGTGCCACAGGCAAACATGTTGGTTGTAGACTTTGTAATCCTAATCAATCAATCTTCACTAAAATCAATCAAACCTGCAACATTACAAGTTACAGCCACAAGGGTCAATACATTTTAATTGTATTGGCAAGTTTCACTACTATGTTGAATATAAGTGGATCCTATCATTACATGCATTTTTGGCTAAGTAGGGTTTAAGGCTCATTTGAAGAAAGCAATACTTTATCCTATCTTTTCAAAATGGTTTTGTTCCTTTGTCAAATATTTTCTGAACTCCTTGGAATCCACCAAGTGTCTTTGTCAAAATCTCTTGAGATCCTTGGTACCCCCAAGTACTTCAAGTTTTTATCAAATCTCTTGAGCTCCTTGGTACCCCCAAGTGCATCAAGTCTTTTGTTGTCACTTAAAAGTTTTTCTTTTAGAAATTGGAATGTCGAGATTTCCCATAGCTTCAAGCTTTAGTTGCTCAGTATGTCCATAACCGGGGACATGGCTAAGTACTTAGAATTTTGATCTTCTGCAGAAGTTGTACACTTTACCCACATGACACAATCTCATCTTGATGCCACCAGTGGCCACTGGATAAGTACTCACCAAGATGGAGTACTAGCAGATTGAGAATGTGACAAAGTCTTTCCATAGGAGTCCTCCCAATACAAAATGCTAGCTTGTCTACCTGGCACCAATGTAGGGTTTCAAGCTCCCTTACACAAATCTAGTTAACCTGAAGATGCCAATGCATGGGTCTTCCACTATGTAGTTGACTAAGCCAGAGCCCATTTAGCATGTGGATGTACATGGAAGCCACTGTACGAGAAACATGTTCAATCTCTAAGTCCCTGGGTGGTTTCCTTCTAGTGCACATACAAAAAGAGATGGCCATATAAACATGGTTCCTTTTGTTGCCACCTTGTACAAAACTTGAATATCCTTGTCCACCCAGGTGGTTCATTGAGTACTTGTTTTATTATATAAAACATAAGTCTTTTCAATACTTCATATAATCATAACATGTATCCCATCCCAATATATAGCTGGGCTAAGCATACTACAACTACATTGTTTTCACTAAGGATAATATAGGGGTATCCTATTAGGATTTAGCATAGCATAAGTATATAAATTCTTTTCATGCATGTTTCAAAACCCACTAAGTATAATGAAAATAGTAGGACTTTTAGATGATAGTGTCACTTGCCTTTTTGGTAGGGAATGTTGGTTCACTTCTTGATCTTGCTAGTTTCACACTTTTCTATATTCACTACAAATCAATCAAGCAAACACAATATAACTAGCATTCCAACCAAAAACAATCAAACAAATTAACACACATAAAATAATGGGATCTAAGTCATGTATGCAAGCATACATAAGTTAGTTTTATTTGCCAAGGTGGTCTCTACTAGGTTCTACACATTGTAAGGCTCAAAGTGGACATTTTTCAAAGTGGCAAAGTCATTTGCAAAAGGGTTTTGTCTATAAACCATTTTCAAATCCATTCATTATTTCATGTGGTGGAAAATGCTTTTATCAAATCAAAAACTTTATGTTGTTCACCAAATAAGTTGTTAATTTTCAAAACTTGGTGTTTAGGGTTAGTAGGTTTGATTCAAATCATTTTCCCAAGGTTTTTGCTTCAAAATCATTTCCATAATCAAAACAATATTTTTATTTGGCTAGAAATGGGCTAAATTAATTAATCCATCCTAAACTTCATCAAATTCATTTTTAAATCCATGGGTTGGTTCCTAGGGTCAGTAAGTTCACAACAAACCAATTTGCAAAGATTTCAACCTCAAAAACATTTTGGAATAATTTTTCTAACCTAAACGAGCATACAAATGTTTCTGCAAAAACAAACAATCTAACAGAAGCTTTTTACTAAACACATTGCATGGTTGGCTAGGGCTTGTTCCACTAATTCCATTGATATCAAGTTTGTAATTTTTGGACGTGTGGATCAAAAGTTACAAGGGTTTCAAATCTGCAAACAATTCTGATTTCAAATTCTATTTCTAAATCGTCTGGTGCCACGCATCGCTTTCCTATTCGCTGGTACCGGTTCGGGTGGATCGGCTGATGCGATGCGTTGGACCTAACTTAGACGAACGGATCAGATGGGCGCGTACCCCTTCGTCTTGTTCTAATCGTAGCCACCAGATTTAAATCTAACGGCCACAGATGGTTGGCCAAAAGCTGGCGGCGCTGCGCGGCGGCAGACGGCGACGACAGTCAGGCGGTGGGCTAGCGGCGGTTCTAGGAAGCAAGGAGGGAAGGGGAGGTGCTCACCGGGTTCAGGAGGTCACGGTGAAGCTCAAGGCGGTGTTGGTCTGGCGAGGGGCGCTCTGGTTCTAGCAGGATTGCTCGCCGGAGTGGAGAACAGCGTCGGGCGGCTCTGGTCGTGGTCGGAGGCGACGCTGCAGATCGCCCTAAGGCAAGACAAGATCATGGTCAGATGCAGGAGGATGTGGCGAGTGTGGGAGAGTGAACGAGACAGCGTGGGGCGATCTGGCTTACCAGGGAGATTTCGCTGGAGTAGGCGCGTCGTCGGTGGTGCTCAGATGTTGATGAAACCGAGCGTATAGAGTGGTCGCGGCCAAGAAGTTGACGCTGGGAGGTACGCCATGCGATGTAGAACAAGCTCGCGTGCAGAGGGAGTTGAAGGGCGGCGAGGTGTGGCCGGAATTTCCCGCGGAGCTCGCCGGAGTCAAAGGTGGTGTGGCTCTGAATTGGAACAGCCCTGAGGCAGAGAGGGTCGGGCGAGAGAGGGGAAAGATAGAGGAGATGCTGGCGTTTAATCAGGCATGGTCACTGGCGGGTTTAAACCATCCATCAACGCGAATTCAAGGAGATTAAAGGCGGCAGTAAACGGCGAGGAACGGTCGACGCGGTGGAGATGATGAGTTGAGTTGGCAGGTGGGGCTCAGCAGTCAGCGAGAGAGAGAGAGGGAACGAGGGTCCACCAGTCATTGGCTCTACGGGTGGGTCTTTCGATGGGAAAACGATTCGCTGAGGAATAAGCCGGGTGGGCTCCTGCTGGGCTTAGTGGGCTGCTGGGTTGGGTCGACCAGATTCAATTTTTTTGTTCTGAATGTTTTTTCTTTTTCTAAATCTATTTTCTGTTTTGAATTTCAAACAACAATTCAAACATTCAATTTACATCAAACTTTCACCAAACTTTGCAACTGAATTTGGTTCTGTTTTACAACAATAAACCAAAGCCCAAAATAAAATAATATTTTATTCTTTTAGGATCTATTTAATAATTAAATAAAATAGACCTTAATTATTAATTCAAATAGGTTTTGATTTATTTAATAAAATCTCCATTTGAAAACTAAATATTAACAAAACCAAATCAGTAGGTTTTATTTGAAAATATAAGATATTTGGAAAACATATTTAAAATAAATAAATAAGTTTTAGTGTTTATTTAAAATGGGAAAAGCCTTTACTTAAATAAAATTGGATATTAAATCCTTTATTTTATTTAAATAAACCTTTACTATTTTTATCAAAACAAAATGTTTTATTTCAAAAGCTTGACCAAGGTTTATTTTGGCTGCATAAAATAATCCTTATTTATAAATCTACCTTTTCTTTTGAAAACCAAAACCTTTTATTAAAAGATCCAAAAATAGTAATTCCACTTATTCAAAATATTTTCTTTATTAATTGTTTAACTTTTCAAATCCCTTTAGGATTTGTTTGATCAAAAAGGTTTGAAGGTTTCCAATTGGAATCAAAAAGTTTCTTCTCACCCTGAAAATCAACAAAAGTTTTATTTTATTCATTTATTTTTCACATTACAAGATTTGGAAAATCTTGGGATGTGACACTCATATGTGTACTACCCGTGCAAAGTATCTACGCATAGATCCGGCTCTGATACCACTGTAGGGTTCGTAGCATAGAAAATAAAAAATTTCCTACGATGGGAACATCTAAGTACCAAGATCTATCTACTAGATACAAGCAACGGGTGGATATATATCAATAGAATACATACCCTCGAAGACCGAATAGCATTAACGAGGTTGTACTCATGGATGATGTAGACGAACGCTTGCCGATCGCAAGATCGTGATGAAGTCCGTCTGGTCCAGCCGGTCCAGCACGATCAAGTCCAGCACCTCAAAGCAGTGGTGCATCCGTGATCGCACACACGTACGGGTACCCCGACAACCTCCGCGCCCTCGCTCCAGCGAAGCAGCGGAAGCAACAAATCCTTCTAGAAAAATCCACCGGGAACATGTATCTCGCTGATCCGAGACCATGGGGAATTCTAAAGGGGGGAGAGAGATCCTTCGCGAGGAGGTGTGCTTTGAGAGGAGGAGAGGGGGGCCTTTTATAGGGGAGAGGGGGGCACCCAAGGGGCATGGCGCCCAGCCATGGGGGCTGCCCCCACCTCTTCCACATTCATGTGGGTGGAGCTCCCACTCAAAATGAAAAGCCTCCACTCCCATTAAAAAGCCTCCACTCAAAAATCCACTCACATGCATTAAATTTTCACAAAATTTAATGCAAGATCTCGTTTAAATAAAACTCTTTTATTTATTTATTCAGAATTTTGTTAATTACTTTAATTAACAAACATTCACATAAAACCCCTTACAACATTTCAATTTCACATGCAGAACCAGTTTCAGCAATTTCAACCGAAATAATTTCGGTGTCTAGTGAAATAAATTCCTGCGCTTTCCTTTTTCTTTCTCTGGCATATCATTTGCTCCGAATGGTGTCGGTATCCCTTAAGTGTGTCACCCTACGGTTCGCGAATAATGCGGACATGATCGAGACCCTTCTCCGATCAATAATCAGTAGCGGGACCTGGAGATCCATACTGACTCCCACACATTCAACGATGACTTCTATGATCGTGTGAACCTTTTACGCTAGTATCTTAATCCCTTTGTTTCACGATATATTACATGTCCGAGATTCGATCATCGGTATCTCCATACCTAGTTTGATCTCGTTACCGACATGTACTCTTTTCTCGTTCCCGTGATATAACATTCTAGTGATCAAATCACTTGCTTGCAAGCTAATCAATGTGATATCACCGAGAGGGCCCAGAGTATATCTATTCATCATCGGGATGAACAAATTACACTCTTGATCCATGAGTCTCAACATAACACTTTAGTAGTTTTGAAGCCATCATTATAATCACCCAATTACGGTGTGACGTTTGATGTCAACAAGAAACTCTTCCGGTGTTAGTGATTGGCATGATCTCATGGTCTAAGGATTAGGACTACTTCGTAAGTTGTTTATATCAATATAAACTCAATGAATTTGATCGTAATGCTATACTTCGGATGAATGTTCATCACATCATTACACTAATGTTGTGACCTCGTTATTAACAACATCCAATGTCCATGATCAGGAAACTTTGATCATCATGTTAATCAACGAGCTAGTTTATAAGAGAGGCATAACTAGGAACTTCCTTTTTGTTTATTAAACACACATGTATTAACGTTTCCGTGTTAATACAATTATAGCATGTAAAATAAACATTTATCATAAATAAGGAATACGATAATAACCACTTTATTATTGCCTCTCGGGCATATTCCCTTCAATAACTCAACTCTTTACACAAGATTCAGAGAACACTCTAGGTTAAAGAGAGAGAAAAAACTTCTTACAAAGAAGTACCAGAGATAAACAACTCAAAACTATCATACTAGTAAGACTAGTATCTTAACTAATGGTCTGGCATTGATGCTATTGCAATACACTATAGAAATAGGTTCTATGGCTACAGCTTATATTCCTATCTAATCAGTAACTTCGTCTTCACTTGAGTTGATGCATATGTTGACTTTCTTGACTGCATTGAAGAGCTTTAGCTTTTGATGATGATTCCTGGAGCATGACTTGATGTAGACGTCGTCTTAATGGCTTCAGAATCTAGCAAGGGTTAAGAAGATACGTTGAGTACAAGCGTACTCAGCAAGTTCACTAGAAAAGGAGTGTTTGATGCACTACATCTACAGCCATAGACCATAGGGCGTAGCAATGCAAGTTTTCGTAAACATTTCTTCAAAGGTTTCTTTTATTCTGAAAAGCTATGTCTGCCAGCCTTCACGGGTTTACCAGAACTTTCATGGAGTTCCTTTACCGCCGCGTTCGCAGCTCCTTCCCGGAACAGGGAGTAACAAGTTACAGTTCTTACACTCTGCAGAGGTGCGTCACTTTACCCATGAGAGACCTTAGGATTTGTTGCACGGCCGGGATTATGTTCCCATTCAAACTTCCTTTGTTTGAGGCCCAACCTAAGATCCAAGCCAATCACTGCCCCCTTCGCGACCTCGCATGCCTCCTTGGTGTACACCATGCCCACATATTGAATTACGACAATGGTTTGTACAGATCGTTAGATGTCAGAACTATCGTGGGACGTTGAGGGTTCCCACCCATATGTTGCATATCCTGTACGAATTACCAATTAATATGCACACTATGAGTGATAAAAGCCATGACCTGCACATCCGGTACATGCGAGAGGAAGAAGATATAGCTGACTTCTCTTTCCCATTCCAAATCTCATGGTCAACGCGTAATATACGGCGCAAGAATCATGACGACATTGGTTGTTAAATCCTAGGGTATATAGTCCTGAACAGTGGTATTCCAACTGCCAGATTTAATAGATTAGTTGATCACCCTAGATCAGTAACCAATAGTTCACATTATTATTATCAAAAATAGTGTTTTTTGACCTTTTTCAAATGCAGGTGATGACAACACTGGATTTGCAAAACACTTACAGAAAATAATCAAAGGACATGAGTAAGTGTGAACTTGCCTTTTGTGATTGCAAGATTATGCACTCACGGTCTTCGAGACAATATAAGATCCAATATCTGAAATCAGCATCATTGGTCCGGTAAGGACTAATGTTTAAAGAAGCAAGATGCTTTTATGCATAAGTAATGTAATGCAAATTGATAAACTCGAATCCCGGGAATAACATTTATCTAGGGTTTGGATACTAGAAATGGTTTCTTTGGAATGCGTTGTCTTTTTAGATAAGTTTCATATTTGTGCTTCTTATTAAGTCTTGTGAGTGTGTGTGAAACAACATGTAATTATAATATCATTCAACAATAAGTTGCAAAGTTGTGGAATGCTATTCAAAGATTACTTATATAAGAATTGCCTTATCTTCAAATCTTACTTTACAATTAATGTCACTTATAAAGAACTTAAGTGTTATCAATCCTAAGTATATAAGTAAAGTATAAAGTAATGTGATTTATGATTAATTGTTATCTATTGATTGAAATGGCAAAAAGAATAACATTTGAAGAAGAGATTTCTTTTCTAAGGTCTAAACAATCTTTGTGGTTAATCAGAGGTGGTCGATGTTATTTGTGCTTGCTTGAATAGTTTGGACTTGAGATGCTTTATGACTTAATTATAATAGACCAAAGTTAACTGTAAAACACATAATAAGGTCTTTAGCATTATATTTAAAGCTTTGCAGACTAAAGCTAACTTTAAAAATATAGATGAACTTAGGTTGTAATTCTTATGATATTTGTATTTTTTCACTTCATAATGTTTCCTTAAAGTTATTTAAGAATGGCATTACTTCTATTTGAGTAGTGGTTTCTTAATTTTATAATGGAATAGAAACTTCTATCTCTTTATAAAGGTGTTGTTATGATTTGTAATTAAGGAAACAATATTACTTAACTACTTATGAATTTCCTATAGGGTTTTGGTATATTTATACATTTGTGATTAAAACAATGGTAATAGATTTTATCAAGTAAAAATAATAATCTTGAGAATTTAATATTTGATAATTCCATTTGAATAATAATATACACTTATGGTTGAATGATAATTCAAAAAAATTGTATTTAAAATGTGTTGATTATTCCACTAAATTAGATAAAGGCCTCTCATTATTTGTTTAAATCTTTGCTACTTACAGATGTGATTGGTGTCGGGAATCCTACCCAAACTTGGAAAAGAACTACTTGGCACTTGAGAAACCGATATAGGATTTAGGTCATCCGGACCAGTAACAAAAGGGAAATAAAAGATTCACAAGAAATGAGAATTCTCGTTTGTATAGTATAAAAGAAGGAGGTCGGCACCGTGCTTTGGATAAATAGACTTTCTTCGCCATTCTCCTTTTTCATCTATATACACAATTCTACTTGATTTGCCCTTGAATAGTAAGCCCCGGAATTACTAAATTGTATGGACCATTTTGACTTAATATTATCAATATTTAAGACTAATACTATTTATTAGACTTAATTGACTAATTTTAGAAATATTAACAAATTTTATTTAACATTATACGAATTAACAACTAAACAAATAGGTTTAAATTCAAGTTATTAATTTTTTTAATTTTTTTTATTTACCTCAAAAGTGGAATATTATATTTTATGATGTAGTTATTATTTTGGTATATTACATTTATTTTTGTGATTTATAAATAATAAGATATGATTTTTATAAGATTTATTACTTTACAAATACTTAATAAATAATAAATATTTAATTAAGTGAAATAATAATGCATGATTTTAGTTTTAAATTATATTTCTTATTTTTCTAAGATTTTTGGTGTTTTATTTATATTTTTAACATTTACCATTATTAAAATATGAATTATCAAATTTTTATTACTTATAAATTCTTTATTAAATAGTAATTTTTAAATTGTTAAAATAATAATGTTTGATAATAGTTTTAAGTTATAGATTTTATTTTTCTACAAATTTTCATATATTATACACATTTTTCTGAATTATAAAACAAAAGTTATTAATTAAACAAGATTTAATCATTTTCTATTTTTTTAAATAACTGCTTTACTTTTTATACCCGGACTAACTCTACCCTGGTCACTGACCCATGGGGCCAGGACCACGTCAGATGCCACACGAGCGATGGACCAGTCAACCATGGACTTGGTCAAGGATGAGATCATCCTGACGTCATCCCGCTGGAAACCCTCGGATTGGTGATCGATCGAGTGATTTCGTGCGTGCGCGGGGTAGTGCCTTGGCTCGTTGGAAATAGGGTGTCTCGAGGGACCTATGGTGGTGGCGCCACCCTATTTGGGTCGCAGGAAGACGGCCGCCGACGAGCTCATGTGGCGGTGCTTGCAGATGATCATGGCGGCATGTATTTAGGGAGCAAACAAAGCTTTTAAGCATACGAGGAGACTCAGTGACTCACCAGGAATACGATGGTGTGGACGATAGGGAGAGGTGAGGTCAAAATTAACAACGAACGTCGGTGACTGGCGGCGGGCGTGAGATGTCGATTGGCTCGACAGAGGATTTTCGGGCTTCCATGACCTAGCTTGGGAGAACGAGGGCAACGAGGTGAGTCCAACTACACCCTCAGGGAGGCCAGGGAGGGCTCGGGAACGACGGCGATGAGCAGCTCCGGCGAGGCTCGGTTTTTGGTCAGAGAGGAAGTTGGGGAGGATAAGAGGATAAGGCTCTCCGGCGTGGCGGTGGTCTTCTTATAGGCCACGAACAGCGGAGACGCGGATCTTGGCGTCTGAGGGCATCGCGGCGACGGCGGACGAGGCGCCGGGCAGTTGCTTGCGTCGGCGTTGCCTTCTGTTAGGAGGAAGAAGAAAGGAAAAAGAAGCGAAGGGGTATGTGGGCCGAGTTGGGCTGGCTTGGGCCAGGTGGGCTGTAGTGTGGTGCGTGTGAGCGATGGATAAGGCACAGGGAAATGGGCCACGTCCAGTTTCTGGACTGAGTCCATTTTTTTTACTCTTTTCTGTTTTCTATTTTACTTTCTTGTTTTGTATTTACACCTTTGTTTTAAGGTTTGTATTTTTCATTTGTTTGAATATTTACCATAGAATTTTATCTGCTAGATATTGTTGCAATATTGAAATGTATTTATGATCATTTTGTGAACCTTTATTATATATTGTTATGTTTCTTTATTTTCTTTATAAAAATCCTTTTAATATTGTGTAAGGGTCTTTGTTATTAATTTTCTTTCCATAATAATCCATGGATTTATTTTAGGATATTTTCTTATTTGTTTATAAAAATTAATTCTAATTAGCTTTTAGTTTGGAGGGAAATCTTTATAGAATGATCATTTATTATTATTTGATGTATGATATACAAAGGAAATTATCTGGTTAATATTACTCCCATTTGTCCAGGGAATAATAATGTATATAAATTTTATTATAACTAACAGAAGAGTTAGGGTTTGAATTGTAAATGCTTACCCTAAGGTTTAGGGTTCTTAATATACTTATATTCTTTTGTTGTTGTGAATAAAGATTAATGGCTAGACATATTGTCTTTATGTTTGTGATTTTTAATGATATCACCTATTTGAAGTAAAATAGTGGGATGGTTTTCTAGGCTAACTTATGAGAAATAAATGATAAAGATAGTTCCTAATCACATATGATTATGATATTTGGAAATGACAAGGACATGCCTAAATGATTTACTATAGGAAACTATTCCTATAAACCATTGAGGAAGATGATGATAAATCAAGAGATAAAATGGTTATTAAGTTGATTTTAGAATGAGGGTTTAGTGTTTATCAAGAGTTTATCTTCCACAATTCACAATCCTAGACTTCTGTTTAAGGAATTCCTTTCCTAGATATTCTACTTCTTCCTATCCATCATCATGTGTTAATCATGATCAACTTTACTTCAAAAAAATATTCTTATCCACCTTTTCTTATTCTCCTTCCATTTATAAATCTAATGAGCTTGACACTAAAGCTTTTCATAATCTTCTCATATCCTTACTTGGTTATATCAAACTATTCTACTATTAATAATCTCCAATCCAACAAGTGGTTACTTCTAACTACTTTCATGCTCTTCCTTAATCACCCTTCACTAACATGACTCCAATGGATGTATATAAATCAAATTCTACTTTCCTCAAAATCTTATTATCCTTTTAAGAGGAATAACACTACTTCAATAACTCCATGCTACTCTAGCTTCATCTTAATCATACTATCTTGTCTCTACTTGACTCCAGTATCTAATACTCCAACCTCACATTATATTAATATGGCTTGTCATGGCTAACCTAGGATAACATATCTATACTAGGTTTTCAATCATGTTTTATCCACCAATGTCACTTATACATGATATAAGCATTCAGTCTTGGTGAATAAGGCATGATCATTATAATCCTTTGTGGTTTAGGTTTCCAGTTGGCTAATCAAGGCTTTCATTCATACAACATTACAATTGTATTATAATTATATTCTATTTATCTCTATTGGACTAAGCGATATTATTCATTGACTATACCTACTTAATCCAATAGGATTACTCCTGGTAACTATCTTCAATATTCATCCTTGTAATCTTCATTGTTACCATACAAATATATATTCCAGATAACTCTTCTATCATTTGAGAAGTGACTTAACTCCATCAATTATCATATTGATTTGATTCCCTTCAATCACTCCCATCCTATAGATGATATCTAAAACTAGCATTACTATTTACCTCTTCTTACTTCTTTCTCTAAAGCTTTTAGAGTGGATGCTATGATAAGGACAAGAGTTGATAGATCAAGAATTGGTAGGTTAAGAATTGGGTGAATCAATAGTTGATTACTCAACATTGATGAACAACAAATATTGAGATAGGATTCTATAAGGATTGATATGGAAAGAAAGATATATGGTGAATGATCTTGACTTGGTTTCTTTCCTACTCAAACTCACTAAGGAGTTAAGGTTAGATATTACCATGATACTCATGGTATAAGTAAATGAGATTAAGATAGATCAAGATTTAGTTGTTCCATTCCTATTACTTAAGTTATGTTTATAACTTGGTATTCATGAGTGCGTAATGAATACTATGATATGCTTTATTAATGATCAACTATTAGTCATTAAGCAATGTGTTGATGGTTTAGTTTTATTATATTTGATCTACCCTTATATCAAATCATGTTTATGCAAAATAAGGTTTTAGCAAATGTCATATTGAAACTTATCATAGTCAACTTGATGATCTACTTCAATTCCATCAAGGTGATAGAAGCTTCAATCACTTTGGCAAGTTTTTTATTTAAAATCGCGAAAATTATTCGGATTTTCTATGCATGAATGCAATGCACACATCTGTGTTCAGCTTATTTCTAAGCTCTAATGCTGGGATGTTACAGAGCGGTAGTACCGCTGGGTACTACCGGCCAGTCTGGTGTGCTGCGTGCCCTCTCAGAGCCTTCCGGCTGTGGCTACCGGCCTGGCCCGGTAGTACCGCCCGGTGCGTCGCCCAGCGCTCGCTGGCGCAAGCTCGCGCTGCCGCTTGCTGTTGGCGTCTCGCGAGGCTCCCGCACGCGCGCCTCGCTCCTGCACGCTGTCGCCTCCCGCGTTGACCGCCGCTGCGCGCGTGTCGCTTGCTAGGCCCGCCTGCCGCGCAACCCCGCCTTGGAACGTGCGCTGCTCGCCCCAATTCCATACTGCTTCTCTCGCAGTGGTATGGGTTGAGCGGTAGTACCGGTTAAAACCGGTACTACCGGACCGTTTTGAAAATAAGCCCAACGGGCAGATTTTCTGGGGTCTCTATTTATACCTCTTGCCCGTTTTCAGTTTAGGTTGCTTCTTCCTGCTCCTTGTGTCTAAGCTTTGTCCACACTTGCTTTAGATTTGGAAGCTTGATTAATCTCTTCCCCTCCGATGATTCTTGCCCATATTTGAGTGGAAGGGAGAGGAGATCTAGACCCACGTTTTGACCTAATCGATTCATCTCTTTGTGAGTGTATCTTTGGGGATCTAGACTTTGGGGGATTTTGTGTTCCCTTTGTGTTCATCCTCTCTTGTTCCACCAATAGCTTTAGTAGCTTTGTTGGAACTTCAGAGTGAGGGATTTTAGCATCTTTGTGGTGCTCTTGCCATTTGCATTCGGTGCATCGGTTTGGGTTCTCCTCGGAGGATTTGGTTCGTGTTACTCATTGGAGCTTGTCCCTCTTGGGTTCTTGGAACCCTAGACAGTTTTGTGGCCTTGGTGGCGTTTGTTGGGAGCCTCCAATTAAGTTGTGGAGAAGTTCCCCAACCTTGTGAGAGGTTTCGGTTGCCACCGACAAGTGCACCGATAGTGGAAGCGTGGATCGATCCGGTTGGGGTGAGATTCACCAGAGAATAAGGGAGGCCTTTTGTGGCGTTGGTGATTTGATACCACCCCCTCTCCAAACGAGACGTACTCCATGTTGGGAGGAACTCGGTAAAATATCGTCGTCCCCGCGTGCCTCGGTTATCTCTATACCCGAGCTCTTTACTTATGCACTTTACATTGTGATAGCCTTCGTGCTTGAGGTAATCTATATCTTGCTATCACATCGTTGCTTGTATTTCTTAGCATAAGTTGTTGGTGCACATAGGTGAACCCTAGTTGTTCTAGGTTGTGCTTAACAATGTAAACGCTAGTTTTATCCTGCCTTTTTTGAGCCACTCTAGGAAAAGTTTTAATCGCATATTCACCCCCCTCTAGTCGACATCCGTATCCTTTCACCCTTGGTTTTCATTTGCGTCTCAGTTTGTGGTCCACGACGCATAGAGCTCTTGCCACTTGGGACAATATTTTATTTCCCTCCAACTATGGACCATGTTGAATGATTTCCCTTGATGGGAAATATTGAAGTGATTTAAAGCTTGCAACACCTAAAAATAGTAAGATTTTGTAAGTAGGAATGTAGAATAACATATACACATAGCACAAATTGGTAAGTGTTTTGAGTTTAATAAAGAAATATACCTTGTATCCACGTCAATTCCACTAACTTTTCGTTGCTTAACTGTGTCATATGAAGCATTGAACTTGGTGCATTGGTCTTGGATAAAGGCCCACATTTTTGTGAGAGGGTTCTCATTGCGATCACTCTCAAAAGGATGCTCACCCAAGTTCTTGTGATCATGGAAGTAGATACAAATCTTCCTCCAAAATGTGGCTCCCTTTTGCTCAACACCATAAATTGGATCTTTTCCAATTTCCATCCATGCCACGCAAAGCAGCACATCCTCAAGGTTGGTGTATGCTTCGGTTATTTTGGAGCCTTTTCTTGCACAACAACGCGAGCGAGCTCGTCCTCAAACAATGAATCATCATTGATGGATATACTGTCTTGTTGGGTGTAGTGGTGGGTGGCATGTTGGGTCTCATTTTTCATGTCGTTCTTGGTCGTGTCCCCATGCTCGATGAAGGTCTGGTAGATATACCATTGGGACGAACAAATTCAAGGTCACTATATGAGTGCATATAAGGAAGAAAAAGTAATACATACCGGGTTGGCCTTGAGTGGCTCCGTCATTTCGTCGAACAAGTTGTAGGAGGCGGGGACGACCTAGGGTGCGAATCGTCTTGGGGTTTTCTTTGCCCGCTCCTATATGAGCTGGTCACCAAGGCAGCGTCCAGGTCAATGTGACTTGCCGACACGGCCGTCAATAAAGACTCTCCGACCTCCGACGATGTGTCCCTCGAGCAGGAGAACCGAGACAGCGCCTCTTTCACATCCCAAAATTTTCCAAAATTTGAAATGTGAAAAATAAATAAACAAAATAAACAATGGTTGAAATTTAGGGTGAAAAGGAACTTTTTGATTCCAATTGGAAACATCAAGTCCTATTTTGGTCAAATAAAATCCTAAAGGGATTTAAAAGAATAAACAAATAATAAATAAAGTTATAAAAGTTGGAATCACCATTTTTGGGTCTTTAAATAAAAAGATATGGTTTTTATAAGAAAAGGTAGAAATGAATAAATGAGAACTATTTTAAAGAGCCAAATTAAATCTTGGCCAAGCAATGGAAATAAAATATTTTTGTTTAATAAAAAGAGTAAGGGATTATTTGAATAATGAGGATTTATTAATATCCAATTTTATTTAAGTTAAGGTTTTTTTCCATTTTAAATAAACATTAAAGCTTATTAAAGTATTTTAAATAAAAATGCAAAGTGTTTTATTTTTCAAATAAAACCTACTAAAAAGGTTTTGGTAAAATTTAGAATTCAAATAGAGTTTTAAACATATTTGAACCCTATTTGGAATGAAGACTTTTGTCTATTTATTTATTTTTAATAAATAATAAACCCTAAAAATAAATTGTTCTATTTGGACTTTAGAATATGTTAATAAACAGAATTAAATTATACCCAAGGTTTGGCAAAGGTTTGAATTGAAATGGAGTTTGAATTATTTGAATAAAAATCAAAACAGAAATTCAGAATAGAAAAAGAAAAACATTCAGTATAAAAAAATGAATCAAACCAACCCATCTGGTCCAGCCCAGCAGGCCCAACAGTAGCCCATCTTCCCCACCCCGCGGTGAATCGTTTTTCCACTCAGAAACTCACACGCGTAGTCACTGACCAGTGGGCCCCACTCTCTCTCTCTCTCTCTCTCTCTCTCTCTCTCTCTCTCTCTCTCTCTCTCTCTCTCTCTCTCTCTCTCTCTCTCTCGCAGACAACGCGGTCCCACGCCATCAGTCGTCGTCTCCACCAGCTCGACCATTCCTCCTTGTCGTTTTTGCCGTGAATCAATTTGCGTTAATTCGTGTTGATGTCTGGAGTAATCTCGCCAGCGACCACGCGCCTTTAAACGCCTCGCTCTCCTCTTCCATTTCCCCCAAGCAACACCTCCTCTCTGCCTCCAGGCTGCCCCAATTTCGAGCTCGAACCCCTCTGCCCCGACAAGCTTCTCCGGCCGATTCCGGCGCCGCCCGACCACCCCTCGCCTCCCAGAGCACACGATCCTGCTCCCCCTCTCCTGGCGCTTCTCCCTGTACCACTCACTCGCCAGCGCGTGCTCCAAAACGTCGGCAAGGACCACCACCTGAGCGCCACCGTGTATGCCATCGCTCCGGCAAGCTCCCCTGGTGAGTACAGACTGCCCCAGTACCTCCCAATGATGCTCCTGTGATCCCCAGCACCGTACGCATCTAACCGCATGCTCTGTTTGCCTTAGCGCGCCCTCAAACCCTGCCTCCGACGACAACCAGAGGAACCCGACGCCGTCTCTAGCTCCGGTGAGCAATTCCTCGGGAACCAGAGCGCCCCTCGACGAACTAAGGCCACCTTGAGCTTCACCGTAACCACGCGAGCGCGGTGAGCATC
The DNA here is from genome assembly GCA_910589765.1 of Avena atlantica. Taxonomy (NCBI): domain Eukaryota; kingdom Viridiplantae; phylum Streptophyta; class Magnoliopsida; order Poales; family Poaceae; genus Avena; species Avena atlantica. The sequence goes on along the minus strand of OU342735.1, from coordinate 460,388,669 downwards.
CTCACTCCCTCCCTCGCCTCCTGAATCATCGCCAACGCCACCGTCTGAGCGTGTGCCGCCGTCAGCCGCCGCCAGCGCCGCCACTCCATGGTCAGATGCGCTGTGTCCATTGGATCTTGATCTAGTGAATCAGATTAGATTTAATCGAAAGGGTACACGCTCATCTGTGCCGTGCGTTTTAAGTGAGATCCTGCGACCATTGTTGATCGATCCGTACGAACCGTTACCGACCAATAGTACTGAGCCACGTGGGCAGAGTTTGATTTAAAAATAGAAATTTGACCTATTAGATATGCAAACTTGCAAAATTCATAACTTTTAATCTACACGTCCAAATTTTGCAAATTTTATATCACTGGAATCAGTAGGACAAGTACTTTGCAACCATGCACTTTGTTTAATGTTTTGCTTCTGGAAATTGGTTGAATTTGCAGAAACTTGTGTAGGCATAATTTGAATATAAAAATTGTTCTAGAAATATTTTTAAGGTGAAATCTTTGCTAAATGGTTTGTTTTGAACCTACTAACCTTAGAAATCAACTTATGGATTTAAAAATGTATTTTGTGAAGCCAAATAATAAATCTTTGAATTAGAACATTTCTAGTCAAATAAAAATATTGTTTATGTGTTAAAAAAATACTTTTTGAGTAAAACCTTTGGAAAATGATTTGAGTTAAACTCTCTCTGACCCTAAACACCAAGTTTGAGAATTAAAAATATATTTGATGAACCCTATAAAATTATTACTTTGCAAAAACGCATTTTTAACAACATATAATATCACTTTGGTATAAAATTAGTTTGTGGGGTGAAACCTTTTGCAAATGGTTTTACCACTTTTGTAAATGACCAATATGAGCTTTAAAATGTTTAGAGCCTAGTAAAAATCACTTTTCCAAATAAAACCATCTTTTGCATGCTTGCATGCATTCCATGTTTTTGATATTTTATGTGGTGAAATTGTTTGAATGCTAGTTGAATATGTGTTTGCTTGATTGAATTGTAGTGAAGTTATAAGATTGTGATATTTGAAAAATCAAGGAGGGAACCAATATTCTCTACTAAAAAGGCAAGTGACACTATCATCCATGTCCTACTATTTTCATTACACTTAGTGGATTTTTTTGAAACATGCATGATAAGGACTACTATATTTCTATGTTATGCTATATCCTATTAGGATATCCTTATATCCTCCTTAGTGAAAACATTGTAGTTGTAGTATGCTTAGCCCTGCTATATATTTGGGATGGGATATATGATATGATTATATGAAGTGTTGGAAAGATATATGTTTTGTATAATAAAACAAGTACTCAATGAACCACCTGGGTGGAAAGAGGATACTCAAGATTTGGACAAGGTGGCAACAAAGGGAACCATGTTTATATGGCTATCTTTTTGTGTGTGCACTAGAAGAAAACCACCCAGGGACTTAGAGGTTGAACATGTTTCTCGTACAGTGGCTTCCGTGTACAGCCACATGCTAAATGGGCTCTGGCTTAGTCAACTACATAGTGGAAGACCCATGCATTGGCATCTTCAGGTTAACTAGAATTATGTATGAGAAATATATCCCTACATTGGTGCCTGGTAGACAAGTTAGCATTGTGTATTGGGAGGACTTTTATGGAAAGACTTTGTCACATTCTCGATCTGCCAGTACTCCATTTTGGTGAGTACTTATCCAGCGGCCACTGGTGGCGTCAAGACGAGATTGTGTCATGTGGGTAAAGTGTACAACTTCTGCAAAAGATCAAATTCTAAGTACTTATCCGTGTCCCCGGTTATGGACAACTCTGAGCAACTAAGGCCTGAAGCTATGGAAGATCTCGACATTCCAATTTCTCAAATTAAAACTTGATGGTGTCAACAAGGGATTATAAGCACTTGGAGTTTTTCAAGGAGTTCAGAAAGATTTTCAAAAGATCAAAACTATTTTGAAAAGATAGGATAAAACTATAATGCTTTCTGCAAACGAGCCTAAACCCTACTTAGCCAAATATGCATGTAATGATAGAATCCACTTATTTCTACATAGTAGTGAAACTTGCCAATACAATTCAAATGTATTGACCCTTGTGGCTGTAACTTATATGTTACAGGTTTGTTTGAGGTTAGTGAAGTGTGTTGATTAGGATTACAAGTCTACAACCAACATGATTGCCTGTGGCACTTTGAAGATGAAGGACTCCATGCTATAGTTATTTCTGCTGCATTGTAATGAGATAGCCAAATAAGCTATGTAAGATGTAATAAATTATTTTTATTCCTGGTTATAAAGTTGTATTATGACCTTTGTTTCTTGATATTACATCTTAACTGTGGATGCTAGCTATTGATCCAGGGACTAGCATTGTAAACACAGGGATCTCTACCTTATTAAAGGTTGAGACTCTTACAGCCTCTATGTGCCCTTGAGCAACAAGGCGTGGGGGATTATTCACGGACGAGCCAAAGCTCAAAGAAACTACCAGAGCAGTGGTTAGCGCCTGCTCCTTGAGCATGAGCATAGCATGGCGACGATGGCTTCGGTGTTGGCGCGAGCCTGAATGATGGTAGTGTGTTCCAAAAGCATGCTGCTCTTTCTTGGGCCGCAGTAGCAGCAGCCAGGTAGCTCTTGATGTTGTCACTGCTACCGAATCGCTTCCTCGACTCTATCGTCCTCTGTTCCGACGTTAAATCATTCTTCGGTTTAAGCAAAGGATCGTCCGCTGCGGTCTTTCTCCGGCGGCCATAGGACGCCAAAACCTCTATCACGGCGTCAAAATCCATGGCGCTAGGCACAAGAAAATTGGGTGGGGACCAAGGCTCGGCTGCGGCTAGGAGTGGATAGAAAGAACGCGTGCAAAGCAAGGCTTGAGCCAAACAAAAAGGTGCGCCGCCCAGACACAGCGGGCTGTCCACGCCACCGCAAAGCCAACCAAATTTGGGATGGGAATGCGGCAGCACGTACCGGTCCACGGGGCACCGTTGGGCCTTCCCCGTGTCCGGTCGGACAGATTCAGACTGTCCCGGTTCGTTTGCGGAGCCGGTTGGAGTTGCCCTAATCTCTTCTCTATTTACCTCGCCATGAAATCTTGCTAGATACTCCAAAATCAGAGAAAGGAAATAAAAGTTTCCAGCTTGCAGTTCAATTCTCCTATAAATATTCTCATATCATTTGGGGTCTATCATAGACAATTGGTCCCATGTGTTCACGTGGCCATACATGTATATATCTATGTTATTTGTGGTGCGCACCTACAAAGAAAGCGAAGACCGAACAATTTATATGTGCAGAAAGCAAACACCGAAGCATGTGGCTTATCCCACAATGATGAGAACCGAGCGAAATTGGGAAGCTTTTAGAGAAAACTTAGATACTGTGTACTGTAGTATGCAAAAATAGAAGTTTTAGATAAAACTATCTAGAACTAAATCCTGTGGACACACGCGTCCGGCGTCTGTGAAAGGCGATGTACTGCCTAAGCAGTTTTTTCTCCAGAACTGAAATATGTAATTATGCTTGATCGGATTTCGTTAGTTCCCTTCGTATTCAGGTCGATCAGGTTTACAGCTCTAATATAATGTTTACCAGAATCCAGTCAAAATAGATGTCGAAAATTTGTCTAAATTTCTAGGTTTCTATATTAGATACACGTGAATCTAGATAAATCTCCGACATATATTTCGAGACGAAGGGAGTAACTTCACTAACAATCGATGCAAGTTACTTGAGTCCAACCTTTTATCCAGAAAGAATCTAAATCCCATACAGTAATGTTTGATTTCGACCTGATGCTGCATGCGCCTGCACATCTGGGTATATGTGGCGCAACCACGCATGTCACGTTGCATATATTCGTCTCGTCGGGTGAAGTTTCAAAGTCCAAAAGATGCCGCGTTCGGGGTTAATTAAGCCCTGCCTTAGACGATAGAGATTTAAAATTCTGGAAGCAATCGCGCACCTGCTCCAGCAGGTTCGTCCACAGACGACGCAGACAGCATATGTATATATAAGCGCACAGTCACGCACACTTCTCTAACAGCACCAGACAAGGAGAACAATACTCACCATCTCCAACAATCCAGACCAGCTTCAGGAGGGCGCTCAGCGCTGACTGCCGAGAATCCGCCGGAACGAACCACGCGCCGCAGCTTGAAGGTTTTTGCCGGCACCATACGGGTGATCGGTTTTGATCGGGAGGTTGCAACTTGCAAGAGTGAGGCTGGCCACCATGGCTAAGAGCGAGAGCAACAGCATGGGCAGCTCCAGTGACTGCTCTAATGGAGCACATAAGAGGCTGCTGCAGCAGGACAGCAGCGGCAGCAAGAAGTAAGTTCTTAAATTCATGCCTAACGAACGAAATTCATGAATTATTAGCTTTATGTAGTATGTGAATGGAAGATCAACCTAGACTTGGAATGTATATATAGCTGGTTATCCTTACTCCACATACAACATTTTCATAATTGGCTATGGCTACATGTGATATTCTCTTGTTGTAGTACATATATTGTCTCAAGTGTTTAACGGTTGTTTTCTCCGCCACAATCAAATAGGAAGGCTCGCATCGGCATGAGAACAGACTACACATATGCACCGTATCATGATGGCTTCCAGTGGAGAAAATATGGGCAGAAGATGATCCGAGGCAATGCTTTCCCAAGGTTTGTGTGCATATTATCCAGTTACAAGCTTAGATTGTTCCACATATTAGCTAATGGATGTATTTAGGTCAAATATCGATATAATCTACCTATATATCGGGCCAAGTATGATGCCATAAATACGGCTCTATGATTCAAATGAACTTGAAGGGAGCTTTGAAGTACCCCAATCCTGAGATTTCCCCGTAAATATATAGGTTGTTTGATTGGGAGGAAACATACCATATATGAATATTGTAGCATTGCTATAAAATCAAATGATTTTTTGTAGGAACCAAGACATCCAGCAATCACTGCCTATTTTTTAATTCTCTGAAGAAAACTAAATTTCTATATTTTGTAATTATTTTTCTACAAGCCTTTAACATATTTTTTATCTTCCCTAATTCTATGTTCCTAGAATCATTCGAATCGTGAAGTCCTTATTAGTACATGGGTGTAGGACTCATGCTAGTTTTGTACAGTTTCAAAAATGTTTCGGAAGTATGATGTGTGCAGTCAACTGGGGAGACCAACTTTTAAAATAGGCTAAGGCTATGAAAACTTCCTTAGAAAAATAAGAACAACACTTGTTACATTCTTAGTCGGTCCGGAAGATACGCTGTTCCAGATATATGTTGTAAAACATTTGAAACTTTGGACCACAATTGCAATATGTCTTCAAATATTTATAGTTTAAAAAGGTTTCATATAATAGAACTTATAAATTAGTGGAAAACTTTGTGTTCCAGACCTTCTTGATGCCCAAATCAACAAAAGTTAGATAACAATGAAGATAGTACAACAAACAATTGACACCTGAAAATTTTGAAAAAATGACAGCTAAACAAGATTATAGATAAACATGCTCACAAATGAGCCACATACTTTGGGTTGTTGTCTCACATAAGATTCTACTAGTAATTAACAAGGCAGGGTTATATCAAAAGCTTGCACAATGATATGTAACCCTTACCTAACTTAAAAAACAAGAGATATGTTAACACAACATCACTGTCACACACACCATAGGGGATGCTTCCGTATTGGTTAAGTGCATGTGCTTGATCTCTTTCCAATGCTTTCCCATGTTAGTTAAGTGCTAAGTACATGTTTTTGGTCTGACTGTTCAGGGGGTTAATCAAGAGCTTAACTAATCGTGCCAAGGCAGAAAGGTCCCCACTGCTGGTAGTTTAATCGCCAAGTGCGCTTCCAAGCAAAGGGATATAGTATACGTGATGCATGTGCTGCTTATTAGATTGCCCATTTGCACTGCCCCAGTAGCTACCTGTTGCTCGCATCAGGTTGTGACGCTGACCTTTACGTTGTCGTTTACATAGAAACCACATGCCTAAATGGGAATCTGCAGTTAACAAGCGTAACCAACCAATTTGGGAAAGGAAAAGGGAAATTATTCCTAATGAAGCACCATCAGAGACCTTGAGGGAATCATCGCGTTCAGCTTTCGTGCACTCCACTGTGGGGTTTGTTTATTAAGGATAAGCTATTTAATCAGCCTCCCCAGCTCAACTTGTGTTCCATCAAACCAAGCTTTTCTATTGTTTTTGCTGTGTTTGGTGATCCATCAATTGTACCATAATGGGTTATGATAAATTTGACGTAGGCAAACAGATATGTCATGGTTTTGTTCCGAGATTGTTCAGAGTTAAATATTGATTACTTGAAAAATATGTCTTAGGCGTTGACGTCATGCTTGGAAGAAAATATCACATGATGGAAAAAATACCATAGTTCTGCTAGAAATTCTCCTGGACAATCTTTTATTTTTGTTAGAATTGTGTAATGTGTAGCCCACACTTGTCTTAAACCCAATTTTTAGTACAACATTACAAGGTTTAACTTGAATTACTCCCTTCATTTCACAAAACCGAGAACACAAAATTTCGGACATGACCTGACAATTCAAATTTTCTTTTTATTTTAAATATTTCTATTGTTTAAGAGTAAAAAGAATTGTAAAATTGTTGTCCTAGACACGTTGAAATCATTTTTTAAAACTACGTTGAAATCATATGGTATGGTAAGGTTGTCCTACGATGGGCTGGGCTTCCACCTAATTTGGGTCATTTGGACATTGACCCAATCCTAGGCTCTTACCATACACCTTAGCTTAAACCTCTCGATTCAAACAAGAAAAAAAACTAACCCCCTGGGCATGCTTAAACGAAGCATGAAGATTCAGTTTTACCATGTGACGAGTCAGCCGTTTGTGCGTATGAGATCTCCAGTGAGTTCTAGCATTACAAGTAGGATTCCATACTAGTAGTAGCTTGATCTGAAGGGTGCATGTGATTCCCCACACTTGGGGATGCTCCCGCACACTGTGTATCAGAAGCACGCATGCATGGGTTCATTGGTACCCCTAATTATTTTGGAGCTAATGATGCATGTCGGCAAGATTCACAATTCTGATCATCATCCAAGTTGCACAATGCCAGGTGGTCTCACGTGGCCACGATTTTGGGTGTCACATGCATTCATGTCGATCGGTGACCACCGCCACTTTCAAGATGTGGATGATATTTTTGTTGCCGTTAAGACATGCATGGAAAAGCGAGCACTAAACAAACTGTGGATCTATGCAGGTGCTACTACCGGTGCACGTACCACCAGGATCTTGGCTGTCCGGCGAGCAAGCACGTGGAGCAGCACAACTCCGGCGACCCGCCTCTGTTCAGGGTGGTCTACACGAACGACCACACATGCAGCGGCGCCGCCGATCCCGCCTCGGACTACATGGCTTCGTCGATGCAGATCCAGCAGATCGCCGATGCTTCCCTGAGGAAGGTGCCGGAGGTGGAAACTAAGCCGGCGCCGCTCACGCAGCTGGCTCGCTGCGGCCGTGGCTTCGCTGCGGCGATAAAAGAGGAGAAAGACGCCATCGTCTCCTCCCTGCTCACGGTCATCAGAGGCTGCGACGACGGCATCGTGAAATCTGACCACTCCGCGCGTGTGAACTACAGCGACTCGTTGATGGCTACTAACTGTTACACAGGTTCACCGGCGATGGCCAGAGGTAGCCATGAAGGCAGCAGTAGCTCTTCGGTTTCGCCGGTGGTGCTGCCGGCGCACGATGACCTGGGGCTGGAGTTCATGGTCGAGTCCAACTGGTTCGAGCCTTTGGATTTGGGTTGGTTCATTGAATAGTTTGGCTACTTAATCTGAGTGCGTGTGTGCGTTCGCCTATCCGTTTATAAGATGTCCTTTTTGTTTGGGATGTGGTGGTGGTACAGATGTGCTCTCACCATATCCCAAATTTAGGTAGAAGCGAGGCTCTAGCTAGGTGGGTGAGTTCACCACAATTTTTGCTCACCGTTGCACCGTAGAAGAGTTCTCCATGACGTCGCTCTCTCATCCTTTTTCTCTCTATATATACAGGGAGTATATGTACACAAGTCTACTTTTGGAAATTATACTTCTGTTCAAATATGGCTTCCTTGGAAGAAAGATGAGACACAATTAGAAGAATTCCACTATAGGATTTTCTAGTCTATTATCAATGCCTACGGGACAAGGGGTAGAGGAGTTGGTAAAAGTAATATTTTAGGGCATCAAACTCAAAGACGGTAAACTCGGCGACACCGGTTCAAGCACCAGATTAGTCGAAGCGGTTCGACAGGAGAGCCAACGGGCCGGTTGTTTAGCCGGATTGGACGGTTGTTTCGGCAAAAGATCCGGTGGACCGGTTTGGCGCTGCACGTGGTGGTTCAGTGTACTATAAAGGGTTTCAGCGTGCACCGGTTTGAAACCGTAATCCATCGGTTCGGTTCGGCGTGTCAGATTGTGCGCTGATACTGACGCCGGTTCGGTAGGTGCGTTTTGGCGGTAGAACCGGTGTGCCAGTTCTGGTGCCGGTTTGGCTAGTTCTATGTTCTCGTCTCCATCTCTACATGGTGATGATCCAACTTGGCGTAGCTTTTGGGGCTCATACCTAAGGATACACATGGCATTGTTATGGAGTAGCAATCTATCCAAAGTGAATCGAAGTCACACATATATAGGAGCGACTTCACCTTATCATTGAGTAGCCTGGCTCGGGCACGCATCATTGGTCCACTTAGAGGGACTTAGCAGGGTGTATGTAGAGTTGTCAGTAGACGGATTTTGTTAGCTCCCCCCTTGGAAAAGAGTCATCCTCGACTCTTGATCATCATCACCGGGTAGATTGATTTGACAACTCTTCAATGTTCCGTCACTTTTCATGAAGCCTACAAATCTCACAACAAAAACGAGGCAACACTTAAAGAGTAGCTAATTTATAAATAGTATATCGGGAGTTCTTAAGTAGAAGGAATCCACCTTAGCAAAATGTCGATTTAGAGATAGCTCATTGAACCTCATCCGTAGGTAACTCTCTAAAGTTCACTTTGTCAACTCCTGGTCGGTAGCGTTTGAAGTGTATGTATTTGTACCATCACACAACAAATACCAAGCATAATATTTTTTTGCGTTATCGAGGAGCATGTCATTTGTGGAAATTTTATTTTTGTTCACAATACCATTAGCATGACACAAGTATAGAAAATTGAATGCATATGCAAGTTCAATGAGCACGAAATTCGTTTAAACATCATCCCAATGTGGGAACACAAAAACTAACTTTTTAGTGTAGCACTCAAAGCAATTGAAAGAAAAATGGTCAACATCTTTGATGCGATAAGAGGAGAATTTGGCAAAAAATACACGAGAAAGAATATCCAAAACATCCTCAATTGTGCAAACAATTAATTAGCAAGTTTTCAACGTCAATGTTTCAACAACAATACGAGGGATTTGGTAATTCTCATGACGATACATGCTCATAATGACATTATTGTTAAAAAAACATCGGAAAGAGAAAGTTTTCAATATTTTTGTTGCAACACACAAATAATTGATATCAAGAAACATGGTAACATGATTGTCACAAAATGAAGGAATACCATCAACATTCTTGCAAGCAAACAATAGGAAAGAGCAATTTTTCAATATGAAATATAATGCAAAAGGTATTAGAGCTGGGTTTGATCTTGAACTCACATGGGGGTGCTCTCAAGAGCTCATTTTGTCATCTTGTGCTCAATCGAGGTTGACATTATAGTGTGGGTACCTACACACAACATAGGAAAAAAGAAGAAAGTATGTGCATGGTAGATAAACATATCATACATCATGATGCATATTTTATTTTTCACAACACCATTAGTGTCAATTAAGTTTAAATTATGTGCATGGTGAATATGCAAGAGGGGAACATGATTATCATGACAACTATAAAAATCTATAAAAAATGAGCTATGGGGGAAATATCATTATAAACCATATGCTCAGTATTGTTGCAAGCAAAACAAGTGAAAGAACAATTATTCAACTTATTGCAAACAACAAGAGAAATTGATGAATGTTCATGAAAAAGTATGTCCAAAGAAATAGCATGGTTGCCGAGAAACATAGGGAACTAGTAATTTTTCATCAAGTTTGTCTCAACACCAGAAGAAATTTTTATCATCATTGCAGGATAAACATTTGAAAAAGCAATTTTTTATCATATTGCAAGCAATCAGAGAGTAAACAGATCGTTTATGGCATGGCAGTTCTATGGCAACATCATCACAATCAAATAATTTCAAATAATCAACATTATGCAAAGGATAAGTATCACATGGAAATATGAATGAGTCATATGAAATGTCACAAGTATCATCCATATCATGCAAATCATCAAAATTCATCATGTCCACTAGTGGAATCATGGCATCACCAACACCCGTATGTTACCTTTTTAGTACCTCTCATGTGAAGTGGATGTTGTGGTAGTAGGGGCCTCCATGCGGCCAACTTCGTCATATTGATGTCTACGCACTTCTATTCTTGTAGATAGTTGTTGGGCCTCCAAGTGCAGAGGTTTGTAGAACAACAGCAAGTTTCCCTTAAGCGGATTACCCAAGGTTTATCGAACTCAGGGAGGAAGTGGTCAAAGGTATCCCTTTCAAGCAACCCTGCAATCAAGATAGAAGAAGTATCTTGTGTCCCCAACACACCCAATACACTTGTCAGGTGTATAGGTGCACTAGTTCGGCGAAGAGATAGTGAAATACAAGTGGTAACGGTACCAGAAAAGAGCTTCTGACTTGTTGATGTGGGAGAGACTAAAGGCAAACTAAAATAAATATGGAAGCAAGAAAACATGCAACAGATCTAGATGCAAACGGTGTTTCAATGCTTAGAAACAAGGCCTAGGGATCATACTTTCACTAGTGAACACTCTCATATAAATATCTTCTCTTCATGATACTACTCTCTGGTTGGACACACTAATCCATGGTAGGGCTACAAAAGCACACCTCAGAGTCCGCCTTCCCCATCTAGATAACCCCACACTGTCACCTTGAGTGCTAGATGGTTCCAACAAACACCACAATTTTATAGAGACAACCAACTCAAAATATACTCATGATAAGTATTTATGAACTCTAGCCTAAGTGCCACCACGGCGTGCACGCTGTCACTTTCACACATGTGGGGAGAACAGAGATCTATTGAAGCACTTGATTATTTATGTAAACTCTATCCTAAGTGCCACCACGGTATGCACGCTGTCACTTTCATACACGTGGGGAGAGCTGGAGATCTATTAAAGCACTTCGAGTAGCAGAGTAGATCTACTTGATTACAAAGCTCATGATCACAATATGATCACGCATAGAGAGAGCTGAACACATAGATACCGGTAGAGCCCTTAGCCTCGAGGAATAACTACTCCCTCCTCATCATGGGAATCAGCAACAGTGATGGAGATGGTGGTGGAGATCGATGGAGATGGCTCCGGGGGCACTTCTCCGTCTCGGCAGGGTGCTGGAACAAAGACTTCTGTCCCCCGAATCTCCCCTTCAGTGGCGCCGGCGCTGCGGAACTTTTCATGGAGGTTTTATTAACTTTTTAGGGTTTTCTCCCTGGGGGCTTCTTATAGGCGAAGGGGCAAGGCGAGGAGGCAGCCAGGGGGGCCACACCCCTGGTGGCGCGGCCAGGTTGGGCCCGCGCCACCCTAGGGTGTGCCCACCCTGGTGCCCTACTTCGTCTCTGCTTCAATTTTCCGTATCGTTCTGGGGAAAATAGTAACTTTGGCTTTTGTCCCGTCCAATTCCAAGAGTATTCATTTTTTATCTTTTCTGAAACCAAAAACAGCAGAAAATAGGCAACTGACACTATGGCATCTTGTCAATAGGTTAGTTCCAGAAAGTGTACAAAAATACCTCAAAGTGTAGACAAAGCATAAGACAAATGATATAAAACAAGCATGGAGCATCAAAAATTATAGATATGTTTACGACGTATCAAGCATCCCCAAGCTTAACTCCTACTCGTCCTCGAGTAGGTAAGTGATAAAAAGAATAATTTTTGAGGTGACATGCACCATCACAATTATGACCAAGATATTGTAAAGCTGGGATCAAAGTACTCTAAAGATGATAATGAAAGATGAAGTTCTAATAGTAGGACATAGTAACTATGATGCAACATGAAAGGATACAAACAAAGATTCATGAATAATAATGCATTAAGAGATGTTTGTTTGTTTCACATATAGAAAACATATCATAGTGGCATTCAGCTTGTCCGTCATGGAGTAGCAAATAAATGCATAGGACACCTTCAAAGTTCATAAGAGTGACTAGATACAAATAGTTTAAGGACAAGCAATATCAATAATATGAATCAATCAATAAGTTTTGGGACAATGAACATAGAACTAAGAATGACAACTATGCTCTCTTAATTGGTGCCTAAGGATAGAAGGTGGAGACTCAATATAATAGTGGAATAAAGGCCCTTCATAAAGGGAAGTAGGGATTTCAAGTCTCATAAAGAGCTTCCAAAAATTATGATACTTGTTAGCTTTCAGCTCTCATTGCCCCTATCATAAGCATCTTGAAGTGCTTAAGGTTAAAGTGAACAAACTATGGAGTATATGCTTGACAAACTATAAGTTGGCAATCTCATGTCCCTTGAGTACGAGGGCCGCTCCTCATGCTACTCAACTTTAGTCACCGGTAAGTTCTTGTCATAGTAAGTACATGTGTATCATAGAAAACCGCCAACGGGGTACCCCTTGCACATGATACAAGAGCTATCCCATAATCAAAATGACAAGGCAAGCAGACAATGAGCATCTCAGCAATCTTCTTTTTTACCATGAGAAAATTGTGTTTTTTTCTCTCTTTCTCTCTTTTCTATGTCTCTCTTTTTTATAAGAAGAAAGCTTCATAGATTGCTCACTATGGCGATGCTGCAAGTTTCCACCATGATTAGGCATGGATTAGGCAAGCGGCCCAGGCGTTTCTCAAACACATATACATAACTCCATGGACTTACAAGCTCCCCTTTATTTCACACCGATGACATCCATAAATAAAAAGAGCATGATATTAACTGGGTAGATATTTACAGGTGTTGAAAGCGTCCCCCATGACATCACGGTTCTGCTAATTCCCAACGTATAAGTGCAAGCATATACAACATAGATGACACAATGGTTCAAGTTTATTAGGGGCAAGAAAAATAAAGTGTGCCATCAAGTTTGTGAGAGCTTTAATCACTATTTTTTCACATAACAAAGTGACTTTTTAATTGGAAGGTAGATAAAACAAGAATATACTTGGAATGGTGTAAAACACCATGCATATGATTTATAGTGGACACTTTGGAATAACTTGGTTTCTTGGGAGTTGGATGCATGAGTAGAGCTTACTCAATACAAGTGGAGGCTAGCAAAAGACTGGGAGTGACCAACTAAGTGAGCAATAATGGTCGTAATCATGCAGAGCGACAAAACATTATCAATCAAAGCATAAAGTGATACCAAAAGTCAAAAACTAAATGATCATAGAGGCTAAGGTGACCGGTTCATAGTCATAACATGGTGTGAGCATGTGCCAAGTCAACCCAAACAAAGCATCAAAGGAGAATACCATAATACTATGCTTTTGTATGCTAAAACAATGTATGATTCTTTCAAGGCACATTAAGCAATCCTAATTGTTTGGAACAAGTCATGCTACAACAATAATCACTAAGCATAAGGTAAAAACAACATATAGCATGACATGATAAAGTCTAAGTCACAGTCAAAACAAGCTCCCTTTTGTACCACTTAAGCATGAAACTTCCTACTCTCTTCCAACACCAATCAACTTATTTGAAACAACTCACAAAGATAATAATCAACAAAGATCAGTGAGCTTGTCTCACACATCCACAAAGAAGAACTAAAAAGTTCTAAGCTAAAAGCATAAGAAAACTAAGGCTAAACACAGTGCTAGCAAAAGAGAACACTCACAAGACAATACGAATGAAAACTAGAGTGTTCTAGGCAATGAAAATAGAGTGTGTCTCTCCCCAAAATAAGTGTGCTGGGATCCAACTACTTATTCAAGCAAACTAAGCAAACCAAAAACGAAAACTAAGACGCTCCAAGAACAACACAATAGTGCATGAAACAATAAAAACGAAATGTCTAGAAAGACCTGAGATTTTTATTGATGAAGAAGGGGATGCCTTGGGCATCCCCATGCTTTGACTCTTGTACCTCTTGAATATTTCTTGGGTTGACATGGGGTGGCATCCGCAAGCTTGAGCTTTTGTCCATTCTTCATCCCATTACATCATTCTTCCCTTACACCTGAAATTTTTCCTTCATACAAAACTTCACACAATCTTCATTAGCAACATTAGTGCATTCAAAAGTAATAAACCTTTGGGTTTAGTTTCAAAACAAAAAACTTTCATTAAAAACACAAGCTACTGTAGCAATTCCTTCAAAAATCTCAATTTCCCAAAGAGAACTCAAAAATAAATCAATAAAGAGGCAAATGCAAATAATGACAGAAATCTATCAAAACAGACCAGCAGGTGAAAACCGATTTTTTTCGAAGACCTTATGTTTCTCAAATTAAAAAGTGTTGAACTAACTAAAGTTAGTTAACAACCTGGGGGATTTATTCAGAAAATTACAGCTCAATCCGACATAGATAGATTTTTCAAGAATTTTTACAGTGAAGCACAAAAATCTGTTTCGGGATAGCAACTTCCCCAAATCTTACTTCTCTCTCATTAGAGGTTATTCTTGGCACAAAAATCAAACAAAAAGGATAAGGAGAGGTTATTACAGAAGTAATAACTTCCAAGACTCAAGAAACTATTGGGTTATCTTCCAAGAAGTACTTTTCTTTAACGCCTTTAAGTTAGTCTTGATAGTTTAAGAAGATGCTCACATAAGAAATATAAATTGAAGTAAAAGAGAGCATCAAGAAGCAAATTCAAAACACATTTAAGTCTAACCCACTTCCTATGCATAGGAATCTTGTAAATAAACAAGTCATGAAAGCACAAAGCAACACGCATAGGAAATCAAAACAAGTGCAACTTCAAAATTTTCAACATAAAGATGGGAAACTTAATATTATTGAGGTCCATAAAACCATGTTTCCCTCTCTCATAATAATTTTCAATATCATCATGAATAAAATTAACAATATAACTATCACATAAAACATTCTTATCATAAGCCACATGCATAAAATAATTACTCTCCACATAAGCATAGTCATTCTTATTAATTATAGTGGGAGCAAATTCAACAAAATAGCTATCATTATTATTATCATCACCATAATCATCAAATAGAGGAGGCATATTGTAATCATAATTAATTTTCTCCTCAATAGCAGGTGTGCTAAAAATATCATATTCATCATTGTAATCATTATATATTGGATGTTTGGTATCATCATAAGCAATAGAATAGCTATCTTCCAAAGCTGGGGAACTAAAAAGATCATTTTCATAAATAATAGCTTCCCCAAGCTTAGACTTTTCTATAGCATTAGCAATAATGGTGTTCAAATAATTAATACTAATAACATTGCTATTAGCATGCAAATAAAGTTCCATAGGTTTTTTAATTTTCTCTTCAAACACTTCATGTCCTAACACAAGATAAATACTATAAAGCTCTCTAATTTTGTTGTTGTTTTCCATTAAGCATAACTAGTGAAAACAAGAAACAAAAAGACAAAATTGCAGAATCTAAAGGAAATAACTTCGACCACTCACACACCAAAAGGACGTGAGTACCTTTTACCTTACCTCCCCGGCAACAGCGCTGGAAAAGAGCTTGATGTCTACGCACTTCTATTCTTGTAGACAGTTGTTGGGCCTCCAAGTGCAGAGGTTTTTAGAACAGCAGCAAGTTTCCCTTAAGTGGATTACCCAAGGTTTATCGAACTCAGGGAGGAAGTGGTCAAAGGTATCCCTCTCAAGCAACCGTGCAATCAAGATAGAAGAAGTCTCTTGTGTCCCCAACACACCCAATACACTTGTTAGGTGTATAGGTGCACTAGTTCGGCGAAGAGATAGTAAAATACAACTGGTAACGATGCCAGAAAAGAGCTTCTGACTTGTTGTTGACATGGGAGAGACTAAAGGAAAACTGAAATAAAGATGGAAGCAAGCAAACATGCAACAAATATAGATGCAAACGGTGTTTCAATGCATAGAAACAAGGCCTAGGGATCATACTTTCACTAGTGAACACTCTCATATAAATATCTTCTCTTCATGATACTACTCTGAACTACTCTCTGATTGGACACTCTAATCCATGGTAGGGCTACAAAAGCACACCTCAAAGTCCGCCTTCCCCATCTAGATAACCCCACACTGTCACCTTGAGTGCTAGATGGTTCCAACAAACACCACAATTTCATAGAGACAACCAACTCAAAATATACTCATGATAAGTATTTATGAACTCTAGCCTAAGTGCCACCACGGCGTGCATACTGTCACTTTCACACATGTAGGGAGAGTAGAGATCTATTGAAGCACTTGAGTATTTATGTAAACTCTAGCCTAAGTGCCACCACGGTATGCACGCTGTCACTTTCATACACGTGGGGAGAGCCGGAGATCTATTAAAGCACTTGATTAGCAGAGTATATCTACCTGATTACAAAGCTCATGATCACAATATGATCACGCATAGAGAGAGAGATGAACACATAGCTATCGGTAGAGCCCTTAGCCTCGAGGAAGAACTACTCCATCCTCATCATGGAAATCAGCAAAAGTGATGGAGATGGTGGTGGATATCGATGGAGATGGTTCCGGGGGGCACTTCCCCATCCCGGCAGGGTTCCGGAACAAAGACTTCTATCCCCGAATCTCCCCTTCGGTGGCGGCGGCACTGGAGAACTTTTCATGGAGGTATGATTGACTTTTTAGGGTTTTCTCCTTGGGGGCTTCTTATAGGCGAAGGGGCAAGGCGAGGAGGAAGCCAGGGGGCCACACCCATGGTGGCGTGGCCAGGGTGGGCCCGCGCCACCTAGGGTGTGCCCACCCTGGTGCCCTACTCCGTCTCTGCTTCGATTTTCCGTATCGTTCCGATAAAAATAGTAACTTTTGCTTTTGTCCTGTCCAATTTCGAGAGTATTCATTTTTTAGGTTTTCTGAAACCAAAAATAGCAGAAAACAAGCAACTGGTACTGTGGCATCTTGTCAATAGGTTAGTTCCAGAAAGTGTATAAAAATACCTCAAAGTGTAGACAAAGCATAAGACAAATGTTATAAAATAAGCATGGAGCATCAAAAATTATAGATACGTTTACGACGTATCACATATCTATGTATCCATGGTGTAGCATCATCTTTATCCACCATGTACATCTTATCCATTTGAGGCATCATTTCTTCAATGCTTGGCTCTTTGTGATCCATGAAACCTAGCACAACATAAAATAACACACTAGAGGTTGAGGATAAGTTGTTAGAAGTCGAAATGGACTCACTTGATCTATCATCTACCACAGTCAACTCATTTTGTGTATCACTCATTCCCTCAAAGTAGAAGCACTCAAACTCACATATGGTGGAGTCACTCATCTCACTCAGGATCTTACTCATGTGGGCCAAGTAGCTCTCATACTCATTGGATTGGTACCATATCATCACTCAATAATATAGGGATAGGCCAGGTTTTGTCAACTCCATGCACCTCCTTTGGTGAAGGAAAATTTCCATGCTCACCATTCTCAACCTTCTCGCCTCCAAAGATGAATGCCATATGATGGGCATCCTCACTTGCCTCCTTGGGCGAAGGGAACAACCCATTCCCAGCCTCACTTACTCGCCATCTAAATTGATAACTTCATCATTGCTCACCGCCTTGGTTGAAGGGAAAATCCCATGCTCGACCATCTTGTCTCCATCTTATAGTAGTGGTGGAAGTAGGCTGATGTTGTTTTTGAAAGTGATGCTCGGATCAACTCCATCATAAGATTGGCCATGTATTACTCCATATTGAAGTGTATACTCTTCACTTGGATATCTCTTATCATCTTCTGTGGCCACCTTGGCTTGTTGTCCCAAAATGTATGACCTTGTACTTCTCCCTTGCCAACATTTGACGGTGGTGGCGACCAGGACGGGGCGTGCCACCTCATCAAGGAGGCAGAGACAAAGGTTCCACCGCGTAGAGGTAGAATAGATGGTGACAACATCACATCGAGGAAGTAGGCGACGATGATATGGGCCCGAGAGGTGGCGACGACTTGGGACGAGATGGGACAGAAGACAGGTGGAGCAGTAGAGTGTGGGCGTGATTGTGTGTGGATGGGCCATAGGGGGGGTTGTGGGAATATATAGGTAGTGGAGGTAGTTGTGGGTGTGGGTCTAGGTGTTGGAGGCATTTAATGAACCGTTATGTTATGGGCTAGTGACGTTCAAATGGACATAGACACCGCCACTAAGTTGGGTCCTAGAAATTGGACCGGCCAAAATTCCTAGGGGAGTTCATCCTTTCCAAACACCACTAATAACCACACTAATAGTGGCGATGGGAACACCTGCATGCCACAATTAACAATGGTTTGGTGAACGTGTGGGCCCATGGAGTTGGCGTAATGCTGAACGCCACCAATATCCATTTAGTGGTGCCGCCCAAGTTATTTCAGATGTCGTTGGTATTTCGGACACTATGGAGTGTGTATATTGTGGCACACTGATACATTTGATCTGGATTCATGGATGTAGTATAATAGTATTTTTTCCCTAGTAGACCTAGGTTTACTTGAACCTTGGGAAACAATGCTAAAAGGAATTAAAAAGGACACGTCTGCAAGACTTTGTTTTCGTTTTACCTTCATTTACCGGACCAGTCTAGTTTACTTTATATTGTGGGTTGTTTCAATGGATGGAGATAGACCAGAGTTGAAGATCCACCTGCAACTGCACATCATATGGGATAAAGGATAATAATAAACATAGTCATGTGTAGTGTTTTAATAGAGATAATTTTTGTGGGCAACACATCCTAATATACTAAATCCCCTACAAGTCATAGGAATAGCAATAGACTTTTGATCCAACCGGTTGTATCACGAAGCACTAGGCTACAAGCAGTTATTAAGTGAAAACCACAGATCAAAGCCTTAAGGAGAGATGTTGTTGTTGTTCCCGAATGGGTCGCTAAGAGAAGACCGTACAACCCTTTCTGTCACTGGGTTTCCCATGTGATCGCTGCTAGCTAAGTATCTAAGATAAAAAAGATTTACTCTAACTATTTTAAATTACTCCCACTAGCATAACATCTTAGCAAATAAACTAACTAAGATAAAAAATATTAAACTTCAAAAGTGGGAGACATATGACATACCTCTCATGAGAGACTTCATTATCCTCTTCCTTATAGGGATGTGTTCCTTCAAAACTCAAGTAAAATCACTCCCATAATAAAATTAAAGCAAAGAAGCAAAGGGCAAATCCACTTTAACAAAAAAGGAAAAAGGGAAAAATATTTTTGTATTTTTGAGGATGGGGTTTAGAGAATAGAAAATAACTTGTGACCAAGCAAGGAACTAAGAAAATAAAAACAAAATCAAACAACAAACAAAAGAAAAACAAAGTGTTGGGACATGCCAACACGAGTGTTCCAAATCTCTCAAGGAGCTGAAGTACAACCTAGTTATTACACAAATAAAATTGCCATGGGACACATCCCCAAGCTCAGGCTTTTGCAAGCCCTTTGGTTGCTCATTGGGGTGGTGGAAAATAACCCATGTTCCATTGGCTACTCCAATTGTTGAACTGGGTGGTGAGGTTGGCAGTAGCATTTTGAAGCTTGATGAAGAGGTTGTTCATGTTTTGAATATTTACTTTGAGAGCATAAATATCATTATAAGTTTGGTGGCTACACATCTTGTTCGGGTCCTTTTTATTCTATTTCTTCATCTTATCCTTATTTATCCACGAGTAATTCTCATTAGGGTAGACTTGTCTCTACCTGCGCGTCATAACGCAAACGTCCCTCCTCAATAGAGAATAAACCATTAGGCGAAGGAGTTGGGATCAAGTGATCCACCCAGGTATATCAAGAAAGTATCTACCATTAGTTTTAGAAATCATATCACAAGCTCTGAGAGTAGAAAAACCAAGACGACGGTCTCCTTCCAATGGTTGGATGTTACCTTGGTTGACATGAAGCGCACATGCAAGCATGGTTATGACTCCTCCTCCCCATATGGAACCACGATATTGCAGTGCTTGATGCTTAAGATAAAACAAAATAAGGGCACCCAAATTTTGTGTTAATTTACAATTAGGAATAACATATTTAGCGAGGATCATCATGTCCTCCTCATTGACTCTAGTAAAGTCACCACGTGCCTACAAGGTGTTAGCAATAGCATAAAACAAGTAACGAACAACATGATGATCAAGTTGGTTTCCCTTGGTTGCGTTTCCACAAATTCTCATTCTTTCAAAGTAAGCCAAGGGTGTTGGATTCGGAACATAGGTGGTGGAGCGTAAGTCAGTGGTGTTGCTGGCAAACCCAAAGTAGTAAGCCCACCATTCGAGTGTCAAGGAGTACTCATAGTTCATAAGACGGAAGTTGATATGATCAACTCCAGGTATTTTCTCATCAGGGTAGTAGTGTGCATACACCGAATGTGTCAAGATGCTGAGAAACTCAAGCGTCAAGCGGTGTTATGTGACGAAATCCTGAAACAAAGTCATACAAACCAACATTGTTGTAAAGTAAATCAAAATCAGCAGAAATGCCAAGTTGGTTTAGGATATAGGAATACACCCACTTGGTGGACTTGATTTCTCGAAACTTGAGATGGTTGAAACGGTTCAGCTGAAACTCCTCGACGAACTTGATACCAAGTGACTCTGGGGTTAGTGTATCAACGGGTGATGCAGCTTGATCCGTATCTAACACATATGTACAACTCCTCGTGTTCATCTAAAACAAAATAAATAATAATGCTAATAATTTTTTGGGTCCAATATAAACATAGCATAGACGATCCTCTACACTTATTACAAAATAAACTCCTCTATAAACTAACTAAGCATGCTCAATATCAAGATTATCTCAAGAAGAATACCTAAGTCTAGATTGATAATGATGAACGATTGAACAAGGTTTTAATGCAAATATGTTGGGGACCAGAGGAGAAACATACCTTAGATCGATTGGTGCCAGGAATCGAAGAAAAAACGAGTAAAATTAAAGTTCCAATGGAGGTGGTTTGGAGTTTGGAGGTAGAAGAAAGAGAGATTTGTGTTTTGAGGATTTTAGGGTTACCTCTTCCTGGGATGATATCGTGGCCGAGTACGTGGTATGGGTGGGAGGTATGACCAGAGCCCGCTCAGTGCGTGTAGCATACCTTGGGGTCAAAGGATTCCTTCCGATGGTGCACTCGGTACAGGCGCGCGTGGTATAGTCGCGCGCGCCCGTACTACTGATCATTATTCGGTTAGTGTGTTTGCTTGAAAATTGATGCTTTGCTCGAGGGTACGGTACGTGTGGCCTGTGTGACCACCTATAATCATAGTAGTGGTCGTTATGTCCACTGGATTCTGCGGTAAAATTCAACATTTCTATTTTCCAGAGCTGCGATGTGGTACGAGCGCACGGTACAGGGTTTCCCGGTCATACCCATGATCGTTATGCGACCTAGAAGCTGAAAAATTGTGGAATTTGGTTAGTAGATTTGCACGCCTTTGCATATCTTAGCGAATGACAAAATAAAAATAAATAGACTTCATAAAAGTCAGCAATACCTTAAGGCCATGTGTTAGTAAATAGAATATCGAGTGTTACCTTATTTTATTCTCCTCTCTCCAAAGGACTTCTTGAAATATCTTTATTAAAAACAAAAACAAAACAAAAACTGACACAAGATTAAAAACTTTTATTTCATATGGGTTGCCTCCCATGAAGCGCTTTTAGTTAAGATCAATTAGCTTGACCCAAATGGTGATCATTTAGGTTTTGTGAGTGGAACACCCATTCCAAAGTAATCGTATTTCTATTGGGGTTCGGTGCAGAAAATCAAAAAATTTACTACGTGGAAACTCCGGAAGCCCAAGATCTATCTACTAGTAATGCAGTAACGGGAGGGGATACGGTATTGATACCTTTTGAAGACCAAGCGTGGTTAACGTACCTTGAGGAACATGGATGAAGAAGACGCCCCAATGCTAACCTTGAGGTCACGATGTCCTTGCGGCTCCACGACAACTCGTGGCACCGAAAACACGGTGCCGCCAGAGGGAGTCACACATGTATGATGCTTGACGACGACCCCTGCTTCTCCCCGATACGGCCGAGATTGCGGAAGTAGATCTCCCAGCTTCAAATCCTGCAGAGCAACGGTGCTCCGCGGTGAAGAACTTCTCGCTCGCATAGCCCTGACAAGGGGGCCACGGCCGCAAGAGAGAGAGAGAGAGAGAGAGAGAGAGAGAGAGAGAGAGAGAGAGAGAGAGAGAGAGAGGGGGGGAGAGAGAGAGGGATAGAGAGAGGCAATACACGCCTTTTATTTATTTCCAGGTGGAAATTGGTGTGTATTAATCCTCTCATGGACACCTCTCTATATAGGCGGAGGGAGGGGGTCCCTCCACCTTTAGGTCCCAATGTGGGACTAATAAAACGAAGGAAAAAGAGAATTTTTGGGCAGCAGCCAACTGGGCCACCCGACGTGGCCCAATAGGTGACAGGCAGCACGCGTGCGGGAGGAGGCGGCAGCCACCGGCGGGTGGGCCGACTGCAGTCCACGCGGGCGCACACGTGGCCCGGCGCGGTTGTGCTGCCCCCTCCCCCCTCCCCCCGCCTGGATGGGCCAGCCTCCTGGCCCATTCGGCTCAGCGGTTGACGCGGCGCATAGTATTCGTCGCCCACGTGCAGCGTGAACTATTTGTCGCCCATGTGTGCTGTTTCAAAAACAGCTTTTCTTTGCCCTTTTCTGCCTATTTCTTTTTAGGTAAAATCCCTCCGGTATTTTGCCTAACTATTAAGGCTCCTTTCATAAATTTTTGTTTAAATATTTTTTAACAATATATTAATTCATAATTAATATATAATAATCATATTTAAATAACCATTTATCTGAAAACCTTTTTCTAGTCCTTTTCTTTATTCTTTCTCCGAACGGCTTCGGATCTCCTAGAACTTTTCTGATTTCTCTCTTCTCGCTTCTTTAGTGATTCAAACTAGCCATTAAACGATATCCAAGCTTCGTCAAGCCCTTAAGCGTGCTACCAAAAAGTTCGTGAATACTACAGACATGGACAAGACTCCTCTATGACCAATGATCAACATTGGGATCTGCATATCCATAATGACCACCTGTGTACTCAACGATATTTGCCGTTGAACCGTAAACACTATGTCTTATTCCTTTTGTCTCTATGATACTGTATTGTCCGAGTTTTTGATCAAGTGACATCCCTATGTCAGTGTTGTACCTCGTTACCCAAAATACCTTCTTTACTCAATCTGATAAGTGATATCCCCGTGATCTATTCACATGTTGCAACTTATGGATATAACTTATCCAAGAGGTCCCAGAGTATCTTTCGCCACGCGGATGGAAAAATCCTGCTCTTGACGCAGTCTCCTCAACATGTTCCTCTGGATACCCAACGTCACCTTTATGATCACCATTTTACTGAGTGAGGTTGTGTGCCATCAAATCATCCTTGGGTGACAGTGATTTGATATGGTCTCACAGTCTAAGGAAAGAGTTACTATGTTTCCAAAACATCATAACTTTAACTTTGTGACATGATCGTGATACGATGCTATAGATAGGGTATGTTCACCATCTCATTCCCTAATGAAATGATCTCATTGTCAATTAGGGGCCGAAGCACATCCATGATCAGGAAACCTTTAATCAGTAGTTGACCAATGAACAGGTGATTAGAGTTTCACCAGGAACAACTATTTGTTTCTATATCACATGTGTATTGATGTTTCCCTATCAATACAATTATAGCATGATATAAAACTTGATCATAAACTTTATGAAATATGCCATTTTATATTTGACTCTAGGGCATATTCCCTTCAATTTCAGTGTGATTATACCATCATCATGATTACTAAGTTTGGCCTTCTTCTTCCTAGGGAAGTGGACTATAAAAGGATCACTAGACGTTAGTCTTATTCTCACATTCCCTTTATATAGATTGATTAAAGCTTTAATATTTCTTAGAAATGGCCTACCTAGAATTATTGGTGCTATGAGTTTTTCAGGCATGTCCACTACAACAAGATCAATAAGAGCAGGACTTCCTTTAATTTCAACAACTATGTTTTATTTTATCCCAACAGCTTGTTTATAAGTTGAATTAGCAAGATGGAGTCTCATTTCAGTGGTTGTAAAAGGCCCCAAGTTTACTTGTCAAATAGACTCTTGGAAATTTTTGAGACGCTTGCACCAAGATCACAAAGTGTAGATATCACATTAAAACCAATTTTAATTTTAATAGTGGGATCAAAGATATCATCTAGCTTAGCAGGAAGCTTATAGCTAGTCTCTTATACTCCATTTCTGTAACACCCTCAGAATCGACCCTATGCATGTTTTAGCGAAACCCGCCAAACCCGCAGAGAAACGATTCAAAGGTGCCCACCAGGCACTTTCGTGCGGGTGGAAAACGAAGTAATAACATTACACAACAGTCCTCGATGGGACCCACAGAACAGATATATATACAGCAGCGACTCAAAGAGTCAAGAATACAGATTTACAATACAAAGATCCAAATCACCTATAAAACGATACAGCGTCCGACTACGGACAAGATGCAAATGTGGCTAAGAGCCCTGAAGAATAACCAATGGCGTCCATAACCCTGCCCAGGCCAAGCCGGAAGGGTAACCCTGCTAACGACGTCGATCTCAAAACCTGCTTAAACAAAAGGGGTGCCGACAAAGGGCAAAGGAAAAGAAGGAGCGTCAGTACTGAGGCCAGTACAGGCGAGGCTAGAATTCGGCGGTCCTCGCCTACATAGGTATGGTGGACTGAGTGGCAGCGGCAGCATGCACGAAACAACCTATAGAGACTCGATACAACTGGCGGCAATCAGAGAGGGGGAAGAAAGACCTATTCGGCACCAACCTGATACTAACACCAAACAAACCCATCCTGGTATTCCCCCTCGATACCAACCGAGAGAGTCAACCGAGGAACTCACACAGTTGGCAGTTTTATTTATTCGGTTATCGTTGCAGCAATTACTAGTCAGGAATAGATAATCATCCTGATAAAATAAACAGTGGGCCGTTTTAGTTAACCATTCCGTTATAGTTGCAACACTTACTAATCAGATACAATTAGCATGAGATAACCCAAAACCCAGCAGTTGTTGGTACTTTTATTTAGCCATTCCGTTGTGGTTGCAATACTTACTAGTCAGGTACAATGGTCGCAAGAGACACCCAAACAAGCAATTGTTGGCAGTATTATTTAGCCATTCCATTATAGTGAAGCTGATTACTAGTCATTATAAAGCCAAGTTTATAGCACTACTTTAGTTATAGTTGTCTATGATCGAGATACTGTGCTCCAAGTCGTCCATAACCGCGGACACGGCTTTCAGAAAGTTATACCCGGCCGGGGTGCACAAATAGCAACACACACACGATCGACCTCGGAAAAACCAAATCAAAACCCAACGAGGCTTTCACGACAAAGCAATCACAAGATTCAGAATTATTTCAGGGGGCCACCCCATTGAGTAGACCCGCAACGAAGCTAGCTGACTCCGAGACGGACTCAAGGTTTGCGACAATGGCTGTAAACGACTGGAACCCCAAACGGGGCTTGTCGATACCGCGAAAACACTCCGCTTACCTAAACAGTACAGTGTGCTCCTCGCACAATCATAAATAAAGCAGTAGCATGGCATAAGTACAGGATAGTAAATAAAACCTCAAACTAGTTTGTGGCCCCAAGAAATAAGAATGAATCATGCTCTGGCTCAGGGGGGGTCCCATAATTCCCCGTATGTGGATAGCGCGATAAATCAAGGAACAGGTATCAAGAACTCGGGGTCCTACGGGACACAAGTGGGCGGTCGGAAACCAAATATTATCTATCACCCACCGATGCCTCTGCTTACTTACTTCAATTTTAGTTGTTAAACAGGAATTAAAGTGAACGATAGGTAAAGCCATGATCTTCTCCAACATCAGACATGCGGCAAGGCTCCAACAACTGTGGTACATGACGACACGCAACAGCACTTGAGCAAGCGACTACGACGCGTAAGTCCAACTATCTACCAAACAACAGGTAATAGGATGTGTCCCAGGCAATATAAGGCTGCAAGGGATATCACGGGTACGGAAACTAGAGCATCGCAACACAGATAGCAATAGATCAACAGGAGGGAAATAAAGACTATAAAAGTAAGATAGGTAGAAAGAGGGAGATGCTCGCCTGAAAACATTGCCGAGAGGTTCAACCGAAGATCGGGTCGACACTCGCATCAACTCAACGGCCTTATCCGCGAAGAAGCAAAACACTAGAAGAAACACCGGAGGCAATATTTAATACTACGGAAAAAGATCGGGCATGATGCATGTATGATGTATGACATGGCAAAGGTGCGATGCAATCAGGTCATATTAAGCGGAACCGGGATCCCGACAATTAATTAAATGGTTCAAGTTATTTATCTACCCCGCAATTAAATGTTGTAATAACAGGGTAAGATAAGTTACCAGTTCGCTACACAAATTTAAATGAGGCCAATATGAGACTAGATTTGCCCGCATATGGGCCCCATATTTAATTATTAGGTGAATCGGCATAAGGCCCCCAAACCACATGACAAGGATGCATGCAAGTATGATAATTATGCAACAGGTTTTATATTTAGCATTTATAAAATATGGGCTCGGGAAAAGGTTCACACATTAGGGGGGTCTCGACGAACTTGGGGTTCTGGGGTTCGGGGTTCGACAGGGGCTCAGGGTTCGACGGAAGCGGTCTCGGCAGGAACATTCTCGAACAACCGGGCAGATCTTGTCGTGCTTCAGGTTCGGGTGCGGTTCTCGACGAACTGGTCGGTCCCCTGTCGGAGGTCTTGGCGCTTTGGATCGGTCTTCGGTTCGAGGCCTCAGGGTCTTGGGGTTCGCGTCCGTGTGGCGGTCTTGTTGTTCCGTGCAGGCGTTCTCGAGGTCGATGGCGAACTTGTCCGGTATCGGGGTTCGGGTCCGGGAAGGAGTACTTGTCGGTCCACGGGGTCAGGCTTCGAAGCCAGGCAGGAGCACTCGACGTTCCGAGGAGAAGACCTTGTCGTCATATGTTGAGGTTGCCGGGTGTCGGTGCCGGACTCTGGCGTGGCGTCGATGGTTTACGTGGCCCGATGGTTTCAAGCTAGAGATTCCCGGGTGCCGCGGCGGAATCCTCGGGGTTTCGATGGAGATCTTGGCGACAGCTATCCTTGATGATCCTTGTCTGGTTTGTCGTGGCCACCGAGGAAGATCATGTCGGCCTTGCAGCTCGGAAGGTTCAGGGTTAGGACGCCGGGATCGGTCCTCGGATCGGGGCGTCGGGGCTTTGGTTCTCGTGATGGCGGCCTTGGCGTTCGGGCTTCAATGTCGATGACGGACTTGACACGGCGTCGACCGTGGTCAAACATCTTGGCTAAACAGATGGCGGTTTCGCGAAGACCTTGTCGACGAGGGAGTTCTTGTGGTGTCGTTTTGGGGCCTCGGAGCTGGACGATTACACGGGGAGCTTGCGTCGGTGTGGCCTTTGGTGACTTCAGGGTCATATGCCACAGGACGGACGACGGAGCCGTCCTTGCTGACGCACCAGCGAAGGAGCACGACAGGAAAGGAGGGAGGCCGCGGGGTGCTCGAGGGCGTCGCCGGCCAGAGGGTGCCACCGGAGGAGGGGGTCGCGGCCTGGGGGCGAGCGGGCCTTGGTGAGACGCGGCGGTGGTGGTCGACGAGGGCGGACACGGAGGAGAGGCCGGCGGGGCGCGATGCGGACGGCTTCGGGGAGGCGGTGTAGAGGCGGCCTGCGACGGAAGGAGGCCGGCGAGCCGGCGGGCCGGGTCGTTGCCGAGGTCGACGGCGACCGGGGAAGGCGGCGAGGAGGACGCGTCCGGTCAGGGTGGAGGCGCCAGGGGCCTGGCGGAGGAGGGAGGGGTCGCGGCGGTGCGGCGGGGAAGGGAGCTCGGCGGCGGGGACGCGGGGGGTGTAGAGGCGAGGAGGGGGCGGCCTGGGCGGCGGGTCGAGCGCGGCGTCGCCGGCGGGAGAGGAGCTCGAGGGGGAGCGCGCGGAGCAGAGGAGGAGGCCCGCTGGGAGAGCGAAAGCGGAGGGGCGGCGCGGTTGCAGGGGTGAGCGGCGCGCGCGCTGCGAGGGGAGGAGGCGGCGCAGAGGGGGGGCTGGTGGCGAACGGCGGTGGGGAGGAGCTTGGGAGCGGGAGGCGGGGCAGCCGCGCCGGCGGGGTGAGGTGAGGTCGGGGCGAGGCCGAAGAGGGGATCCGGGCAGCGGAGAAGGAGAGAGCCGGCGAGGGAGGGCGAGCGCGAGGTCGGCCGGCGACGGGAAAGACGGCGCGGGGGCATCGGGTGAGAGAGGAAAGAGAGAGAGAGGAGCGCGACAGGGGGGGAAGCAGGACACGCGGGCCAGGGGTGGGGCCGGTTGGTGGGACCCAGGGCGGGGAGGAGGCGCGTGAGGCGCGCGGTAGGTGGGGGGGCCGACAGGCGGTTGGGTTGCTACGTGGGCAAAAGGAGTGGGGTGAGTTGAGAGGGGCTGGGTGAGGTGGCGTGTGGCTAGTGGTGGGGATTTGGGGAGAGGTGAGGTGGCGAGAGATTATTGGTGGGGGTGAGGTGGAGGGGTTGTGGGTAGATTAGGTTGGGTAGCTTTAGGATTATGGGTGGGCCGTTTTAATTCCTGGGGGTGGTCGTTCGGGTCGAATCGGCCCGTTCGACTGCCCCCACTAAAATAATTTAATATTTTATTTGTGTTAAACGGACCGTTTGCAAAACGTAGTTAGTCAAAACAAAATATTCCGGAGACCCGGTTTTTTTTTTGGTTTTGAATAAAGATGGGGCGTTTAGAAAATAAAGACAGGTCTTTCCGCAATTAGTTTTATGCAAGCAAATGCAAGATGATGACGATGCTCAAATGCAATGCGGCATGATGACATGAGCATGCGGTCATGATGATGCAATGCACAAAAACAACGCGATTTTCTAGTAGTGGTTTTGCGGGATGCCACAATTTCTAACTCTCGAACTTTAGATGCAAATTGTTGTATAAATTGTTGGTATGTAGCATCGTTACCTTGTTCTAGACTGGGATTCTTCACGGTGAATATCTTTAATAGATCTTCCATGGTGTATTCAAGTGTTGGTGCGTTGCTATAGTCCAGCTCTTCAGGCTTTTCTTCATTCATTTCCACTCTCATCATCTTGAGATCTTCCACCGGATTTGCTCGGTCTTTCCAGCGAATTTTGCCAGTATGAAAGCTTTGCTCTCAGCTACCTTACCCAATTGTTCCTCCATGGTTTTTGTTCTTTCTTGTAGAGCCTGCACCACATTTCTAATTGTAATGGCTTGATTATATAATTTACCAATACTAGTCTCATGGTTCTCCGTGATTTTAATAAGCATATTATTTTTATCGGTTTGAGCTTGCATGAAAGTTCTAACAGTATGTTAAAAAGAGTGATTTCCATGATTTTCTCCATTGTGATTATCATAATTATTGTAAGGAGCTCCTGCATGATTAGAATGTTTTTTTAACATTAGAAGCATAATTTTGATTCTTCCAAGCAGGATTATAAGGAGTACGAGCTATTAAATTAGCATCATTAACATTGGTAGTGATAGCATTAATTTGGGTATCTTCCTTAACCTTTACTATGTTGAGTAACTCATCTACCTTTGCAGTAAGCTCTTCATTGTTTACCTTGGTGATTGAATTCACCATTTTTAGGTTCTTTCCACATGCCATTGGGCATGGTTGTTTTGCATATCATCAAGAAATTTATTTGTAATACTCACTTTCTTTCCCATGATTGTTCCTCCTGCTATAGTATCTAGCATAGACTTAGACATTGAGTTAAGGCCATTATAAAATAAATGCAATATAATCCATTCTTCCATTCCATGACTAGGATAGTTCATTGCGGCTTCTTTCATCCTTTCCCATACAAGAACTAGTGGCTCGCGGTCTTATTGTCTAAAACTTGTAATGTTGGATCTCAGATGCATAGTCTTATCTGGGGGGGACAATTAGTCATAAAGAGATTAGTGCATTCCTACCAATATGTAATAGTGCCTTTAGGTCGAGATAGCAACCAGTCCTTAGCCTTTCCTCTTAGAGAGAAATGAAACTAACATATTTTAACAACATTTGGGTCAACATCCTTAATGCGCATCATGTCGCAAATTTCAGTAAAAGTACTTAAGTGCAATCCGCAGAAGATGAGCCTCCAAATTGGTTCTGCTGAACCAAACTTAAAATATTAGGCTTAATTTCATATGCTTCCGAATCAACAACGGGCTAAATAATAGGTGCACGAATGAAATCATCAGTGGGAGTAGCATATTCCCCAAGATTCTTTTGAGTCATGGATCTTTTCTTGTTAGTATTTTTAAAGTAAGGAAACAAATAAACAAGTAACTAATTTTTTTGGATTTTAAAATAGATAACAAGAAAGTAAACTAATAACAATAAAATAAACTACAAAAAAATAAAACTAAAAACAAGGTCTCTAATGACCTCACCAGGATAGCTAATTGCTTCCCCGACAACGGCACCCGAAAAAGGGTTGATACCTTCGATCCGGATTCACGGATGTAGTATAATAGTATTTTCCCTAGTAGACCCGGTGAAAGGACATTTACTGTCTTAATTACTTTTGGTGTTCGTTAACAACTCGTAGATCATTTTATAGTATGCTAATGTCTACAGGTTGGTATAATGCAAAGTGAAAAGGACCTTGGCCTAAGAACTTCTCCATGCAAGAAGATGCAGGTTTCTGGGAACTCCATACTGGAGTCTCCAGTCTGGACAGACTGGAGTCTCCGGTGTGGTCTGGAGTTTCCCCAAGAATCTCCGGAGGGGCCTCCAGAAAACTGCTTGGGACCTTCTGTATGGGGTCCGGAGATCAACCGGAGACTGTCCGGAGTCTCCGGTCCAAGACTTAGACCGGAGTCTCCGGTGTGGCTAGACCGGAGTCTCCGGTGTACGGGGACCAGAAACTATGAAGAGTCTCCAGAGGAGATTTTCCCAGGGGCGCTGGGACATTCAGATAGGTGGTCCAAAGCTCGGTTTGGAGACTGAGCGGAGTCTCTGGTGTAGACCGGAGTCTCCGGTATGCAGGCCAGAGTCTTCGGTCTGACAAGTTCTCCAACGATCAGAAAACGGTTCAGTGAAGGGGTGGCCTATAAATAGGGGACCTTATCCCCTTCCTCCAGCTACTCGACCTACTCAAGAACACCATCCCCATTTGAGCCACCAAATCAACAAGCTCTCTTCATCCAACCATCCAAAGTCATTGATCTTTGGAGAATCGAAGGAGGAGGCCTTGATCTACAGCTTCACCAAGAGAGATCTTCATTCCCCCTCATTCACTTGAGGGCCCCCTTGCTCTAGTGTTTCTTTGGAAACCCTAGCTTTTGATTTGGTTCTTACAAGCTTGTCTTTGATTGTTTGATAGCTTGCTTGTATTCGGGAGCCTCCAATTAAGTTGTGGATGTGTGCCTCGAACTTGTTGTAAAGGTGCTGGCTTCCACCTCGAAGGTTGCTGATATAGTGGAAGAGGTGAATAGAACCCTTTGGGGTGAGGTTCATCGGAGAACAAGGGATGTCTCTCATGGCGTTGGTGGTTTGAAACCACCCCCTCTCCAAACGTAGACGTACTTCCCCTCAAAAGGAAGGAACTACGGTAAACAAACCCTTGTGTCTCCATGTGATCCACTTTGGTTACTTCTATCCTTTACTGCACTTTACTTAACTTGTTCTTGCTTAGTGTATGTGCTAGTTTGACATATAGGTAAATTCACCTTAGTTGCATAATCTAGAGAATTTACCTTTTGTGTCAAACCCTAATTTGAAAAAGAGTAAAATTTGAAGTAGCACCTATTCACCCCCTCTAGGTGCCCATACGATCCTTTCAATTGGTATCATAGCCTCGACCCTTTATTTAGGCTTTACCGCCTAAGATTAAATGGGTAGCAAAGGGGATGAGGTAGGGGATGATGCTAGTACCACGGTGTCCATGGCAGACCTCA
Organism: Avena atlantica; assembly: GCA_910589765.1. Lineage (NCBI taxonomy): Eukaryota > Viridiplantae > Streptophyta > Magnoliopsida > Poales > Poaceae > Avena > Avena atlantica. Next base: position 460,356,423 of record OU342735.1, on the reverse strand, counting down.
AGAATTTGGAAACAAACTTGAGCTCCACCTTAGGCAACGAGATCAAATAATTGCGCGATCTATTCAAGCAATTTGTTAAAGCCTCATCTCCTCCCTCACCTCAAGAGGTACTACCACCACCACCAAAGGTGAATGCCTCATCATCACCCGCGGTTGTGGTGGTGGGGGGAAATGAAAACACTAATCCCTCCACCAAAACGGATGGTGGGAAGGAAGAGCACCATGAGGCTCAAGGATGGTACTCTCCCGACCCACCAATTCCTCACCCTCATATAAACAATAGAGGAGACCCACCTAAGCTTGCTTCATGTACTTTTTATCTATGGCAATCACTAATGAAATATCGTGTGCGCAGCTCTTGTATTGAGTTATGGAATATTATTGAAGAAGGACTCCATATTGTGGATCCAACCAACTTGAAAAGAAGAGAAGTTGTCAATAGTCAACTCAATTCCACCGCTTTGCACATGATTCAACAAGGATTGGGTACAAAAGATTACCCTCACATTGAACACCTCAACACCGCCAAGGAAGCTTGGGATGCTCTCACATAGTTGTATGTTGGAAATGAGAGTATGAGAAGGAACCAGTATGATGCACTACGCAATGAAGTCGGAGCTTCTCTATGAAGGATGGTGAAGATCATGAAGACATGTATCAAAGGCTCAAGTCCACTACCACCGCCTTTAGGAATGTGGGTGCCTCACATGTGGATGATTCTTGGATAAAAAGGAAATATGTGAGTGCACTCATGCCCTTTGAGCCCACTAATTTGAAGAGCCTACAAGGAAGACACAACTACCACCTCATGACCTCCAATGAACTTATGCAAGAGATGGCCTCTTTCAAGGTTGCCGCCAAGAATTCCAAAGATGCCCGTGCTCGATCCCTTGGAATGAGCAATGGTGTCAACCTTGATTTAAAGGCCAAAGTTGTGGAGTATGTGGATGAAGATGACAGTGATGAATGCTTATCTATGAGCCATCCCGATGATTCAAGATTGCTCATGGTGAATACATGGCCTTCTATGCAAAAAACTTTTGGAAATATTCTGCCAAAGCCAATATGGAAATGCAATGAAGAAGCAACCCAAATGGAAAGAAGAGACAATGTCACTAAATTGAGAACTTGCTTAAATTGTGGTGACCGCTATCACTTTGTGGCGGGTTGTCACTATGAGAAAGAGAAGATCATGGGGGTAAACTTGTGTTGAATAAAACCTCCAAAACTCCTTTCAAGAAATCCTTCATCAAGAAGAATCCCATCAACAAGAAGTCGGGTGAAATTGTATTGATCACCCATGAAGAATTCTCCTCCGACAATGAAGATGATGAAGAGGAAACATCAAGCGGTGTGGCTACTCTTGCCACTACTTCTACACCCACATTCTCCCTCTCCGACTCTCCAAATGAGAATATTGATGACCCACAAGTATAGGGGGTATATCCTAGTACTTTCCATAAATAGGAGTGTCGATCCCAACGAGGAGCAGAAGGTGCTGAACAGTGGTATGGAGCAGGAAATCCCTATGAATACTTAGCAAACGGATTTTTAGTGGTTTTCTGACAAAGCAACAAAGGAAGGAGCAAGTAACAAAAGTAAAGAACAAATGGAGCAAAGTGGCCCAATCCTTTCTTATCAAAGTACAAGCCAGTGGAAATACTTATAAGGACCAAACGTTCTCGAGGACACATGGGAATTCTGTCAAGTGCTTTCGCTTCAAATAGTCGAGTACTCTTCTCTGGTGTTTGTAAGTGTTGTGTGGGTGAACCTGTGCTAACATACCGCCCTTCCTAGGACTAATACATACTTGTGATTAAAACCCCTGCAAACATCCGTAACTACAGTAAAGTAATTAAGATATAAATCTAACCACAGCCTTAAACTCTGAGATCCTACACTCCCTTGTGCAAAGGTGTCCTAACAGGGTTTCAGGTTTCTGTCACTCCGGCAACCCCACAATTAGTAGCCAAATACTCAATGCATTCCCCTAGGCCCATAAATGGTGAAGTATCATGTAGTCGACGTTCACATGACACCAGTAGAAGAATAGCACCACAACTTAAATACTAAATCATTGAATAATGACTCATCACAGATTCACTACTAACAACATGACTTATCCCATGTCCTCAAGAACTAAACGAACTACTCACAAGACATCATATGGATCAAGATCAAAGATGATATGGTAATGGATAACAATCTAAACATAAATAATAATCCAATGGTTCCACTCACAAGCATCAACTACAATAGTAATCAACACCGGGAAAGTTTCCCCTAAGAACTAAAGCAATATCCAACACAATTGTTATAGCGGGACAGAGTGGTGGTGATGGTTCTGGTGGAGATGATGATGATGATCCCGATGAAGCCTAGCTTGATGATGGTGTTGATGGCGACAGTTTCCCCTCTCCGGGAAGGAATTCCCCAGGCAGAAATCTGTCTGCCAGAGAGATGTTTCTCTCTCGGTATTTTCCTCCCTAGAGGTGGCGGAAATCTATCTGTGGTCACTCCACGAGCCTTAGGGTTTCGAAGGGAAGATATAGGCGAAGGGGCGGAGTCGGAGGCCGGGCAGGTGGGCCACACCTTCCCTAGGCGCGGGGTCAGGTGGGCCCGCACCTAGGGGGGTATGGCCCCCCTGAGACCCCACTTCGTCCCTCCTTCTGGCTTCCTTCGTCTTCTGGTAGAATAATATGTTTCCATATTTTTCTAGTATTTTTATGATCTTTGCGAAATTGCACCGAAACGCCTTATTTTCCATCAGAATCCAGACTCCGGCAGTCCATCCTCCAAGAATCATCCAACATGCATAAACAGATGAAAATCCATAAGTAATACCTCATAATAAGACAAATATCAATGAATAGAGGTAAAATATGATATAGAATGGTGATGCAAATTGGGCGTATCAACTCCCCCAAGCTTAGACTTCGCTTGTCCCTAAGAAAAAACTGAGCTTAGTAAACATGTCCACAGGTTTATGGAGTGAAGTGTCGATAGAAGAATATGAACAAGAAGCATCACACTTACCATTGTACAACTCATAGAAGAAAGCAACTCACCATTATATAACTTAGCTTGCAACCAAGTACAACAGTCACAATAGAGATGCATAAAGATAGATCATAATTGTAATTGGCAAACTTGTTCTTGGTCAGAGAACACCTGGCAAACAATTTCACAAAAGCTTTTTGTAGAAGTTTCAAAACAGGAACACTCTTTGTTCAAAAAGGTTTTTCACAAGTGAAGGCTTTCAAAGTAATACTCAATAGATAAGAGTTTTGTGCAAACAAGGAAGATGAAGAACATGATTGAATACATCACGATATGAATGCTTGAAACACAACAACTCAAAAGCTTGCTGGAGATAGAGAGGAGGTAGGTTTACTGACTCAATTTGGAAGTGGGAGAAAGGTCCCTTCTTAGAGGGTAGCAGGGATTACAAGTCATAAAGAGATTCCAAAAGATTATGGTACTTACTAGCTTTGAGCCCTCATTGCCCCTATCATAATCATCTTGAGATGATTAAGGTTAAAGTGAACAAAGATGGAGTATATGCTTGATGAAATATAAGTTGGCAATCTCATGTCCCTTGAATATGAGGGTCACTCCTCATGCATACTCAACTTTGGGCCCAGGTAAGTTCTTGTCATTGTAAGTATTTCATATCATTGAGAACCACCAACGGGGTATCCCTTGCACATGGTACAGGAACTTTCCCATAACCAAAATGACAAGGCAAGCAGATAATGAGCATCTCAGTGATCTTTTTATTTACTATGTGTATAGATTTTTATTGAGGATGTTTCATAGATGACTCACTATGGTGATGCTGCAAGTTTCCACCATGATTAAGCATGTATTAGGCTAGCGTCCCAGGCGTTTCTCTCACACAGGATACAAACTCCATGGACTTACAAGTTCCCTCTTTATTTCACACCATTGACATCCATAGACAAAAGAGCACGCTATCAACTGTGTACAGAGTACAAGTGCAATGTTGAAAACGTTCCCCGTGACATCACGGTTCTGCTAATTCCAACGTATAGATGCAAGCATATACAACTTTGATGTTCACAATGGTTCAAGTCTATTAGGGGCAAGTAAATAAGGTGTGCCATGAAGTTCGTGAGAGCTTTACTAACTAGTTTTCAGATAACAAAATACTTTTTAATTCGAAAGGTAGATGAAGCTTGACAATTTGCTTGGAATAGCGAAAGCTACTAGGTAGATATGGTGGACACAAGTGGCAAAAGTTTTGGTTCAAAAGGATTTTGGAAACATGAGAAGTATGCCTTCTCAAAACAGGTTTTTGGCTAGCAAGGCTGGGTAGCAAGCAAGAGAGTTGAAATAAACAAGCAAGCATACAAGTAATAAATACAAACATGTAATCTTCCTTGAAGACACAAAAGAATCTTAAATAAAGCATACTAAGCTAATGAGCCAACAAGAAAGAAAACAAATGATACCAAGTACCTGTAGGCTTTTTCTTTCTTTATTTTTCTTTCAAACTAAAGCCACTGACCAGAACTCGGTTTGCCAAAACCAATTTAGATCCACTTGATGATCCCAAAGTGGTGCCAATACTGATCAACAAGATCCATCATATAATAGATATTGCAAACTAAAAATAAGAAGTGCAAAAAGTAAAAGATGAGACTTATCATTAATATTCAATAAAGGCATCACACCAGGGGAATACATATATAATCAACTAAAGGAGAGATACTTCCACATGCAAACCAAACTATAAGATAACCCTCTCTACCACAGATATGAATCCACTAAAAAGGTAAAAGATAAAAGATAATGGTGGTGATACCACGGCACTCCCCCAAGCATGGAACAAGCCAAGGGTATTCCAAACCTGATGACGAATTACTCCTTCGGTGGTGGTGGTGTTCTCTTGATAAGCTCTTCAATAAGTTTCCTCAACTCCTCGAACTCAAAAGTAAGAGTACGGATTAGCTCCGATTTTTGCTCTATGCGGTTCATGATCATGTCAGTCCGAGAACCCAGTTCTTGTTATTCTTTCCCCACTCTTCATCCTTAGCATGATCCTTCTATGCATTGTTAGAACGAGGTATATCCCAAACTGAGGGAAAATTCCCGTTGGGCACATGTTGATATTGATATTCATGTATAACTATATGGAAGGGTCTCTTGTTACGTGGAGGAGATGATCATGGAGAGAGAGTATGACGTCGAGATTTCCCTCCTGTAGACATCCGTGTTGTCCTCTTAAGCTTGGTAGGTCGTGCCACAAAACCAATGCTTGCGACGGTAGCGCGGGTGTCTGATTGCTTGTCCTCCTCCATGTATCCTTTATAACCTACCGGAATATCCTCCTCCTTGCGGACTTGAGGTTGTTCTTCCTCGGGCTTCTTGCCTTTGTCGTTGGCGGAGGCCATGGTGCTCTAAACTTGAGAAGATTTCCTGACAGAAACAGATTGAAACAAAAACACGACGAGAAACCGATGCACGAACCTCGGGGGATCCGGGGGGGGGGGGTTATATATTATGAAGTTTCAATGCATAAGGAAGGTTTTGACATGGAAACGAGGCGGAGAAGGAGTTCGAGGGGGAGACACCCCCCTCAGGCGCGGCCAGGCTGGGCCCGCTCCTGGGGTGGGTTTGTCCACCCCGGGCTCCGTTTCCTCTTCAGTTTTGTTTTGTAACTTCCCTTATGTATTAAAAACATCAAAAATATAAAAAGATTGGATTTCACGAACCTTCTGTTTTCACCACTTTTACCTATTCAAAGACGAACTCTGCAGATTCCTTTCCTCTTTCTCATGATAATTTCCTTCATACAAAACTTTTGCACAAACTCAATGACAACATTAGTGTAAGCAAAAACAATAAACCTTTGGTAAACACTTCAACTGAAAACCCATCGAAACAAAAGCTTCCGTAAGAGGCAAATGCAAATGATAGCAGAAATCTGTCAAAACAAACCAGCAGGTAAAGATTGATTTTTCCGAAGAACTTCTGTTGCTCAAATCAAAAAGTGCAAAACTGATGAAAGTTAGGTAACAATCTGGAGAACAAGCTCAGAAAAATGCAGCTCCATCCGAAGTACTGGTCTTTCCCACGAATTTTTATAATGCAGCACAAAAATCTGTCCCATGACAGCCACTTTTCACAACTCCTCTACTTCACAAAAGTAGTTGAACTTGACACAAAAACCAAAACAAAAAGGATAAGGAGCGGTTATTACTGAGGTAATAGCTTCCAAGACTCTACCAAACTCTTGGGTTATCTCCCAACAAGTACTTTTCTTTAATGCCTTTAAGTTAGGCTTGAAACTTCCAAAGATGCTCACAAAGGAGATATATATCTGAAATGAAAGAGAGCATCAAGAAGCAAATAACTAACACACTTGAGTCTAACCCACTTCCTATGCATGGGGTTATCATGAGAAAACGAATTGTTGAAACAAAAAGCCACAAGCATAGGAAGACAAAACAGATGCAACTTTAAAGCTTTCAACATAAAACGGGGAAACTTAACATCATTGAGATGCATAAAACCATGTTTCCCTCTCTCAAAATAACTTTAAGTAGCACTTGAATAAATTTGACAATATAACTATCACCGGCAACAACTTTATCATCAGAATAAGCATACTTACAGTCACCAAAAAGAGGTCCAAGGTCATATACTGGATCAATAGAAGCAAGTTGTTCCATCCTGAAATCTTTATTAAGCAAGATATTTTCACAAGGCGCTTTAGCAAATTTGGAAAAGTTAAACTCATAAGAATCTCCATCAAACTTAGTTAAAACTTCTTACAATCAATAATAGCTCCACAAGTGTTCAAGAAAAGTCTACCAAAAATTATGGGACAAGTTTTGCTAGCTGCTGAATTAAGCACTAGAAAATTAGCAGGATATTTAATCTTACCACAAAGAACCTCCATATCTCTTACAATGCCAATGGGGCAAATGGTATCCTTGTTAGCAAGGTGAATAACCACATCAATGTCCTCAAGCTCATAAGGACCAATCTCATGCATAATTTCCCTGTAAAGCTCATAAGGAATAGCACTAGAACTAGCACCAATATCACATAAACCATAGTAGCAATGATAAACAATTTTAACAGAAAGCACGGGAACACTAGCTTTTATAGCCTTACTAGGATGATAAATAATATTAGAAGCGTCTTCACATAAGACAATGTGCTCATCCTCCATATTTCTAGTGAAAGTGTCTTTCACAATAGCTACCACGGGTTCATCATTCAAATGCTTACCAGGCTCCACAGTTTTCATTGTACCCTTGTTATTTGCACTAATAATCATAGAATACTCCTTTACCTTAGCTAGGAAAGGCATTTTCTCAACATGAGGTTTAGGCACAATATGATTAGTAGTACAAACTTGAGTACTTCTAACAGGAACATGACTAACAACATCTTTATACAGAGCATGGTACTTGTTCCACTTCTTTTTGGGAATCTCAATGTAAGAGGAAAAGGCCTTAAACAGTTGGCAATACTTTGGGAATCAAGACCAAACTCATTACTAATATCACGGAAGTCATCAGTTCCCATAAAATATTTAATGCAATCATAATCATAGTTTATACCTGACTTTCTTCCTTTGTCATTCTCCCAAGCTTCAGTGTTCTCTTAAATACGGTCTAGAAGATCCCATTTAGCCTCTTCCTTCATACGTGTGAATGATCCAGCACAAGAAGCATCTAGTAAATCTTTATCATGAAGAGAAAGCCTAGCATAAAATTTATTGAGAATAATACTGTTAGGGAGTTCATGAATAGGACATTTAAGCATTAGTAACTTCAATCTCCCCCAAGCTTGAGTTGTACTCTCTCCATCAAGAGGCCAAAAGTTATATATAAGATTTCTATCCTTATGAATTTCACTGGGAGGATAAAATTTAGAGTAAACGAGAGATGCCATCTCCTCCCATTCCATGGATTGTCCATTCTTCAGCAACTTATACCATTCTTCAACTCTCCCTTTCAAGGATATGGAGAGTAACTTCTTCTTCACCTGTTTAGTTGTGATACCTGCACACTTAAACAACCCGCATAATTCATGGATAAAAAGCAAGTGATCACCGGGATTGACAGTTCCATCCCCAAAATAATAATTATCCATAACACGATTAAAAATACTTGTAGGTATCTTAAAAGGATCTATCTCAACATGAGGTGGTTCATCTACTACCCTAGCAGTGGTAGTAGTTTTCCCAAACAGAAAACCAAATGGGTTATCCATATTGGAAACAAAGTAACAAGCAGTAACAAGAAGTAACAAGAGCAATACTCACAGTGAAAGTTTCCCTCACCAGTTCCACTCTTCAATAGCGCTTCACTCCCCGGCACGGCGCCAGAAAATAGTCTTGATGACCCACAAGTATAGGGGGTGTATCGTAGTACTTCCGATAAATAGGAGTGTCAATCCCAACGAGGAGCAGAAGGTGCTGAACAGTGGTATGGAGCAGGAAATCCCTGTGAATACTTAGCAAATAGATTTTTAGTGGTTTTCTGACAAAGAAACAAAGCAAGGAGCAAGTAACAAAAGTAACGAACAAACGGAGCAAGTGGCCCAATCCTTTCTTAGCAAAGGACAAGTGGGTGGAAATGCTTATAAGGACCAAATGTTCTCGAGGACACATGGGAATTCTGTCAAGTGCTTTCGCTTCAAATAGCTGAGTACTCTTCTCTGGTGTTTGTAAGTGTTGTGTGGGTGAACCTGTGCTAACATACCGCCCTTTCTAGGACTAATACATACTTGTGATTAAACCCCCTACAAACATCTGTAACTACAGGAAAGTAATTAAGATATAAGTCTAACCACAGCCTTAAACTCTGAGATCCTACGCTCCCTTGTGCAAAGGTGTCCTAACAGGGGTTCAGGTTTCTGTCACTCCGGCAACCCCACAATTAGTAGCCAAATACACAATGCATTCCCCTAGGCCCATAAATGGTGAAGTATCATGTAGTCGACGTTCACATGACACCACTAGAAGAATAGCACCACAACTTAAATACTAAACCATTGAATAATGACTCATCACAGATTCACTACTAACAACATGACTTCTCCCATGTCCTCAAGAACTAAACGAACTACTCATAAGACTTCATATGGATCAAGATCAAAGATGATATGGTAATGGATAACAATCTAAACATAAACAATAATCCAATGGTTCCATTCACAAGCATCAACTACAATAGTAATCAACACCGGGAAAGTTTCCCCTAAGAACTAAAGCAATATCCAACACAACTGTTACAGCGGGACGGAGTGGTGGTGATGGTGATGGTTGAGATGATGACGATGATCCCGATGAAGCCTAGCTTGATGACGGTGTTGATGGCGACGGTCTCTCCTCTCCGGGAAGGAATTCCCCCGGCAGAAATCTGTCTACTGGAGAGATCTTTCTCTCTCGGTGTTTTCCGCCCTAGAGGCGGCGGAAATCTATCCGTGGTCGCTCCCCGAGCCTTAGGGTTTCGAAGGGAAGATATAGGCGAAGGGGCGGAGTCGGAGGTCGAGTAGGTGGGCCACACCTGCCCTAGGCGCGGGGTCAGGTGGGCCCGCGCCTAGGAGGGGTGTGGGCCCCCTAAGGCCCCACTTCGTCCCTCCTTCTGCCTTCCTTCGTCTTCTGGTAAAATAATATCTTTCCATATTTTCTGGTATTTTTCTGATCTTTGCGAAATTGCACCGAAACGCCTTCTTTTCCATCAGAATCCAGACTTCGGCAGTCCATCCTCCAAGAATCATCCAACATGCATAAACAGATGAAAAGCCATAAGTAATACCTCATAATAAGACAACTATCAATGAATAGAGGTAAATTATGATATAGAATGGTGATGCAAATTGGGCGTATCAAATATCTCCAACAAGAATGCCACTTGCCTTATGGCAAGAGGAACGAAGGTATTTTCATCATCACACCCCTCCTCCTTGGTTAATGATGAAATTGATGATGAGATATCTCTTGAGATCAAAAAGGAAATAATGCTTTTGATGAGTTCATGAATAACTTGCAAGGGGAACACAAGAGACATTTTGTGGACCTCTTAGATCAACTTTCTCACACACAAGAGCTTATTGATGAGAGATGTAAACTAGGGAGAGAACACATGATTGAGGTGGAAGCTCCAAATAATGCTCTAGAAGAAGAACAAGAGACTAGGATGTCCCTTGAACTAAAACTTGAAGGGATTGATGGGGATAATGGAATAATTGTTAATAGACTTGTCAAGGAACTATACCATGCTATTGCCAAATATAAAAAGGCTAAAAAAGATAAGATTGAGTTTGGTGTTGTTCATGAAAAACTTGCCGAGGACTTTAGGATGCTTGACAAGGCTCACAGGGCCTTGGAGAGTGAACTCTTGTTACTCACAAAGTCTCGTGAAAAGCTTCAAACTCAATTGACCAATATTTCTTCACCTAGCACTTTCATTCCTTCTAGTTGTACAAATATGCTTGAAGAAAATGCTAGGTTGAAGGGGGAGCTAGCTAAGGCCACCTTTCCAAAAGGAAACAAGTCCATTGATGACCTCTTGAGCAAGCAGAGGCCAAATGGTGAGAAAGGGGGCATTATCTATGTATCCAAAGCCAAGAAGAAGAACAACAATAATAAGAAGGCCAAGCCCGCACAAGAAAAAGACAAGGCCATTATGGGTAGTAAGACCACAAGTGGCAAAACTATGTCTCATGATGACTTTGCAGGAAGTGCTGACCCTCACTATGTTTTAATGCGTGATTATTATTGGTGATGTGTATTCACAATATGTTGGACCATTTGATGGTTACATTGCTTGGTATATTTGGGTTCCCAAGAACCTTGTTGCTAACAAAAGAGGACCCATTGAAAAATGGGTACCTAAAAACTAGTTTGATATTTTGTAGACCTATGCTTCCGGAGGGTCAAAGTGGGTGCTTGATAGTGGATGCACAAGTCATATGACCGGAAGCACATCTATTGTCAAGGAGTTGACACCAAATGATGATCAAATATCTGTGACATATGCCGACAAGTTAAGTCTAAGATAATGGGTTTCGGCAATTGGTTGCCCGCGACATTGCACTCGTGGACGTCATGCTTGTTGAGACCCTTGGCTATAATTTACTTTCAATCCATGCTCTTGGAAATATGATCTTTGCCGTCTTTATTGATAATGATATTGTGGTCTAACCCTGGTCAGCTCGCCCCACCCTCTCTTATATAGGCGTCCCCCGTGGGCTTCTACATTAGCAGCCCATTAGTAGCCTAAGACTGGTCTAATTCGGATCCAATCCTCATTAGGGTTCCAGCCCCTTAAGTGTGTGACCCTATAGGTTCATATACGTATAGACATGACACGAATACACTTATTCTGTCAATAGTTGGTAGCGGCCTCTAGCAAGACGTGCCAACTCCTAAATGCATACACAGATCATATCGGACGAACCATCACAAGGTTTAGTACATGTCTTTCCCTTTGCCTCACGATATTTGGTCTAGCTCCAAGCTGACCTCTCTTTATCGATACCGTAACTCGGAATCCCTTTATTAGGTTAAATCTTAACCTTATGTAGCATGGCCATGCATTTCTGGATCCGATCACTCGAGGGGCCCAGAGATATCTCTCTCAAGTAGAGAGGGGCAAATCCCATCTTGATTAACCATTCTTTGCAGCATGTTTCAGGACAAACCCGAAAGCTACCTTTATAACTACCCAGTTACGGAGTAGCGTCTGATAGCCCCAAAGTAGGTCGATCTACATCTCAAGTACATGCGACAATCTCAGGTCTAAGGACAAAACGTACACGATGTGTAGAGAGAGCTGCAATTCTAATTGACAGTCTTATGTTGGGTCAGTCCAACCCCATGTTCATAACATGTGTCCACATCATTGGTTTGACATCTCCATGTCTATGACTTGCGAAACATAGTCATCAACCAATCGATGTGCTAGTCTAATATTCACGTGTGTCCTCACATGAACTCCGACTAGGGAAAACTATTAAATAACCATACAAGTAAAGAGTTTCACAAAAAATTCACATAATTGCCAATAAATACAAGTTGCCTGATATGGATATTCAAGGAACATTACAATAACTCATGGATACATATGAAATATAATCATCTCTATGATTGCCTCTAGGGCATATTTCCTTCATCTTCTATGTGACAATGAAAGTTCTATCAAGATTACCTCTAGGGCATATTTCCTTCATCTTCTATGTGGAAAAAGCATATTGATATTCGTCATCACTTCATTATAGATCATGTTGCTCGAGGTGATATTGAGCTATCCTATGTGTCAACCAAAGACCAACTTGCCGACATTTTCACGAAGCCACTAGATGAAGCAAGATTTTGCTATTTGAGGAATGAACTAAATATCATAGATTCAAGGAGCTTGACTTGATCACCTTGCATACTCACCTATGTTTTGACCCTTATTTGGTTTAGGTGCAGGCATGGAGATAGGGGGAGTGCGGTCCTAATACATTGGGCTATCCTTCCCCCCATAATGCCAACATTAAGAAATTCAGTTCTCTTAATATCATTTTGTGATATGTGAGCTTCATTGATGAGTAGTGGCTATGAACCCAAGGACAATTCTTCGCGGTGTCATGCCACAAACTCTTACATGGTGGCCTCAGCCACTGCCCTCTTCTTATTGAAGAGTTGGTGTGTTTAAGACAAACTCTTACATGTGACATTTACAACAAGCTCACCAAGTCACATGTGTGCCCCCAGAAGTACATGAGTGTAGAGCAGATGTGGACCAGCTCATACTTCACTGATGCACTATGGATTTCTGAGAAGCTAGGGTTGCTCGGGTTGATGGAGCTCTATGAGGATTACAACATCACCCTTGTGCAGCAGTTCTATGCCACAGTGGTGTTTGGGTCTGACCAAGCAAGGACAATGACTTGGATGACTGGAAATCACCGCTGCACTGCAACTTTCTATGACTTTGCTGATGCCATCTTTGAGACTTTTCAGGGTGTGTCCACTCATGTTGGGGAGCGTATGCACTCAACATCTCTTAGGGATACCAAGAACAAGATTGCCCCTTTGTATGGCAGCGAGGGAGTTGTGGGCGGGTCCAAGGGCCTCAAGCCCCTCTACAATCTGATGTTGAGGATATTCCGCCATACCATTTCCCCCAGTGCTGGAAATGATGATGCCATCAGATGTGGTTTGGTCAACTTACTATACCATACCCACAAGATTCACCTGGCTAGCCCCGAGGCAGACACGAATCCTATTGACATCATGGATTTCATATTTGAGGAGATGTACCATGCCATATTGTACAAGAAGGCCCCCCCTATGCACCACTTGTCATGAGGCTCATCAACAACCAGGCTCACCGTTCACCACTTGCTTGCCTCCCAACCTTATGGAGCATACTCTTGTATCACTATATCATAAAGGACGCATGGGGCCTCCTCCTAGACAATCATATGCTAACGAGGAGGAAGAGATCACTGAGACCGAGAGGGCCCCCTCTCCTCCTAGGGCTCAGAGGAAGAGTGTCTCCAATGCACTCATGCCTCCCATGACACAAGAGTATGTACATGAGAAGGTCAAGAAGGCCTCATTCTAGGAGACGACCCTCTGTTGTATGAATATGGACATCCGCAAGCAACAGCATGCCTCCTACAAGAGCAATCATCGCATGGAGAAACTACTTAAGGAAATTGAGGCTCAGCGAGAAGCGAAGGATGAGGAAGGATAGGATGAGTACACCGATGAGCATGGAGCTCACCCTTCCACTGAGTCTGACTATACACTCTCCTTTGGGGCATGAAATCCCCAACATGACAGCTTGGTGGACTGGTAGACCTTCTCTGATGTCACCTCCGGATTTGGGTACCAGGGTACATCTTCTCACCCTCATGGCAAAGGACCAGCAGCTACAAATGAGAATGATGACTACGAGGAGGATGATGAGGAGGATCGGGAAATGGATGAGGATGATGACGACGAGGACTATTGATCCTTTTGGGGCGCTAGCTTAGGTCTTTTCCCTTTTTGGCGTTTTGATGCCAAAGAGGGAGAAGACAATGTTATCGGGATTCGCATGGGCTTGGAGATTGGATTTGGTTTTTATTTGCTTGTTATGTGAATGTCTAACTCTTATTTGTTATTTGTGTGAGGACTCTTATTTTCTATTTGTGTGAGGACATGTTTGATCCTATATTATTGTAGCTCGTGTGAGAACTATGTGTTTATATACTACCTGACGTACATATTTTATTTGTTTATCCTAGTGCACATAGTCAGGGGGAGCATTGTTATACACTGTCATATCTTATTGCAAATAATTCAATGCAAAATCACTTGTTGTCATCGAACAACAAAAAGGAGGAGATTGAAAGGACATTTACTGTATTAATCACTTTTGGCGTTCGTTAACAACTCGTAGATCATTTTACAGTATGCTAATGTCTATAGGTTGGTATAATGCAAAGTGAAAAGGATCTTGGCCTAAGAAATTTTCCATGCAAGAAGACGCAGGTTTATGAGAACTCTAGACCGGAGTCTCTGGTGTGGTCCGGAGTTTCCCCAGGAATCTCTGGAGGGGCATCCATAAAACTGCTTGGGACCTTCTGTATGGGAGTCCGGAGATCAACCGAAGACTGTCCGGAGTCTTCGGTCCAAGCCTCAGACCAAAGTCTCCGGTGTGGCTAGACCGGAGTCTCCGGTGTATGCGGACCAGAAACTATGAAGAGTCTCCGGAGGAGATTTTCCCAGGGGCGCTAGAAAATTCAGAGAGGTGGTCCGGAGCTCGGTCCGGAGATTGACCGGAGTCTCTAGTGTAGACCTAAGTCTCCAGTCTATAGGCCGGAGTCTCCGGTCTGACAAGTTCTCCAACGGTCAGAAAACGGTTCAGTGAAGGGGTGGCCTATAAATAGGTGACCTTATCCCCTTCCTCTAGCTGCTCGACCCACTCAAGAACACCATCCCCATTTGAGCCACCAAATCAACAAGATCTCTTCATCCAACCATCCAAAGTCATTGATCTTTGGAGAATCGAAGGAGGAGGCCTTGATCTACAGCTTCACCAAGAGAGATCTTCATTTCCCCCTCATTCACTTGAGGCCCCCCTTGCTCTAGTGTTTCTTTGGAGACCCTAGCTTTTTATTTGGTTCTTACAAGCTTGTCTTTGATTGTTTGACAGCTTGCTTGTATTTGGGAGCTCCTAATTAGGTTGTGGATGTGTGCCTCGAACTTGTTGTAAAGGTGTCGGCTTCCACCTCGAAGGTTGCCGATATAGTGGAAGATGTGAATCGAACCCTTTGGGGTGAGGTTCATGGGAGAACAAGGGAGGCCTCTCGTGGCATTGGTGGTTTGAAATCACCCCCTCTCCAAACGTAGACATACTTCCCCTCAAAAGGATGGAACTATGGGAAACAAACCCTTGTGTCTCTGTGTGCTCCACTTTGGTTACTTCTATCCTTTACCACACTTTACTTAACTTGTTCTTGCTTAGTGTATGTGCTAGTTTGACATATAGGTAAATTCACCTTAGTTGCATAATCTAGAGAATTTACCTTTTGTGTCAAACCCTAATTTGAAAAAAGATTAAAATTTGAAGTAGCACATATTCACCCCCCTCTAGGTGCCTATACAATCCTTTCATCTAGGTTTAATCGAACCTTGGGAAACAATGCTAAAAGGAATTTAAAAGGAGACGACTACAATACTTTGTTTTTTTGTTTTACCTTCGTTTACCGGACCAATCTAGTTTAGTTTATATCGTGGGTTGTTTCAATGGATGGAGATAGGACAGGGTGGAAGATCCCCTATAGTTGCACATCATGTGAGATAAAAGATAATAATATGCACATTCATGTATAAATTTTAATAGAGATAATCTTAGTGGGCAGCACATCCTAATATACTAAAGCCCCTGCGAGTCACAGGCAAAGCAATAGCCTTTTGATCCAACCAGTTGTACTACGAAGCACCGGGCTACAAGCAGCTATTAAGTGAAAAACACAGATTAAAGCCTTAAGAAGAGATGTTGCTGTTGTTCCCAAATAGGTCGCTAAGCGAAGACCGTACACCACTTTTTGTCATTGGGTTTCCTATGAGATCGTCGCTAGCCAAGTATCTCACCTCAAGACTTTATCAATCTCGGGGGTCTTGGGTACCTACAAGTCCAAAGATCGAGGCAAGAGACAAAAAACAAAAGATATAAATCCCTTATTCAAACAAAATACAATGCTCTGATTGATTAGATGCACATAATTTCTGTGAGGCTTCTCTCCAACCCGCGGCCCGTGAGGACTAGTCACTCATAAGAATAAGATCTAGGATAGAAAACATTGTGCAAAGTACTTAGATTGAAATCAAATATTCTTACAATGGTCGCTGAATCACAAGAAGATCTCAGGTACAAAGTAATGGCTATGGCTAAAGGAGAGTATGGAAGATGGAGGGGATGAACTATGGTGTGGATCTCCTTTAGTGATGTTGTGATGCAATCTGAGACCCTGGCGGCTGGGACCTTGAAATATATAGCGTATTTACGAAAATTGTAGGGTTTGAGGAGGCGAGGCCACTGTCACATGGTACGGGCAGTCCCTTCCCGTACCAGTGGTCGTTATAGACCCTAATGCCTGGTAATTGCTCAAGGATTACTTGGTCGTGTGGACTTCCTCAAAATCTTCATTTATGACTCCTGATTTCGCATTAAAAAACATGATTCCTTCACAACACAATTCAAAGCAATGGTTTGCATATCTTTACAATAATTAGTCATTAGTGGCAAGGCTAGAGAGATTCTTGTCAATTGCTTGACTAAAAACAATGTTTAAACGTGAAAAAAGATGGCTATTTTTAGAGACATCGCACACCGCTAACCTAATGTATGCTATAAGGGTTTTCCTTCTAGTGACTAGTGCAATCAATTTCGGCCGAGATGTGTAGCACTGCTTGAGAACCAAATGATAGGCATGATGTATTGTGTATCTCTGGATAGGAGAGACATGTCTTTTATAGGCACAAAAGGTAAGGAAAACATGCAGCGATAGGAGATGAAACGAGAACACAACTCATACACGGGGCATAGGTGGATCCTTAGCTCGGCTCATTCCCCCAACCCATGGAGCGCGTGTCGTGGAGAGGAAAGGCAAGGCAGGCGGCGGAGGATCGCATATGTTGGTATCTTTTTCTAAAGCTTCTACAAGTGGTAGAAGAGTTTCCCTTATAAGGGGGGTCCAACTCTCACTCAGGTAAATGCGTGACTAAACTTTAGTCTCGGCTCTTGTCGTGCATGCATGAGCCAAGTTGGACTTTGGGATTTTCCACTCGGGATTATCGGGTAAAATAAATGGGGCTGGCCCAATAATTCCAACACCCGTGTCCCATAACCTTGGCACAATGTATTCTTTTGGTTGATCTTGAGAAATAGTATCCTTCCTTGGGACAATATTCTTTGAAGGAGGGGAAAAGGTGATAAACCTGCAAATTTTGCGGGACAAACAAGTTGGTTGATCATCCTTTTCTACAATGCCATATTGCTTAGTTAATGGAACATTTTACAATGTGCTTTGGCTTTAGAGACATACATGTGAACACTCATGGCCTTTTCAGGAAGGAGGATAATAATCTACTAATTGTGATTATTGCTGCCCTATTTTTGGCAATTTGGAAATATGGAATGAAACTTTTGTTTCTCATAGCAAAAAACGCTTGAATGTCCCTTTTGTTTTTGTATAGATTGAGTTGCCTACATGTTTAATGCTTGGTCAATCTTGGTGACAAAACAGGAAAATACGAGGTGTTCAGATGAGGAGTAAAACGTTCAGATAACTTCCTAGTAGTCTGAAATGCTTGAAGCTGATATGAAGTAGTCCATGAATGGCCTTGCAGTGTTCATTTTTCTGTATATAGCGCTGATAAAATGTTGTGGCTGTGCCGCTGTGCCCTTGTTCAGTTTTGGGGGCACCGGAGCGTTTCCAGATGTTGCTCTCCTGTTCGTTCTTGTGCACTAGTTTGTTTTCCATGAGACCGGACTCTGATCAAGCGATCATCATCATCATCTTGAGAGTTGAGAGACAGATCGTCTACCAGCATTTCGTACTTTATTAGTAATTGGATTACTAGGAGAAACTGTCTCTACCGTATTTTGAGCCACCAAGAGTCTAGCTACGACCTGGGTTTGCACATAAATCCCATGACCCCTAGATCCGGGGTCCTCGACATTGGGGAACTTGTCTGGTCGAACCTTCCTCGAAACCTTGCACCAGTTGCATCTTTCTTTATCTGGTAAAGGGCAGCAGAATTTGTTTATGGTTGGCGCCACTTGCCAATAGCATTTTCATCAGTGGCCAGGCTAGGGCCCTGCTCCCAAAACAACGTGCGGATTGCTTAGATTACGAATCTGCCGTGCAAGCCCCCTGTCATACCGAGGGGGCGACCTTTAATCCTTTAAGTAATCATCTCCACATCGACATGTCGAGTTGTTTAGCCTGTCACTTGTTGCATTAGTACTGTATTTTATTGTTGAGCCGATAAGCCAAAGGTAGACAGGAGACTAGACTAGAGAGTAAATCTAGTAAAGCAGGGGTTGCCCCTCTTCACAATGTCCCCAACCTCCTGGCCACATCTCAGGTTCTCTCCTATACCTAACGAGCAGATGTCAGCCTGCCAAGTGCTGTTTGTCGAGCGGTTTGATCGGTTCTAGCATGGTAAGCAGCCAGGAATCTGTTACCTAATTACTAGGAAAACCTATTTCGAACCGCCGTATTATACGGTTGCATCTGTACTGTTCAGTACTGTCGTCTTCACGCAGTTGCAAGATGTTTCATTTATGCTTACCTGAATTCTTGGGAGCAAAAAGTATACGGTTCACTATTATGTTTGGTCCCATAAACTTAATATCCTACCTAGTATTTTACAACTGTAACTAATTTTTCGCCAAAAAAGATCACCTTAATTACCAAGATTCCATATGCATATTGTTGAATGTTAATCAAGTACAACAAATGACATGTACGTACTTAATAATGAACAATTAATGGTACAAAGTCTTCCCATATTATATAATATAAAGAAGGAAACGAAGACTATCAGAGAATCAACAGGGAAACAGGGGACAAATACTGAGTCCGCAATTCAGTCACTATCAGAACCCATCCAAAACCCATTCCGGAAAAGCAAGGAATCCATCCAAAACTATTAATCTACCCTTTACCCCTGACGAACTGCAGACAAATAAATGGTTACTAACATGTATGAATGCTCTGCATGTATCAGATTTCAGAATAGATCAGGTCAGATCTTTGCAGTAAGTGTTCTCTGATAAAATGGCTGGACTCTCTCAGCAGTTTGCAACAAAGTATATTGCAAGCTGCACCGAAACGTTGGGGTGCCTTGGGATTGGTAGCCTCCACGCTCCTGATTGATTAACAATGGCGTCACTATTTGTAATCCAACTGGCAATACATCTAACCGGCTGGCACATACTGTCTGTGTCCCCTTTGCTGCAACTTGCAGTTAAACAAACACACAAGCATCACACCCCGGGCGCGGGTACGTAAGATCGGTACCCGCGGTTCGCTAAAGCCAAGAAAGCCAGTTACAAAGCACAATTATAGTACTAGAGAAAACATTTTTAGAAAAAAAAAAACAAGGATATCAATCACATGGAAATTGAATGTCTATATATCTGTGTCCATACTGGCAAACTTATAAAAGCACAAATCATGTACTGTATAGTATTATAAAGCACTATCCTGGTACTAGAGAAAATATTTTCAGAGAAAAAAAGGAATAGTTCATATCAATCACATGGAAATTAATATCTATATATCTGTGTCCATGCTGGCAAACTTATATGTTCCAAACAAAAGAAAATGGGGATTCCCGTCTCAAGGCTAGGCCATAATTTGGCGGCAGATTCATCGGCTCGAATCTATTATGTGTGGAAACATTAGACGTATGAAAAGACCTTACAAAGCCTCTTGACTTAGAAACGGAACGAAACCATAAATTAGTACAGTAGTATTGTAGTACTATATTTTGATCGAGTTTGTACATACTGCACGCCATTGTGCTCGCCACCAGCTACCTCCTCAAAATTTAAAGTCCTCCTCCTGTCCTGTGAGTAGCAGCTTGACAGGGACATAGGTGGCTAGCTGCCTCCCCATCTCCTTCTCCATTTCCCACATACCTGCTGCTGCTGCTTCTTCTCGCGACCTAGCTAGATAGCGCGGAACGGAAGATTCAATGGCGTCGCCACGGCCCAAGGGAGAGTCCTTTGACTTCGAGGAAGCCATGGGATCTGCCTCCGCGTCCTACAGCCCTCCGGGAGGCGTCTTCGGCCTCTCTCCTCCCGACTCCTCCCAGCGCGACAGCCGGAAGAGAAGGTATGTGAGCTCTTGGTCGTATTTACCTCGTCGAGCTAGCTGTTCGTTGCTACTTGCTGCTTGCTTTACCTCCAACGTTTGAATCTCCCTAGCTACTTCTCCTGCCCTCTTGGATGAGCTAAGCGTTCTGAAACTGGATCCTGAAGCTGCCATGTTGATTTCCATTGCTTATCTTTCTAGTTTGTGGATTGAATCTGTCAAAACGTATAGAGACATTGATACTGTTGTGCCTTCTTCGGATGTATTCCAATATATAATGGCAAGATTTGGAAAAATTAAGGAAGAGCTAGAAAAATAGTACTTAACACGGTCAGAAACTGGTGGTGTACTAGTAGTCTCTAACCGGAATTGGAATACTTAAGATGTGTTGATGCATGTTCAAGAAAAAAGTATTGATGTACTAATGTGTATAATTTTTTCTAAAAGACTAGTGTATAGTTACAGCTTGAATCAATAGTCTGCTGCTAAAACAATGCTGAAAACACAGATGGTTGAGGTCAGCTGATAGCGTGTCTGCAGAGCCTAGACTATAGCAAAATGTAATGGAAAAAAGGACAATTAAACTGAATCATACAACGGCCGCTAGAACTTTCTTTTCTCTTGTATAATTCCTCTTGTGGGTCGAGCTATATTTCATGGGATCAGGTCAAAGCTGGCAATACATTGCCTATTTTTTCTCAGACCTTGGATGGAAATCCCACACCATGCTAAAGGTTATTGTGTAAACTTGTTGCCTTGCTAGGAGCTTCGTACTAATTGTATGTGCCAGCCATTTCTGGAAATTCTCCATAGTTCTAGCAAAAGATGCACATTCTCCTGTCAATGAAGAGCATTTATTTGGAGACTTTGGAACCTGAAGTCATATTTCTTTCCTTCTTTTCGAAGGAATTCCCTTTTATTTTCTATGCTTGTATATAGATCTTGGTCATAGTGGAGGGCTCCATCTTCTGAGAACCCTAGAGTATACCACTTGTAAACTGTTGTTCATGCACATTTTTGGCATGCTTATAAAAAAAGAAAAGGAGGAGGACATGTGGCTGGTCTAGCTACTTTATGACATTGCAGCACTTTCCTGAATACTATCTTATGACTCAAGAATCTGCTTTACTTTCCTAAAGGTTAAAGAAAAAACAGAAGTGTGGAGCAGATGGATCATTTTCTATAAAACACCAGTGATGTATACGAGCGGTTCTCATACTATGGAGTCCCTAGCTAGCTAATTAGCAGTTGTGCCAGTGATGTCCCTTGAACGAAACTTGGAGTATATATAGTTGTAATAGTAGTATTTAAATTCGCAAAAAAAGGTAATAGTAGTATTTCAAAATGGATTGATCCATGCACGAAACCTTGTCGTGTTTCTCTTTTTATCCTAGCTAATTACTATCTATAAATATACTGGTTTTGTACTTATCTTTTGGGAAATGTCTATCCTATTGGCTTGACACACTTTCACCCGATTTTAGGGAGTGAGAAAACAACTATTTGCAGTCTTATAAAATATGGAGAAGTGCATACATGTAAATTATGTTTCAAAAAAACACCATTTACGACTTGTGGAGAAAAGAGTAAATTTACAGAAACACACCTTCAAGTGTTGATGTAACAAACAACTAAGACTACAAGGGATTTAAACATATAGTTCAGAATTTACGACTAATGAGTTAGAAAAAACACAAAAGGTTGGTTAGTTGTTTGAATAAAAACTAGACAAGGAGGCCCCTCCTCTCATTGACTAAGTATTATGGCTTGGCTTTAGCTCGTCGTCCCCGTCGCCTTAGAGCGGCACCTGCTACGATCTCGCCTATTCGAGTCTAAACCTTGTGAAAAAAATCTCCTTCAACAGAACTTCAAAAGCCGGAGGGGAAGGGAGGGGGGGGGGGGGGGGGGGCTGACATGTGCTTAGCACCGCCATTGTTGCTAAGAACGGGAAGGAAGCGACTTTGTTGGTCGAGAACCGGAAGCCGATGTCGACCTGAGTCATCGTGCTAATGCACACTCAGTGACATGTGGGCCATACAGTTTATTTTACTCATTAACTGTAGTCTAAGTTAGAAAAAAAAACCTGAAGTTGTTGTTTCTAGTTTCACTAACCCTGAAGGTGTTTTTTTGGTGCAATTTACTAAAAAACACCGATTTAGCTATTTTTGTACATATCGTAAATAGACATAGTTTTTACCAAATACGCATGTTTGTATTTTTCACTATACATATTACATGTATGAAAATATCGTATGTATAGCCTTACATTTTAATTCTTCAGTTATTTTATATTATCTTTATCCGCATATACCAAACAGGCTTTACCATTCTGGGAGCATTCTGCAGACACCTGACTCGTTCTCCGTTTGACCTATATGAACATAAATTTCTGCAGGAAAGACAGACCTTCATGGGTCAAACATACCTTCACACCTCATTTTGACGGTCACTTGTGGAGAAAATACGGCCAGAAAAACATCAAGGACTCTGCCTTCCCCAGGTAATTTACCAGCTAATAAGACTATATTCATTAGCGATGTCAAGAAAAGAAAGTAAAAGTTGACTATGAATTGCTAGCAACTCCGTAGAATAATGTGCAAACCGTTAGTTTAGTTATCACTGTCATTGGAATAATGATGTTCAGGTCGCTAACAAAATGAACAAAGCCAAAATTACACTGATGCATACATGTGTAAACGGAAATGCAGGCTGTATTACAGATGCTCTTACCGTGAAGACAAGCAATGCCTTGCCTCGAAGCTGGTGCAACAGGAGAACGCCGACGATCCACCACTGTTCAGGGTCACCTACACGTACGAGCACACGTGCAACGCCGCGCCCGTCCCAACTCCCGACGTCGTGGCCGAGCTGCCGGCGCCCGCCGGTGATTCCCTCTTCCTCAGGTTCGACTCCACCGGCGCCAGCAACAACGGGGATATGCACCGGATGGAGCAGGAACGGCAGTACCTGCAGCCTATGGCGCCTGGGTGGCCGTCGTTGATGCTCAGCTTTGATTCCAATAGCCAGCCGCAGACGCAGCATGCCGCCTTCCCTTCCGAGCTGCCGCCGGTGGCGTCGTCGTCGATGCCGTTCTCGACGGACGGCATGTTGCGGGCACCCCCGCTGCCGTCGCCGTCGATGACAACCGACGGTGGAGGCGACAGATTTTCGACGTGGGACTCCTTGAGGTACGGTCTGAATGACCATGTGCACTTCGGCGACAATGGGTATCTCCCAGACAATGGTAACGATGATAATTACTGACAGTTACTGCCTATGCGTTCATACGTCACGAGCATAATTGAACTGTCATTATTTGGCCTGGAATTACGTAGAGTTCATACATATATATTCTTTGTGGCGGAGACATGCAGATCGATGTTTTATATACCCCTACTTGCTCTTTCCAGCTGAAGTATATAACTTCACTGTTATCCTTATCCTGCTTTTCGTCTGTTAGGGTTGGGCTATATATATAACAAGATTTAGGGGTGTATCTTGGTGCACGATTTCCGTTGAATTCGCCTGATTTAGATTTTGTATGATGGCAATATATAAAAATCAGGTTGCTTCATACAGGATGTTGTCATGTCACTCACATTCTACACTTTGCTGTCAGAAAAAAAAGACATTCTTTTAAAGAGTTCATAGCTTGAATTTTAGTCTACACTCTTTAATTTTTAAACTATCCATGTAGTAGTATGTTTTTTTACTTGACACATTTTAGTTTCAATGCAGAGAGTGAACTCATGATTTTATTTCAACAATATGTATCAAATATGGTTAACAGATTAGTAGCTTGGGAGAAGATAGCAGTGTTCTGAATAAGAAGGAACACTTCATCCAAAAGTTGACTCCAATGCAAAATAGTTTAGTTTATGAGCACTTCTTCAGACTCCCATTGGAAATCAGTTGCAAGTTACGCAAGATAAATCTTCCTCAATCCAAACCTAGGTACAACAAAAGATAAATGCAGAAAAGCACCAACGGTAGAAAGAACCTAACTTGTTATACCGAAGTGTTTTTTTTTTTTTTGAAATAGACGCTTTATTATTTATAGTAACGATTGCATCCGGTCTCTACATAACCAGGATGCACACAGCCAACAAAGAATATCCCAAAATAAATAAAGAAAAAATCTAAGTAATCATTACACAAACATCTGTTTAGCACGATGCATATAAAGATGGAAGATCAATCCGCAGATCATGCTGTCATCTATATCGGGAAAAAATATCTCTCGTCGTATCCTTCAAGTGTGTACATCCCTTCGTAAGTAGGTCTTAAAACTCCACACTTAGTAGAGATGACCATAAACGGAGAGTAGCCATACTCGGTAGGTAACTTGCAAGTTAGAAGACAATTTATTATTAAAAATCTTTTCATTTCTACGTAGACAAAGCGACCAAATAATTGGAAGCACTCCCACACTAAACACAATTACGTACTTATTAGTATTCCCATGTAACCAGTTACCAAATACATTGGCGACCGAACATGGGGGAGTTAAATCAGAAGCTACTTGGATGATTGGCCATATAGATGAGCGAATTTACATTGAAATAATACTTAAGTGCTTACTAATCCATCTCTGAGTCGTTCCCCTCACATTGCTCCCATAGGGCGATGGGGGGAACCCTAGATAGTGTCGCTGCCTCTAGCTCCTTCTCCTCCCCTGCCGTAGCCAGAGGGCGCGACTGGCCCTAGCCTGGCCGGCGCTAGCAGGTCCTCTCCCGCCTCCTCACCCGACAGTGACGGCCCATGCCGACTCTTTCAGGATGGGACGTGGTGTCACGATGTTGTTTCTCCACGGAGGGCGGTGTCAAAGATCTTGTACAGGAAGGTCAGTGTTGAATGGTGTGGAGACGGCCTTCCCCTCCTACGACTCGGTCCTTGAATATACTACGATGGTTGGAGGCGAGGATGGAGGACGGTGAGAGCTGGGACCCATCGAGATTGGGGCCGAGATGGCGGTGTCCTTATGTGTTGTTACCATGATGAAAGTGTCATTGCTACGAATCTCCCGCCTCATGCCGAGAGTCTCCAGGGTAACCCTAGATCTAGGTCTCCCGGATTGGGTTATGGTGGCGTTAGCAGTGTCATTCTCCCTCTCGAGGGCATTGTTTTGGAGCACTAGATACCTGGAAGGGACTTTTGGTGGATCGGTGTTTATCTACTGCGTCAATGACAGCAAGTCTTGGCAGTGTGGTGCATCGGGGTCTCGGTGACGGGCGCGTCATGTTGACCATGCGCAGGGCGGTGGCGCTGTCTGAGCCATGGTGGCATAGACGGCGGGCCTAACAAGTTCGATGCCTAGATCCCTATCTTGAAGATAGATGGTGGAAGATGATGGCAGCAACTTGTGGAGTGTGTGTGTTGGTGCACGTCGAGGATCTGTTGGATCAGTTTGTGCCCCCGGCTAGCTATTGGGTGGCCAGATGGGGCCTCCAGTTTTGTGATAATGTGTGTAGATGCACAGTCAAAGTGTTGGCTCCTACATGGCCATCCCCTTCATCTAGGTTGGAGTTGCAATTATTATCGTTAGATATTTGGATTCGGATCGATCTATGTATTCTCTTTGTAAGGTTTTGTTGAATAATAATAAAAGGTAGTGTGCATCATTTTGATGCAGAAGCCGGGGTATCTCCTCCATTTCAAAAAAAAGTAACAGTCAAATGGATGGTGCACTTCTAAAGAGGTGGAGTGAACCTTGAATACAAACATTAATTCTAACCACTTTCCTTTGCTAATTGAACAAAGAACTTCTAGAGGTCAGTGGCAGCCTTGTCAACTTCAGTAAGGACTGAGTTGATATCATATTTCATACCAGTCTCTCTCTCTCAGATAGTGCATCTTGAATAATCCTCCAAATCCGTTCGATGGTCTTGCACACATCTGTTCATTGGATAGTGCATTCCTTGCATGATACAAACATGATGATGAAATCTCAATACCTAGGTGGAGTCCAAATAATCAAGAAGCAAACAAACTTAGCATGGATTCGATTGCCGGTGTAGAGTTGCTTGTCGGCGTGTTGTTTTGGGTACGAAACATATAGCTCATTCCCAAACCCCAACACATTGGAACACATGTCTGGCTAGCCAAACACGGTTAATTAAAGCATGCTGTACATGGTACAATCCTTATTTCTCGTAATTCTGATAGGATTAAGAATAAACCAACCTCTCTCTATGTAGTAACATGTATATGTTATGATTTATCTCAATCGGGGAGTGTAGTACGTAGCTTCTGAATTTTTATTATATCTTTAGGAAGCATGAGCTCCATGTCTCCTCTCGTTTTCCTTCGTCATCTTGGCCTCGTAATCCTTCGTCGTGTACTTGATGATGTCCTCCATGAGCATGCTGCAGTGGAGCTTCTTCGGTTGCAGTGACATACAATTCGTGATCTCTGTAGAAAAAAGATATTTATCAAAGGTTCAAAGAATTCAATAGCTAGACTACTCATAGGGAAACATAAACTTGGTAACAAAATTGCAATACTAAACAATTAGCATGGTTGTTGTTTGCTAGCGTATGTTTGAATTGGAATGACAGAAAACAGAACATAACACTTACTATTGTTGCATAGTTAGGTCGAAGGTCACTTCCAAAGGCTTGAGATCCACGGCTTTAACAAATTGAATATTGGCATCACTAACATCATAAAATACATACAAGTGTTAATATAACTGGCATATATGATGTGAGGTAATACGTGATGTCTACGCACACTTCAATTCTTGTAGACAGTGTTGGGCCTCCAAGTGCAGAGATTTGTAGAACAGCAGCAAGTTTCCCTTAAGTGGATCACCCAAGGTTTATCGAACTCAGGGAGGAAAAGGTCAAAGGTATCCCTTTCAAGCAATCCTGCAATCAAGATACAAGAAGTCTCTTGTTTCCACAACACACCCAATACACTTGTCAGATGTATAGGTGCACTAGTTCAGCGAAGAGATAGTGAAATACAAGTAATATGGATGATTATAAGTGGTAATTGCAATCTGAAATAAATATGGCAGCAAGCAAACATGTAGCAGGACTGATTGTAAATGGTGTTTCAATGCTTAGAAACAAGGTCTAGGGATCATACTTTCACTAGTGGACACTCTCAATAAACACATAAATATCCTCTCTTTACTATTCTACCCTCAACTACTCTCCGGTTGGACGGTGTAGGGCTATAACATCACTCCTTAAAGTTCGCATTCCCCATCTAGGTAACCCCTCACTATCAGCTTGGGCGCTAGATGGTTCCAACAAACACCACAATTTTATAGAAACATCCAACTCAAATTATAACTCATGATAAGTATTTTTGCAACCTTTAGCCTAAGTGCCACACGGTGTGCACACTGTCAACTTCACACACGTGGGGATAAGTGAAGATTACATTAATTAAAGCACTTGAGTACCAGAGTAGCATCTACTTATTCAACTAGATTACAAAGCTCATGATCACAACAAGATCACGCATAGAGAGAGAGAGAGAGGGAGAGAGAGAGAGAGAGGGAGAGAGAGAGAGAGAGAGAGAGAGAGAGAGATGAACACATAGCTACCGGTAGATCCCTTATCCTTGGGGGAGAACTACTCCCTCCTTATCATGGGAGTAAGCAACGGTGATGGAAATGGCGGTGGAGTCGATGGATATGGCTCCGGGGGCAATTCCCCGTCCCAGCAGGGTTCCGGAACAGAGACTTCTGTCCCTTGAATCTCGTCTTTGGTGGTGGCGGTGCTGCGGAACTTTTTGTGCATTTCTGATCTGATACTTAGGGTTTCTGCCTCGAGGGGCTTATATAGGCTAAGGGGCAAGGTCGGTGGCTGCTCGAGGGGCCACACCATGCCTAGGCGCGGCCAGGGGTGGGCCCGTTCCTATGGATGGTGCGACCTCCTCGTGGCTCTCCTCCTCCTTCGCTTTGGACTCCATCTTGTGTCGGGAAAAATAGGAACTTCTGCTTTTGTTCCGTCCAATTCCGAGAATATTTCTTTACTAGCTTTTCTGAAACCAAAAATAGCAAAAACAGGCAACTGGCACTATGGCATCTTGTTAATATGTTAGTTCCAGAAAATGTATAAAAAAGCCTCAAAGTGTAGACAAAACATAAGATAGTTGATACAAAACAAGCATGGATCATAAAAAAATATAGATACGTTTACGACGTATCAATCATCCCCAAGCTTAACTTCTGTTTGTCTTCGAGTAGGTAAGTGATAAAAAGAATAATTTTTGAGGTGACATGCACCATCAAAATCTTGATCAAGGTATTGTAAAGCATTGATAGCTGGGATCATAGTACACTAAACATGAGCATGGAAGATATAGTTCTAACAATAAGACAAAGCAACTATGTTGCAACATGAAAAGGTTATAAACAAAAGATCATGAATAACAATGCATTGAAATACATTTGTTTGTTTCACATATAGAAAACATAGTAAGAGTGGTATTCAGCTTGTCCTTCATGGATTAGCAAAGCATAAATGCATAGGACACCTTCAAAGTTGATAAGGGTGACTAGATACAAATAATTTAAGAACAAGCAATACCAAAATTATGAATCAATCAATAAGTTTTGGGACAATGCACATTGAACTAATAATGACAACTATGCTCTCTTAATTGGTGCATAAAGATAGAATGTGGAGACTCAACAAAAAGTAAAAAGATAGGCCCTTCACAGAGGGAAGCAGGGATTTCAAGTTTCATAAAGAGCTTCCGAAAATTATGGTACTTACTAGCTTTGAGCTCTCATTGCCCCTATCATAAGCATCTTGAAGTGATTAAGGTTAAAGTGACACAAATATGAGTATATGCTTGACATATCATAAGTTGAAAATCTCATGCCCCTTGAGTACGAGTACCGAACCTCATGCTACTCAACTTTGGTCACAAGCAAGTTCTTGTCATTGTAAGTATATGTGTATCATAGAGAACCGCCAACAGGGTACCACTTGCCCCATGACATAGGATATATCCCATATCAAAATGACAAGGCAACATACAATGAGCATCTCAGCGATCTTTTTATTTTCTATTTGCATAGGTTTTTATTGAGGATGCTTCACAGAATGCTCATTATGGTTACGCTGTAAGTTTCCACCATGATTAGGCATGGCTTAGGCTAGCCGCCCAGGCATTTCTCTAACACATATACAAACTCCATGAGCTTACAAGCTCCCCTTTTATTTCACACTGTCGGGATCCATAAACAAAAGAACATGATATCAACTGAATAGAATAGGTGCAATGTTGAAAGCGTTCCCCATGACAACATGGTTCTGCTAATTCACAACTTATAATTTGCAAGCATATAAGCAACATAGATGGGAACAATGGTTCAAGTTTATTAAGTGCAAGGAAATAAAGTGTGCCATAAAGTTTGTGAGAGCTTTAATCACTAATTTTCACATATCAAAAGTTTAATTTGGAAGATAGATAAAAACATGAATATACTTGGAATGGTGTAACACACCATACATAGGAATTTATAGTGGACTATTTGGAATAACTTGTTTTCTTGGGAGTTGGATGCACGAGTAGAGCTTACTCATTACATGTGGAGGCTAGCAAAAGAATGGGAACGACCAACTAAGAGAGCAATAATGGCCATAATCATGCAGAGCGACAAAACATTATTAATCAAAGGATAAAATGATATAAAGTCAAAAACTAAATGATCATAAAGGCTAAGGTGACTGGTTCATAGTCTTAACATGGT
Organism: Avena atlantica; assembly: GCA_910589765.1. Taxonomy (NCBI): domain Eukaryota; kingdom Viridiplantae; phylum Streptophyta; class Magnoliopsida; order Poales; family Poaceae; genus Avena; species Avena atlantica. The sequence continues at coordinate 460,326,347 of OU342735.1, read as the reverse complement.
GTAAGCATGTGCCAAGTCAACCCAAATAAAGCATCAAAGAAGAATACGACAATATTATGCTTTTGTATGCTAAAACAACGCATGATTCTTTCAAGGCACATTAAGCAATATCAATTGTTTGAAACAAGTCATGCTACAGCAATAATGACTAAGCATATGGTAAAAGAAACATCTAACATGACATGATAAAGTCTAAGCCACAGTCAAAACAAGCTTCCTTTTGTTCCACCATAAGCATGAAACTTTCTACTCTTTTCCAACACCAATCGACTTATTTGAAACAACTCCCAAATATAATAATCAATAAAGATCAGAGAGCTTGTCTCACCTAAATACAAAGAAGAACTAAAAAGTTCTAAGCAAAAAAGCTGAAGAAAACTAAATCTAAACGCAGTGCTAGCAAAGGAGAACACTCACAGAACAATAAGAGTGCAAACTAGAGTGTTCTAAACAATGAAAATGGAGCGTGTCTCTCTCTCTCTCTCCAAAAGAAGTGTGCTGGGATCCAACCAACTTATTGTAGCAAACACAGAAAAAGAAAACTAAAAACAAAAACAAAGATGCTCCAAGAACAACACATAATGCATGAAGCAAAAAATATAGTATCTTGAAAGAAGATCTGGGATTTTTGTTGATGAAGAAGGGGATGCCTTGGGCAACCCCAAGATTTGATGCTTGTACCTCTTGAATATTTCTTGGGTAACATGGCTGGCATCCCCAAGCTTGAGATTTTGTCCATACTTCATCTCATCACATCATTCTGTCCCTACACTTGAAAACTTTCTTCATACAGAACTTCACACAATTCTTTATTAGAAAGATTAGTGTATGCAAGATAATAAACCTTTGGATTCAGTTTCAACTCAAGTAAATCAACCATTAAAACATTATATACTTTTGCAACTTCTTTTAAAATCTCAAGTGATAAAAAAGAACTCAAAAAGAAAGAGGTTGAGAGGCAAATGAAAATAGTGGCAGAAATATGTCAAACCAGAACAACAGGTAAAGATCGATTTTTTCAAAAATATTCTTTTGCTCAAATCGAAAAGTGCAAAACTAACGAAAGTTGGGTAATAAGATGGGGCATGCGCAAAACAAATTGCAGATCAATACGACGTTCTGGGATATTTTACAGCGAAGCACAGAAATCTGTTTCGGGACAACAACTTCCCCAAATCTTACTTCCCTCTCATTAGAGGCTATTCTTGGCAAAAAAAAACAAACAAAAAGGATAAGTAGAGGTTATTACAGAGGCAATAACTTCCAAGACTCAAAGTAACAAAAATAAACTGAAAGCAAAAATATAATGGGCTGTCTCCCAAAAGCTCTTTCTTCATAGCCATTAAGATATGCATGATAATTTTGATGATGCTCACATAAGAAATATGAATTGAAGTAAAAGAGAGCATCAAGAAGCAAATATAAAACAAATTTAAGTCTAATCCGCTTCCTATGAAAAATAATCTTGTAAAGAAACAAGTCGTGAAGCACAAAGCAATAAGCATAGGAAAGCAAAACAGGCGCAACTTCAAAAATTTCAACATAAAGAGGGAAACTTAATATTGTTGAGATACATAAAACCATGTTTCCCTCTCTCATATAACTTTCAATAGCATCATGAATAAAATTAACAATATAACTATCACATAAAACATTCTTATCATGAGCCACATTCATATAATAAATATTACTCTCCACATAAGCATAGTCATTCTTATTAATTATAGTGGGAGCAAATTCAACAAAATAGCTATCATTATTATTCTCATCACCATAATCATCAAATATAGGAGGCATATTGTAATCATAATTAATTTTCTCCTCAATAGTAGGTGGACTGAAAATATCATATTTATCATTGTAATCATCATATATTTGAGGTATAATATCATCATAAGCAATAGAATAGCTATTTTCCAAAATGTCTTCATTTGTAAACATATCATCATTGGAAGGGACATGGATAGTACTAATAGTACATCAATTATTAATATCATCATTTTCAGAATTGGTACCAAAGAGATCTCCAATACCAAAAGTAGCGTGCTTTTCCCAATCATGATCACTACTATAGGTAACGGGCATAGGAACATCATCGAGTTCAGACTCATCAGCAAAAACTATAATAGTATCAACATGCTTAGCAGAAAATACCATTTCCTCTCTCCTTTTACTCCTCTTCTTCTTCTTCTTCTTCTTCTTCTTCTTCTTCTTATTCTTCTTCCCCCCTTTAGGAGGGAGAGGCTTGAAAGGAAGCTTCTCCACATACCCTGGTTTATTTTTAAAGACAATAGAAGAAACTTTGGAGGATACCTCCTTTGTCGTTATCCCAATCTTCGGTATTGCTTTGAATTGTTTCAAGAATATCCCACTTAGCTTTGACCTCCTTACTTGTGAAGGATCCCTTGATGGTGCGTGGTAGCGCTTCGTTGGGAGACCCCAAGAGCAAGGTGTGATGATCATAGCAGCAAGTCTTCCCTCGGTAAGAAACCGAGGTTATAGAACCAGTAGGTGGAAGGAAATGACTCAAAGGTGTTGCTAGCAACTTGGAGGCCTACACAACACAAACTCAAGACTTTGCCCCGACGAACAGTGAGGTTGTTAATCTCACCGGTTGCTGAAAACAAAGGATTAACTGTATCGTGTGGAAGGTAATGGTGGTTTGCAGCAAGTAAACAGTAACATTGTAAGATATATCAATGGTAAAGATTGGACCGGGGTCCATAGCTCACTAGAGGTGCTCTCCTTATATAAACAAACATGGCATGTTGGGTAAACAAATTATAGCAGGGCAATTGACATGACTGAGCAAAGCATAACAATGCAATACAAGACATTCATTATCCTATGAGATTCGATTGGGCAATAGAACAAGATACATAGACCGCCATCCAACTGCATCTATAACTAGAAATCCACCTTCAGGTTATCATCTGAACCCCCTCCAATATTAAGTTGCCAGCAGGGCCGGTCCTGAGATTTTAAGGGCCCGGGGCGAAAGTAGAATTTGGGGCCCTAGAAGCACCAAAATAGCAAAAATATTTTTTGCGGAAAGGATTTCTGGCATTAAAATAAACATACGACAATACAAAGCATCACAAGAAAAACGAAAATTACAACAAAATCCTCGAGATGCCCTTCGTCTTTAACCTTCAGACCCGCTCCTCCCTAAGCCAGCCTGACATGGTTGGTTGCGGATATATATGGGATATCCTAGAAAATACTTAAGTGTATACAAAAATCAATACTTAAAGTGCATACAAAATCCATATAGATATGTAATGATGTATACAAATTGTTTTAAAAAATCCTTGTAACATTTGTAGCTACAAAGTTTGGCATGGTCGTGTCAGAGTTGGCGATGGGTTATCTCTAGCACCTGTCCACGAATGGGGATGTGACGCACACGAAAAACAATATATGGACACTTATATTCTTATTTAGCCATGACCTTGCATTTTCGCAGCTAGTTTCGATCAAAGAAATCAATCGCGTGATTGAGAAGAAAATGAGTCGGTTGCATGGGATATTTCCTATGTGAAATTTTTGGCAAAGATTGAGCCAGGTGGTCCACCCACTTTTTATAAATTAATATCCATTACTAAAGTAACTTCTAAAATATAGGTTTACATGATCCTAGCCCGACAGATTAACTAATAGGCATACATCGCTTATGTGATGAAATTCTACGGTGCTCAAATCGACCTCGTGTGTGATGTGTGTATAATCTCTCAACGACCTACATCAGCAAGTAGGCCCCACCCCACTTAATTTTTTCATAGCTAATTAAAGGAAAAAACTCAAGCTAATAGAAAAGGCCAAGCTAGAGTAAAAAGGCCCATGTTGTAGCCCAGTAGAAAATGCATAACGCTTCGTCCTCCTCCACCACACGAGCTCACCACCTGATGTAATGGCGCTACCGCTGCTGAATATCCTTAGCTATTTGGGACTTGGGGCCCCTTGTTTCCGGGGGGGGCGGGGCGGCCGCCCCTCCCGCCCTGCCCCAGGGCCGGGCCTGGTTGCCAGCAACAGATAACTTCTTTAAGAAAAGTGTATCAGGTAAACAATCCACTTGTTCCATGAACAAGAGACTGTTGTTTTCTCCCTAGTGGCAACATCACATCTACGACCTTAGAGATTTTTGTCACTTCCCTTAGATTAAATAGAGTCATGAACCCACTATCGAGCATAAATACCCCCTCTTGGAGTGATGGCGCCCACTACTTGTCGTGGGACACTTCGTTGGAAACCCCAAGAGCAAGGTATGAAGCAGCACAGCAACAAGTTTCCCTCAGAAAGAACCCGAGGTTATCGAACCAGTACGAGGAAGGAAACGTCACACAGGTATTGCAAGCAACGCGGAGACCTGCACAATACAAACTCAAGACTTTGCCCCAACGAATCAGTGAGGTTGTCAAGCTCACCGGTTTGTTGTAAACGTATGGTGTGGAAGAAGGATTAAACGTATGGTGTGGAAGATAATGGTGGTTTGCAGCAAGTAAATAGGTAACAGTGGAAGATGTATCAATGGTAAAGATTGGACCGGGTTCCATAGTTCACTAGAGGTGCTCTCCTTAGATAAACAACATGGCATGAAGGGTAAACAAATTACAGCGGGGCAATTGACAAGAACTGAGCAAGGCATAACAATGCAATTACTAGTCAGAAAGATCCTATGAGGCTGATTGGGCAATACAACAATATACATAGACCGCCATCCAACTGCATCTATGACTAGAAGTCCACCTTCAGGTTATCATTAGAACCCCCTCTAGTATTAAGTTGCAAGCAACAGACAACTGCTTTAAGAAAAGTGTGTAAGGTAAACATTCCACATGTTTCATGAACAAGAGACCGTTGTTTTCTCCCTAATAGCAACAACACATCTACAACCGAAGAGATTTTCGTCACTTCCCTTGGAAACTAGAGGCATGAACCCACTATCGAGCATAAATACCCCCTCTTGGAGTCACTAGCAACTACTTGGCCAAGATAGCTACTAACAACGGAGAGCATGCAAGATCACAAAGAACACACACATGATAGAATCATAAAGATAAAACCACGAATCAAACCAACATAATAATCTCAATATCCATCGGATCCCCGCAAACACAACATGCATGATTACAAATATATTAGATCTTGATTATGAATGGAGCTCACAAGATCTATACATGGAAGCACAAAGGAGGAGATACAACCATCTAGCTACTACATGGACCCATAGTCCAAGGTGGAACTACTCACGCATCATACCGGAGAGAAGGCCTCCGGGATGATCTCCCCTCCTGCTGGGTGCCGAGAAGAACTTAAGATCCCACCCGATCTAGGGACGATGGTGGCGGCGGCTACAAACGGTTTTGTGGATTTCTAATCGGGTACTCAGGGTTTCTGCATCGAGGGCTTCTTATAGGCGAAGGGGGAGACCGAGCCGGCGGCCAGAGGGGGCAAACCCTACCCAGGCGCGGGGTAGGGCCCACCCGGGTCTAGGGGGTTTAGCCACCCTGGCACGCCTCCTCGTCTCTCCTATGGACTTCTTGTTCCCCACAGAAAGTTATTGACTTTGAATTTGTCCCGTCCAATTCCGAGAATATTTCTTTACTAACTTTTCTAAAACCAAAAACAGCAGAAAACAGGCATCTGGCACTGTTGCAACTTGTTAATTGGTTAGTACCAGAAAACATGTAAAAAGCACCTCAAAGTGTGGACAAGTAAAGCAAAGTATTAAGTTGAGAAATACAACAATATACATAGACCGCCATCCTGTAGGGTTCGCAGCATAGAAAACAAAAAATTCCTACGATGGGAACAACTATGTACCAAGATCTATCTACTAGATACAAACAACGGGCGGATGTATATCCGTAGAGAACATACCCTTGAAGACCGACAAAGCTTAACGAGTCCAAACTCGTGGTTGATGTAGACGATCTCTTGCCGATCTCAAGATCGAGAGGAAGTCCTAGCGCCGCAAAACAGCAGCGCATCCGTGCTCGCACACACGTTCGAGGCACCGAGCAACCTCCGCCTCCTCGCTCCAGCGATGCAGCGGAAGCACAACTCTTTCTTGCCGAATAGCCACCGAGAACATGTATCTCGCTAGTCCGAGACCATGGGGGATAAATTCTAGAGGGGGAGAGAGACCCTTCACGAGGAGGTGTGAGTGAGAGAGAGGGAGGGGGATCCTTTTACAGGGAGAGGGGGCACCCAAGGGGCCATGCGCCCAGCCGCGGGGCTGCCCCCACCTCTTCCACATTAATGTGGGTGTACACTCCACTCACTCAAATGCCTTTCAATTCCCTCCACTCAAAAACCCACTCAAATTCCCATTAAATTTCCACCAAATTTAATGCAAACTCTCATTAAATAAAACTCCTTTTATTTATTCAAAATTTTGTCAATTAATTTAATGACAAACATTCACATATAACCCCTTGCTAGTATTTCATTTCACATGCAGAAACACTTTCTGCAATTTCACCCAAAAACCCGTTTCGGTATCTAGTGAAATAAATTCCTGCGCTTGTTATTCTTCTCGGCATGAAACTTTTGCTCCAAATGGATGTCGGCGTCTCTTAAGTGTGTCACCCTACGGTTCGCGAATAATGCGGACATGATCGAGACCCCTCTCAGATCAATAATCAGAAGCGGGATCTGGAGACCCATACTGACTCCCACACATTCAACGATGACTTTCTTGTGATCGTCGGAACCTTTTACACTAGTATCTTAATCCTTTTGTTTCGCGATATATTACATGTCCGAGATTCGATCATCGGTATCTCCATACCTAGTTTGATCTCATTACTGACATGTACTCTTTTCTCGTTCCCGTGATATAACATTCTAGTGATCAAATCACTTGCTTGCAAGCTAATCAATGTGATATCACCGAGAGGGCCCAGAGCATATCTATCAGTCATCAGGATGAACAAATTCCACTCTCGATCCATGGGCCTCAACATAACACTTTATTAATTCTGAATCCATCTTTATGATCACCCAGTTACGGTGTGACGTTTGATGTTATCAAGAAACTCTTCTAGTGTTAGTGATTGACATGATCTCATGGTCTAAGGATTAGGATCACTTCGTAAGTTGTTATAGCAATATAAACTCAATGACTTTGATCGTAATGCTATACTTTAGATGAATGTTCATCACATCATTACACTAATGTTGTGACCTCGTTATTAACAACTCCAATGTCCATGATCAGGAAACTTTGATCATCTTGTTAATCAACGAGCTAGTTTATAAGAGAGGCATAACTAGGAACTTCCTTTTTGTTTATTAAACACACATGTATTAACGTTTCCATATTAATACAATTATAGAATGCAAAATAAACATTTATCATAAATAAGGAATACGATAATAACCACTTTATTATTGCCTCTCGGGCATATTCCCTTCAGTCTCCCACTTACACTAGAGACAATAATCTAGTTTGAAAACTTTGTGTATTGAACACCTATGGCTTTCTGGTGTTCCATATACGCAATTGCAAGTGGTTAACATAATCTACGGATCTGACGCTTCAGGTCCGTGTGTATTTGCATGTCTTTGTGTCTTCACGCATCACTCATTCTCCAATGAGATGGCATTGTATAAATTGGTCTTTCGGTGAGACCTTTAGTTCCTTGGGGTTAAATCATGTCGATACTATTGTCATACAATATATATTTAGTGTTAGCCCGTTGCGAACCACACCTTAGTTTGATAACAAACTTCTTGACACAAATTCCCTCCTTTCCTGCTACTATAGCAGTCATATACTTAGCCTTTTTGTTGTAGTATTCGTCACAATGTCTTATCTATGGATTTCATCCAAATCCATCATGGAATCTTCTTACCATTACATTGTGCCACCCATAGTTTAAATTGAGATAAACTTAATTTGTATTGTGACAAAACTAGTATCAATGTAACGCTTTACAATGAACTATTTGTAATTGTTTGTCACCTCTACACAAATATATTCTTAGTTCTTCCAAAAGATCATAAGAATTTCCTTACTATTGTCCAATGATCATTTTATGATTCATTATGGTATATGCTCATAACACTTAGAGCATAGGACATATCTGGATGTGTACATATCATGGTATGATTGATCCAATCATTCTTGTGATTTTACTCATCAAGTGTCAAAGCACTTGAATCTTGTTTCACTTATCAAGTGTCGATACACTTGAATCTTGATTCAATTCCTTTCCATGCGACAAGAACTGTTTCTTGTTGTTTCTATATTGAACTCCTTCAATATCTCATATTTGTACGTTTGGCACAACCATATTGGCGTCATAGTCTATCCACTATAGACATTCACGCTAAATATTCGGGTTTTGCCTAAGTTTTTCATCGAAATGAAATTATTAACCTTTGTCAATAAAAGATACATCATTTCTAATCAACAAGATGTCCTCCACATAATGTATTAGAAATATGTCTCAGCGCTCCCACTTAATTTCTTGCAAATGCAAGAATCTTCATCGTCTCCTGATGAAAAACTCCTTTTTCATCATGGTGAAGAATCCAACTCCGCGATGCTTACTTCAACCATTGAAGTTTGTATGCCCCTTTTAGCATCCTTTGAATTAACAAAACCCTTTGGATCGTGTCATGTACACGTCCTAGGTAACCATTCTACTAAAAGAACTTTGTTTTGTTTATTCATCTACCATATACCAAATTATATGTAGTGGTTGCTACTTTAATCCGTCCAGACTAAATATCGCTATGAAAGATCAAATCTTGTCATAGTCAACTCCTTGAACATTGTCGTAAAATACTTTACGACATGTCGACTATTTCATAGATGTGAAACATCCATGTCTGTTTCTTTATAGATCCAAATACGACCGATAGGTTTTTACACCTTTCCGGAGGGTCTTCCAAGTTCAAAACTTGATTTCTCGTGTATGGAACTATCACGGATTTTATGGATTCAAGCCATTTGACGGAGTCAGGGCCCATCATCGCTTCTTTGTATATAGTCGGTTCATCATTGTCAAACAATAATGATTTACTCTCAAATCTCATCATTTGATTTGTTTATCCGACCGACTTGGTTCAATAAGAACTTAGATCTCCGTGACCACAACATTTGAGGCACATAAGCTATGAGCATTCTGGCAGCCTCCGGAACCATTTCCGGCGCTGCGCAACTCAGCACATTCAGCTAAGGTTTGTTAACCTTATCAAAGTTCTATTGTCCTCCCACTTAACTTTTGCGAAAAATTCCTTCTTCAAGAAACTTCACGTTTCAAGAGACAAACCCTTTTGTCCTTGGTGTTATGGAGGAATAACCAATTGTTATTCGAAATAACCTACAAAGACATGCTCATCCGACTTTGGTTGTAAACATCTTACTTATGTTTAGCATACCAAAATTTAAGAAATGACAACTTGGGTTTTACCCCAAACCATAACTCCATGGTGTCATTTCAACAGATCAAGATGGAGCTCTTTTCAGTGTAAAAGTGGAAGTCTCTAAAGCTTTAATCTTTTAAAACATAATGGCAGTTTTATCAATAACACCTTTGATCCAACCATGTCAAACAAGGTTTCATTACAAATCTCAAACACTCCATATTCCTATGGTGTTTCAGGATATGTAAATCTAGGTGTTTTGCTAAACTTGCAACTCAAATAAATCCCTTTATGATAAAATCATAATTCATTTATTTTCTTGTTACACTTGTAACTCAAACAAATCCCTTATGATAAAATCATAAACCATTTATTTTCTTGTTAGAATGATTTTCCACTTCATCTTGAAAGTATTTGAAACGTTTTTAAAATATTTCATACTTGTTTCTCATTAAGTGAATATTCACTCAAATTTTCGGAGAAAGCATATGAAGTTGAAACCCATCGCTTACGACTACACATAATGGACCACATACATCGATATGTATAAATTCCAATATTTTAGTCGTTTGTTCTTCTTTGGCCTTTGAACAAAGTTTTAATTATCCCGAGGAAAGTCTCACAAGCGTCATTTGATCAAATCAAAGACTCCAAAAATCCATGAATATGGAAATTCTTCATGTTTTATTTCCAATATAATTTAAACGGCGATGTCACTTCGTAAGTGATCTTCCAATCATTTGTCTTGCGACATTTTAACATTAGGCTTTATGGATGTGATTTCTCCAACTAGATTTGTAAATCATCCATCCTATATGGAATAAGGTAATTATTTGAACAACCTTTGTTCTCATAATACCTGATTCAAATAACAATTATTAAAACAAATCTTGAAGTCAAGCTTTGATGTCAACGAGAAATACAAACAACGGTTTGTTTGTTTTCGATGAACATCATCACATATTCTCTTGCTAGTTACTTAGGCCATTGTGGTTCATGAATTACGTTGTTCCGTATGAAATTTCATACCAAACAATTCGGTATCCAATACCCTAGAACCACATTGTTTAATAAGCAAAGAATACAACCATAACATGTATATCATCTAGATACCTAAATTGGATATTTCTCATCTTTTCTTTTCTGCCAAGTATATTTATAGATTCTCTTCCAGCATTTCCTTTTCCTTTTAAAAGAATCTATCAACATCAATAGTGGCGCCATATACATGACACATAGTCCAAAGCATGTATATTCAAATAATAATACCTTTGGACTTGCACTTTGAGGTAGATCACCATCATCAAAATGATTGGTATTCTTTTAAAATCTATTCTTTAGTAATCTTTTAGTGTAGTAAACATTTTACATACATATTCTATTCACCCTTATCATGACGACATTCATGACAAGCTACTGTAGCTTATAAAGGCGAATCATGAGTATAACATTACTTTCCAAAACCCTTTTGGATGATTAGGATGTCTAGCATCTCCAACCTTCGTAAATTCTCATCCAATATGAGAACATATATTATACTCTATCATATTGCAACCAAAATATTGTTTCAGATATCGTTATATCTGCCACACATGATGGTTTCTGAAACAATTCTTTCAGCTCCTAGATAAACTTGATATTAAAAACAATCAAGAATCGTGGAGGCAAATATGATACTTAAGATACTAACACTGGAATTGTTACTCTCGATTTAATACTAACTACTAAATTTCACGGAGTAAATAAAGTTTGCTGAAAGTTTGCAATAGGACTCTAAATTTTAGATTGACACTCAACACAATACGATATCAGTTCGTAAAGTATATATCCAAAATTCTATAGCTCTATTATCTCAATTACAACTATGCATAAGGTGGTGAACGAATGTCAATGACTACAACAAATTATGCAAATTCACTTTGATTTAATTTATGATAAATTGAGTTCTACTAATCCAAATTATAAATGAACTCCCATTCAAAAACGACATCCCTCGTGTCTTTTTGGTGATTACATGAACCAAATCCACTACACCAAGTCCGATCATCACGTGAGTCGGTGTAGCTTCAAAGGCGAGCATCCATATGGTCATCATATCAAAAACATATGACTCATGCTTAACCTTTTGGTCCGTGTTCCGAGGCCATGTCTGTACATGCTAGGCTCGCCAAGTTAGAACCTTAGTATTCGCGTGGTCTTACACCCGAGATATGCTCGTGGATTCAAGTACACCCGATCATCACGTGATGTCCTGAAGCGACGAAACATTGTCGGTGCATACTTAAGGAAGAACACATTTTTATCTTGATATCTAAATGAGGGATCATCTTATTATGCTAATAAAACGCCAAACAAGCAATATAAGATGCAATCAAAACATCACATGTTTATAAGTGAAATGATATGGTTCCCGCATATGATCTCCATCATGTGCACCGTGGTATGATCTCTATCATACCTTTATGTGTAAGGCCAAGGTCTATGGAACTTACATGCTATGTGTGTTGTAAGAGTATCATCTCATACTTCTACTTACAACATCACCATATCATAACACTAGCCTAGCAACAATCTAAACTAGACGCCTCTAATTTATCCATTGCAAGTTTTACGTGGCTTAGGGATTTCGAAGATAGAACCGTTCTTACCTACGAACATGAACCACAACGAGGATAACAAAATTGTTGACAACTCGTTGCAAATTAGATATTGACTATACTAGGAGAGACAGACACCCGCTAGCCACTTATGCAAAACTAGTTGCATGTCAAGCGTGGAACAGGTCTCATGTGCGAGGACATGTAAAGTTTGTCCGGGCCGCTTCATCCCACTATGCCACCAATATCCAAAGTACAACTAAGAAGCAATAAAATGATCATCATTGCCCACATACTCATATGTGTACTACCCGTGCAAAGTATCTACGCATAGATCCGGCTCTGATACCACTGTAGGGTTCGCAGCATAGAAAACAAAAAAAATTCCTACGATGGGAACAACTATGTACCAAGATCTATCTACTAGATACAAACAACGGGCGGATGTATATCCGTAGAGAACATACCCTTGAAGAACAACAAAGCTTAACGAGTCCAAGCTCGTGGTTGATGTAGACGATCTCTTGCCGATCTCAAGTTCGAGAGGAAGTCCTAGCGCCGCAAAACAGCAGCGCATCCGTGCTCGCACACACGTTCGAGGCACCGAGCAACCTCCGCCTCCTCGCTCCAGCGATGCAGCGGAAGCACAACTATTTCTTGCCGAATATCCACTGGGAACATGTATCTCGCTAGTCCGAGACCATGGGGGATAAATTCTAGAGGGGGAGAGAGATCCTTCACGAGGAGGTGTGAGTGAGAGAGAGGGAGGGGGATCCTTTTATAGGGAGAGGGGGGCACCCAAGGGGCCATGCGCCCAGCCATGGGGCTGCCCCCACCTCTTCCACATTCATGTGGGTGGACACTCCACTCACTCAAATGCCTTTCAATTCCCTCCACTCAAAAACCCACTCAAATTCCCATTAAATTTCCACCAAATTTAATGCAAACTCTCATTATATAAAACTCCTTTTATTTATTCAGAATTTTGTCAATTACTTTAATGACAAACATTCACATATAACCCCTTGCTAGTATTTCATTTCACATGCAGAAACACTTTCTGCAATTTCACCCGAAAACCCGTTTCAGTATCTAGTGAAATAAATTCATGCGCTTGTTATTCTTTTTGGCATGAAACTTTTGCTCCAAATGGATGTCGGTGTCTCTTAAGTGTGTCACCCTACGTTTCGCGAATAATGCGTACATGATTGAGACCCCTCTCAGATCAATAATCAGAAGCGGGATCTGGAGACCCATACTGACTCCCACACATTCAACGATGACTTTCTTGTGATCGTCAGAACCTTTTACGCTAGTATCTTTATCCTTTTGTTTCGCGATATATTACATGTCTGAGATTCGATCATCGGTATCTCCATACCTAGTTTGATCTTGTTACTGACATGTACTCTTTTCTCGTTCCCGTGATATAACATTCTAGTGATCAAATCACTTGCTTGCAAGCTAATCAATGTGATATCACCGAGAGGGCCCAGAGCAGATCTATCTGTCATCGGGATGAACAAATTCCACTCTCGATCCATGGGCCTCAACATAACACTTTATTAGTTCTGAATCCATCTTTATGATCACCCAGTTAGGGTGTGACGTTTGATGTTATCAAGAAACTCTTCCAGTGTTAGTGATTGACATGATCTCATGGTCCAAGGATTAGGATCACTTCGTAAGTTGTTATAGCAATATAAACTCAATGACTTTGATCGTAATTCTATACTTCAGATGAATGTTCATCACATCATTACACTAATGTTGTGACCTCGTTATTAACAACATCCAATGTCCATGATCGGGAAACTTTGATCATCTTGTTAATCAACGAGCTAGTTTATAAGAGAGGCATAACTAGGAACTTCCTTTTTGTTTATTAAACACACATGTATTAACGTTTCCGTATTAATACAATTATAGAATGCAAAATAAACATTTATCATAAATAAGGAATACGATAATAACCACTTTATTATTGCCTCTCGGGCATATTCCCTTCACATCCAACTACATCTATGACTAGAAGTCCACCTTCAGGTTATCATTCGAACCCACTCCAGTATTAAGTTGCAAACAACAGACAACTACTATAAGCAAAGTGTGTAAGGTAAACAATCCACTTGTTCCATGAACAAGAGACCGTTGTTTTCTCCTTAGTAGCAACAACACATCTACAACCGAAGAGATTTCTGTCACTTTCCTTGGAAACTAGAGGCGTGGACCCACTATCGAGCATAAATACCCCTCTTGGAGTCACTAGCAACTACTTGGCCAAGATAGCTACTAACAACAGAGAGCATGCAAGATCAGAAACAACACAGACATGATAGTATCAAATAGACAAAACCATTAATCAATCTGACATAGTAATCTCAATATCCATCGGATCCCCGCAAACACAACATGCATGATTACAAATAGATTAGATCTTGATCTTGAACGGAGCTCACAAGATCTATACATGAAATCACAAGGAGGAGATACAACCATCTAGCTACTACATGGACCCATAGTCCAAGGTGGAACTACTCACGCATCATACCGGAGAAGAAGGCCTCCAGGATGATCTCCCCTCCGGCAGGGTGCCGGGAAGAGCTTCAGATCCCCCCGATCTAGTGACGATGGCGGCGGCGGCTATAGAAGGTTTCGTGGAGTTTTGATCGTGTGCTTAGGGTTTCTGCATCAAGGGCTTCTTATAGGAGAAGAGGCGAGGCTAGGAGGCGGCCAAGGGCCCCACACCCTACCTAGGCGCGGGGTAGGGCCCACCCGCGCCTAGGGGGTGTGGCCGCCATGGTCTGCTTCTCCGTCTCTCCTCTAGACTTCGTGTCGCCCACGGTAAAATATTGACTTTGGCTTTTGTCCCGTCCAATTCCGAGGATATTAATTTTCTGCCTTTCTGGAACCAAAAACAGAAGGAAACAGGCAACTGGCATTGTGGCAACTTGTTAATAGGTTAGTTCCAGAAAAGATATAAAAACACCTCAAAGTGTAGACAATGCAAAGCAAAGTAGATACTAAACAAGCATGGAGCATCAAAAATTATAGATACGTTTCCGACGTATCAAGCATCCCCAAGCTTAACTCCTGCTCGTCCTTGAGTAGGTAAGTGATAAAAATAATAATTTTTGAGGTGACATGCACCATCAAAACCAAGATCAAACCATTTGCAAGCATTAAAAGCTGGGAACAAAGAACTCTAAACATGTGCATGAAAGATGGAGTTCTAACAATAAGACATAGTGACTAAGCATGCAACATGAAAGGCTACAAACAAAGATCATGAATAACATGCATTGAAAAAGTTTGTTTGTTTCACATAAAGAAAACATGGCATAATGGCATTCAGCTTGTCCCTCATAGAGTAGCAAATAGATGCATAGGACACTTCAAAGTTCACAAGGGTGACTAGAAACAAGTAACACAAGAACAAGTAATATCACAATATGCATCAATCAGTAAGTTTCGGGACACTGCACACAGAATGAAAACTATGATCTCTTAATGGTGCCTAAAAGTAGAAGGTGGAGACTCAAATAATGGTGGAAGAAAGGCCCTTCACAAAGGGAAGCAGGGATTTCAAGTTTCAAAAAGAGCTTTCAAAAATTATGGTACTTGTTAGATTTTAGCCCTCATTGCCCCTATCATAAGCATCTTGAAGTGGTTAAGGTTTAAAGTGAACAAACTATGGAGTATATGCTTGACAAAGTATAAGTTGGCAATCTCAAGTCCCTTGAATACGAGGGCCAAACTTCATGCTACTCAACTTCAGTCACCTGTAAGTTCTTGTCATTGTAAGTACATGCGTATCATAGAGAACCGCCAACGGGGTACCCCTTGCACATGGTACATGAGCTATCCCATAACCAAAATGACAAGGCAAGAAGACAATGAGCATCTCAGCGATCTTTTTATTTACTATGTGCATAGCTTTTTATTGAGGATGCTTCATAGATAGCTCATTATGGTGATGCTGCAAAGTTTCCACCATGATTAGGCATTGCTTAGGCTAGCGGCCCAGGCATTTCTCTAACACAAAATATATACTCCATGGACTTACAAGTTCCCTCTTTATTTCACACCGGTGACATCCATAGACAAAAGAGCATGATATTAACTAAGTACAAAGTACAAGTGCAATGTTGAAAACGTTCCCCGTGATAGCACGGTTCTGCTAATTCCAATGTATAAGTGCAAGCATATACAAAATAGACGACACAATGGTTCAAGTTTATTAGGGGCAAAGAATATAAAGTGTGCCATCAAGTTTGTGAGGGCTTTAATCACTAAGTTTTCACATAACAAAAATAGTTTTTAATGGGAAGATAGCTGAAAACAAGAATATACTTGGAATGGTGTAACACACCATGCATAGGAGTTTATAGTGGACACTTTGTAATAACTGGGTTTCTTGGGAGTTGGAATCATGAGTAGAGCTTACTCCTACAAGTGGAGGCTAGCAAAAGACTGGGAGCAACCAACTAAGAGAGCAATAATGGCCATAATCATGCAGAGAAACAAAACATTACTAATTAAAGCATACAATGGTACTACAAGTCAAGGACTAAATGATCATAGAGGCTATGGTGACTTGTTATAGACATAACATGGTGTGAGCATGTGCCAAGTCAACCAAAATAAAGCATCAAAGGAGAATACCACAATACTATGCTTTTGCCTGCTAAAACAATGCATAATTCTTTCAAGGCACACTAAGAAATCCCAATTGTTTGGAACAAGACATGCTACAAAAATAATCACTAAGCATAAGGTCAAAACAACACCTATAATTTTCATGCTAAACTCTAAGTCACAGTCAATGCAAGCTCCTCTTGCACTTATCGAGCAAGAACTCCCTACTCCTTTCCAACACCAAGAAACTTATTTGAAACAACACAGCGAGAACGGGGATCCAAACTACTTTATTCAAGCAAACTAAACAAACCAAATGAAAACTAAGACGCTCCGAGAACAACACAACAGTGCATGAAACAATAAAAACGAAGTGTCTAGACAGACCTGTGCTTTTTATTGATGAAGAAGGGGATGCCTCGGGCATCCCCA
Source organism: Avena atlantica (assembly GCA_910589765.1). Lineage (NCBI taxonomy): Eukaryota > Viridiplantae > Streptophyta > Magnoliopsida > Poales > Poaceae > Avena > Avena atlantica. Next base: position 460,309,302 of record OU342735.1, on the reverse strand, counting down.
AGCTTTGACGCTTGTACCTCTTGGATATTTCTTGGGGTGACAAAGGGGTGGCATCCCCAAGCTTGAGCTTTTGTCCATTCTTCATCTCATTACATCATTCTCTCTCTACACCTGAAAATTTTCCTTCATACAAAACTTCACACAATCTTCATTAGCAACATTAGTGTATTCAAAAGATAATAGACCCTTGGGTAAAGCTTTGGAACAGCAAGACTTTTCACTAAAAACACATGCTACTGTAGAAACTCCTTTAAAAATCTCAATTCACCTAAAGAGAACTCAAAAAGGAATCAATAAGAAGCAAATGCAAATAATGGCAGAAAACTGTCAAAACAGACCAGCAGGTAGAAACCGATCTTTTTGAAAATCTTATGTTGCTCAAATCAAAAAGTGTTGAACTAATGAAAGTTATCTAACATACTGGGGGATTTATTCATAAATTTTTAGCTCAATCCAATTTACAGAGACTCCTCATGAATTGTTTTGGTGGAGGACAGAAATCTGTTTTGGGACAGCAACTCCCCAAATCTCACTTTCCTCTCATTAGAGGTCATTCTTGGCACAAAAACAAACAAAAAGGATAAGGAGAGGCTATTACTGAAGTAATAACATCCAAGACTCAAGGAAACTCTTGGGTTATCTCCCAACAAGTACTTTTCTTTAATGCCTTTAAGTTAGGCACAAGAAGTAAGAAGAATCTAGTATTTTCAAATGAAGAATTTAGATCAATACTTGCAAAGTCTTCAACTATGAGAGGTATATCATCCAAATGAGTCTTGGAGGATCCCTTCTCATTTCTATTTGTTTTACTACTTTCATCAAAAGGATTTTTAGAACAATCCAACCAAAATTCTTTTCAAATGCCTCATGCATTCCAACAAGCTTAAAGGGTATAGGTATCTTAAATTCCTCTATAGGATTGGTTTTATCTGAAGTACCCACAACATCTACGGATGAGCCTAGCATGTTAAAACGCTCAAAGACCTTTTTGGCTTCCTTAGCAACATCATGGAAATCTTTTAGTAAAGTTTCAAGAATAAATTCTCCCTTTTCAGCATTCTTTTCTTTCTTTAGTTTTAGGAACAAAATTTGCATCATGGGGTTAAGGCTAACAAACCTAGCCTCCAGCATATGAACTAAAGAAGCTGAAGCAATCTCATAATTAGGAGCAAGCTCTGCTATAGATTTATCCTCAATATCCTCATGCTTGCTAGCATAATTAAAGAATTCTTCAATATTATCATTCCCAATTATGGAACCACTACCTATTGAAAGGTCTTTCAGGGTGAACTTGGGGAGCAACATGGTGTTCTCAGCAGAGTTCATTTTGGCAAAGGTGGGCAAGCCAAAATAGCAGCAGCAGCTAGAGCAGGAACTAATTTTTTTGTGTTTTGAATAAAGAAAGCAAACCAAACTAAACTAATTTTTTTGGAGTTTTTGAAAATAGGCAAACAAAACCAAGCAAAAGAAACTAAGCAAACTAAAAACAAATTAAAGAGAAAGGAAGTGAAGGACTCCCCTTGTGAAGACGTCCTTAGCCTCCCCGACAACGACGCCAGAGAACTTGATGGCTAACGTGGAGCCTATTGGGAACCCCAAGAGCAGGGTGTGAAGCAGCACATCAACAAGTTTTCCCTCAGTAAGAAACCGAGGTTATCGAACCAGCAGGAGGAAGGAAACGTCACACAGGTGTTGCAAGCAACGCGGAAACCTTCACAACATAGACTCAAGACTTTTCCCCAATGAATCAGTGAGATTGTTAAGCTCACCGGTTTGTTGTAACAAAGGATTATACGTATGGTGCGGAAGGTAATGGTTTGCAGCAAGTAAACAAGTAACAGTGGAAGATGTATCAATGGTAAAGATTGGACCGGGGTCCATAGTTCACTAGAGGTGCTCTCCTTAGGTAAACAACATGGCATGAAGGGTAAACAAATTACAGCAGGGCAATTGACAGGAATTGAGCAAGGCATAACAATGCAAACCAGACAAAAATATCCTATGAGATTCGATTGGGCAATACAACAATATACATAGACCGCCATCCAACTGCATTTCTGACTAGAAGTCCACCTTTAGGTTATCATCCGAACCCCCTCCAGTATTAATTGGCAAGCAACAGGCAACTTCTTTAAGCGAAGTGTGTAAGGTAAACAATCCACTTGTTCCATGAACAAGAGACCGTTGTTTTCTCCATAGTAGAAACATCACATCTACAACCGAAGAGATTTATGTCACTTCCCTTGGAAACTAGAGGCATGAACCCACTATCGAGCATAAATACCCCCTCTTGGAGTCACTAGCAACTACTTGGACAAGATAGCTACTAACAACGGAGAGCATGCAAGATCACAAACAACACAGACATGATAGTATCAAATAGACAAAACTATTAATCAATCTGACATAGTAATCTCAATATCCATCAGATCCCCGCAAACACAACATGCATGATTACAAATAGATTAGATCTTGATCATGAACGGAGCTCACGAGATCTATACATGAAAGCACAAGGATGAGATACAACCATCTAGCAACTACAGGGACCCATAGTCCAAGGTGGAACTACTCACGCATCATACCGGAGAAGAAGGCCTCCGGGATGATCTCCCCTCCGGCAGGGTGCCAAGAAGATCTTCAGATCCCCCCGATCTACAGAAGGTTTAGTGGAGTTTTGATCGGGTGCCTAGGGTTTCTGCATCGAGGGCTTCTTATAGGCGAAGAGGCGAGGCTGAGAGGCGGACAGGGGACCCACACCCTACCTAGGCGCGGCGTAGGGCCCACCCACGCCTAGGGGGTGTGGCCGCCCTGGTCCGCTTCTCTATCTCTCCTCTGGACTTCGTATCGCCCACGGTAAAATATTGACTTTGGATTTTGTCCCATCCAATTCCGAGGATATTGATTTTCTGCCTTTCTGGAACCAAAAACAGAAGAAAACAGGCAACTGACACTATGGCAACTTGTTAATAGGTTAGTTCCAGGAAATATATGAAAAACACCTCAAAGTATAGACAAAGAAAAGCAAAGTAGATACTAAAATAGCATGGAGCATCAAAAATTATAGATACATTTCCGACGTATCAGAGAATACCACAATACTATGCTTTAGTATGCTAAAATAACGCATGATTCCTTCAAGGCACACTAAGCAATCCTAAATGTTTGGAACAAGTCATGATATAGAAATAATCACTAAGCATAAGGTCAAAACAACACCTAGCATGACATGATAAGGTCTAAGTCACAGTCAAAGCAAGCTCCTCTTGTACTACTCAAGCAAGAACTTTCTACTCATTTCCAACACCAATCAATTTATTTGAAAAAACACCGTGACAACGAGGGTCCAAACTACTTTATTCAAGTAAACTAAGCAAACCAAACGAAAACTAAGACATTCCAAGAACAACACAACAATGCATGAAATAATAAAAACGAAGTGTCTAGAAAGACCTGAGCTTTTTATTGATGAAGAAGGGGATGACCAAGGCATCCCCAAGCGTTGACGCTTGTACCTCTTGAATATTTCTTGGGGTTACACGGGGTGGCATCCCCAAGATTGAGCTTTTGTCTATTATTCATCTCAATACATCATTCTTTCTCTACACCTGAAAATTTTCCTTCATACAAAACTTCACACAATCTTCATTAGCAACATTAGTGTATTCAAAAGATAATAGACCTTTGGGTTTAGCTTTAGAATAGCGAAACTTTCACTAAAAACACAAGCTACTGCAGCAAATCCCTCAAAAATTTCAATTTCCCAAAAAGAACTCAAAAAGGAATCAATAAGAAGCAAATGCAAATAATGGCAGAAATCTGTCAAAATAGACAAGCAGGTGGAAACCGATTTTTTCGAAGACCTTTTGTTGCTCAAATCAAAAAGTGTTGAACTAACGAAAGTTATCTAACATACTGGGGGATTTATTCGGAAAATATCAGCTCAATCATACTAACATAAGTTTTACACGAATTTTTACGGTGGAACACAAAAGTCTGTTTTGGGACAGCAACTACCCAAATCTTACTTCCCTCTCATTAGAGGTTATTCTTGGCACAAAAAGCAAACAAAAAGGATAAGGAGTGGTTATTACAGAGGTAATAATTTCCAAGACTCAAGAAAACTTTTGGGTTATCTTCGAACAAGTACTTTTCTTTAACGTCTTTAAGTTAGGCATAAGAAGCAACACTACAAGGAATCTGGCTATATATGACCCTCCATTTTCGTCACAAAATCGTCATAGTAGTTCGTTTATGACGATTCTATGACGATTTTGAGATCGTCGAAAGCTGGGCGTCGCAAATGAACTATAACGATGTTTTTGGTAAAATCGTCATAACCGTCTATGACGATATTAAATCGTCATAATGTCTATGACGATCTAATATCTTCATGGACCATCTAGCCAAGCCAGCTCAGATCCTACGTGGCCGATCCTACGTGGCAAAATTGTGACGAAATGAAATCGTCTTAAATCAAAATAAGCCCAGTCCATTTTAGTGATCTAAATGGGCTGGCCCAATAATATTGGACTTTTTCTGTTTTGGGCCTAGGCCATTTGTAGAGAATTTTATTTTATGTCGTGTGTATGGGCCATGGCCTTTTTTTTAGGGTGTATTCGACTTTTTAGATCTAGTACGGACCCAAATGTACAAACCATCCCAACAACATTTCCAAATATATAGTTCACACAAAACAACAGTATATAATCCAGAATTTAAACATAATAGACACGAGGCTAATAAGTAACACTATTACATGACATGATAGCTAGATCATCATAATAGATATAGATATCTGATACAACAGATATAAACATGATAGCAGATACAGCAGCCAAATTTGAGACACAATATCCAAAAAGACAGCAAATACAACAGATGTAAACATGACAGATTCGCTACTCGTTGTCAGCTTCATCATCAGGTATCTCGAAACCAAATTCCTCTTCCAAGGCCATCACAACCTCCATTGCATCCAGACTATCCAGGACAAGATCATCCTTGAAGTGGGCATCTGGTTTCACATATAGGACAGTAAGTTAGGCAAAGAACAAATGTGCATGTTTCTGGATATTAAATAAAGCACTATCCAATACTTCCCTTTATTTTCTGTTGCAACAGGGTTTCAAATGTTTACAACATGAAAAATGGACCTTTTCTATCTATGTTACTATATACATCAGTCCCTAACTATACTAGCATCTGCTTATGAATCCCTGCTGCTTATCATAAATATCATAGTTTGCTTCCTAATAACTCTAGTCTAAAAAAATAGGAACTACAGCAGTAGTTTTCATGTGTCCAAAAAAGAACAGCCAATGTCATCCCAAATAAGAAAAAGAACAGCAGTAGTTTTCTTTATGCTGACTCCAAAGTCTCATAAACAGTAAACACTGGTTAAATACATAGGGATGAGAAACTAAAACAAGTATGTCATGAATTTCCTACAAGAGAGAATATAGAGGACCTCCAAGTCAATTAAGTCATAGCATATAAGCTATTCTTATCCATTACTTAGCCAATGTAGTTCTGTACACAGATTTTTTAAGAAACAAGAAACTATTACCAAAGGAAGAATGGTTAGTTGGTTAGTTTGCTCTCAGAAATGAATAGTGTGTTGCACTGTTAAAAGTTCATCATTGAGCTAAACTTTAGAAAGGGGCAAGTTTCACCAAAAAAAAGTAGCATCTGTTCATATCAGTATATTTTGCCTCAGTACAACATCATAGGCTGGAGAGGGGCAAGTTTCACCATGAAATCTAAGGTAATAAGATAAAGATTCCACAAATATCAAGTTTTCACTTGATCTCATCCACACCAGCAGGTCCCACTTGCAAGCAGCTTGCGCATCAACATGCAAGTAGCTGCTGTCAACACCACAGCAGACCAGGAAACCAGATAAGAAGGAACAGCCGTAGCTAACAATTACCTGGCCACACTCCACATCACATCCACACAAAGTTACCATCAGAGTGTTATACCTCACCCTCAACCAACTCTGGTTGCTCCTTGGAGCCATCCAGGAGCTAGAAGTAGAGGGATTCATAGCAAAGGCAACATGGTTGCAAGGTAGGAGGAGGCAAGAAGCACTAGTAGTCCAAAGAAGAACTAGCCAGCATATCAAGTATCAGGATAGGATTCAAAATAGATCCATTAAGGAAGAAGGAGGAGAAGGATTTCCAGGAAAGGATGCATGGAAGATTATATTAGTAGCATAACAAGATCAACAATCATATCTTGTAGCAGGTAGAACTTTACAATATTTTCAGCATATGTATTCTCTTTTGCATCATCATCTTGGGAAAATAAAGAGACTAATACCCATCAAATCCACCCCTATACCATTTCAACTAGATGATCATCTAGGAGGATTGGATGAGGGTGTTCTCTCAAATTTACATAGAGATGCTATGTATGTTCCTCATAGAGAAATAAAAAGATACACCATAATCTCTGTTCTTATTTAGAGTTGGCCTCAGCCTTTGCATCCTAGGCAGGGGCTATAGCACACTTCTACTAATCATACCAAGGCCATAAAAGCATACAAATCATCTTTGCACAAACCAGCAAGCATGAGGGATTGCTGGGCACAAATCCAAAAGAATTGGAATTGCACCTCAGGCACAATCCCAAACTCACTCCCACCAAACTCTCAATCTAGTCTCTAAAACTAGAACATCAGCCCTTCAACAAGTTTGATAATAAATCCTTTTCTTAGATATTCAAAAATATCTAAGAATCATTTTATATTTTAAAACAAAGGTAACTGAATTACACACTGCTCATCTTCACAGTTCGATTCAAGGAAACTAGAACTCATATAGCTCCAGCAATTGAACAAAAATACAGGCCATAGGGGATTTGCAACATCACAAAACATGCTCTTTAAATGAAATCATCTTCATAGCCATTTGGCTAGGAATCATTTAGATTATTGTTGTCATATGGACAGAGTAATCATATTGATCATCCATTTACACTTACCAATATTACCCAAATAATCTTTATCATTTTCCTAGCAGTAATTCTAGAATCAAAGCTATACCTTATTTCACTGTCAGATCTGACAGAGAATAAAGCATTTTCCTAGAAAGTGTTTCTAGGAATCATTTTAGTGAATATTCCATGGTCATATAAGTTCTGAATCCACTAGCTACTTGCATCCAACAATAATTTCAAGCCAATATGATTTCCAGATCATTTTCCTAACCAATTCAACTAGGAATCAGTGTCAATAGTTCTTAACTATCAACATGAACTAGCAAATGTTCAGACCAGCAAGTATCCCAAACAGATAAAATCCAAACCAATGGTTTGAATTTTCATGTCTACTATAATTATCTAGAAGGGTTTCTCAGATCATCTACCCAGATTAAGCGTAGCATAAACCTACCCTTACCATAGTACCTCATCATTTAATCACAGGGTACAGAATTAAAACAGGGCCTTGAGACCATCACAAGTAAACCAAGCATGTCAATTGAGCATCAAACCAGAGCTAAGATATCTCCACCAGACACAGTTATTCACCAGATGTGAACCCTAGGTTCAGATATGAAATCTAGACAGTGGGGAATCACAGAAAACACACTTGACATGGCAAGGTAGATAAAGCCTGGAGGGAAGCATAGAAGGAGCACCTACCTGGGGCGAGTTCTATCTCGCCAGAGAGGAGGCAGAAGGAGTATCGACGGCAACGGCAACACAGAACACCACGGGGAAGGCTTCACCATACACCACCACCTAGCCCAGCATCAATCTCACCACCAAGGCGGCACAGGGAGCAGCCCTGAGGGCCACAGCATCCTACACCGGCCTAGAATACCAACTTCAGTGATGACAGAGCCCCAATCGACAGATCTGCAGCACGGACACAACAGTAATGACAAAGGTGGTGGGGTTGCTCACCGAAAACAGTGTTGACCGGGTTCATGGCGACCTGGTTCTTGGCGGCGAGGTTCCTCGAGGTCATGACGACATGGGCTGCGCTCTGCCAAGACTCGCGTCGTCTCGGCGCCGATCCCGCTGGACGCCCCTGGGTTCTAGAATCCGGTCCGTCAACAAGTGGGCGGCGACGACAAGGGGAAACTAAGGAGGCACGAGGGGATGGGAGGGGTGTTACCGGTGATGATGGCGGTGAGATCTTGGGTGACCTGGTCGGCGGTGGAGGCCCAGGAGAAGCCCGAGGAGCCCTTGCGGTTGAAGATGGACATCAGCATCTTGGTCGCTGGAAGCCACGAGATCAACATCAGGGGATGGGGGTGACCGAGAGGGAGCAGCCGTCGACCCACATGCACGGAGAGGAAAATCAAACCACAGCCGTCGACGGTGAGGGTGGAGGAGATCCGGTGAGGATGGAGGGGAAAATCGCAGCCGCCAAGGAAGGAGAAGGGGCGACCGGAGATGGGCGTGGTGTGGCGGCTGGGGAGAGATTAGGGTTAGAGGATGGAGGGGTCCTGGGGGCGGGGGATTTGGTGGTGCGCGCGCGATGCACACAAATATCTGCCGTGCTGGATGCCAGGTCACCGATCCACAACAAGTTTCCACACTTCACCATCCTAGCCGTTTATTATGTTTACATCCTACGGCTGATATTGACCCTCTCTAATATCTCAACCTGTCTAGAAATTATGACGATTTTGTCCATAGAAATTACGACGTTTTTCACGAAATCGTCATAGTTTCATAAGGATTTGGCCCTCCCAAATAGCTTACGACCATCTAGTGTAGAATCGTCATAAATTTATGACGATTTCATTCAGGGTCACTACCAAAACGTCATAGTTTGACACATTCCTTGTAGTGCAAGAATCAAGTATTTTCAAATGAAGAAGCATTAACATCAAACCTTGCTTTCAAAGGAGGAAAAAAAGCAAATTCTCTCTCCTTATAGGGAAGTGTTCAATACCTTTATTGAATGAAAATTGATATTTAATGGTGCCTTCTTTCATATCAATGATGGCACCAACGGTTCTAAGAAAAGGTCTTCCCAAAGTAATAGGACAAGAAGCATTGTATTCAACATCCAAAACATAGAAATCAACAAGGACATAAGCATTGTTAACCATAATAAGAACATCATTAACACTCCCCATGAGTTTCTTTTTAGCATTATCATTAAGTGGGACATCCAAATAATAATCTTCCAAAGGTGGCAAATCAAGCATTTCATAAATCTTTCTAGACATAATAGAGATACTAGAACCAAGGTCACATGAAGCTTTGAGATCAAAGTCATTCACTTGTATATGAATAATGGGTTCCCAACTATCTTCTACTTTCCTAGGAATAGAGTCTTTGTGTTTCAACTTCTCTTCCTTAATTTTAATAAGAGCATTTGTAATGTGTTTGGTGAAGCCACATTCATATCACTAGCATCAGGACTTCTAGCAAGCTTTTGTAGGAACATAATCACTTCAGAAATATTGCAACCATCAAGATCAAAATCAAACTTGGCATCACTAGTAGTAGACTCATTGGGTTTAGGCATTGTGGTAGGAGGAATAAGGACTTCTTGTGGTTTAGTGGCCTCCATATTGGTGGTGGTGATAGTGCACACACTATGGTTTCTAGCAATTTCAGCTTCTCTTTCCCACTTAGCATGAAGATGGGATAACCGTCTAACATTTTCATAAATAGTAACTTATATGGCATGAGTAGCAGCAAAGGTACTTTCCAAAGTTTCAGGTTTAGCAGCCATTTTATTAATCAAGGAGGACTGTGCTTCAGACAGAGAGGAAATATTTTTCTCAACATTCAAATTTTTTTCCTCCACAGTCTTGTTGAAAGTGGTTTGTTTACTAATAAAGTCTTTGAGCATGACTTCAAGTTCAGAGGGGGAACTTCTAGTATTGTTGTAGGAGTTTCCATAGGTATTGCCATTATTAGGAGGATAAATCCTATAATTGTTGTTCCTACCAAAATTATTCCTATAGGCATTATTGTTGAAGTTGTTGTTTCTAATGAATTTCACATCAACTTGCTCTTCTTGAGCAACCAAAGAGGCTAAGGGAACATTATTAGGATCTAAATGAGCTTTCCCATTAACAAGCATAGCCATGATAACATCAATCTTATCACTCAAAGAGGAGGTTTCTTCAACAGAACTTACCTTCTTACCATGTGGAGCTCTCTCAGTGTGCCATTCAGAATAATTTACCATCATATTATCAAGGAGTTTTGTTGCAGCACCCAAGGTGATGGTCATAAAGGTACCTCCAGCAGTTGAATCCAACAGGTTTCTTGAAGAGAAGTTCAAACCTGCATAAAAAGTCTGGATAATCATCCAAGCAGTAAGTCCATGAGTGGGACAATTCTTAACCAAAGATTTCATTCTTTCCCAAGCCTGAGCAACATGTTCTTTATCATGTTGTTTAAATTTCATGATATCACTTCTCATAGATACAATCTTAGCAAGAGGGTAGTACTTTCCAATAAAAGCATCTTTGCACTTAATCCAAGAATCAATACTATTTCTAGGCAAAGATAGCAACCATTCTTTAGCTTTTCCTCTCAAGGAGAAAGGAAACAACTGGAGCTTAATAATATCTCCATCTACTAGACCGGGGTCCATAGTTCACTAGTTCTAGGTAAAGATTGGACCGGGGTCCATAGTTCACTAGAGGTGCTCTCCTTAGATAAACAAACATGGCATGTTGGGTAAACAAATTACAACAGGGAAATTGACAGGACTGAGCAAGGTATAACAATGCAATACTACACATTCATGATCCTATGAGATTCGATTGGGCAATACAATAAGATACATAGACCGCCATCCAACTGCATCTATGACTAGAAATCCACCTTCGGGTTATCATTTGAACCCCCTCCAGTATTAAGTTGCAAGCAACAGATGACTGCTTTAAGCAAAGTGTGTAAGGTAAACAATCCACTTGTTCCATGAACAAGAGACCGTTGTTTTCTCCCTAGTGGCAACAACACATCTACAACCTTAGAGATTTTTGTCACTTCCCTCAGATTGAATAGAGGCATGAACCCACTATCGAGCATAAATACCCCTCTTGGAGTCACTAGCATCCACTCGGCCAAGATAGCTACTAGAAACGGAGAGCATGCAAGATCACAAACAACACATACATGATAGAATCAATAAGACAAAATCATTAATAAATATGACATAGTAATCTCAATATCCATCGAATCCCCGCAAACACAACATGCATGATTACAAATAGATGAGATCTTGATCATGAACAAAGCTCACAAGATCTAAACATGATAGCACAAAGGAGGAGATACAACCATCTAGCTACTACATGGACCCGTAGTCCAAGGTGGAACTACCCACGCTTCATACCGGAGGCTGGCATGATGAAGAAGAAGGCCTCCGGGATGATCTCCCCTCTGGCAGGGTGCCGAGAACAGCTTCAGATCCCCTCCCCCTGATCTAGGGACGATGGTGGCGGCAGCTACAGACTGTTTCATGGAATATTGATCGGGTACTTAGGGTTTAGGCATCGGGGGGTCTTTATAGGCGAAGAGGCGAGGCAGGGGGTCGCCAGGGCGCCTGCACCCCCAGGCGTGGGGTGGGCCCACCCGCGCGGCTAGGGGGTGTGGCCCCTTGGTGACTCTCCTCCGTCTCGTATTTCGTCTTCGTGTTTCGCACAGTAAAATATTGACTTTGGCTTTTGTCCCGTCCAATTCTGAGAATATTGATTTTCTACCTTTCTGGAACCAAAAACAGAAGAAAACAAGCAACTGGCACTGTTGCAACTTGTTAATAGGTTAGTACCAGAAAACATATAGAAACACCTCAAAGTGTAGACAAAGCAAAGCAAAGTAGATACTAAACAAGCATGGAGCATCAAAAATTATAGATATGTTTCCGACGTATCATCCCTCTAAACAGGTATCTAGATAATCCTTGTAATATCCTAAAAGCCTTGCATAAAAATTATCAATAACAATATTACTAGGAAGCTCATGAATAGGACATTTGAGAATTAGTGACTTCAATCTCCCCCATGCTTGGGCAATACTTTCTCCATCATGAGGATGGAAATTATAAATATAATTCCTATCTTTATGAATTTCATGAGGAGGATAAAATTTAGAGTAAAAGAGAGATTCAAGTTCCTTCCACTCCAAATGATGAGGATCATCTAGTAGCTCATACCACTCCCTCGCTTTGTCCTTAAGTGATAAAGAGAATAGCTTCATCTTAACTTGGTCCATTGAAATACCTGCACACTTGAACAACTCGCATAATTCATGTATAAAGAGTAAATGATCACCAGGATGGACAGTCTCATCTCCAAAATAACAGTTATTCAAAACACGTTCAACAATTTCCATAGGTATTTTAAAAGTGACACTTTCAGTATGTGGATTTAAAATATCACAAGCATCATCGGAATTACCACATATGGGAGATAAAGTATCATCAGAACAAAATTTCTCCTCTAAAGCTGGGGAACTAAAAAGATCATTTTCATTAATACTAGCATCCCCAAGATTAGACGTTTCCATAGCATTAGTAACAAAAGTGTTCAAAAAATTCATACTAATAACATTATTATTAGCATGCAAAGAAAGTTCCATAGGTTTTTTAATTTTTTTTCAAACCATTCATGTTCTAACTCAGGAAAAATACTAAAAAGCTCTCGAATTTTGTTGTTGTTTTCCATTAAGCCTAACTAGTGAAAATAAAAAAAGAAACAAAAAAATATAATTGCAGAATCTAAAGGAAATAACTTCGAGCACTCACACACCAACAACAGTACTAGGAGATAGCTTAGTAGCCAGAGGATGTGAGTACCTTTTACCTTACCTCCCCGACAACAGCGCCAGAAAAGAGCTTGACAGGGAGGAAGCATATTTAAAGCCCTAGTTCCCTGGCAACAGCGCCAGAAAAGAGCTTGATGTCTACGCACACTTGTATTCTTGTAGACAGTGTTGGGCCTCCAAGTGCAGAGGTTTGTAGAACAGCAGCAAGTTTCCCTTAAGTGGATCACCCAAGGTTTATCGAACTCAGGGAGGAAGAGGTCAAATGTATCCCTCTCAAGCAACCCTGCAATCAAGATACAAGAAGTCTCTTGTGTCCCCAACACATCCAATACACTTGTCAGATGTACAGGTGCACTAGTTCAGCGAAGAGATAGTGAAATACAAGTAATATGGATGATTATAAGTGGTAATTACAATCTGAAATAAAGATGGCAGCAAGAAAAAATATAGCAGGACTGATTGTAAATGGTGTTTCAATGCTTAGAAACAAGGCCTAGGGATCATACTTTCACTAGTGGACACTCTCAATAAACACATAAATATCTTCTCTTTACTATGCTACCCTGAACTACTCTCCGGTTGGACGGTGTAGGGCTATAACAACACTCCTTAAAGTTCGCATTCCCCATCTAGGTAACCCCTCACTATCACCTTGAGCACTAGATGGTTCCAACAAACACCACAATTTCATAGAAACATCCAACTCAAATTATAACTCATGATAAGAATTTCTGCAACCTTTAGCCTAAGTTCCTCACGGTGTGCACACTTACAACTTCACACACGTGGGGATAAGCAAAGATTACATTAATTAAAGCACTTGAGTAGCAGAGTAGCATCTACTTATTCAACTAGATTACAAAGCTCATGATCACAACAAGATCACACATAGAGAGAGATGAACACATAGCTACCGGTAGAGCCCTTAGCCTCGGGGGAGAACTACTTCCTCCTCATCATGGGAGTCAGCAACGGCGATGGATATGGCGGTGGAGTCGATGGAGATGGCTCTGGGGGAAATTCCCTGTCTCGGCAGGGTTCTGGAACAGAGACTTCTGTGCCCCGAATCTCGTCTTTAGTGGTGGCGGCGCTACGGAACTTTTCGTGGATTTCTGATCTGATACTTAGGGTTTCTGCCTCGAGGGGCTTATATAGGCGAAAGGGAAAGGTCGGTGGCCACTTGAGGGGCCCACACCATTCCTAGGCGCGGCCAGGTGTGGGCCCGCACCTAGGGGTGGTGCGGCCGCCTCGTGGCTCTCATCTGTCTCCACTTCAGACTCCGTCTTGTGTCGGAAAAAATAGGAACTTATGCTTTTGTCCCGTCCAATTCCGTGAATATTTCTTTACTAGCTTTTCTGAAACCAAAAACAGCAGAAAACATGCAACTGGCACTGTGGCATCTTGTTAATAGGTTATTTCAAGAAAATATATAAAAATCCCTCAAAAGTGTAGAAAAAACATAAGATAGTTGATACAAAATAAGCATAGAGCATCAAAAATTATAGATACGTCTACGACATATTAATAGGAAAAAGAATCTAATGGGGAGGGAGACAATCACCCAACTAACTTCCTTATGAGGTAAAGGAAAGGGCTTCTCATATTTGTAGTTGCTCTTGGTAGAGATTTCATAGTACAGCAAGGTTTAGTTCATGTAGAATGTGGCATGCTTGGTTTTAACCTGTGTGTTCTTCACATCAAACTTTTTACCATAGAGGATAATCTGAACGTTCGCACACACCCTACAAAGAGTCAATAACTACACATCAGAACTCCAAAGCGGTAAGTTCACATTTAGTAAATAAGATTGCTACAGAACAAAACATGCATAATTCCATGCGCCACGTAGGTGCATTCTTGTAAGTCAACCTTGAAGTGAACTCGAACGTAATGATTGCACACTTATGAATACTTCAAAATCAATTAAAAAATGGACGAACATATAAAAAACACCAATATGCATACAAGCAAGTGCCAGAGAAAAGTATAATAAGAATTTTATAGAACTATAGATAAATATAATAGATCAGGGGTAGAGTTCCACAATTTCCACCCTAGGAACAACAAATACTAATTCAACTACGAAAAGAGCTACAAGTGCAGAAACATTAGTTGAAACTTCATTGTCTTTTCAGAATAACACATAACACATGAAAATAAATGATTGTTTGCATCAACAAGTCGTTTCTTCATATAAAAGTTCTATTGAACACCAAACATACATATGAAGTAACAAAGATACATTTACACACAAAAATTATGGGAATCCTAAGATGATTTTAGTAATGTTTGCTTGTGTGGTACAACTTAAAAGTCTTAGCCTTGCACCTATTCATAGGTACCTACTATCATCGATGGAACCATGGAATAAGAAAACCAACGGAACAACAAATTCAACCATCAACATAGAATGAGATGCAGTTTCAAAAATATACAAAGTCTGAATGATAAAATAATGTGAATGAGGTCAGGTTAGTATCAGATGGACAAAGCAAAAGATTGATCTTTACATTATATACGATCCATTGAGATGTTACATATACTTTCTAAAGTCAACGTGCTAAAAGTACACATCTAATAGAGTAAGTATTCGAGAGTCAAGAATAAAAGCACACATGCATTTTATATTTCCTTGCTTTAATTTAACATAGAAAGTAACAATTCTACAAACATTCGGGACAACATAAACAAACACACAAATATTTTAGAGACCAAATTTAAGAACCATGAGCATTTAGTTACTCCAAGCTAAAGCATAAATTTAAAGAACTAAAGGATGTTAGTTTTGCTCACATTTAGCTATATTTGAAGACAAAAATCTACTCAAAAGCACCAGGTTACCAAACACCAGTAGCTCCATCCGGCTGGCTGACCGACAACATCTAGAAAATCATGAAAGAATAATACAAGTTAGCTAGGTTGCACAATGGGGAGGAATCAGTGCATCGAAGGTTAGTCATGCTATACGATTATGGACCTTATACTTATATTACGATCTTTGTTTGCCCATTGAGTATCACGGAATTACACGTAAGGGTAAAATTTCAAAGATAAATTTATTAGTTTTGTTTGATATTGTATCAAGCATAAGGACCTATCGCGTAATCCATAAACAATGATTTGAATAAAAGATTATTGTACCTTCAAATGGGGTAGGAAAATAGTCCTTCACCTATAAGGTATCATTGCAGATAGGCTGGAAAAATAAAGGTGAGGAGCGCAAAGAAATAAACCCTAAAAAAATCTAAACATGCTAAATAAACTTATAAGATAAATTTATTAGACGGACAATTCATATGCAAAAAGAAGCAAAAAAATCCCACAATATTGTAGCAGTATGTCCTCGTCTTTTTCTAAAATGTGTAATATCTTATAATCTAGAGCAGGGAAGTATAGAAAACTAACTAAGGTCGATGGTCTTACATTTGTGCACTAAAACCTAGAAATATGATAAGCTATGTTCCCCTTTCTCATGTCTATGTTGAAACTACTCCCTCCGTTTTAAAATATAAGATGTTTTAGATTTATGAAGAGAATGTATCTAGACTTGTTTTAGTGTGTAGATTCATTTCAAACATGAATGAACCTATATACTAAAAGTAGTCTAGATACATTTTCTTCACAAAGATAAAACATCTTATATTTTAAAACGAAGGAAGTAGATATCTAAGAAATTGCACGACAATCAAATATACCAATATAAGAAGCACTGCAATCGCATTAGGTCCATTGGCATACATATCATGATTAGTTCAAGCTCTATCATATAAAATCCTTGAGAGAGGAGTAGAAAAAAAAACTAACCACCTTGTTGGCTGGGTGAGATAGAAAGTGTGAGCAAGCAACCATCGACGCTTTTGTAGTGAGAGGTAAGAGAACACACAAAACACCACAACCTAGTGAGAAGAGAGAAAGAAGGCGAGGTGATTTATGTCTAGATTTGTAAGATCTGATCGTTCTGTCTTCAAGCTGGTGTTTGGAGGCTCAAACATGTTTGGATTCTCTCCAAGTCTTATTTCTTACTTTGAGTACTTCGATCTGGTTAGCTAGTTTGAGATTCGGATCAATATAACATCAGATTTAGAAGCGCTTTAATTAGTCTGTACTACTACAGTTTTAGCATAAAGCAGTTTTGGTAGACGAACATATTAAGCAGGCAAAGAGTGTCCAATTGAGTTGGAATTTTGTGTGTATATTGGGAATATGTATGTATTCTTGTCTACCATATTTGGTGATGATCAGATCTGTGGTTTAAGAGCAGTTTGCTGATTACCGAAGATGATAGAAAAACTGTGATATCTTTGCTTTGATGTAATCTCTCTTTTTAAGTGGTAGTTGTTATTGTTGTCGGTTGGCAACGTGCTAAGTGTGTTATATATTTTTAGATTTTCTAGAGAATACTTTGTAACAAGGTTGGTCATAGTGAAGCTTGTGTGGACCGGTTAGTCCACAACCGTGTTTTTTACTCCTCACTTTGAGAAAGTTTTTTCATGTAAATCCCTGGGTCAGTTGTGCATGTACTCGATTATTATTTCCGCAAGCTATCATCGGAGTTTAGTGCAAGCTATGAGTTTGTGTATCTCCCCCGCCGCTAAACCGCAAGTGATGGTCGGGACATTGGCAATTTATATTCCCTCCTTCCTGAAATACGTTTTAGTGTATATGTACATGTGAATTTAGACAAATCTTCGATATCTATTTTAAGATGGACAAAATACAACATAGTATTCTATTTTAAATAACTTCCATTTTTGTAACTCTTGGAAATTCAGTCACTTAGATTCTTGTATGTTACTAGTCCGGGACGAGCGATCGAGCTGAGTGGGGAGCTAATCTTCATAGATTCTTTCCTATTTCTCGAAAAAAAAGGCCCCGTTGCTTTGAGTCAAAATGACAATGTAATTCAAGGGCAGACCATTGACTGCAGACGACCGATCAACATGTTGGCGATAGCAAGCCAGTTTCTCATCCTGTAGGGTGACAAGGATAATCTGCTCGGTCTCCTCTAGACCTGCCCCATATTCTTCCCATATATATAGGCCATAGCTTGAGCCTTGAGATCCCGGTGCGTCAGCCTAGAACTCAATTGCACACGTCTTCTCGGCCGTGTCTATTTATTGCAGGATTGGAGCTACTTGCATGCACTTAATTCGCATCATACTGAACGGTATGTTGACGGCCATATGGGAAAGAAAAACCAGTCAACCAATGCAATAATGTTTTCTTGTTGGTACCTGCATAAGACGCACCGGTCAAAACTATTTTAAGGAACAAAGGACTAAGAAAATCAATCAAGATTCCCCTGTCAAATCAAGCACCAGCAGAATCGAATGCCCCCAGTTGATAGTGATGATCAACATCATAAATCTGTCATCTGATTTTTTTTTCCTCTTTTGTGAATCAATTGGTGAACAAATTTGACGCGGAGCTTAATTGTACTCTCTAAAGTCTAAACGACTAAGTTTCAAGGATCAGTGCAGTGCGCCTATATAAGCGCTGCGCCAAGACCCCATACAATACTTGGACTAGCCGGGCAGCCTAGAAACTCTGAAACCCGACTATGGCACTTGGGCAAGAGGCTGCAGAACAGCTGTGGCAGGAGCTCGTCGGCGGCTACAACCTCAACGCCAGGCTCATGGCATTGCTCGAGCAACCCCTGGATATCCGTGGCCAGGAGGAAGCTAAAGCGATGAGCCAAGAGCTCTCTAGGGTGTTCATGGTGGCTCTGTTCAGGCTCAAGCCTGACGACAGTAATCCGGTGGCGGGAGCGAGGACCATGGCGCCTGAGGCAACTAGTATCGGCCAGCGCAGGCCCGCAAAAGATAAACGCATCTGGTACACTACTAATTTTACTACTACTAATACGGATCTATATATCTAATTAGTGTTTTCCATGGTTATACTGATAACTTTGGGGTTTTATAGTGATTGTTTCGTTTGGTTGATTCATTACTCTGTTTGTTTCTATGGAACAATATGGCAGTGGAGAAGAGGCCGCTCCACACAGAAAGAGTAGAGGAGATGAGGTTAAAAGGAAGGAGTTTACAGCCTCGCCTCACATGGAAGGTTACAGATGGAAAAAATACGGGCAAAAGAACATTCGGAACAGCAAATTTCCAAGGTGAAGTTGTTTATTTTCTAATGCCCAAGATCTTCCCATTTTTATCTGCAATATCATGCATGGTACTGCCCCCAACTTTAGCAAATCGAAATCTAATTAAACTTTTGGAGATATATCACTAGCAAGAACTATAAGAAATGTGGTTTGCATGCATGCATGATCGCTCCCCATGCATTTGTATGATCTTACAAGTTTCTAATTTATAAATTCAGGGTCATACCCATAAAACTGCAGGTCAACGCGAAATAGTATAAGTTTAGGCTTTACACATAAGAGCTAAAAATATAGGAAGTGATCCCAATCCCCCGGAGGATCGTGAGTTTCCCATCGTCCGGGTTGCGTTTCGTGGGTCGCGTGGGTGGCCCCACGCTTATCTCCTCGATCTCCCTCCCTCTTTTTCCTCGCTAGCGCCGCCGCGCCAAGGCCCTGCTTGCCGCGTCCAGGAGCGAGGCACCCTCCCCGGCCTCCTCTCCGCCTGGCCTCGGTGTGGTATCCTTTTCCCTCGGACGCCGCCCCTCCCCCATTTGTCTTCCTTTTTGTTCCAAGCTGCTCCTCCGCCGGCTGGCGTCGCCTCCACCACGGCCTCCACGAGCTCCTCCCTCCTGCAACGCCGCGGACGGGGGCAGCTGCACTCGTGCCCCCTCCCCCCCCCCCTCCTGATTTGCTATCGAAGGCTCTGGTTGTTGCTATCAAGGCCCCTGGATTTTGCTACTCTGGATTTTTGCATTTTAGAGATTTGCTGGGATGGGAATTTGCTATATATCAAAATGGTTTTTCTACATTGATACATTTTTTTGCTATCTCTGTTTTTTTGTTTTGCTACAATACCATAAAATTTTTGCTACAAGTTCTCGGACGAGGTCTTTCGGCTAAATTCTCCGGCGATGTCTCCGGCGAAGTAGGTTTTTTGCTACATTAGAAGAACTTTGTTGCTATAATTGTCTCGTGGTTTTGCTACAATAGTGTCAACTATTTTCTATAAGATCTCCGGCGAGAGTCACCGGCGAGTTTGTTCCGACGATGTTTCCGGCAAAGTCGGTTTTGCTGCATTAGCATAATTTTTTTGCTTCATGGTCTCCGGCGAGGTCTCCGACGAGACGTTCTATTACTAAAACGAACCGTTTTTTTGCTTCCGAAGCAAAAACGGGTACATATGTAGCAAAAACGGGTCGTTTTGCAGCAAAAACGGGATTTGGACCGTTTTTTGTGGACACGTAGCAGCAGCTGGAGCAGGACGATGGGGGCTCTCCCATCGTCCGGGGGACGCGTAGGGCTTCCCAAAAATATACCACTTCTCAGTTTTCAATAAGAATTACACTTGCCACATAGACTAGTCATGAAATTCTTAAACGTTGGTGTATCCATTTGTTTCAATATGCCACAATTCTAGTCTATCTAGGTATCTCAGCTACATGTTCATCGGCAATACTATTATTTGGAAACCATGCATAGTCAAGTAACAAATTTTGTAGTGTATCTAGTTCACGAAATTGCATGAGAATAACAAAGTTCATTATTTGTAAACGAAACTGCACAAAATGACGCTATAAATGTTTTAAAAACTTTTTGGACACAATAAGAGACACTACTTTTACTTGGTTAGTTTGGTCTTGTGCCCAAAGGAAAATTAGTACTAGTAGCAAATTTACAAGCGTACATCTGAAATGCAAACTTTATGCGAGTAACCCTGAGTTTATAAATTAGAAACTTGTAAGTTCGTACAAATGCAAAATCTGTTGAGTGTTGAAAGCGTACATATGAAATACTCCTGAAATGTCGCCCGAATTCCGTTGAAACACCAATGGCAATATCACCTTCTAGGCAATATGTGCGTAAATGTTATTTTTTGAAGTGACTTAAGGGTTATTAGTAAACAGTCAAACTAGGAGAAATAGTACACACGGAGTACAGACAAAACCTATGGCACGTCCTGGGACTACAACAAAATAATATCTATTTGCAAAAAAAAAGGATCTTCTGACAAATAGAAAATTATAGTTTCATATATTTTGTTTGTGCTTGTGGTTACTATAAAGTAAATTAGTCTCGACGACTACTTATTCAGCACATTTGGATATGAACTCTATCGTTTATTAAGAAATTATCAATGTTAAAACATGATGAACGTGCATTTTGGTCTTGCCTGCTAGACTGGTCACCTACCTAAGACATAATAGTACTGTTAAAGCCAGCTCAGAGGAGTAGCTTTCGTTATCTGCCAATGTGTGTCCAATGGACTGTAAACCCGAGTCAAGCAATATTTTCCTTTCTAGAACTAAAGACACGCATATGCATGCACCAACGACTTGACAAAAACGTCGAGCTATCTAAGCTCGTATACCCAACAACGACCCACCTTACGGGTCTCTTAAAAAGATTACTCCCTCCGACCCATATTAATTGACTTCGATTTGTTAAAATTTGGATGAATCTAGACACTATTTAGTAAATAGGTTCATCCAAAATTTGATAAATCAAAGTCAATTAATATGGGCCGGAGGGATACTCCAGGAGGAACAAGGTCGTAGGTTGACATGAACATTGACTTGAGTCCCTCACTGATCTCCTTTGTACTCGTAACAGAGAGTCTTTTTTTGCGCGGAGTAAGACAGAGTCTTTTGTACCTGTTCAATTATCTGACCCATCTTTTTTTTTATAAAGGACGACTTATAGTACTCCCTCTGTCTAAGAATAGATGTCCCAAATTTGTTAAAATTTAGATGGATCTAAACTGTTTTGAGACGGAGGGAGTATTACTTAAAAAAGTTGTAAGAATTACCTGGCCCATCTGAATGATCTCTGACTGTATATGCAATATACAGGTTGTACTATAGCTGCACACATAGCCACGAGCACGGCTGCAGGGCGAAGAAGCGAGTGCAGCAGCAGGATAGCAGCGGTCGTCCAATGTTTCAGGTCACCTACGTGAACGAGCACACCTGCCACCCAGTGCTTCTTCCCAGCCAAAGCACCAGCAATGCAACTATTTCGCCCGCAGTGAGCACTACTACTATGGCAAGGAACGGCACTCATTTTGATCCTGCGGTCCATGTCGGCGGCAGCGCTGGAACAGAAAGCGACATGATGACCTGCACTCTCCCCACGGTCGTCATCAGCGGAGCTCCGTCTCCGCCGCCGCCGCCGCCCATGGAAGTGAGCCAGCTGAGTGGTCCGGCGTCGTACGTGTCGCCGCCGCGCCTGCTGGAGGCAAGCATGAGCCTGGAGTACGAGACAGGGGTGGCGGAGATGGGTTTCTCGTGCGGCTCCCAATTTCCGTCTCCTGTCGAGGCACCTGCACCTCCGTTGCCGTCGTCCCTGCCGCCGCCGCTGGCCGTGGAATCGAGCTCGAGTTATCAGGCTGGCGGCGGAAACATACCGATCGTCGACCCTATGACGATGGGGGAGATGTATTTCTCGTGTGGCCCGCTATTTTCACCCGTTGCAGCTCGGTCGTCCATCAGCGGCTGGGATGATGTGTCCATGGCTGTCGTCGACGGCCGGTACACTGACACATCGTCACTGTGGCCACACTACTAGTGAATCACAAGCGCAAACCATATTACTCTTTGTCCTGTAATATAAGATGTTATTGTTGGACAACAATGTAATAATAACATCTTATATTATTAGACGGACTTAGCAAATGGAAACTACTACACATTGCCGTGCCAAGCTACGAGTATATCCTATTTTTGTGGAAGATGATACAGATCGTCCGGGGGATGGAACCGTTCCATCCCCCCGGCTCGTCGCGCGCCTGTTTTTTTTCTCGCGTGGACAGTGTTGGTGTGGACCCCCTTCGCACGTCTTTGCCTTATCCTATCGTTTTCTTCTCCACGCGGAAGAAATTCTCCAGTGCCTTCCTCGCCTCGCAGCGGCCGGAGCACCTCCCCCCACCCGATCCCCTTGCTTCTGCGATGTTCCCCTCGCCGCCTCCTATCCTCCTCTTCCTATTCTCCAGCGATCTCCCTCGTCCAGGCCTCAAGGTCCCGTCGGCGCCGCTCCTTCTCGGGGTTCGACACCGGCGCCCAAGGTCTGTCCGCACTCGGTGGTGGGCCTACCCACTTGTCCGTCCGCGAAGGTGGCGCTGCCCGCACCGGTGGTGATGCTGTCGGCGCCGGTGGCGGTGTTGCCGCGCGCGGGTAGTGGTCCAGTCCGCCTCGGTGTAGCGCTGTCCGTGCGAGATGGTGGGGCTGCCCGCGCTGATAGTGATGCTGCTGCGTGGACATGCTTCAGGCGCCGGTGGTGGTGATGCCGTCTAACGACACTGCTACACACGGCGATGTCTGCGGCATCCGGAATTGCTACTTTAACATATTATTTTTGCTATATACTCATATATTTTTTGCTACTTTGGCATATTTTTTTGCTACAACCAATTTTTTATGGTTTTGCTACGTGGTCTCCGACGATGTATTCGGCGATGTCCCATTTGCTACATTAGAAAAAATATTTTGCTACATCTGTTTTATAAGTTTGCTACAATAGCGTTGAGTTTTTGCTACACGGTCTCCGGCGAGGTCAGATCTGCTACATTAGCACAACTTTTTTGCTACCATCGTTTTGCGTTTTTGCTACAAGAGCATTGAGTTTTTGCTACACCGTAAGCCTCCGGCGAGGTCGAATATGCTAAGTTAGCCCAACTTTTTTGCTACACGATCTCCGGCAAGGATTCCGGCGAAATCTTCGACGAGGTCCAATTGTTTTTCTATTTCTGGGTCAACCGTTTTTTGCTACAGTGTAGCAAAAGCGGGACATTGTGTAGCAAAAGCGGGTCTGAGGGTAGCAAAAACGAGATTTGGGTGGACACGTGTTAGCACGAGGACCCGGGATCAGAAGTTTTTATCCCCGAAAGACGCGTAGCACTGTCCTATTTTTGTTCTTGCCTAAAGAGTTAGCTAGGGATACATGCAAGGAATAAAGTTTTCCGAAATTTAAGAGTGAATGTGCGGAATTTTGTTCTCCATCACAGCGGAATCTAGACCGTCGGATGCCAAGAACAAGTAGTTGGATGGCAACTTCGCAAAGTTGCTAGTTGTTTTTCTTGTCCACGTGGCAAAATTATCAGGCCAACAAGAAAAATATCCTGGCAACTTGTGCACGTGAGCCGCGCTGGAGCAATCGCGCGAATAATCGTGCGCGATCGCGGTCCAAGTTTTCCGTAAGACGTACATATACATACATGTAAACGGATATATGAAGGTTTTTGTTAGTCTGAAGAGCAGTGTGTCTTTATTTTGTTATACTTTTTTTTATAAAGGACGTTTTTATTACTTAAATGTTTAAGCATTAAATCCGGCTTCTGCATACTAAGATGCGCACAGCCACCATAGTTCACAAGTCCAAACAGAAAAATAAAGAAGCGAATTACATATCAGATTGAGAAAAAATTGTAAGACGCCTAGAATGTAGAGGGGGGTCGATCCGTAGATTATGCTGTCATCCATGCCGGGTAAAAAATCCTGTGCCATATCCTCCAACCGCGTACATACCTCCGTAAAAATGTCGTGATAGTATGATGTAGGAGTGACCAAGAGCGCAGCGTGCCGGTACATCGGTAAATAACCTGCAGGAGAGAACAATTAATATCATAAAAACTTTATCATTTCTACACAGCCATAGCGACTATATAATGGCAATCGCTTCGACCCGAATAAGTAGCTTATACTTGTTATATATCCCATGTAACCAATTTTCAAAAATATTGGCAATACTACGCGGTGGATACAAG
Source organism: Avena atlantica (assembly GCA_910589765.1). Taxonomy (NCBI): domain Eukaryota; kingdom Viridiplantae; phylum Streptophyta; class Magnoliopsida; order Poales; family Poaceae; genus Avena; species Avena atlantica. Next base: position 460,284,697 of record OU342735.1, on the reverse strand, counting down.
CCAGGAGCTGCTTGGGTAACTGACCATATAGATCTAGCGAAATTGCATTAGAAAAACAGGTGTTTGATTGTCTCATTGTAATGACAAAAAAGACATATAGGATTTCCATGCCAATTCCGCTTAATAAGATTATCTTTAGTAAGGATAACTTCACGACGAAGATACCACACAATTTTTTTATTTTTTAGGGGTATCTTCATCTTTCAAATCATCCTATTATCTAAAACAGGTAAGACCAGCTGGGCTACTGCATTGTAAAGGAAACTAACGGAGAAAGAACCTTTCATACTTAAGTTCCATCGAAATTCGTCTGAACCAGGCGACAGTTGTACATTTGCTAGACGATGTAGCAATGCGATCCAAGAGTCAAGCCTGGTTCCAATTAAATCTCGTCTAAAAATCATAATAGGCGGGAAAGATTCTAAAACAGAGGAGATCATCTCATCCTTGTGACGAACAATAGAATACAATGCAGGATATTGTTTCCGAAGTGTAGTATTACCCAGCCATTTATTCTCCCAAAACCTTATCTGAGACCCATATCCTTAATAGAAAAAGTTCCGGATCTGAAGAAATTTATAGCCCTCCTCGGTAAATGACTCTTCAAATTACTATCTGAAGACGGGGTATGGCAAACTCTACTTAAAAGAAAATATATTGGTTCAAAAGCATTTTGAACCAATATGTTTTGATGTACTTAGAGTTGTAAATACATATACAAACATAAAAGAGTAGCAGGGTGGTTTATCCCATCTCACCATGCATCCAACCTCTATTTTGAGCTCTATTGGTCTCATTAAAGAAAACATTCTCTGGGTGGGAAGCTATGTGTTCCCGTTGCTAACAAGATGTCTATTGTGACTTCACCAATTTAAAGTTCCATGGCTTCGGTCTTTAATAAACATTTTGTAAGTGTGCGTGTGGGTGTGTGTGCGTGCGTGTGTGTGTACGTACATGCTCTCTACATATTTTTTTAGATAAAGAGGCCCCCGCTCCGGTTCCCATTACTGAAACCACACGAGTCTGTTACATCATTAAGTTGACACGGTACACGGGCCTGAAGCAAAGCGCAATAGCCAGCTAGTTTCCTGCTACGAGGCTACAACCTCCCAAACAACACACACGTGAACAGCTAAAAGTACCAGGTAACAGACGCACTACCACCATACAGGCACTGACCCGAGCACACGACTCTGAGACTGTTGCGGCATCACCATGTAGAGCTCACCATTTCCCACCAGCTCCAAGTCATTTGCATCTAGGGTTCTCGCCGGATATTCGGCAGTGATCCAAGCTTCCCCACCCACATGAGTGAGATTCTTGAGCTCGACCATCGACTGTATCATCCTCCTCTTCTCCATCGTCACCCAGGATCTGGCCACAGCAGAAGCAGAGGGGCACACGCCATCGATTCTAGGCTGCCCACTAATGTGTTCAGCTTTCCTCTTTCTCCTTCCCCCAGCAGGATCCCCCACCGTGCAAGGTTGTAGGCACATTTTCTCCATAGCTCCTGCATACCAGGACAAATGGAATGATTAAAGCATAAATCATTTTGTATAAGCCAAATGGACCATATAATTGCAGCATACATAGCATTTTCAACTTTAAGCAGTTTATTTTTGTCCCATCTATCAGCTACCATCTCCATTTTTACTAGAATATCACCAGTAATCCTACCAACTTCCTTCCAGGCAGCTGTAGCAACCACACATTCAAAGAATAAGTGATTACAAGTCTCTAATTCATTGCAAAATAAACAGGTGAGATCATCCATATTTTGTCTCTTAACAAGGTTGTCTCTAGTGAGCACCCTGTTATGAAACACAAGCCATAAAAATAAATGGATTTTTGGTGGGACTTTAACATCCCACGCTGCTTGAACATGTTTAGGCATAACACCTTTAAAGTTGAGGACATCATATAGTGACTTAACACTATATTGACCACTAGACTCAAGTTTTCACAGAAGGCAATCCTCATCAGCACTAAGGTGCAAGGACTGAGCAATCTGGACAACTTCATACCACTGAAATAACAAATTCCGATCAAAGCATCTCCTAAAAGTAAATTTGAGGGTTTCCCCATCCCACACATCAGCAATGCATGAGTTTTATTCATTCAAAATCACATATATATCCCAATATTGGGTAGCTAAACTATAGGAGCCAAACCAATGATCTTCCTAGAAACTTGTGTGCGCGCAGTGGTGTGGGCACATATGCATGCACGAGGTACTTATAATGTAAAGAAAGTGCATGAAAAGATCCCAAGATGTCTGCTGCAAAGTTTTATACAAGGAATTAGTGTAGTTAAACTTCATATATTGTTTCTAATTGCAACCTTATTTCCAACATTTATTAGGTCCTTGTGGTGTTCTCTTAGTATAACAGGAGATCATGGTGAACTAGAAGGGATAAGTTTCTCGCACCACGATCCACTGAGAAGACATGAGAAACACAGTGTATCCGTAGGTTGAACGCAACAACTACAATATCGGATTAACGAAAGATGACCACGACCATCAAAGTCTAGGAATTGTGAGAGCTAACAATCCCATTGCCCTCAATAATATCATGTTGCGGGCTGCTTGACGAGGGCATTTGATGGCCTGTTCTTCTAAAGACGAATAGAGATTCCTCGCAACCTCAATGTCTTTGGAAACAAACATGGTCACATCTCCATTATCCTCAAGAATATCATCGAAGATTTCACGATTTTGATCAACCGGTTTAAAACACCGAGTCGCAGCTTGCTGCCTCCTCGTACCTCTCTTTTATGCTCTAGCCTGCATATGCTATCTCCATGTAATTTGATGAATTTCATACCTCTCCCCTCCCTGGTGATTTATAAATCAAGAATGTACTCACCGATATTTTGAGTAACATAATTCAAGTGGGGATCTCAAAAAAAGATCAAGTGGGGGATTCCCAAAAACAAATTCCATAATCAGTTGTGGGCTCCACTAGTGGTCAGGGCAGAGGGGATCCTCAGCAGAAATAGCCAAATAGGCAAGGGGAGAAACGGTAGCTGTCCTCGTATTACTCCCGATCGGGCCGTACGACGGAAGTAACGTCTGCCGGGCCGGGTCTGCTGCTCGATCTTGCGGTCTAGTTTGATGGCCCAGGAGTCTCAACCAGAAGTCTATTCCTCGATGTGTACTAATTAATAGACCATGATGGTGCGCGTTGCCCCGCCCGTCTACTTTTACAATATTGAAGTAGTAAAGTCAATAAATATGTGGAAATATGCAGCATGAAAGTTAAATAGTATAACATATATTATGAGTTCTCATACATGGGTATTATGCTAATGTATTAGCTATTCTATACAGCAGACAATTGTGCTGCGGGTGGATGAAAATATAACATTAGCAGGGCATATTGCAGCTTGACATTAGTTTCATATAAATCATAACCCAATGTTTGAATCAAAATAGCTAATGCAAAGTTTTTATCGCTAGAGCTGAATATCAAAACAAGTGCAACAATGAGACTACACATATGCTCTAAACATGAAAGCGCTTTCAGGAAGAATGGTCAAAACAATTAAGAAAAATCATGTCACCCACACGATTATCTGCACGATTATGATGGCAAATCTAGCATCAAATACTTCATAGGTTACATGAGAGGTTCGCGTCTAACCTATTTAGAGACCATATTATTGTTTGTTGTGGCTTGTAATATAAACAAAATTTTGAAATCAGGTCCCAAAATTAGAGTGACACTTTTCATTAGGCTGACAATTAGGAGTAATGATGATATTATGTCCTACTTATAATAATTTACATTATTTATTTGATGCTAGCAGGTGCACATAACTAAGTAGGTTACAATACCTGCAAAAAATGTGATCAACTATATCATCCAAAATAATCAAACTAATCATCTGATCTATGATGTTAATCACCCTTACTCGATGGACCAAATGTCCAAGAATGATCCATGGAAATATCTATTATTCAAAACCTGCAGGCAATCACCAAAAAAAATGGCAACTCTTAAGAAGAGCAAACCAGATCTTCTGTATAAATTATTTGTGTTTGCCCGATGAAACATGCAACATAATCAACTACACCAAACCATCATTCAAGAAGTTGCAGCTCATAAAATCTAGGAACAACTTATACGTGTTTATCCCATGCAATATAATTGAATGTGGAAATACATCATGTCAAAAAATTGCAACCTAATAAAATTCGAGGAGCGAACAAAATTAAGGGTATGAGAAATCTTGATTAGATCGAACAATTGGGTGAAATAGCGCCAAAGAATAATCAGTCGGCCTTAATCAACACTGTATCAGCCAAACTATTATTTATTAGTCTTCATTTCATGTATCACCATCAGTTACCAACTGAAAACCCTCCTTCAATTCCTTCTTTATCAAAGAGTTTTCTCACAACTGCATTTCTTATAGTTTGAAGGAAAGAAACTTGAAGTATCAGAATTAGCAATCTATCTTTTGTGGAACTGTATAGTGCAAATATAATGCAAATAACCAGTAAAAGTTCTATAATGTATTCTCGAACAGTTCAACTATATTGACCAATTACAATATAAAGAATTTTCTTTTGCTATCAGAAATCTGCATTGAAGCTGAAAATATCGCGAAGATCAAATGTATAATTGGGGGAGTGTAGGCATCATGTATCAAACTCACCTCATTGTCCTCAAATATTTTTTTTAAAAGACAAAAAAGTCACCAGATTATAAATCCTCCTTTCAAGTGTTAGCAACCTAAGGCCGAGAGGATTTCTCATACGAAGGTCACATATGCCTCTCCAAAAAATCCAAGTAAGAATTCTAAGCCAAGCAAGCATTTGGGATTAGGTTGAGTAAAGTTTCAGATAGAGTAAATTTGTTCCACTTACACTGCTCTCCACGGAGTTATCTTCAAAGTGTGTTCCTGAGTTGCAAAATCGTAATTCCTTTTTATCCTATATGATTTTGCAAACACATTAGTATTGATGAATGTCACCAATAGAATGACCTATCCTAGATTATGCATGACACAAATATGAATAAGCTTGTTCTTATTTGTGGAACTATTTCAATTCTAAGTTCCTAAATATGAACGGAACATAAGCTTATATATTAATTCAGTAACAATGATCTGCAACCTTATTGTAATTACATCAAAAAAATTGTCTACAAGTATATAAAAGCTGCAGTCTAGATTGTTCAATCTAAATTCAAAATAGTTACTGAATTTATATTAAACGAAAAAATCCATCAGTGACCTTGGGAATAGGTAAGATAAAAGGAATTACATTAAAATTAAAAAAAGAATTACATTACAGAAGATGTAATATGGAAGTATATGTACCTTGCTGTCTGAAATCTTGATGCAAATGATAGATGGATGTAGCCTGTGATGAGTTCCCAAAGCTTCTAGGGGCACAAACTCAGTTGTAATGAAACAATCCGGTGCGTTCAATTTTGGTTTCAAGATAATTACTTGAAAGTACCATGCATCCTTGTGCTTCCTTTTTGGTCTCCATCTCCCTAATTAAGTCAATAGCACGATTGCAGATAGATGCATGGTCACATCGCTTCATGTAGAAAGCTGGCGTGTGGATATGTAGCACCTTCAGATGATCCACATCCTCCGCCGTCGGCTCCAGCAGAAGAGCGCGCAGAGCATCCGCTAAGAGAGAGGGCGAACAGTACCAATGGGAAAAGTGATGGACGGCGTCGAGGAAGTGCAAAAATTGTGGCCGCCATGTGGGAGGGAAATGGCCTCCATGGAATCAAGTCTGGTTACCAGCCCACAAAATCAAGTCTCCATGGGCATCACGCAAAAGGTCGAGATCGAGAAAGACACCGCTGCTATAGGTCGAGTTAAGGGAGAGGCGGCGCAGCTCAAGGAGGGAGATAGGATCACTCAGGTTCATGTCGGGGAGCGGAAGAGGCACCGCTAGAAAGAGGTCGGGCATGGATGGAACATGGGCTTCGTGTGGTCAAGGGCCCAATTAACAACAAAACGCCGAACTTAGCTTGCGGAGTAGCAGCCCTATAACGGTGGGCTGGCCTATTTACAGCGATTCTACGAAGCAAACAAGGTTAGCTACGCGATTTGGAGCGTTTAGTTGGTCGATCAGACGGTTTAGAGCTCCAAATCGCTGTGGTTGGCCGTAGGTGGTTTAGTTTTACTGTTTTTTAATTGTACGGGTTCTTGCCCAGTTTGATCACCCATGCACATGTCTAGTAGTACTAGAGGAGACAACACCAAACACCAGTCAACCCAAATCATGATGATCTCAGTTACTACTACTCCCTCCCTCCTAAAAAGAATGTCTTAAATTTATTAAATTTTGGATTTTCTACATACTAAAATATATATAGATTAATTTAAATTTAGACAAATTAAGAACATCTTTTTAGGTTGTGAGAGAGTAGTATACTCCAGTCCGTCCATATTAATAGGCTTAATTATATCTAAAGTTTTACATATCTAGTTAAGTACTCCTTATGACTCTCCCGTGCATGGTACATGCACTATGCAAACCCCAAATAATTGAAACCCGCAAAAAAAGTACTCCTTATTACTCCAATTTTTACATATTAAAGATTAGATGTATTCGTATCTAGATAAAGTTAAAAAAAACATTAATATGAACCGACGAGAAAAGAGTACACCTTGTTACTCCAACTTTTTGAAGCATATTACTCGCACTCGCAGGATCTATGGACTACGGCCACTTGTAAAGCTCCTCGATCGGCCAGATGTATCTTTAGATTCTTTAGCATTGGGTCAAGTAGTTGGATTTTAACGGACGGGACGGCAGATCTTGTTCACTTCTTTAGTTATGTGTTGGGTTGAAAGAGTACAGTAGGTTACCCGCCAAAAGATAATCCTACTTTCAAAAACTCGCTTCATGTCAATATGTCAGTATGTCACGTTAGGCGTACTGTACGGGACTACTTATAAGCACCGTTGCCAGACCAAGACCAACCGGTCAACACCCATTCTTAATAAGGATCCAAAATGGATCTATCTCCAAGATTGATGGATCCAGTATACTCGCGCACATCACGTCGCCACCGCCTCACAGGAATCAGGCACAGGATGGGGAGAAAAACTACAAGACCCGGTTCACGACCCAAAGGAGGAACGAACTGAGAGCATATCTAACGCCCGGTTGAATAGCGCTTTTCCTGTCCGTGGATATTGAAAAGTATACCAAATAGGCCAAACAAACTGTCCACGGACTCTGGACATGCCCACTCTCTGTCTAAATCGGGGCACCGTTTGCGCTTGCTTGTGTCCGTGAGGATAACGCATTCGTTCTTCCTTTGTCCGCGCTTCTGATATTTCTTTTTCGCGGCACGTACCACATGCTGCAGGCCCCGATGTGCGGTATGGGCCTAGCCCAGTTCGTGTTCTTCTTCTGATTTTTCTTTTTCTTTTCATTTTTTGTTTTTGTTTTTGCTATACTTTATATATTTTTTATTTTTAAAATATTTATTTTCATACTTGAAAATTATTCATATTTTAAAATTGTACCTATTCAAAATTTTAAAATATTTAGATCTAAAAATGTTCAGATTATAAAAATAATTATATATTTGAAATGTTCAGAATTTTAAATAGTTCCAACTTGAAAAAACTCATATTAAAAATATGCTTGAATTTTGAAAAAAATAAAACACAAGACCGGTGACTACACACGTACTTCCAGTCGAAGCTCCACGCATTTTGTTTAGTCGGAACTACGTCCGCAGACCCACGCATTTTGTTTAGTCGGAACTACGTCCGCCCATCTAAACATCTTTCATATAGCTCGCAAAGAATACATCAAGGTTCAATACGCATTTTTAGAGGACAGGGAAGCACGATGACCTAGCTTTCCAGAGGGGTCATAACCATTACACCAAGAGTATTGGGACACATAGGTCGGCTTAGTACACAACTATTGCACGGAGTGAAAGCGTTGGAATCCACCAGATCGAATAAATGGATCGGCCAAACAAAACCTCCGACGCGCTCCCCATTCGAACCAGAGCCAAGTCAACCTGACTTACGGAGAAGTAGGACCTTGGCCCGTCCACCATTGTCTAACCAAAATTCGTCTTATCTCTGAATATTATGTGGGCTGTGTTTGGGAAGCTGACCGCCCACCGCATGGGGAAAGAGAAAAGTTTCTATCATTTGTAAGTCAGATATGTTATTCATGAGGAGAGGACCAACTCTCCTCCGCTCCTGCTTAAGTATTCTGTCCGTCGCAAATTAATTTGACTCGGCTTTGTCTGGATTCGCAAATATCTACTCATGTTTTAGTGCCTAATATCGTGTGTATCTAGATAAAAATGAGTCACCAAATCACCATGGCGAGAAAGGAGTGACACAGGTGCCGTACGTACCGACGCATCGATGAGGATGACGAGGTGTCCAGTTCACACGATTGGACACTCTGGGATGGTCCGATGGTTGGCCTGCTTTCGCTAGGCTCGAGCTATCACAATTAGCAGGCCATAAGCTGCTTGGCGTAGCATCATGACTCCCTGAATACAGGGTCCAAACGATCGACAGACAGTGGCCGCCTGTATGGTCCATGTATTACCCGTCGCACAAACGGGCCGGTCGCCATCAAGAGAAGGGTGGTGGCCATAGAGGGCAGGCAGTTTGCGAAAAGAAAACAAAGGAGAGCACATGCAACGGAAGCGCGTACGATGGTTTTTTGTTTTACGGTTCAATGATTATCACGTGCGGGGTGCGGAGGGCGGGGAGAGCTTGCTTGCTTCGTTCGCCACCGATCGGGTGGCTAGGGGCGATGAACACACGGCCAACGCGCACAAACGCGTGACGTCGTCGCGGCGGCTGGGCGTGACGCCCGCGCGCATGATGTCACCTTCCGAGAAAGCCAGCCTCCTCCTGCTGCTATATGGCTAGCTACTTTAGTGGTATAAGGTTCACTTTAGCCATAAGCTGGGACCCACATAGCTTATGAAAATAGCTACAATGTATAAGGTCAACTTTGCCATAAGCTGGGACCTACTTATGTGTTAAAAGTACATACATGCAAGAGAGAGAGGAGAGAGAGAAACAATTTTTTATTGCTTGTGGAAAAACCACAAGCTTGTAGGTCATCTATAAGAATTTTTGCTTATGGACAAGCTCCACTATGTATATAGACATCTTTATGGACTACTTTTTGCTTGTGGAACCTCTTGTGGACAACATAGTGGATGCCCTGACAAAGCTGTGTTTTAAAGGCATCGTATTTTTTTTTGCCAAAATCTGGAAAGTTCGACGACAGGTCGGCGCCAAGATAAAGCAGCTGGGAGGCAAACTAGGGAGGTCGGCGCCGTTTTAAACAGAGCCGACGTCGGCGCCATTTTAAACGGAGCCGACCTCCTTCAGGTCGGTTTTCTGTTTTGTGTGTGCCAAACTGTACAACTTCGGCGCATTTTAAACGGCGCCGACCCTAGGGGTCAGATTCCGAATTAGTTTCGAGAAAGGGTCAGACTTGGTTGAACTTTTCAAACTTGGACAGATTTGGCAAAAAATACAAAGGCATCTCCACCGCGAGACCAAAAGAGCAAGCCAAATGTTTAGTCCGTTTGGATTGAGCTACGACAGAGGCGAAGTTAGGGTATCTTTATGGACCGACACAAACAGTCTACGCGTGTCTGAAACTGTCAGCGCGGACGCATGGGGCATGCGCGGCGTCCCAGCGAGACGACTCATCCGGCAAAACGCGTTCGGCCCGACCCATCCGTACAACTAATCTAGGGCTCGGTTGCGTGGGACCGGACGCGCGAACAACGCGGACGTCGTGCCAGTTGGCGACGCGGGCCTATACGTAAGAGAGACATTAGTACTTAACGATAGCTTTTCATTAGATTAAGTCTTCCAGTTACAAAAAGGCCATGCAAACGAATTAGGGGGTGCTACTGCTACTGCTGCTGCTGCGGCTACGGCTACTGCTGGAGGAGGACGACGCGGCGGCTACTCGTTGCCGCTGCCACGGCCACCGTTGCCACATCCGTCGGCCCCGTCGATCTCCGCCCTAGCTTTCCAGATGGCCCGCTGTTGGACGCGTTCGCGGATACGGTCGCGAGCCGCCACCTTGCCCTCCAGCTTCTGTCGATCCTTCGTCGCCCGGTCCGCCGGGGCCTTGTCCATCTTGACGGCCTAGTGGTCCCTCGCCTCCTGTTGGGCGAGCACCTCCGTCGGAGAAGGAGCCGGAGCCAGAGCACCATTGGGGTCGAAGCCCAGCGCCCGTGCTATGTGCACGGGGACGGCGAGCGACGCCTCCAGCTAGTCCACCTCCTTCCCCTTATCGTCGTCGTCCACCGCCTCCTCCGTGTCGTCGGCGTTGACGAGACCCCACGCGACCGCCGCCTCAGCGGCCAGATCCACGCATTCCTCCGCCGCCGCCGAGTCGGCGACGTGCTCACGCCGTGCCTCTTTCGTGTCGCTGCGCGCTTTAGCGGCCTGTCGAAGCTCGCGGATGACGGACTTGGCGGCCTCCTTGGCCACCTCCTCCAGCGTGGTCATGGCCGCCTCGTGGCGGATCTCGCGAAGAGCCGCTGTTGCGGCCTGCATGGCCGCCTCCTTGGCGGCGACGTGGTGCACGTCGGTCATCGCCCATTGGTCTGCCACCGTTGTCGCCGCCTCCACCACCTACTGACATGGTTATACCCTACGGGTACGTGACTTCAGCATACCTGGTCCAGCCCAAGGAAGGCCCACAGCAGATATACGCTGGCCCATGAAGATTTTCGGGTGGCCAAGGCCCATGACGCCTTCGGATCCTTGTAAAGCAAGACTAGCCTAGATAGGAAATTTAAAGGGGTAAAACCCTAGAACTTGTAACCGACTAGGACTATGCCCGGGACCTGCCTAAGTATATATAAAGGCCAGGAGGGCACGTCCTAGATCTCTCAACTCATACTTTCGCACGCACCTCCACGCCATCGAATCTGCGCACCCTGTAACCTTCGGTTTCGCCGTAATCAAGAGCAGACAAGCAGGAGTAGGGTTTTCCCTCCGGGGGCCTGAACCTGGGTAAATCTCGTGTCCCCTGGTTGCTTGTCTGTTAACCGTGCCACGATCTCCAGCATCCCCATCTTCTCCAAAACCCAAGTCCATAACAATGGGCATTGATGAGATTAAACCTCGTCAATTGGCGCCGTCCGTGGGGATCGGGGCTGCTGATTGTGCGATCGTGACAGTCCCAACTCGATCGATCTATAACTCCGCGGCGACGGAGAATCACCTTCTCTTCGGGACTTTTGACTTCACTGCCCACTCGCCGGCCACCATGAAAGATTTCGAGCCTGTAGGCAACGGACTCGAGATTTTGTTCGGGAGCTTATGCTTCCAGGTGGGACAAACTAGCACCCTCCGCCTTCTTGAGCGGGTGCCCGTGCCATCAATCAGGCCTGCCTCGTGGGCTCCACACCCCGTGCTACGCACGTCACCATCGACAGATGAGTTCTACAGCAGCAGCAGCTGCAACTCCGATCTGTGCGATCCACCTTCGGATGAAGGGACCTACGGTTCCGGATCTGAAAGCTGCGGCAGCAGCGAACCGATCTACGAGCGCTACCTATGCGCCGCGGTCATCCAGGATCAACAAACGCCCAACCCGCCGCCCAACACGAACCCCAACCCGCAGGACGGAAATGGCGGAAACGGCGGGAACAGAAGAAGCCAACCCCCCCCCCCACCCGCAGGGGAGAACAACGGCCACGTCATCCAACTTATCAAAGAAGGATGGGTGCAGGCACGTCGTGCTGTCGCAGGCGACATAGTCCTGCCCGTGGATGCACCACGCGACCTATTAATGGCGTACCACTACCTCCTCATCGAGGAGCACAAGAAGCAAGTCAGGATGCAGGAGACGCTCGATAAACGCAAGCAAGCAGCCTCCAAGTCCACCGCGCGATGAGCTGCGCTCTCCGCCAAAGCACCCGGCTCTAGCACGAATGGAAATCAAGGAAACAAGCATCGCTCGCGGGTGGAGAACATGGATCCCAAGGAACGTCGTGATGTGACCCGAACTCTCCACATGTCGTTCATGGATATGGATGCCGACGGCAACATCATCCCAAAGACACCACAAGCTGCGATCCTGGCAGCCACCGCGTATATCGCGGCCCACCAACCTCTAGAAGGGGACCCGAAAAGAGCCATGCATAAGTCCGCACTCACCGGACTCTGACTCGTCGGAGCCGCGCTCCACGAAGACGCTCCTGCGGAGCCGAAGAAGAAAACTCCGGTCAGGCGCGGCCGTAGCCCCACCCCTTCATCCGAAGAGGAAGAGGAGCACGACCTTCCTCGAAGGAAGAAAAGCTCGCATCGCCATAAACGCGATTACGATGCCAGGGACGCGCTTACACAGCGCAAAATCGACAAAGCGCGAGCCAAACGCGCATGCTCGTCCGAGTCCGAGATGGATGAAGATGAAGGAGAACTCTGTGGAGCTCGATGCTTCAGTAGATCTGTTCGGCGAACAAAGATGCCACGCAATTTCAAGCTTCCTTCGGACACTCCGAAGTTCAACGACACGCAAGATCCAAAATCTTGGCTCAGCGATCACCTGTCATCCATTAAGTTGCACGGCGGGAACAAAGAAACCGCCATGCAATGCCTTCAGCTGCAGCTGACAGGCGCGGCGCGGGTCTGGCCAAGCAGCCTATCATCAGGATCCATCCGAAGTTGGGAGGAGCTAGCTTATAGCTTCATTCGAAATTTCAAGGGCACCAGCAAGAGGCCCGCCTCAATCGAAGAGTTGCGAGCCTGCACTCAGAGAACGGGGGAATCTATTCGCTCGTACATATTACGCTGGTCTACCACCAAGAACTCCGCAGCGCATATCTCCGAGGAGAGGGCCATCGACGCCTTCAGAGACGGCGTCAAGCGCCAAGATTTCAAGGAAGAACTTGGGCGTGTCAAGCCCAAGACACTCGACCACCTCATGGAAATTGCCAACAGTTGGGCAGACGGCGAAGATTGCATCCAGCGAGCGCAATCAGACGAAGAGGACGACTACGGCCGAAGGCGAGAACGCCGCAGCAAGAGGAGATCGCGTGGTTACGAAGACCACGACGGACCCGACATGGTCGCGGCTGGCTACGCCGACCGCCGCAACGACAACAGCTGCAACAGCGGAGGTTACCGTGGAGGAAATCTCTGAGACAGCGTACGATCATCACAATCGTGGCAACGCCGCGATCGTGACAACGGACCCTCAGCATTCGAAAAACTTTCGGGTCCATGCACCATCCACTTCTACATCGACAAGCAAGATGACAAAAAGAAAGCCAGTCACATGCTCAAGGACTGCCGCGAGTTCCAGAAACTCAGCGAAAGCATGGCGCAGATGAGGCAACAAGCCCCAATCCCCGCGTTCGGAAACGCACCCGCACAAGGATAAATAGCACACGGAGCTCCTCCTCCGCCACCTATTGGAGGCCCAAACCAACCAGTCGCACCAGCGCAAAACAACGCCGGGGTCGCATACCCCCCACCAAAGGGAGCACTAAATATGATCCAGAAGGGACGCCCAACAAACAGGGTGCAGAAGAAAATCACCCGACAAATCAACTTGGCCGTAGCAACTCCACCTGCAATCCCTGAGTACCTCAGCGGATCGGAGTCCTGCATCACGTTCACTCGCGCGGATCACCCTTGCCAGATCCCTCGCCCAGGTCATGCTGCCCTGGTGCTGGAGGCGCAGATCGGAGGCTTCGAGATGAGTCGCGTCTTCATGGACGGTGGAAGCGGCATCAACCTAATGTTCGCAAGCACCCTGGCAGCTATGCGGATCCCGCAATGCAGCCTGAAACAATCAGACACAATGTTCCACGGCATTGTACCAGGAAAGGGCATATTCCCCCTGGGCAAAATAGGGCTCGACGTCATCTTCGGGAAGCCGGACAACTTTCGGCAGGAGCGACTCGAATTCGAAGTGGTGGACTGGCCGTCACAATACCACGCCATCCTGGGGCGTGTAGCATTCGCAAGGTTCCTGGCCGTCCCACACTACGCATACCTACTACTCAAGATGCCAGGACCAAGGGGCGTCATCACAATCCATGGGAGCTTCACCCGATCGGACCAATGCGACAGGGATTTCAACAAAATCTCCCAGTCTTTCGACATGCAAGACGAGCTTGTAAGGCTCCGCGAGGTGACGGACAATGGGCTACCACCAGTCACATGGCAGAACGCACCTGACATGTCCTTCGACTCCACCGTCAACACCAAGAAAGTACAGGTCCATCCGACGGATGCCTCCAAGACGGCCCTGATCGCCAATGACCTCAGCACCGCATAGGAAGGCGCGCTCGTCGAATTCCTCCGTGAGCGCTAGGAAATCTTCGCCTGGTGTCCTGCAGACATACTAGGAGTTCCCAGGGAATTCGCCGAGCATGCACTCAATGTCTTTCCAGACACCAAGCTAGTCAAGCAGTCCATCCGAAGACTGTCAGAGCCACGAGCCGAAGCTATCGGCAAGGAAATCAATAGACTGCTTGCTGCAGACTTCATCAGGGAAATCAAAGAAAGCGAGTGGCTTGCAAACACGGTGATGGTCCCAAAGAAGGACACGGACATCCTGCGGATGTGTGTGGACTTCACATCACTAAATAAGCATTTCCCAAAGGACCACTTCCCTCTTCCACGGATCGACCAGATCATCGATTCCCTGCAGGTTGCGAGAAACTCTCCTTCCTCGACGCCTACTCAGGCTATAACCAGATTCGTCTCAAGGTCAAAGATCAGGAGAAAACAACGTTTATCACACCGTTCGGAGTATTCTGTTACAACACAATGCCCTTCAGGCTAAAGAACGCGGGTGCCACGTACCAGCGATGCATGCAGGCCTGCCTCAAGGACCAGATTGGTCGCAACGTCCAAGTTTATGTCGACGACATAGTCATAAAAACCAGAGAGGCAAGGACACTTATCGACGATCTCCGCGAGACGTTCGACAACCTCGATCGCTACAGGATCAAGCTCAATCCCGAAAAGTGTGCCTTCGGCGTCCCATCAGGTCAGCTTCTTGGGTACTTCATCTCTCAACGAGGGATCAAGGCGAACCCGAAGAAAATCAAAGCCATCATGACGATGGAGAAGCCGAAAAACCTCAAGGGCGTCCAGCAGCTCGCAGGACAAGTAGCGGCGCTAAGCAGGTTCATCAGCAGTATGGGCGAGAAGGCCCTACCATTCTACCAGCTACTGCGTAAAGCAGACAAGTTCGAGTGGACACCAGAAGCCAACGACGCATTCGAAAGCCTCAAGCGGCTCCTCTCCACCTCGCCCGTTTTGGTCACGCCAAAGGAGCGCGAGCCCTTACTACTGTACATAGCAGCCACACATCAGGTGGTCAGCACCGTACTCGTGGTCGAACGACCCGAAGAAGGCAAGACCCACGGGGTCCAGCGCCCAATTTACTACCTCAGCGTGGTACTGACACCAACAAAGGAGAGGTACCCTCACTACCAGAAGCTAGCCTACGACGTGTTCATGACGGCTCGACGGTTGAGCCATTACTTCCAGGAGCACCAGGTGATGGTCGTCAACGAAGCACCCCTGAACAGCATCCTGAATAATCCAGAGGCCACGGGACGGGTGGCCCTGTGGGGCATCGAACTATCACCCTTGGACATCGTCTACGAGAAGCGACATGCAATCAAATCTTAGGTCCTTCCGGACTTCCTGGTGCACTGGATGGAGCTGCAGCTGCCAGACACCCCAGACATGTCGCAGTCCTGGACAATGCATTTCGACGGCTCCAAGCGCGAAGCCGGAGCAGGGGCAGGGGTCATACTGATCTCCCCGCAAGGTGACAAGATGAAGTACGTCCTTCGGATGAAATTCAGGGCCTCCAACAACGAAGCCGAATACGAAGCCCTCATCCATGGCATGAGGATGGCAAAGATATGCGGCGCAACGCGCCTGGTCATCTACGGTGACTCCAACCTCGTCGTCCAGCAGACGATGAACGAGTGTGACGCACACGCCGAAAACATGATCGCGTACCGCGCGCTCTACAACGCACTCGAAGGAGAATTCGACGGCTACAAACTTCGGCACGTTGGAAGAGAAAGCAACGAGGAAGCCGATAGACTCGCCAACATCGGCTCCACCTGCGCAAAGGTGCCACCAGGTGTGTTCCTCGAACAAATCTGCGTGCCATCCATCAAACGGAAATTCCCCAAGGGATCACCCGAAGAAGCAGAACACTCGGGGGCTACGATACCCGAAGGACATGAAGGACCCGAGAAACTGGACACAGAGGTCGCTATGGTCAACCTAATGCAGGTCATGGCAGTCGAAGAATCCTGGACACGACCGTACCTCCAGTTTATGATAACCGGAGAATTGCCTGACAGCCCGGCGCATATCTCGCCGGTCAAAAGCCTTCACCGTCATCAATGGCGAGATGTACAAGAGAAGCATTATGGGTATACTTCAACGGTGCGTCACCATCGACGACGGCAAGGCCATACTCCAAGACATCCACGAAGGCATCTGCGGCCACCACGCAGGCAGCCGTTCCCTTGTCGCTAAAGCTCTACGAGCAGGATTCTACTGGCCGACAGCCATGAGCTACGCTAAGGACATCGTCCGAAGATGTAACTGATGCCAACGATTCGCCGACAAACCGCACGCACCTGGGTCCGAGCTCAGGCCCATACCTATAGCTTGGCCTTTCGCTCAATGGGGCCTCGACATGATCGGCAAACTGCCAAAATCTTCGAAAGGAGGACACGTCTTCCTCCTGGTTGCGGTCGACAAATTCACCAAGTGGATCGAGGCCATGCCGGTCACCAACCAGAAAGGAAAAACTGTCGTCAAGTTCTTCGAGTCCATTGTCTACAGGTTCGGCGTACCACACAGCATCATCACCGACAACGGATCGAACTTCATCTCCGAAGAATTCCAGGACTTCTGCGAAGGCCTTGGGATCAACATCACATATGCCTCAGTGGCGCACCCACAAACGAACGGGCAAGTGGAAAAGGCCAACGGCTTAATCGGAGCAGGCATCAAGAAGCGCCTCATGAGCTCACTCGAACACAAAGCTGGAAATTGGACAAAGGAGCTACCCTCCGTCCTGTGGAGCTTGCGAACTACGCCAAACAGCTCCACTGGCTACACACCGTTCTTCATGGTACACGGAGCCGAAGCCGTGCTACCAGCCGAAGTACGCCACCAGGCCCCACGGGTCATCGTCTACAGTGAAGCTGAATCCACGGCTGCACTCGAAGACGCTGTCGATACACTCGACGAAGCACGGGATATAGTAGCAGCTCGATCAGCGGTGTACCAGCAGAGTCTCCGCAACTACCACAGCCGCCGGCTGCGCCCAAGATCCTTCGTCGAAGGAGACCTCGTCTTGCGACTCAAGCAAAAGCGCCCGAATAAATTCGAGTCGCCATGGGAAGGACCCTACGTCATCACCGAAGTCATCCCAGGTGGCGCCTATCGCCTCAAGCACGTGGAGTCTGGAGTCGCATACTCCAACCCATGGAATATCTCGCACCTGCGACGGTTCTATCCGTAGCAACCTACCCCCTTATTTTACTTTCAATAAGGCTTACAGCCAAGGCTACTCAGCCGAACAATGTATCTCCTCCATTACGATATAAATAAAGCTAAGTGTCTCGCCCCAAAACTTCGTTTCGCAATTTCCTGCAACTATACTATATGCTACAAACGCACTCGGGGGCTCCCCCCACCTCACGATTTCATCGACTGCGGACCAAACGTGTACACCTGAGTAGCTGACAACGTCAGGAAAATGAAAAGGACACGTATCCAATTAAAAGCACTGCGTGCTGACATACAAACAAACCTTTACAACAAAAGGGCACAACACGCCCAGCCGACATATACATTTTTACATCTCTCTGTTTCTACATGTACTACCTATGTTGAAGAATAACCTGGGCACGCTGCTCAAACAAATCTACAATCTATTCGGCATACTGCCTCACAGCCGCGTAATGCGGACGCATGTCCCACTCGCTACCATCAGGGCGAAGAGGTGGCCCTGCAGCCACGGCAGCCAAATCCACATCAGGCCGGTGCAGGCTCACAAGAGACAACGCAGCCTTCACTCCGGCGACAAGCTGCTGCCGCACCAACTCCTTGACATTGCTTACGTTCCAATATTTCGACAGAAGACCCGCAAGGTTTATGGGCGCGGCATCCAAAGGGAACATGACGTGCAGCACCGAGGAAAGCGATGTCTGTACTTGGCGGAGCACCCGCGAAACTTGATGAACACGATCCTGCACCGTCGCCAGGGCTATGGCGCGATCACGATCCATCCAGAAGAAGCCGCCGGCCTCCATGTCCTGTTGAGTCAAGCAGTTGACCCGAACAACGACACGCTCTTTTTCTTCCCTCGGAGCAAGATTTGCACCTGAAGCAATCGAACAAAATAAGAGTAAGGCCAACAGGCTCACCCGAAGACCAGAGCTACAACTCGACCAAAGAACAACTTACATTGCAGCTGCTCGGACAGACGGACCAACTCCGCCATCAAGTACTCCTCCCTGGCTGCGCCATGATCCGCCTTGGACTTCCAAACGTCGGCATGACCGCGTAGCCCGAGCAACTCCCTCTCCAGACTGCGCACACGATCCCGAAGGAAAGTAAGGTGAGAAGAATCATCCAAGGATGGGCGCAACGGTGTTGCGGATGGGGCGTCAACAGGGTCAGCACCCGAAGGAACCTAGAGCGGCAGCAAAAGAAAGGAACACAAACATTCAGCCAAGGATGGAGCACAACTCAGAGAAATTCATTGAATATATAAAGCCACCACGTGGCACAAGGATGGTGTTCTTCAAGATATTTACAACAAAAACAAGCTACAAACTAGCCTACATTTACTACGCCTAAGATGCAGGAGCCTGAGTCGCTTCGGAGCCAGACTGCCTAGCTTTGGCCCCACCCTGCTGCCGCAGCGCTTACTCGGACAATAAATCAATGAGCTTGGGCCCATATCGCCTGCAGCGAGCATAATAGGCAGCAAAGGCTACCTCGGATCCATCCGCAGCCGTCGGCATCCGAGAAGTGATCTGGGGCAGATCCAGCTCCGCTCCAGCCGCCATGGCCATCGCCAGCCCGACGGACGCGCCGATGCCCTTCTGCTTGCGCTTGTACGCCGCAGGCGCTTCGGCTGACAGAGCCTCCGCCAGAGCATCCACATCGTCAAGGGTTGCGCCCTTCGGGACAAGCTCCTTGTAGAAGCGACCAAGGACCCCTTTCGCCTTGGCAAGGGAGTTCACGACGGTGCTGCATCGGTCTTCCACCGCCGCAGTGGCATCATCTAGAGCACTACCGTGCTCCAGAGCACCGCGGTCTAACTCGATGCCTGCGGCATCTGAGACAAAAAGAAGAAAGACATGAAGAAAATATGCATAAAAGAAGACCCGAAGGAAAAGGAAAAAGTACAAAACTAGTACTCACCCGAAATAGCCGTGGCAGCAGCCATGAGCTTCGTCGCCACCTCTTTTTCACGAACAGCCGCAACCGTGGCCAGCTGCTCCTCACGATCTACAGCTTCCTGCTGCAGACGCTCTTTCGCTTCGGTTGCCTTAGTCAGCTCTAGCTCAAGGCGTTCTTTCGCACCAACGGCGGCTCCAGCCTTCTGCTCCGATTGACCAAGGCTCTTCTTCAGAGCGTCAACCTCACAGAGAGACTTGTTATGCTCCTCTACATTCAAAACAAACAACTGTCAAATAACTAAACCAGGATACATAAGAGAAAAGTCAGATAGATACCTTGAAGCTGCCGAAGGTTCGCCTCCAGCACCAGGCGCTCTTGCACAAGCCGCTTGGCCTCTTGCACAAAAGGCTGCAGAAAAAGATATGTCAGTAAGACAAGGGCTTGGGGGCTACGCCCAACACAAAGGAGTAAAAACAAGATTCGCACACGAAGACACTCGGGGGCTCCCCCCATGAGGCCGGAAAAACTTACATGCTCTGATGACGACCCCGAAGGACCGCCTGCGAAATTCTGAGGCGCAACCACCTGCACCTCCTGCAATGGAGGATCCGGAGGCGCGTCACCTGAAGTCGCCACCGTTTGAGGTGGAGGAGACGCAATTTTCGACTCCCCCATCATCTCCCATTCACCATCACTGGAGGAATCATGGGAGGATTGCCTGCATACAAACCACTCAGCACAAGTGCAAAAATCACGAAGGAACAAGGACACCAGTATAACAAGAAAACTTACGAGCCCAATGCGCTCAGGTCGAAGATAGGAGAAGCCCTTCGGGCCCTCTTCTCCTCTTTCTTCTCTTCCTTCTTCTCCTCCTTCTTTTCTTCCTTCTTCCGCTTTGCTGGCGGGTGCGGCGCGACAGCCCGCACAGGAATGACAGGAAGGGGAGAGGAACAACCTCCATGAACATCATCATGACGCTCAAGGCCCAGAGGGTTTCTGGGAGTCGGAGGAGTCGAGGCATCCGAAGACTCGCTGGAGCTCCGTGATCGCTTGCGCGAATGGTCCTCACTCGACTCGTCAGCATCCTCCACTGGAGATCGCGCTGACGGTAGCTCGGACACGGAATCAACCACTTCATTATCCGAGGCATTCGGATACCTTTCGGGCAATGGTGGTACCATCCCCGGCACCTTGAAGCTCTACAAAATCAGAAGGAACTTTGTTAGCAAACAAAGGAAACAAATAACAGAGCCGACAAAAAAAAAGGGGGGAGCACTACGTGCGCAAATCTACACCTTCGGTATGACCAACGTCGAAGAAAAGGGAGGAGTCAGCGACTTCCCCGGGATTTCTTCGTCGTCCTTGAACTTCAACAGTGCGCGAAGAGCCTTGTCAAGATCCCCCTCGGAGATTTTCTCACTCGAAACCCTCGTCGGATCACGGCGCCCAGAATAAAGAAACATCGGATCCGCCCTCGCTTGGAGAGGCTGCACCCGACGCTCAAGAAACGTTCGGATGATGTCAACACCGTTCACCTCCTTATCAGGAATCAGCTGGAGATCCTCCACCCGACGGTACATGGCCTCTATCTCCGCCACCTCACCGTCTAAGATTTGGTTTTTCCAAGACCTTTTCTTCTCAATCATTTGGGAGGGGTCAAAGGGAACAAGACCAAAATCTTGCCCGGGCACTACGGAGTCGCGGATATAAAACCATCGCCTTCGCCAGTACTGGACAGATTCGGACATAGAAAAGGAAAAGAAGAGCAGATTGGGACTAAGAGAGATGATGAAACCCCCAATGGGATACACACCATCCGAACCAGATTGCCTCTTCACGTAATAGAGCTTCCGGAAGAGGCCAAAGTGCGGCTCAATGCCAAGCCAGCACTCGCAAAAAGTGATAAAACAATCAATGTGGAGAAGAGAATTGGGAGACAGATGATGCAGCTGAACCCCATAGAAGAAGAGCAGTCCACGAAGGAAGTCATGGACTGGATACGAAAACCCACGCAAAACGAAGGCGAGAAACATAACCCGGTACCCAGATGGGGGACGGGGGATTACCTCATTGCCGGGGAGTTTAACGGCCTCCCTGTCCTCCGGGATCAAGCCCCGCTCGCGCAGCTTGCGGAGATCGCTCTCCCGCGTCTCTGATCGCCGCCAGCCACCATCGGTGACACAAGCAGCGGCGGCGCCTTTCTTTCCTCCGGCGGCGCTGGTCCCAACTGCAGATGAAGACTTCTTTGGTTTCCCCATCACGCTACGGCGGCGCCGGCGGTGAAAACGTACAAAGGACGACGGAAATGTGGAAGGAAATCCCACCACGAAGCAAGAATCGCTCGAGCGCAAGGAGGCACTGAAACACAAGAAATGGTGCGGTGAAAACAAACCACGGTTCCCCTCAATGATTATAACAGCGAAGACGACACATGACATCCATTCATCCAGAAGACCTAACGCCAACAACAGATCTGGCCGTACACGTGTCAACACCACAACGAACCGTCGTTACCACGCCGTCCACTACGCGCGGAAATCGAGGAGACGCCGTAATTATCTCCACGCCCCGCGTGACCGGTCAATTCAAAGTCAGCAAGTGGGACCCATGTTCGTCCAGTCAAGTCATCTCTGGCATAGCAGACGCTTGAGGTCATCGATCGTCAGCACTGATGTCATCAAAAGCTATACTAGCACCAATTACGATTCTTCGGCTCCACAGCTAAGAGCTAAGAGTACTCACTTGAATCTTCGATTCGACTAAATACTTGGAGACTACTCCTATCAGGAGCGCTGGCCGCGCACCCGGAAGATGAATAACGATAAAGTATTTCTTCGAGTCCTACGTCGAATATGCGACTCCACGACGGACTCGGGGGGCTACTCCCATAGGGAGGATGGATTTAATCATCCAAAAAAATTCGAGTCCTATGGACTTAACAACTAAACAATGCTTGGAATAAAGTCTCTGCTCGAGTCTACGACTCGAACAGACACTCGGGGGCTACTCCCATAGGGAGCGCTGGTCGCGCACCCTATGAAATCTTCGACTGCGATCTTTCAGATCAGCACGCAAAAACTTTTTGGCAACTCTGCCCCAACAAAACACTGAGTAAGCGACAATTTCCTTGGCCACCCGAAGCACCTCCGTGGTGACAAATGTTCGGATGATGCGTCTGCGACGCAAAGATAAGACCTGCAGATATCATCTGATGGCCTGGCAACATACATGACTACGCTCTGCTAGTACAAATCCATGCCAACAGGCGTGATGAAAAATCCCGACGGACGCGTTGGGTACATCAATTAAAAACACTGGAATTCCACTCTTGTAAGTCCTCCGCGGCCTGAGTCGAATTACGCCAGCATATGTTCCGGGTTTAAGTTAAGGGACTCGAACCTGATGAAGATCATGTTGTTTCGTCCTAAGACAGTTAACTGACCCTGATCCGTCAGGTGAGTCAGGCACATGTATCAACAATTTCTACACACATATATTGTTAACACCTAGTTGCACCCGAAGGATTGAAGAGTCCTCAGCCGAATCTACGATTCGACTGATCACTCGGGGGCTACTGACATGGTTATACCCTACGGGTACGTGACTTCAGCATACCTGGTCCAGCCCAAGGAAGGCCCACAGCAGATATACGCTGGCCCATGAAGATTTTCGGGTGGCCAAGGCCCATGACGCCTTCGGATCCTTAGAGAGCAAGACTAGCCTAGATAGGAAATTTAAAGGGGTAAAACCCTAGAACTTGTAACCGACTAGGACTATGCCCGGGACCTGCCTAAGTCTATATAAAGGCCAGGAGGGCACGTCCTAGATCTCTCAACTCATACTTTCGCACGCACCTCCACGCCAGATCGAATCTGCGCACCCTGTAACCTTCGGTTCCGCCGTAATCAAGAGCAGACAAGCAGGAGTAGGGTTTTCCCTCCGGGGGCCTGAACCTGGGTAAATCTCGTGTCCCCTGGTTGCTTGTCTGTTAACCGTGCCACGATCTCCAGCATCCCCATCTTCTCCAAAACCCAAGTCCATAACAATGGGCATTGATGAGATTAAACCTCGTCACCTACTGCAGCGCACCCTCGGCGATCTCGCCTTCCTTCTCGAAGGCCAGCACCTACGCATCACCCATGCGCCGGGCCAGCGCTGTGGCCTCGAGGTGCACCTCGTCGACCTCCACGTTCGGGTAGAGGGCGTGGCACATATCCTGGATCTTGGAACATGTGGCGATCTTGCCGCGAGGCATGGCTGCTGGAGCTTTTTCGGCGGTTGGTTTTCAATTGGTTTGGGGCTTATTGTCTCCGCCGCACCGGCGGCCATCTTTTATAGGTCGCGGCAGAGGCGGGAAACGGACTAGGATGCTCGAGAAGTTTTCTCGCCACGGGAAGCGAGGCGCGCGCGGCCAAAGCCGGCCGCACGGGAAGCAGACGGACAAATGGGTCGGGCCGCTGTGCGCGGTCGACCGGACAGGTCGGACCTCCTACCCATATTGACCGTGGCCCGACCCAAACGGACATGAACGGACTATTTTGGATGACCGTTTGGGTCGGACCGGTGGAAATGCCCTTAGGATTTAGGTATAGGGAGGACGAGATAGAAGTGGAGCTAAGGTTTTTTCCTTTTCCAAACTAACAAAGAAGTTGTTTTTCCCTACAAGGAATACAATTATGAGGGTATATGGCATAGCTAATAAATCTATATACAATGTCAACGAGGTTGGTAATCAAGCTACTCCGTTATATTACACGAAGTACCTTGCCACAAAAACATATCATATCAAAGTTTTAAAATATATAGATGATATTAATCATTTTAACTAAATTGTCAGATTTAGCTAGCAATTACATAGGTTTGGTTGTCAATTGGACCAACACTCAAATTGGGATTGATAGCTACAAAACGCGTGTATATACACAATCAAATAGGATTATTAATTAATTAGTAGTGCATAAGGAGTAGCAAAGAATGTTGCGGGAATACATACCTTGAGAGAATTATATATGGGTCATGGTTGTCTCTTGAGTAGAATTAGAGGTTGAAGGTGATTGACAGCAAACGCGCAGGAAAATCCATCGCTATGTACTAGCATTTGTTGCAGTTTGTTCCCACGATCAATTGATCTTCGGGGGCAATTCTGACTATGCGTATGCACATGTCCTAGATGGGTGAAACCCGAAGACAGAAAATCAATAGATAATTTGACCGAAACACGAAATGCAGTCAGAATAGCGCCGCACATGCATCAGCGAGAGGTAGAATTGAAGGCGACTGGCAGAATTGCATGGCGAGTGACAGCAAGAGAAACATCCTAGAGCCCTAATAGTTGATGACGAGACAGAGGCGACAGTCACATACACAACTTCGATCAACGGATGGTGGGAACAAAGTTCAGACACGATGGCCTAAATCTGTACAGGTACGTGGGCTGGGGTATTTGGGCTTCTTGCTTCAGTGTGAGACGGACTAATTAATCAATAATAGGCTAATCAAGTGATTACTTCTAGCCATTAGCATGAATATAATAGTTTATTATTAGTACTGTCTACGGAAATTGTTAGGGGGGGAGGGGGGGGGCAACCATTAGGTATCGGAGGGTCTAGCCCCTGCTAGGCCCCCGTCTCCGCCCCTGGCTATAGGTGATTTTGAGCCGTGGTCCGGCATATGCGGTCAGCCATGGCCAGTAGCGCGACCTAAACGGATAAAATCGAACATGTCAGCCTAAAAGAAAGGAGAGAGAAGAAGGTCCATTGCGTGACTTCAACTGGCTAGTGTTCGCGTCTGTCGGGACACACCTATCCAAATATCAGATTTGGATCATGAATCATGGATACATCGATCCAGTCTAAGTTAGCCTGAATAGGCTAGGACGCCGCTCACGCATCTGCACGTACCAATTAAGACACAGCTCAAACGAGTTGGATCTCCTCCGTGAAGATGCCCTATTACCGCATCAGGGTACAACGCTCCCACTGTACAAATTTCCGACCTGGCGAATCGCCACGGGTCAGGAGAGAAGAGCTCTCGATCGGATGGGATGGGGCTGATCTGCATGCTGTCGAGTGTCCGATCGGGAGAGGAAGCGGGATGGTTCCTTGATTCACAGTTTCACACATGCAACGCACGAGCGCACCCGTCTGTGTTGCCGGCGGGTCTCTTTCCTCTTCCTTTTCGTTTGGTCACGATAATAGCGTATTCCGTCGGGTCAACAGCCTATCGATTAGGTCACACTGGCTAAAGGCTAAAGCGATCGTCGCGATCCCGCAGCACGGATGTTTGAAAATCTGTCCCCTGACTACGTACAGCTGTGGACTATTAACATCCCCAATAATCATGACGTGTAGTCTATTTTCGACATTCTTTGATTTGACGTGTACGTAGTGTCTCCCTTTTACCCTATCATCTTATATATATTGTACTCCGTATCATTTTCTCTAGAGGTGATTTGGTACATCTGAATCTCTAATATTGCAATGGCCTGAGCCAGCCAGAACTAAAGTGGTACTCCTATACATGTAGGGGTATCTTATGGTGGCATCTCGCAAACATGGTTTGCAGAGGAGCTCGGATGCAAAGGAAAGAAAATATGTACTTACCTATAAGTTGGACTTGGGAAGCCATATGATCATGTTGACTCACACAGCTAGTAGGTTGAGAAAGCTATGAAAAAGTTGGGATAAGCCTATAAGTGGATCGAATGGCTCATACTGTGATATGTTGTCTGTTTGAACATGGGAAGCTGTTTCACAAGTTCCACCCAATGAGAGAATAACGACAACGAGATCCACTTCCGCTGTACCCTTTTATTTGTGTGGCAGGCCGGGGATCGATAGTGGATAGTAAAAGAGCTAAGAATTGCCATACAAAGTCTAGGTAAATCCCACCGGTCTACTTTTCATAGATGACTGCCTACTCTCTTTTAACGCAAAGGAAGACCAAGCTAGGCATGTCACAAATGTTATTCACGGGGTATGAGAAGTGTACTTTGCCTATCCAAATGCTCACTTCTCTTTGGCCTAGTTTTGTAGACGTGTTTTGACGAGGATTGTCGAGTATTATCCCGGCCCTATCGAGAGACACTGGAAACCACGAGTAGATTGTTTTGTAGAGGGGTTTCAGGGTGGGCTCAACCCGAGCAACCCCACAATACTCGTATGGCCTAAACAAAATACAAACATGTCTCTCCCCTCGCGTTTTGCACTACTGCCTCCTCTCATTCAGAAAACAAGACGTGCGCCTTTATCCCTTCTGCAAAACGGAAAGGGATCGGGGAAGTTCAACTGAAAGGGGAAGGGGATCGGGTTAGAGGGGATTGGGCGGAGGAAGTGTTTTCACCCAAACCCCGTGGGATAAAACTCAGTAAAACACTCTAAACCCCTTCTACAAAACAAGGCCTTAGGGTACAAATTTCTAGAAGAAGAGGGAGACATAGGCTATGGTTCCAACTGTTAATGCCATGGTTTTTTATTTAAAAAATACCTAGGTTTTCCTATGCCAGAAGGGTGGATGAAGGATGTAAAATTTTAGCTAGTAAAAGTAAAGACAAGTAAATGGTTGTCGGATATGACCGAATAGTACAATTCTTGTCGAGCGAAAGAGGTTCTACAAATGCTTTCAATTTCTTGGTGGGAATCTCTGTGATGATATTAATGAGCCGACGCAGAAATTCTGGTGGAAGAAGAAAGTATGAAATACATGTGCATGAAATGGTGTGGGATAAAATATCAACGCCAAAGTGTCGTGGGCCATGGGCTTCCGAGGTACACATATGGCGGCGCGGGGGGGGGGGGGGGTGGTACTCTACAAATAATGGAACAAATGTGTGCATTTGAAGGGATTAATCGATCCCAATAAGTAATCTAAAAGTGGGAGAAAGAATTGCTACTAAATCTCGACTCTGGTGGATGAAGATTTCATAGCATGACATTCTGAGAAGCCAGATAACTTAACGGTTCAAATTGCATACAAAATTGCTCTCGGTTTCCAAAAGAAATTAATCAAAACATGATCAAACACTCATCCCAACCGGGATCATAGCATGTGGTACATAATTTGGAAAGCAGAAGTCACACCAAAAGTTCGCGTATTGAAGGTGGCAAAAGGGTCCCTCTGTGCCAAAACATTGTGCATGTTAGTTCCTCTCAAAGTCATACTTTAGCAACTATACATAAAAATTTATCAACATGTATAACATCAAAATAATATTGATGGAACCATCGTGTGATATAATTTTATATTTTATTTATTTGATATTTTGCATTTTGATAGTAATTTCTGGTCAAAGTCAAACTTTAGCAAGTATTTGGTATTTCACGTTTTACATTGTATTTATTTGTGCTTCCTTTTCCTTGAAGGGCATACAACTAGAGTTCCACCCTGTAGGGGTCCTGTTCCGTGATATAGGATGTGTACAAATTTAGTCACAACTGAAAGGTTACAAAGTATGGGCAAATAATATGGAAGAAAATATTAACATCTACAATATTCGATAAACATGCTACAACAATGCATTTTTAGTGGATTTATCGATATTGATTTTTCATATTTATATCTTTAAATTTTGTAAATTTTAAACATAAATCCATTTTTCCTAAATTTATACTCTCATTACATTCTTGAACAGAAGGAGCACATAAACAACTTTCAAAAAGAGAAAAACCGGGAAATCAGCTTGAACGCTCCACAGCCTAATCAAAATTGACTGGGGAGACGCAGACCGTAAGATATAGTTTTTATTTTGCGGATCTTACAATACCGTACATAGGGAGTGAGCCGTATATGGCCCGTACGTACACGTACAACATATATAGCGAACCTAGATAATAAGTAGGCTGACTGTTATCATGGATCGTCGTAAACACACACGATAAAATCGCTGCGCGCACACATCTCCATGTAGACTCTCAAAACTCGATCTACGTATTATGGATCGACATGATCGATCACGCTCTCCCCGACCTCAAGGCAGCATGCCGTCGTCCAGTGATGAGGATGCACCGAAAAACAGCGTGTCCGTCACATCGTAGTAGTCCATGACATCCAGCTCAGTCGACGTCTCCATCGAAACAGCGGGCATGGACACGCCGTCTTCGCCGGCGCCGGCGCCTCCCTGCGACGACGATCCTTCCGGCGATCCGCCTCCAGAGTAGCACTGGCTCCCCTGCAGCACGCTGGCGAGAGACGAGACGAGCACCTGCTGCTCGAGCTCCTCCTTGCTCACCTGCACGACGCCGCCCGGCTGCTGCCGCGGGAGCCCGGCGGCGGAGAAGTCGAGCAGACCCGTGGGGCTACGTGCGGCCTCAGGCTCCGCGGCGGCTGCGGCGGGCGACGTGTGGTGGCACGTGTGCTCGTGGCCGTAGATGACGAGGTACATCCTTGGGTCGCCGTTGCTGTGCTGCTCCTGCACCTGCTTGGTTGCCCGGCAGCCGCGCTCGCGGTGGTAAGCGCATCGGTAGTAGCACCTGCGTGTACACGTACGCACGCACGCAAGTAGGAGTAAGAAATACGATTCATTAATCCTACACATATGTAGTATATATGTATATTTAGGTGGTCTGATCTCTGATGTTAGAGCAAATACAATAAAGCATGCTATAAAAATTTGTGATCGATATGATGCTTCTAATAGTAAGAAACTAGCATGGCAAATTAGTACTCCTATAATAATTAACCCAACTCTACCCTGGGCTGGGTAAAAAGTTCACTGTGGTATACAGTTACACACACGAGAAACCCGCGCGCCAAGAAACGTAACTCTCAATCGGGCACAATAATAGGTTATTATCAAGAAAAAGTTGTTTAATTATTTTGCTTGGGGATAGAAAGGAACATTCTCTTAACCTGAAAAAGTAAACAGGCGTCAGCATCATCAGAACCGACTTTTAGCTCTGTTTCCAGACTCCTTCAAAATGGGCACATTTCCACTTTGCTGATGCTTTCAAACGTGTGGGGAAGTGGGGATCCGTGTCCGATCGGCTGCTCATGGAGAATCTTTTTTGTTAGGTGGGCACGGTCGGGCAACAATTTTGCGCTTCCCCATATCTCAAGGTGACATCTGGAATCCGAATACTAGCTAGCTCAATCATATGCACGTTTTTTCTGTTATTATCCTGTGTAGGCGCTGACTCTAGATCGAAGCGAGACATGATTAATTTTCTTTTCTTCTTACAACGATCGACATGGCAAATTAATCACTAATCCATTAATTATTTTTTTGTGCTTAATTTTCTTTTCTTCTTACAACGACATGGCAACTTAATCACTAATCCATTAATTAATTTTTGAGATAAGGTAAACTACTCTACTACAGTATGAAGGAATATATATAAAACCCATTACACTATTAAGCTAACCTTGGGAAGCTTGTCCTTATGATCCTCTTCTGGCCGTACTTCCTCCACTGGTATCCATCGGAGTACGGCGAGGGTGTCATAGCTCTTCTGTGAAACAAGCAATGCACTCAACAAATTAGATCCACACATAATCCATCGACTTGTTTATTCTCCTATTACTAGGCATGTGCAGAGCTAGACGACTCACTTCCGAGGCACGCCGTCATCCTTAGTCCGGCGCGCGCCCGCGCCGGCGACAGCGGCAAGTGTCCCATCGGCTGCCGCGGTGGCCGCCGGGGCGGAGGAGCCGCCCATGATGGAGATGCAGACGGTGAAGGCGCGGGACACCTCCCGCAGGATGAATGCGGCGGTGGCCTCGGACTGGCCCTGCCCGCGCAGCACCCGCAGCACCTCCGCCTGCAGCTCTGCCGTCAGCTCGTGCCCGCGCGCCAGCTCTCTCACCACCGCCTCGTAGTACTGCTCGTCGACCGCCGCTGCCGAGCCGAAGCCGGTGGCGGCGCCGCCGTTGGCGTTCACGATGGGACGGGACTGCGTCTGCATGGTGCTGCCTCGCGCGGAAGTGTTTGGAAGTTCGTTGGTTCGAGTTGAAAACTCTGGTGGGAAGGCAGGCTGGGCAGTTTGTGGCGGGCGGAAGTAGAGGATGAAGTGCAGCAGCACTCTTATAAACGCCGTCCGGTGGAGGAAGCGTCGTGACAGCTGCGCAGCTAACCTGGGACTGGGGCTGGGGCTGGGGCTGGGGACGGGGACGCTTTTACGCGGTGTAGTAGACCTGGTGAGCACCCTACAGGAAGTCAGGAAGTCGTTCTTAAATACTATAGTGACTGTGCAAAGGGAAATCACGATTTGCGAACAGTATAGAAACAAGAAACGGCAAAGGTTGCTTCTCTTTTTTCTGCCAAAAAAAATCAGAAAGAAGTGAGCGCTGTTTTTTTGCAGGCGTAGCTCTCTTTCTTAATTTTAGTGGTTGGTCGGATTATTTTGGAGGAAAAGAAAAGCTGACAAAAATTTAAAGAATCAAAGCTAGATAAATCTGATGCACTGACACTAAGCGATTTACTTTCTGATTCTGAGATTGATAGGGATGGCAAGGAATTTTCCTTGATACAGTCTTTGGTACTGCTATATTAATATAGCAACCGCCCGATACAAATTCGAAATCACTGTTGGGGCAAGATATCACAATTCAAGCCCAAATAAAACAAGAGAGAAAAAATAATAGAAAAAAAGCCGATAATAGAGGTTTGACAAAAACGGAGATGACCCGCAATTACTGTGCACTCCACGGGACGTCCACCATGCTCCTAGCACTCTGAAGCACCGCGAACCAAGCAACACCTCCAACAATGGAAGCGACAACGACGGTGATGCCTGGACCATTCCTGGGGTTACCCCGACATGCATCCTAGGATTTCCCCTGGTATGCTAGGGGGTGCGGGAAGGGGTACACCTGACGCCCTTCAGGAAAGAAGAAGACACCCGCAGGCATCACCATTTTTGTGCCGATAGTAGGGATTTCTCCGCTGCTATACTGCTCCACAAATATTGTCACCCACCAGCACACACCACCATGGTCTTGCAATCATCACCGTCGTCTCACTGTGGCCCATGTTGCGAGGCCGGTAAAATCGAGAAGCAGAAACTCTAGCGTGCGCCAGCGGTATAGTAGCACGCCGAAGGGAACTACCACCATCCTCAGGAGGCGGTAGCTAACCAAATGCATGTAACAGCAACGACAAACCAGTCCCTTACCGGCCCAACTGAGCCCGAGTGGGCCCATGAAGCACCGCCGCCGCACTGCAGTAAGGGTGTCACCTACACCGACATCCCTATCACCAGACCCTGCTCCTCGCCTGCCGGGGGAGCTGCCATCGCATGGCGTGTCCCGCACAGACCCAGTTGAGGCCTAAAGGCCCTAGATCTAGGCTGGTAGGGTGCCGCCGACCGCACTCCGACGACCAGCCCGCCGCGCGCAGGATTCAATGGTCCTCGAAGCCAACGGTGACACCATTGCTTTGAAGACCACCCGGGGCTCGCGGGAGCTCATGATGCCGAGACGGACCACAACCAGCTAAGCCACACCGCCGCCATCAGGAGGCCCCGCCCCTTCACGAGCGTGGGAAGAAACCGACTCGCTACCGCCAGCCCCGTGCCCAAGGTCTGATGGTCCATGCTGGCAGCGGTGGCAGGGGAGAGGGACGGAAGGGGCCGGGGAAGGTGGATCTAGGGTTTTCCCATTGTCGTGAGGGGGTGAGCGAGCGACAGAGATTTTTCTTTCAGTTGGTGTCCACACATTCGATGACAAGGAATTTAATGATGGTATTATTCAATTAGCTAATATTTTTAGTGCTTGTAGAAGAAGGAATTCACCTAAGACATTAGTATGAAGCCTAAGATTAGGGGTAAGAAAATTTTCCGATCATTTAAATGTTTGGAATACTTTTCAATCTATGGGACTAGGTGAGCATGAGAATTTTTTCACAGGGAAAACTTTTCTGGATACAAATGAGACTAAGAAATTTATTTTTTCTAATGATTGGCTTAATAGCATTTGTGGTAGAATCAACCACCTTTGGCTTCAAACCTGCTGGATGTTATTCTAGTGGGCTCCTCGAGTGGGGAGATAAGTTTTAAGTCGATATGTGTTTATCTGGCAAATATATGACATTGATGGAACTTGCTCCTTTTATCAACAAGTCTAAGTGATTTTACTTCTTCTGTCATTGAGCTAATTACACCAAATAACCCACATGGAACTAATTTACACCAAACTCACTACTATCATATCCTCTATGTTGGCTAGACCTACCATCAAGAAAGGAGTAACAATATGCATCCAGAAATATATCAAAGATAAACCTGACAAGGATTGCAAGTAACACTACAAAAATACTCCCCATCCCTATCACTTTTCGAGGGCGGAACAACCTAAAAGTATTGGTTACTCGGCGGATGAACAATCACTGCACCATTTTTCCACGGCAGGCACATATACGCCATGTGACATGGTTATACCCTACGTACCGCCACCCAAACCAGAGGTGAAAATGGAGGAAACAACCACCAGGTTCCGGTGCCCACGTACTGCCACCCAACCCAGAGGGTGAAAATGGAGGAAACATGAGACAACCATCCCTCCCACCCAACAAGGGCGACGCTGCCGCCTACAATCGTATCAACCTCAACGAGGATGGCTGGCGCCAGGCACACGAAGCCATCGCGGGCAACAAGATCCTACCCGTGAACTCTTCACGTGACCTGCTGATGGCATACCACCTTGTCCTCATCGGCGAACACAACAGGCAGGTGCAGCTGCAGGAGGAGCTCGACAAACGCAAGCAAGCAACTTTGGAGTCTAGCGCGCGGCAAGTTGCACTCTCCACCGCTGGCGGATCCAGCTCGCACGGCAACAATGCCAATAATCATCGCTCTCGCACAGAGCACATGGATCCCGCTGCACTTTGCGAGGTCACCCGAACCCTCAACACGTCCTTCATGGAGATGGACGTCAACGACAACGTCATCCCGAAGACGCCGCAAGCTGCGATCATGGCAGCCTCCACATATCTCGCGTCCCATCCACCTCCGGTGGGGGACTCGAAGAGAGCTATGCACAAGTCCGCACTAGCCGGACTCGGACTCGTTAGAGGTGCGCTCCACGAGGAAGCTCCTATGGATCCAAAGAAGAAGGCCACGGTCAGATTAAACCGTAGCCCCACACAATCATCGGACGAGGAGGAAGACTAGCACGATCTACCTCGATGACGCAAGAGCCCAAGACGTCGCAGCCACGACTACGACGCTCGAAACAACCTTGCCCAGCGCAATGTCGAAAAGGCACGTGCCAAACGCGCATGCTCAGACGAATCCGAAGAGGACAACGACGGAGAACTCTGCGGAGCTCGATGCTTCAGCAGATCTGTTCGGCGAACGCGGATGCCGAGAAATTTCAAGCTTCCTTCGGACACTCCGAAGTTCGATGGGACGCAGGACCGAAAGCCTGGCTCAGCGACCACCCGTCGTCCGTCAAGATGCACGACAGAAACAAGAACACCGCCCTGCAATGCTTTCAGCTGCAGCTGACAGGCGCAGCCCGGATCTGGCTCAGCAGCCTGTCCTCGGGTTCCATCCGAAGCTGGGAAGAATTGTCATACAGTTTCATCCGAAACTTCAAGGGCACCAGCAAGAGGCCAGCCTTGATCGAGGAGCTATGGGCCTGCACCCAACGAATGGGCAAATCCATTCGCTCGTACATACTATGCTGGTGCAACATCAAGAACTCCGTGACACACATCTCCGAGGAGAGAACAATCGACACCTTCAAGGATGGCGTCAAACGCCCGGACTTCAAGGAAGAACTTGGGCGTGTCAAGCCCAAGACACTCGACCACCTCATGGACATCGCCAACATGTGGGCAGATGGCGAGGATTCTGTCCACCAAGCACATTCGGATGAGGAAGATGACTACGGCCGCAGACGCGAGTGCCGTAGCAAGCGAAGATCGCGCGTCTACGACGAACGTGACGGACCCTACATGGTTGCGGCTTGCTACGCTGAACGCCGCAACGAAAAAAACCGTAGTAGCAGCGGATATCGTGGAAGCAACTTCCGCGATGGAGGACGCCCAACGCAAACGTGGCAGCATCACAGCCGTGACGACGAACCCTCGGCATACGACAAGTTGTTGGGCCCATGCACCATCCACTTCTACATCGACAAGCAGGATGGCAAAAAGAAGGCCAACCACATTCTGAAGGACTGTTGTGAGTTTCAGAAACTCAGCGAGGGTTTCACCCAGATGTGACGGTAGATCCTCAACCCCGAGTTCGGACCCACACCTGCACCAGGAGGCATCGCCCACGGAGCTCCTCCACCGGCACCCGTGGGACCTTCGAATCAAGCAATCACGCCCGTGCAAAACAACGGCGTAAACGGGTACCCCGCACCAAAAGGGTCCCTGATGATCCAAAAAGGGCACCCAACAAACAGCATGCAAAAGAAGATCACCCGCCAAGTTAGCCTGGCTGTGACCGCTCCACCCGCCATCCCTGAGTACCTCAGTGGCTCGGAGTCCTGCATCACATTCAGTCGTTCGGATCAACCCCGCCAGATCCCTCGCCCAGGACATGCTGCCCTGGTGCTTGAGGCACAGATTGGAGGATTCTAGATGAGCCGCGTCTTCATGGACATCGACAGCGACATCAACCTAATGTTCGCTAGCACCCTAGCAGCAATGTGGATCCCACTGTGCAGCCTAGAAAAATCTAACACAATGTTCCACGACATAGTCCCAGGAAAGGGCATATTTCCCCTGTGTAAAATATGGCTCGACGTCATCTTCGGCAAACCCAAAAACTTTCGGTGTGAGCGTCTTGAGTTCGAAGTGGTGTATTGTCCATCACAATACCATGCCATCCTCGGGTGCATGGCATTCGCAAGGTTCCTGGCAGTACCGCACTATGCGTACCTGCTACTCAAAATGCCAGGACCTAGAGGCGTCATCACGGTCCAGGGTAGCTTCACCTGATTCGACCACTGCGACAGAGACTTCAACAGAATATCCCAGTCGTTCGGCATGCGGGAGGAGCTCACAAGGCTTCGAGAGGTGACAGACAACGGGGCACCACCAGTCTCCAGGCAAAACGCACCGGACATGTCGTTTGACTCAACAGTCAACACGAAAAAGGTGCAGGTCCACCCGACGGACGCCTCCAAAACGGTGCTAATCGCCAATGACCTCAGCCCTGCCTAGGAAAGCGCGCTCCTCGAATTCCTCCGTGAGCGCTGGGAAATCTTCGCCTGGTGTCCTGCGGACATGCCAGGAGTTCCCAGGGAATTCGCCGAGCATGCACTTAATGTGTTTCCAGACGCCAAGCCCGTCAAACAGTCCATCCGACAATTGTCCGAGTCACGGGCCGAAGCCGTCGGAGTCGAAGTCAACAGACTGCTCGACACCGACTTCATCCAGGAGATCAAGGAAAGCGAGTGGCTAGCCAACACTATACTGGTCCCAAAAAAGGACACGGACATCCTGCGGATGTGCATGGACTTCACGTCGCTCAACAATCACTACCCAAAGGACCACTTCCTCTCCCTCGGATCGATCAGATCATTGATTCGACTGCAGGATGATCATTGATTCGACTGCAGGATGCGAGAAACTCTCGTTCCTCGACGCCTACTCAGGCTACAATCAGATTCGACTAAAGGTCAAAGATCAGGAGAAAACGGCATTCATCACGCCGTTCGGAGTATTTTGCTACAAAACAATGCCCTTCGGGCCGAAGAACGCATGTGCCACATACCAGTGATGCATGCAGGCGTGCCTGAAGAACCAGATAGGCCGCAACATACAAGTCTATGTCAACGACATAGTCGTCAAGACAAGGAAGACCAAGACACTGATCGACAATCTCCGTGAGACGTTCGACAACCTCTATCACTACAAGATCAAGCTGAACCCAGAAAAGTGCGCCTTCGGTGTCCCATCTGGCCAACTGCTTGGCTACTTCATCTCCCAGCGATGAATTGAGGCGAACCCGAAGAAAATCCAGGCCATACTGGCCATGGAGAAGAGGAAGAACCTCAAAGGTGTCCAGCAGCTAGCTGGACGCATCGCGGCACTGAGGAGATTCATCAGCCGCATGGGTGAGAAGGCCCTGCCTTTCTACCAGCTGCTACGCAAGATAGACAAATTCGAGTGGACACATGAAGCAGATGACACATTCGAAGACCTGAAGCGACTGCTCTCCACCTCGCCCGTCCTGGTTACACCAAAGGAATGCGAGCCTCTGCTGCTATACATAGCAGCCACACATCATGTGGTAAGCACCATACTCGTGGTCGAACGACCCAAAGAAGGCAAGACCCATGGGGTCCAATGCCCAATCTACTACCTCAGCGAGGTACTGACGTAGACAAAACAGAGGTACCCTCACTAGCAGAAACTCGTCTACGGCGTGTTCATGATGGCTCGTCGGCTGAGACACTACTTCCAGGAGCATCAGATAATGGTGGTCAATGAGGCGCCACTGTCCAACATCCTGAACAACTCCGAATCTACAAGACGCGTAGCCATGTGGGGCATCGAGCTATCCCCTCTAGACATAGTCTACGAGAAGCATCATGCGATCAAGTCTCAGGTTCTCCCTGACTTTCTTGTCCACTGGATGGAGCTCTAGCTACCGGACACCCCGAATGTGATCTAGTCATGGACGATGCACTTCGACGGCTCCAAGCGCGAGGCTGGAGCAGGAGCTGGCGTCATACTGACGTCCCCACAAGGCGATAAGATGAGATATGTCCTTCTAATGAAATTTCGCGCCTCCAATAACGAAGCCGAATACGAGGCCCTCATCCACGGCATGAGGATGGCCAAGATCTGCGGCGCAACACGCCTAGTCATCTACGGTGACTCGAACCTCGTCGTCCAGCAGACGATGAACAAGTGTGACGCACACACCGCTAACATGATCGCGTACCGCGCGCTCTACAACTCACTCGAAGGAGACTTTGACGGTTGCGAGCTTCGGCACGTCGGAAAGGAAAGCAACGAAGAAGCCGATAGACTCGCCAACATCGGGTGCCACTAGGTGTGTTCCTCGAACAAATCTGAGTGCCTTCCATCAAAAGGAAATTCCCCAAGGGATCATCCGAAGAAGCAGAGCACTCGGGGGCTGCGCTACCCGAAGGACAGGAAGGACCCGAAAAACTCAACACGGAGGTCGCGTTGGTCAACATGATGCAGTTCATGGCAATCGAAGAAACATGGAAGCAAACCGTACCTTCGGTACCTGATAAACAGAGAACTGCCTGATGACCCGACAGATTCCCGACGCATATCTCGTCGATCCAAGGCCTTCATCATCATCAATGGCGAGTTGTACAAGCGCAACATTTCGGGTGTACTCCAAAGGTGCGCCACCATCGGTGACGGCAAAACCATCCTCCAAGACATCCATGAGGGCATCTGCGGCCAAAGCTCTATGAGCTGGATTCTACTGGCCAACGGCCATGAACGATTCCAAGGACATCGTCCAGAG
Organism: Avena atlantica; assembly: GCA_910589765.1. Taxonomy (NCBI): domain Eukaryota; kingdom Viridiplantae; phylum Streptophyta; class Magnoliopsida; order Poales; family Poaceae; genus Avena; species Avena atlantica. The sequence goes on along the minus strand of OU342735.1, from coordinate 460,246,880 downwards.
GTGCAACAGCTGCCAGAGGTTTGCGGATAAACCACACGCACCAGGGTAGGAGCTCAGGCCCATACCCTTGGCCTGGCCCTTCACCCAATGTGGCCTCGACATGATAGGCAAACTGACCAAATCTTCGAAAGGAGGCCACGTCTACCTCCTGGTTGCAGTCGACAAGTTCATCAAGTGGATCGAAGCTATGCCCGTCACTAACCAATAGGGCAAAACGGCCGTCAATTTTTTCGAGTCCATAGTCTACTGGTTCGGTGTGCCGCACAGCATCATCATGGACAACGGGTCGAACTTCATCTCCAAAGAATTCCAGGACTTCTACGAAGGCCTTGGCATAAACATATCATACGCCTTCGTGGCGCACCCACAAACCAACAGATAGGTTGAAAAGGCCAAAGGTCTCGTAGGCGGCGGCATCAAGAAATGCCTACTCAGCCCACTCGAACGGCTTGCGGGAGCCTGGGTAGAAGAGCTACCCTTCGTCCTCTGGAGCCTGCGCACAACGCCAAACAGCTCAACTGGCTACACGCCATTCTTTATGGTACACGGAGCCAAAGCCGTGTTACCTGCGGAAGTATGCCATAAGGCCCCACGGGTCGTCGCCTACAGCAAAGCCGAATCAACGGCAACACTCGAAGACACCGTCGACACACTCGACGAGGCACACGACATCGCCGCGGCTCGCTCAGCGGTCTGCCAGCAGAGCCTCCGCAACTATCATAGCCGTCGGCTGCGCCCAAGGTCCTTCGTAGAAGGAGACCTCGTCCTACGACTCAAGCGAGAGCGGCCGAAAAAGCTCGAGTCACCCTGGGAAGGACCCTACATCGTCACTGAAGTCATCCTAGGTGGCACCTACCGCCTCAAGCACGTGGAGTCTAGAGTCACATACTCTAACCCATGGAACGTCGCACAATTGCGACGCTTCTACCCCTAGCTATCCCTCTTTACTTTCAATAACTCAGCCAAGGCTACTCAGCCGAACAATGTACCTCCTCGATTACGATATGAATAAAGCTAAGTCCCCAGTCCAAAAAAAAATTTCCTTACATTACTTTATGTTACAACACACTCGGGGGCTCCGCCTCACCTCACGACTTCGTCGAATGAGAATAACGCATGAACACCTGAGTAGCTGACCACGTCATGCTAACGAAAAGGGCATGCATACTACAAAGCACCACGTGCCAATATAAATAATCTTTACAGCAAAGGTCGCAACAATCCCACACGAAATATATACAAATTTTACATCTATGTTTTTTACAGAGCCTACCTATTATGAAGAATCACATGCGCCCGATGCTCAAAAATATCTACAATCTCATCGGCATACTGCCTAACAACCGCGTAATGTGGGCGCATGTCCCACATGCCACCATCTGGTTGAGGGGGTGGCCCAGTCACCACCGCCGCAAGATCAACATCTGGGCGACGCAGCCGAACAAGCGACAGGGCAGCCTTCACTCCCGCAACCAGCTGATGCCGCACTAACTCCCTAACGTGACCCACGTCTCAAAACTTCTCCAACAAAACCCATAGAGTCGAAGGCGCCTCATCAAGGGGAAACATGACATACATAATCGACGCCAGGGAAGTCTTCACCTGCCTTAGCACCCTGACACCTGATGAGCACGATCCTACACGGTCGCAAGGACAGTGGCCCGATCGCGGTCCATCCAGAAAAATCCTCTGGCTTCCATATCCTGTTGGGTTAAGCAATTGATCCGAACTGCAATGCGCTCCTTCTTGTCCCTCGGAACAAGGTTGGCACCTGCAAAAAATACAGAGTAATATGGCACGCAAGCAAGGCGCATCCGAAAACGAGCAGCAACTCAAGAAAACTTACACTGTAGCTGCTCGGCCAACTGCCGCAGCTCCCCCATCAGATACTCCTCCCTGACGGCAGCCCGCTCAGTCTTCAACTTCCACACGTCCGCGTGGCCCCGAACGCAAATGACCTCCTTTTCCAAGCTACGGACGCGATCACGAAGGAAGGAAAGCTGCGACGCATCATCCAAAGATGGTCGCGGCTGACGAACAGTCAGAGTATTCATGGGATCCTCACTCGAAGGTCCCTAAAGGAAAACAAGCAAGAATATGAACAACACATGTATGGGGTAATAACTCGAAGCATCATTTATATACATCAAAAGCCACTCCGTGGCACAAGGAGAAATTTTTCATCACCAAAATCATACATTACAAAAGAAGGTAAACTATCCTAAAAGCTACAACAACGAAGCCTAAGCAGGCGCATCCGGAGTGGCCTTGGAGCCAGAGTGCCTGCCCCTGGCTTCTCCCCGCTGCCTCGCCGCATAGTTCGCCAGCAGGTCGATAAGCTTCAGACCATACCGCTTACAATGAGAAGTGAAGAGAGTAAAGGCTACCTCAGAGCCGTCGAGAGCCATTGGCATCTGAGAAGTGACCTGATGAAGATCCAACTCCACTTCGGACGCCATGGCCATGGCCAGCCCCATGGAAGCGCCGATGCCCTTCTGCTTACGCTTGTAGGCCGCAGGGGCATCCTCTGACAACGCATTCTCTAGAGAATCAACATCCTCTAGGGCAGCGCCCTTGGGCATGATCTCCTTGTAGAAGCGCTGGAGAACCTCCTTGGCCTTGGCAAGGGAGCCAGTAGCAGTACTGCAGCGATCTTCGACCGCTACGGTGGCATCATCCAAAGCACTCCCGTGCTCCAAGACATTGCGGTCAAACGCAATTCCCGAAGCATCTGACGCACAATAATAACAAGAAGGAACCAAATAAGTACATGGCGAAAAATGCAGTCAAAAAATCGAGCAGACCAATTACAAGAAAGACACATACCGGAGAAGGCCTTGGCCACAGGCATCAGCTTCTCGGCCACCTCCTTCTCGCGCGTAGCCGCAACAGTTGCGAGCTGCTCTTCGCGATCCGAAGATTCTCGTTGCGGGTGCTCCTTGGCCGCAGCGGCGTTAGCCAACTCTTGCTGAAGGCGCTCCTTAGCCTCCACGACATCCACAACCTGCTTCTCCGCACGACCGAGGCTCTTTTCGAGAGCGTCCAGCCGACGAAGGGACGCATTATTCTCATCTACCAAGAGTTAAGGACGCACATGAACAACACAAGCTACATTTCAGGCAACAAGTAAAAATGATAAGAGCGAGAAAAGCACGTACCTTGGAGCTGCTTCATGCTGGCTTCCAGCGCCAGATGCTGCTGAATAAGCAGATTCACACTATGCACAAAGGGCTACAGAAAGAAGCAAAAGAAAACAATCAAGAAAGAATCAAGAAAAGGGCTCGGGGGCTGTGCCCCGCAACGAGCACAAGTCGAGCAAAAACAACCCGACAAAGACTCGGGGGCTCCCCCAGGACAAAAGGAAAAATAACTTACATGCTCAGACGGAGACTCTGAAGGTCCCGGTGCAGGATTCTGGGAGACGATCACTTGAGCCTCCTGCAGAGAGGGCTTCGGAGCATCGCCCCTAGAGGTGGACACCGTTTGAGAGGGAGGGGCCGTCAGTTTCAACTCCCCTACAGCTTCCTGAGTGGCCTCACTAAAAGAGCCGTCAGAGGAGTGGCTGCAAGGAAAACAACAATCAAAAACAAGAAGACAATAAGACAAGAAAACAAGAACGAATAGCATCCGAAGGTACTTACGAGTCGATGTCGCTCAAGTCAAATACAGGCAACACCCTCTTCTCTTTCTTCTCTTCCTTCTTCCTCTTGGCCGGCGTCTGCGGTGCTATAGCCCGCACGGGCACGGCCGGGATAGCTGAGGAAGAAGCGTCGTCATCTCCATTGTGGCGCACAAGGAAATACGGGTCCCTAGGCGTCGGCGGAGTCGAGGCATCCGAAGACTCGCTCGAACTCCGTGCCCGCTTTAGGGTCTTCCCCTCGCTTGCCTCGGGAGCTTCCTGAGTTGGCGACTGCGCCGGCGGAAGCTCGGACTCGGAGTCCACAACTTTGTTGTCCGGCGCAATCGGAAACCTTTCGGGAAGTGGAGGCACTATGCCGGCCACCTTGAGCTCCTGCACAATGAAGACATCAACGATCAGTACAAGAAATCATAAGGAAAAGCACTCGAAAAAATGCGCTACGCGCACGTCGCAAATCTACACCTGCGGAACTGGTTTTGTGGCACTGAAGGGGGACGTCAACGACTTCCTCGGAAGATCCTCCTCGTCCTTGAACTTCAGCAGTGGCCGGAGAGCCCTATCGAGGTCGCCCCTGGAATGCTCCTTAGCCGAAACTCTCGTCGGGTCGTGGCGCCCAGAGTAAAGGAACATTGGATGCGCCCTCGCCTGGAGTGGCTGCACCCGACGTTTGAGGAAGGTGCAGATGATGTCCACACCATTCACCTCCTTCTCCGCAACCATCTGGAGCGCCTCCACCCGACGGTAGAGCTCCTCTACCTCCTCCACCTTGCCCTCCAGGATCTGGTTCTTCCAGGATCTCTTCGACAAGATTTCCTGGGCAGAGTCTAAGGTGGCAAGGCCGAAGTTTTGTCCGTCCACTGTGGAGTCGCAGATATAAAGCCACTTCCTCCGCCAGTATTGGATGGAATTAGACATGGAAAAGGAAAAGAAGAGAACAGAAGATCGAAGGGAAATAATACAGCCGCGGAGCGGGTAAACCCCGCCGGTGCCAGACTGCCTCTTCATGGAATAGAGCTTCCGGAAGAGGCCAACGTGTGGCTTGATACCGAGTCAGCACTCGCAAAAAGTGACAAAGCAGGCATTGTACAGAAGAGAATTAGGCGAAAGATGATGGAGTTGGATGCCATAGAAAAACAAAAGTCCACGAAGAAAATCGTGGACTGGGAGAGAAAGGCCGCGAAGAACGAAGGCAACAAAGATTACCTGAAACCCTACGGGTGGACGGGGAATTACCTCATCACTGGGGATCCTGACAGCCTCCCTATCCTGCAGGATTAGACCCGCATCACGCAGCTTGCGCAGGTCGCCCTTGCGCGTCTTCGTGCGCCGCCACGCGCCATGAGTGACGCGAGCGGCGGTGGTGATTTTCTTGCCGCCGGAAGCAACACTTGAGCCCGCTCCGGCGGATGCTTTCTTCGACTTCACCATTGTGGAACATCGACGGCGGCGGTGTGCACGCATGAAAGAGGAAGGAAAGGACCGGAGAATGTCCAGCGCGCAAGGAGAAAGCTCGAGAAAAGGGAAGCAGTGAAAGCAAATGGCGAATGGTGAAAACAAACTAATGTTTTCCCCACGGTTATAAGGGTGAAGACGACGAACATGAACCGTTCATCCAGAAGCCCTAACGTTAGGGTCAGATCCAACCGTCCACGTGTCAGCATAGCAGCAAACCGTCGCCCGCATGTCGTCCACTACGCACGGAAACCGAGGAGACTCCGTAATTCTCGCCATGCCGCGCACGACCAGTCAACTCCAAGTCAGAAAGTGGGACCCACGTTCGTCCAGTCACGTCACCTCGGGCGCCGCAGATGGTTGAGGTCACCGATCGTCAGCACTGACGTCATCAAAACCACACTCGCAACGGTTAGAAATCTTTGGCTGACAACTAAAAGTACTCACTCGAATCTATGATTCGAGCAATTACTCGGGGGCTACTCCTATCAGGAGCGTTGGCCGCGCACCCGAGGCATGATTAAGGTACTACACCAATGATTGATTCTTCGATTCGTACGTTGAGTCTATGACTCCACTACGGACTCGGGGGCTACTCCCATAGGGAGGATTGATTTAAGCACCCGAAAAATTGTGTCCCACGGACCTGAAGCTAAAAACGACTGAACTAAAGTGTCTGCTCGAGTCTATGACTCGAACAGACACTCGGGGGCTACTCCCATAGGGAGCGCTAGTGGCGCACCCTATGAATTCTTCGACTGCGATCTTTCAGATCAAAATGCAAAAACTTTTTGACAACTTTGCCCCAACCAACGCTAAGTGAGTAACATCCTCCTTGGCCACCCGAAACACTTCCACGGTGATAAAATTTCGGATGCTGTGTCTGCGACACAAAGATAAGACCTACAAATACCATTTGATGGCCTGGTAACATACCTGATTGTGCTCTACTAGTAAAAATCCGTGCCAATAGGCGCGATGAAAATTCCGACGGACGCGTTGGGTACATCATTTGAAAACTACTGGGATTCGACTCCTGTAAGACCTCAACGGCCTGAGTCGAATTACGCCAGCATCCGTTCCAGGTTCGAGTCTAGGGACTCGAATCTGAAGAAGATCGTGTTGTTTTGTCCTAAGACAGTTAACTGGCCCTGATCCGTCAGGAGAGTCAGGCACACGCATCAACAATCCCTACGAACTAAAGTCATTTTTCTTTCTCTTATGAACAGAAACAGCTGCACCCGAAAGGTTGAAGAGTCCTCAGCCGAATCTATGATTCGACTGAACACTCGGGAGCTACTGACATGGTTATACCCTATGGGTACACGACATTGTCATACCTGGTCCAGCCCAAGGAAGGCCCACAAGAATATACGCGGCCTGTGGATATTTTCGGATGGCCCAAGCCCATGACATCTTCGGATCCTTAGAGAGCAAGACTAGAATAGATAGAATATTCAAAGGGGCAAACCCTAAACTTGTAACCGACTCGATCTATGCCTGGGACCTGCCTATATCTATATAAAGGCTAGGAGGGCACGACGACGAGGGCATCCTTTTTCACCGCATACACACCTTCACGCTAGATCGCATCTGCGCACCCCTGTAACCTTCGGTTCCACCGTAATCAAGAGCAGACAAGCAGGAGTAGGGTTTTCCCTCCGGGGCACTACTAGGAAACAGGCTGTTAGTGGCGCACCCGAAATGGCCATCCGTGGCGCACTAGCAGTGCGCCACGGGCCTTGCGCTATGGCTATCTCTCAGCCGTGGCGCACTGCCTAGTGCGCCACGGTTGTGTAGAGATAGGCGTAGCGCACCTCCTAGTGCGCCACAGAAGTTTGGGATGGTGCGCTACCCCTGGGATCTTCTGTGGCGCACTACCTAGTGCGCCACTAAACTTCCATAGTGCGCTTTAGGTGTAGTGCGCCACAGAAGGTAGACCATGTGCGCCACAGATGTATTTTTTGTTTTTTTTTAATTTCCGAGCCAGATTATATGCAATACAGATTATATACAATATTACAGCAGATATACACATACAGATACAAGATATACAATTATATATATAAATACTCAATATGAAAAACAAGATTGAAACAAATACATATAGATAAGTCTCATACATGAATACATAGTCTAAGTTAATTACATTGTTTCGATCATGTTACAAAGTAGTAGTTGGTGACATGCGAATACATGTGTCGATCGAACAAGTTAGAGCTCGGAAGCTCGCCTAGACATCTAAACTAGCTAGCTAGACACAAACGCGGGATAAATAACCAAAGAAGATAAGCATGATCACCGCCGCGACGAAGGTGTAGGTCTTCATCCGGTTCCTTGTCCTAACTCCCGCTAGATAGCGCGTGTATCTAGCTTCCGCCTCCGCCATAGTGTTGTACCCTTTGTAGCTATGTCCCTTGTACACGATGTACCACGTCATCTATAAGTTGACAATAATAATTAACCGATTATTGAAAAAAAACATATATAATTAAAGTCGCATATGAAGATACACTTATAGAAAGTACTCCTAAATCAAATAGACCAAACTCAAAAAGCATGCCTCATATATAACTAGGTTGTTCGACACAGGAATATGCTACGATGGAACTGTTCGCCAAGTAGGATGCACAACACCTGGACCTGTGCATAGCACAAGGCGAACAATCCCATCGCAGCACATTCACATATAGTGTGCCACGACATTTCAATCATCGGCATTATTCTCGAAAAAGACCAAAGTAACTCAAAAAGCATGCCTCATATATATACATTGGTCGTTGGACATAGGAATATGCTACGATGGAACCGTACGCCAAGTAGGATGCACAACACCTGGACTTGTGCATAGCACAAGGCGTACAATCCCATCGTAGCACATTCACATATATAGTGTGTCACGACATTTCAATCATCGGCATTATTCTCGAAAAAAGGGTAAGGAAAAAAAGAAGGACCAAAATGAGCAAAGGACCAAAGAGTAAGCAAAAAAACCAAGCATTGATTGATATATAATAATAAGCAAAATAAGTTCACTTGTCGTCCACACACACACAAAGGTCATCTATAGTTTGTAACTACAACTAGGCCAATATCAAGCCTTCTGGCTCGGCTTAGGGAACGGGAGGACGCCCTGTCTCGTCATGAACTTCCTATAGTCACCCTGCATCTCTAGGCGATCTTCTATGTCACGGTTATTCGGGATATTTCCTCCGTAGAAGATCCCCCCCGAAGTCATGACATCACGATAGATGATTGCCCCAAACTGCTGCTGGATGCGATACATCTCTTGTCTAATATCTGAATCATTGATCTTGGCCTTTGCTTCGGCCCACTGTTTGAGATGATCTGGCAGCGTAGAATTTTGCTGGTCAAGTAGGAACGCCCTCATGTGATGGAGTGCGTAGTAGGCTTCGTTCTTACTGTTTTCCGGCTGCTTCACACAGGGGAAATCCGTTACGTGGTTGAAGACGTGCCTGCCGAACTTGACCTTCGTATGCACGAAGGTGGTGCCTTCCGTCGAGGCAAAGCCAGTGAGAGAATCATCCAGAACTTCCTTGATCTTATCATAGTTTTTCTTCTTTTCTAGACTCCCCGAGTCGAAATACGTGGCGTGGGAATGCTTCAGCGATAAGGAGATGAGCGTGCAGTGTTCATCTCTGCGCAAAAAAATCAAATGGAATGTGTTGGAAAAAGAATGATGATGATCTAATAAAGCCAATCGACGGTGGCGAGTGAATAACGACTTACTCGGGAAAGTAAGGCACGAGAATGTATTCCTTTGTCTTGTTCGCCACGGGGATTCTTTTTAGGTACAAGGCCACGATACGTCGTTCGGCGGGGGAACCCAAGCAGCCGTCACGCATGTAGTAGGGGTCCACTATAGCGATGCCCGGTGTGTTCTCTCTAATGATCTGCATGGCCAGGCTGAGAGAAAACAAATGGACCATGGTATAGTGCAGCGGGTATAGGTGGAACATATTGAAGATGTCGTCGAACCGCAGGAAGAACAGATCCGCAGGGGCATTGTCGACGAAGCCCAAGCCTGGTGGCACCTTAACCACGAATACCGGGTGCGAGGGATCTTTCTCCGATAGAAGGCGTCTCTCTATCGTCAGCACGCCGTCATGCACACTCTGTAGTTCCGAACTGGCGAGCTTCCGCAAATTCTTAGGTAGCATGGGCTCACCCGCCACATGAATCCTCCACATAATTCCCTCGGGTCTTGGTGGCCCGTCCCGAAACCTGATCGGATTCGCAGTTGTTGACGCCACCGGCTGGCTCGAGCTGCTAGATTTTCTTTTCCTGCCATTTTTTCCTTTTGGAGAGCGGGCAGGCACCGCAATCTGAGCACCGGCCGCCCTATGTTGTGTGTCAGGGCTTAGAATAAAGGGCCGGTTGGTTGTATCAGCTGGCTCTGTAAAGGCGCAAGCTGGAGGCGTCTCCCGAGAACCAAACAGACGCTTGGTGATAGTGGCTTTCTCTGTGGGGCCACCAGCTAGGTCTTCTTCGTTGCCAAACTGAGTGCTGAAGAAGTGATCATTCCAGTCTTCGTCGTCCTCGGCCGGATCCTGCGCCATGTGCATATCATCAACATGATCATCCGACCCACCGCTTGGAGGTGACGGCGAGGGCGGTAAGGGGGACTTGCCACCGCTTGTCGCTGGCACGACATGCGGTGCTGTTGTCTGTGGCGTGATGGCCCCCGCCGTCCCCAAACGGATCATGCTCTTTGGCCATAGCAAGAATAAGCCGAAGCAACTTCTGAGGACATACGACTCTTCTTCATCCGCTCCTGGGGGTTGAATGGGAGGTTCCAGGTCATCGCAGCCCCTTAGCACCCGACTATTTTAACCCTGTGCACGCTATCTGGCATCGGCTTTGAGTGGAACGTGCGCTGCAAGGGTTGAACGATGGTACCCTTGGCAACATCCCTCAGCTTGTTGTTCACGTAGCATAAGAGAGTGCAAGGAACATCCATCTGCGGAAAACATGTACGGCGTCGTCAGAGCGAGATGCCATAAGAGTAATAGATGGCATGAAAGGCGGTAATTAAAGCAATTTGTTTACCGTGATGGCGTCGAGATCGGCTAATGTCGACGCACCGCATACGGCGACGGGCGTGCAAGAGACGGAAGGGCTGCTTGATGGCGCGGTGCTGGCCGCCGGTGTATTCTCCCTACCGACGGGTGCTTGGAGCTTCGGTGCCGCCGCGACGATGGCAGGGGGGGCACCAACATGTACTCCGGCGCCGCGGTGATGGCAGGGGGAGTCACCAACACTTCCGGCGCCGCGGTGCTAGCGGGCGGAGTCACGAACACGTAGTTCGCCTGATTCGTCGGCGCCGCGTTGTTCGAGTGGCTGCTGACCATGCTTGGAATCGGGCATGGCCCTACTCGACCACGCGCACTCCAGTTCGCTATTGACTCCACCAAGGTAGGCAGGAAGGACGTGAGGGTGATTGCCAGGTTGTCTTGGACGATCTGCGGGATCCGCGCCACTTGTGCCTTAAGTTCTTGAACCTCTCGGTTTTCCTCCTCGCTCCTTCCCGACGGTGCCACATGCGTCCTCGGCGGTGGACCAAAATGATCCACCCAATTCTTACCCCCGAGGCCGGCCAGACGGCCAGTCGATGACAGCTTCTTCGTAACCGGCTCTATTTTCTTGGCCCGGTTCATCGCCCTGTTAAAAGGGTTATCCCACCGGGTGGCCGCCGTCGACCCCTGGGATGAGGAACCCTGGGATCCATGACTAGCAACAATTTCCTCCTCCTGCAGAAGAAGTAACAGTGAATCATTTAGATCATCGATTAGATTGCAATCGTGTTGATCCGTGGTAATTAGATTATACTTACCACAATTTCCTCGAATTCCTTCACCGCAGGATCCGCGGTGAGTTGTTTGGTTTTTGGGTCCACATGGTAACGGGCCCTGATGAAGTTTCGAACCTGCCCGGGTTCGAATTTAGCAAAGGGGTTTTCTATTCCCTTGGATCTATACTCTTCGTCCTCCTTATTCCATTTGGCCTCTGCGGTTCTGTATCCACCAGATCCGAGATGGTGATGACCTATATTCATCGCCTGCAGCACCTTTCCCCGATTACTATTGGCCAGGGCTCTTTCGGATTCACACCTCTCCTTGAACTCCCGAAACTGATCTTCGGTGATCTGCGGGTCAATCTTCTGGATCTCCTCGAGACTTTTGCCTTCTTTATAGATCTTCTTCTTTATCCGGGTTCTCCAGCTAGCCAGTGCGGTGCTCATCTTTGTGAGGGCGGATTTGTTTACTTCGTTCCCATGATAATTTGTGTTCTGATACTTAGCGGGGAACTTGTATCTGGCGTGCAGCTTCTCAAAGAGGAGTGTGCGCAAGTGGCCATTATATTTATGCCGGAGATTCTCAGTGTTGATCGAGATGGTTGTCCGGGTGATCGCCGCCACTTGCCCACCGTACCCTTTGACGACAAGGGCGGGCTCCAAAGGAACCCCTGATGGGCTCACTTCGGTAATTTCCTCCCTGACCGTGCCAATCGTGTTCGGGCGCCGGTCCTTCGGCTTCTTCTTCTTAGGAGGGTTGCTACCACTCCCTGTGCCCTCGCCACCATCAGTGGTTTCATCGCCTGTCGTTCCTTTGGCTTCTTCCTCCACGTCTTCCATCTCATCATCCTCACTCTCCGAAGGATGGTATTCTTCATCGTCTCCTAGCCGCTGGGCCGCCTCCCAGAATGTCAATTGTTTATTCGGAGGTCTGAGTTCTCCTTCAGCGCTGATGCGCTCAGAACATCCAGCCTCGTCGTTGTCACACATCTTTGCACTAATAAAAAACAAATAATTGGTTAAATGCACGGAAAAATCCGGCATGACCTTTGCTAATTTTCTTAAACTAGGAGTGCCTGATTTCTGCCAAAACGGAAGTTAATCAACATTTCGGCTAAAATCGGGACTCATTTCATACAAGAACCTGCATACACACATAATAAAGTGCTTCATATACAAGCACAAGCACAATTTCAAGGTGCTGTTGTCCCAACACAGATAGTAGTAGAAGCACAGTAGCACCACAGATAGTAGTAGCCAGAGCAACACTAGGATGGATATAAGGAACAGATAGTAGTAGCAGCACAGATAATAGAAGTAGTAGCAGCTCAAGTAGCATAGAACAGCAAGCACAACACAGCAAGCTCATGTTCCAGATTAAGAAGAAGAGCAAGCACAACAATGACAACAGCAAGCATAGCAAGCACAACACAGCAAGCATATTGCTGTCATTTGTACTATTTCAGTTGGAGAAAAAAGTGGATTCACCAGGCTATTATTTGGATGAAATATGCAAAGATCATATTTCTATCAGTATTAGCTCAGTAATATCAAAACATTATATACCAAACTTATGTTTTCTGAAAGAAAGAAATTGTAGAGCAACTGAATGTGTACATCAAACATATCTTAAGTACTGACTGCCCAGTATGCTTTTTTTCTGGAAGCTGGTTTAGAAGTACTAACTTCCCAATATGCATTTTTTTACAAAACACCCAGCACAAACTCTTGCTTGAACTTTTGCTATGAATACATACAGAAACCAGCTAAGCTAGTAATTAAGGCAAGATTTTCACAAGAGTTTAGTACTCAGATTTTTTACAACTTGAATCTTGCTACTTGATTAAGTATAAAAGTACTGAAGCAGCAGCAGCACCTAACACTACTTTCTAAACCTACTACTACCAATAACACACCATCCATTTCCAGCAAAGCTACTACTACCTGGACACTGGTAACAGAAGCAGCAGCAGCACCAGCAGGACCTCCTTTTTTATTGTTTTTCATTAACTAACATGCTACCAGTTGGTGTATGCCACACATGCATAATGTCCATCTTAGAAGCATCCACACAGGCAAGCATACAATCATGCAGAAATAAAAATTCAGAATAATGTTCATCTCAGAATAATTTATCTAGGGGCTAAGACAACTAGGAAAGGAAGTTGCTTGCAGTGTAATCCATGAACCATGAAGACAAAACCACTGTTATGATTTCATACTACCTAAGAACATTTCCTAACTCTGAATCCTAACTCTGAACCACTACTCTAAATTTCCTACTCCAAATCTGAATTTCCTACTCTAAATTTCCTAACTCCAAATCTGAATCCTAACTCCAAATCTGAATTTCCTACTCTAATCCTAATCTGAATTTCCTAACTGATTAACATTTCCTAATCTGAATTTCCTAATCTAAACATTTCCTAACTGAATCTCCTAAGAACATTTCCTACTCTGAGCATTTCCTAACCGAACCCTACTCTGAATCCTAAGAAAATCTAAACATTTCCTACTCTGAATCCTAAGAACCCTAACTGAACCCTAACTTTGAACCCTTACTCTGAATCCTACTCTGAATCCCCTAAGTGAATGGATGCAACGAGAGGGGAGAGAGGGGGAGAGGGGAGAGGGTGATTCTCACCTCCGAGACAAGGACGACGACGAGCGCGCGGACGATGAGGGCCTTCTCCTTCACGGACTGCGCGGCGACTGCGACCTCCTCCTCCATGAAATGAGCGCGACCCCCTCCTCTTAGCGTGGCGACTGCGACCTCCTCCTCCTGGGATGCGGTGGCGGCGGATTGGCAGCGGCACGGGCCTGCTCCTCCACGGCAGCGCGGCGGTGGCGGCGGTGGCGACGGCGGTGGCGGTGCGGCCTCGAGAGCAGATTGATGCAGCCGTGCGTGTGGTGTCTGTGAGATGGAGCGGCGCAGTTGACTAGTCCAACCCACATACGCGTGGGCCATGTTGCGCTACAGATAACCGTAGCGCACTTGGCCAGGGTGCGCTACGCGTGTGTGGGTTGGACTATCAGATAAGAGGGCGGCCGTCCCACTAGTTAACACTAGTACTGTCTTACCCCACTGGTTCTGCCCTTAGCTCTATTCTAAACCATGAGCACCCAGGTTCGAATCCTGGTGCTCCACTTTTTTATTTTTACTTTAAAAATACTTTAAAATGTTCCAAAAAATACTTTAAAATGTTCCAAAAGTGGTGATACATGCCATACAAATTTTGTTTTGTTTTTAAAATACTTTTAAATATTCCAAAAATGCCCAAAAGTGATAATATATGTCATAAAAGTGTTACAAATATGATTGAAAGTATAACTAAATTTCATAATAATTTGTCCATGAATATTACAATCTTTTTCGACCACGCGTTTTACAATATTTTTTGAGCTAGCGTTTTACAAGCTGTTTTCCCTTCTTTGTCGCGGTTGAATAATTTAGCCCCGGCACTTTAATGTTTCTTCTTTCGAACGGGCTACCTTTTTTGGGTAGGGTTGTCCTTTTTCTTCTTGTGATGTATGTTGCTGCATCATAGTCGTCGTCATCTTCAATCTTTGGATCGCCGTACTGGTCGAAGTCTTGCTCGTTGGCGACTCCATCCATTCCGATGATGTTTCTTTTTCCTCTCCTCACGACAACACGGCTAGACTTTGTCGGGTCGGTAATGAAAAAACATTGGTCCACTTTGGTAGCCAGTACCCACGGTTCATTTTTCGCGGCCACGTTTGCACCGGCGGCCTTGGATTTGGCTGCTTCGGGTATAACCATGGTTGTGAAATACCAGTCTTCTCTTTCGACGCTCTTTGCCCATCTGACACGGAATATCGGCACCTTTTCTCCACAGTAGTCGAGCTCCTAGATCTCCTTGATTCTTCCGTAGAATCTTTCCTTCATGTTGTCATCGGTGTAGAATTCCGACGTTACGCCTGAGTTCTGATAATCACACTTGTTGTCCTTTTCCTCCGTGTAGAATGTGTAGCCGTTGATATCATACGCCTGATAGGTCACCAAGTTTTGCATCGGTCCCTGCGATAAGGTGAATATGATATTTTCCGTGTCAGAAGAATGCGAGCGCGGGGGGATTATCAAGGAGCGTCTGCCTAAACCAACGCGTGAAATCTGAGTTGTGCTCTTTGATTATTTCTCCCTGCGTCCTCTGTATGCCCCGGTCACTGTACTTCTTCTCGATTAACCTTTTGTGCTTCTGTACCCAAGGATCGACCAGTTCTAAATGCTGTAGCGCGACGAGGTTTGCTCGATCAAAGTCTGCGCGTCGAAAATCGAAGTCTGCATGCAGTATGCGACGACCCTCTCGGTGACCAGATCCGTCGATCTTGCCAAGGTGTCTGTTGACGGGAAGACCGACAGGGTTCTCGATGTCTAGATAATTCATGCAGAAAGAGATGCACTCTTCGGCCAGAAAGCCCTTGGCTATGCTTCCATCTGGACGGGACCTGTTGCGAACATATCCTTTGATGTGTCCGTTCATCCTTTCGAACGCCATCATGCTGCGGAGGAACATCGGCCCGAGTTGTACGATGTCCTCCACGACATGGACCAGCAGATGCACCATAATGTCGAAGAATGCGGGTGGGAAGTAGACCTCAAGCTCACATAGTATCACCACGATCTCCTCCTGTAGCCTTCCGAGCTGATTCAAGCCAATCGACTTCCTAGAGATGACGTCGAAAAACTTGCATAGGCCAAATAACGTTTCACGGACGTGCTCGTCCATTATCCCTCTTAGTGCGACCGAAAGTACCTGCGTCATTAGCACGTCACAGTCGTGAGACTTCATGCCACTGAACCTCTGCTTCGCCTCGTCTAGGTATCTTCTTATCTTGCCCGTGTAGCCGTAAGGAAATTTGACTCCTAGAAGGCACTTGAAAAACTGTTTGATCTCATCCTGGCTTAGAGTGAAGCAAGAAGGAGGGCAGTAATATTCGTTCTTCTTGAACTTTTTACCCTTCCGACGACCTTGTGTCGTCTCCGACTCATGATCATCGTCATCTTCCTGATCATCAGGAGTAGTGCGTCCTCCGTGAAGCTCCTTCCGGATACTCAAGCATATCAGGTCGTGCCTTGCTTTCGGACCATCTTTCGTCCTATCTGGCATGTTGATTATGGTGGCGACCAGACTCTCGCACACGTTTTTCGTGATATGCATGATGTCGAGGCTATGAGGCGTGCGGAGAAACTTCCAGTATGGCAACTCCCAGAAAACAGACCTTGTTTTCCATACCTTCATCAGCGGCTTGTCTTGTTGCTGCCTCTTTCGCTGCTTTCCAGGCTTAGGACAATCTTTCCAGTTTTTCAGCAACTCTTCCACTTCTTCGCTGCTCCTACGCTCTGGGATTCCTCGGGTCTCTGATTTGCCATCGAACAGGTCTCCACGTTTTCTCCATGGATCATTCTTGCCGAGCCACCTCCGGTGCGCCATGAACACGGTTTTCGATGACCCTGGATCTTTCTCTAGTTGGAGATAGCTTGTGTTATCCATGCACCTAACGCATGCGCAGAATCCTTGGATAACCTGCCCCGAGATATACCCGCAACCTGGATAGTCTTGCACCGTAGTGACCAACGCGGCTCTCATAGTGAAATAATCTTGTGCGACGGCGTCGTAAGTATTGGCTCCAGATTCCCATAACGTGGCTAGCTCCTCTTTCAACAGCCCGAGATACAGATTGATGTCGGTACCAGGTTGTTTTGGCCCTTGAATTAGCATACTCATTTGTATGTACTTCTTCTTCATGCACAACCATGGAGGGAGGTTGTACATCCATACAAACACGGGCCAAGTGATGTGCGTGCTGCTCTGGCTACCGAACGGATTGAGTCCATCGGTGCTCGCACCATGCCTGATGTTCCTCGAATCTCCACCGAATTCTGGGAATTCGAGGTCCAATGCTTTCCACTGGCTAGCATCTGAAGGGTGCGTCAGCAGCTCATCCTTTTCGGGGTCATCACCATCTCCTGGCTTCTTCCTTTCCGCATGCCATCGCATGAGCTTCGCTTCCTTAGGGTCCGCGAAATAGCGCTGCAGACGAGGAGTGATAGGAAAGTACCATACCACTTTTCGAGGTGCTTTCTTCCCTTTCTTGTATCGACTCACGCCGCACACCGGACATGTGGTTTTCTCCGCGTCCTCGCCCCGATAAATGATGCAATCGTTGATGCATACGTGATATCTAACGTGCGGTAGATCGAGAGGACAGACGATTTTCTTGGCATCCTCGATACTAGTTGGACATGTGTTCCCCTCCGGGAGACGATCATGCCAGAATGCCATCATATCGTCGAAGCTTGCGTCGCTCAATTTGTGCTTTGCCTTCATCTCCATAGCCTTGAGCGTTACATTCAACCGGGTATCATCGGGCCTGCATCCTTCATACAATGGAGTAGCCGCGTCTTTATCAAGTTGCGCAAGCTTGGCTTTATCTCTAGCGGCAGCCCTGGCGTTACTCGTCTGCTTGAGAAGCAGCTCTTGCACATAAGGGTCCCGCACCCAGCCTGACGTTGTTCCATCATCGTCTGCTCCTCCGGCATCTAGATCATCATCATCCCGGTCTGCTTCCGCACCTTCACCATCTCCAGGAGACTCTTCATCATCTCGCCCGTTCTCGCCGTGATGATGATCATCGTCATGTTGGCCACCTTCACCGTCTCCATCATCTACGTCATCGCTTATCCAACGAGTGTATCCATCCATGAAACCATGGCGGAGCAGGTGCGCCTGCAGATTCCCGGAATCTGGGTCGATCACCCAGTTGAGTTTGCATCTTCTGCACGGACATCTTATATCTGTCTTGTTATTTCGTATCATGTCGGCCGTCGCACATTTCAAAAATCTAGCCACAATGCCTTCGCTCATTATGCGGACCATTTTTGCCTGCACGGTGTACACGGTACAATTTTGAAGTCTATTAGAACCACATAATGAATGCATGCATGCAATGGTCGATAGAAAATTTCGGCATGACCTATCCTAAAATTAGGACCTTTGCGAAATGCCAAAGTCTTGCCAAAATGGAAATGAATCAACATTTTGGCAAAAAAATGGCAACTTGTTCACATACAAACACAAGAGAGAGAGATCGAGACCGATCCATACACACATGAACATATCATTATCCTCTCCATACGCACATGCATGAGCATCATCGATACTCTCCATATACACACACACATATGACCATCCTCTCCACATACACACATCATGAGCATGATCATCTACATACATATGAGCACATCATCCATATACACATGAACACATCCTTACTTGGACAACTTACCGAGATGAGAGACCGATCGCGAGAAAAGATGGAAAGGAGAGGTGCGCGCGTCGACCGGAGAAGGAGATGAGAGACCGGAGACCTCCTCTATTACTTATGTAACATCCAAAGCAAGTTTTACATGCTAAAAATGGTGAATGGGTGGAGAAATTGAGGTGGGAAGGAGAAGATCCCGACTAGATCTAAGGAGGAAGAAGAAGGGGAAAGTGAAGTGTGGGGTGGTGGATGTGTGGTCACACATGTGCACATAAAGTGCTGTCCTAAAAAAATCGACACATCTGTGGCGCACACGGCCCTAGTGCGCCACAGGGAGTACAAACATCTGTGGCGCACCATGCCATGTGCGCCACGGATGATCCTACTCCCTGTGGCGCACTAGGCCGAGTGCGCCACAGATGTTTGTGGCCGTTTCACAGCAGAGGGGGCGTGCGCTTAGGCGTAGCGCAGCCCCCCATGTGCGCCACAGATGACACTAACAACCGTGGCGCACATGACTGTAGTGCGCTACAGATGTTTGGCGTGCGGCCAACAGGGCCCTGGCCCACACACATCTGTGGCGCACTATAGTCATGTGCGCCACAGTTGTTCTAGTTACTAGTAGGGCACTGCCCACAGGTGAGCCACGCCTGTTTTAGCCGTGGGACACTTCAACCATGTGAGCCACAGATGTGCTGATTACCTATAGCCGTTTTCCTAGTTGTGGGGGCCTGAACCTGGGTAAATCTCGTGTCCCCTGGTTGCTTGTCTGTTAACCGTTCCGCGATCTCCAGCACACCCATCTTCTCCAAAATCCAAGCTCATAATAATGGGCATTGACGA
Organism: Avena atlantica; assembly: GCA_910589765.1. Classification (NCBI taxonomy): domain Eukaryota; kingdom Viridiplantae; phylum Streptophyta; class Magnoliopsida; order Poales; family Poaceae; genus Avena; species Avena atlantica. The sequence goes on along the minus strand of OU342735.1, from coordinate 460,227,846 downwards.
GATTAAACCTCGTCACCGTGGCAGACACGATACCGGAAGATTTTGGTGCCACGGTAGGTGGTACAGGACTGGCGTTTTGAAATGCCATGCTTCGATGAAGGTGTCATTCTGTATTGCGGCGTGCATTGCAATCGACGTGAAAAGTGGGTGGAACAAAATAGAATATCAAACTCACCCACCTATCTGTTCAGGCACGTCTCACTGTGTGTCCCACCAGTTCATTTGGGTGTGGGCCTAGGACTTTGTTAATATTAAGATAAGTTGGAGACTTTTTTATGACAGTAGATGAAACCGAATAACTGAATATACATATCTTGACTATCTAATTTGGGTGTGGGCCTGGAACGTACTCATTGAACACAATGAGACCTCAATGCATATCTTGACTAGAATGGCGTCCATCTCATATCCAAGCAATATTTTTCACGCATCAGTGATCGAATATTTCTTCATATATAACTTGACCAAACTTTCAATCTATACAAATTGTCGGTAGTTAAGAGAGAGAGACACACACACATATAGAGAGAGATCGATTAAAAGAATATTTATGTTACTCCAAAAAATACGACCATGGATTTTTATTTCCTATTTTTTTCAATCTACCGTGCTGACTAGAAAGACACATATGTTTCAAACCGCCCTCATATCGTCATCAAAACCAATTTCAGCAAAGTAATAAATCAAAATATAGACAGCTGAGGGAACAAAAATAATGTGTATTAGAGTCGACAACTAAAACCTTATGCTTTGGCAATATTCTAGGGACCGAATATTCATGTTTTCTTTTCCTAATCTAAGGATCTCGCTTATCCAATTTAAGAGTTTTGAAACCAACACTATATACCGAATAGTTCAAAGCACCCAATCTAGATTTTTGTTTGGACATTTATGTGGAGATTTATTCTTGTAGTTCAATGGGAAAGCTTGTTGGCATGGAACACATCCATTATTTTCTAGAAACAAAAGAACATCCAGTGACTGAAGACCTATCAAAGAATCGGCCATTACAAGACATGCAAACTTGACAAATCCGTCTCATTCACAAAAAGGAAAATGATTGAAGGACCTGGTCCCTCCAACCATCAGTCCATCGCCATAAACTGGGGTTAGAACAAACTGGGATATTTCAATTTGCTACTGTCACTTCTAGAAAACAGGCTATCCGTTCGCGTCTTCCAACATCATTAGTCCCGGTTGCGCCACGAACCGGAACTAATGCTGGCATGCTTTCCGGTTCGAGGAGGCACGGTGGCCGGAGACATGCGTCCCGGTTGGTAAGGGTGCAATGCGTCCCGGTTTATAACACAAACCAGGACTAAAGTGTGGCACCAGACACGTGGCCTACCACACATCTTTAGTCCCGGTTTGTGTTAGTCAGTCCTCTATAAATACGACGCCCCAGTCCTGTGTCTCCTTTCTGTTTTTTCTTGGTGGAAGGTGTGAGAGGTGTGCTAGTTTATTTTTTTTCTATGCATGCATGCGAGGTGTTTGATAAAATGTTTGAGTGAATGATGCCGTTCAATTTCTCACAGAATAAAAATATAGGAGGTGCCCGAGACGCATTTGAGCTTTCTCCTCTTTATTTCCCTCGATCGATGTTAGCAATCTTATCTTTTCTCTGTCATTGATACAATGCATGTGTCGATGTGAATTGATCATTTCACTATTTATGATGTTCCTTTTTGATAAACTTAATTATATGATGGAGATGAACGGTCGAGAATGGTTGTACGGCGACCGGCGTGAACCCAGGTACATTAAAGGTGTGGATAAATTTATCGATGTGGCTACGGCAAACAATACGTTGTCCATGTGTTCAATGTTGAAACAACAAGGAGTACTCTTCCTCGAAAATCATTCGCGGCTGAAAGAACATTTCTTAATCCCTAGTGTTTTGTGTGTTAGATAACAATACCAAGGATCATTTAATGTGTGTTGAAGTGTTGCAGCTCATAAATCTACCTTTGGGGGCGGATAATCCGGCCCCACCAGGGGCGGATAATCCGCCCCTCCCTCTGCCCAAGCCTGCGCAAGCCCCAGAAGGGGGGGCGGAACATTGGCCGGACTTTCCGGCCAGGCCGGATAATCCGCCTCCCAGGGGGGCGGATAATCCGCCCCTCCTGCTCTTCGCCAAGGCGCAAGCCCCAGAGAGGGGGCGGAGTTTTGGCCGGACTTTCCGGCTACGCCGGATAATCCGCCCCAGGAGGGGGCCGGATAATCCGCCCCCAAGTTTTTCTCCAAGCTTCACCAAGGCGCAAGCCCCAGAGGGGGGGGGGGCGGAGTTTCCCCCGGAGAGTCCGCCCTTGGGGCAGAATTTTCCCAGGGGGCGGATTATCCGCCCCAAGTGGGGGGCGGATAATCCGCCCCCAAATTTGAGCAACGGCCAGATCTGGGGAGGGGGTATTTAAGCCAGCCTTCCCCCTCCTGCCAGAACTCTTGATTCATCTCGAAAAAGAACAGATCAGATCTCAAAAGTTCATACAAGAGTGCTCCACCTAGATCCATCCAAAGGCCCCATCCCTTTGGGAATCGAAGGAGGAGAACTCGACCTTCATCATCAGCAATCAAGCGCTTCATCTCCTCTCCATTCATTTGGAGAACCTCCGATCTAGTATTTCTTGCAAAGATCTAGATCCTCATTTTTGTTTATATTGATAAACCTTGTTTTGTGGCAGCTTGTTGTCATCCCGGGAGCCCCCAATTCGGTTGTGGGTGTGTGCCCCGATAGTATTGTAAAAGGCACCGGTTCCCGCCTCGAAGGGATCCAATAGTGGAGAAGGTGGATCAGGCCTCTCGTGGCGAGATCCATCGGAGAATAGGGTGAGGCCTATTGTGGCGTGGTGGTCTTAGAACCGCCCACCCCTCCAACGCAGACGTACTTCCCCTAACAAGGAAGGAACTGCGGTAAAACAAATCCCTGTGTCTCCGCGTGCTCCACTACGGTTTCCTCGCTCCTCTTTTACGTGCTTAGTAGTTAGGGTTTCATATAGGGAAATTCTCGTAGTTGCATATCTAGAGAATTTACCTTGTGTCAAGCCTAAAATTGAAAAAGTATATTAAAATTGGTTAGCACCTATTCACCCCCCCTCTAGGTGCCCATACGATCCATTTCAATTGGTATCAGAGCCTCGGCTCTTATTTCGGGCTTAACAGCCTAAGAGAAGTATGGGTTCCAAGGGAGATGGGAGTGATGCTCTGGAGGTAGTCACCATGAACGATCTCAAGACGTTGGAAACAACCTTGGTGAGTTCTATGGAGGCTAAGATGGAAGAGATGCGTCAATTGATAATGCGTCTCTCCACATCCGCAGCATCACCTCCATCTAACTATGAGGATACCACTCCGCAATCCAAGGAAACGGGTAAAACTGTTTCCAAAGAGAACGAAGTGGTAGGTGATGATACAAGTAAGAGCTCCTCCTCGAAAAAGGATAGCGGTAAGGATGGATACAATGAGGTTTCTCATGTGTATTCCCCTGATCCGCCTATTCCTCACCCTCATATACATAATAGGGGTGATCCACCCAAATTGTCAGCTTCTACTTTCTCTCAATGGCAATTTTTGATGAAATCTCATGTGTGCAGTTCCTCCATAGAGTTGTGGAAGATCATCGAAAATGGTCTTCACGTTGGAAATCCTAACAATCTCACAAGGAGAGAAGTGGTCGATAGCCAACTCAATGCTACGGCCCTACACATGATACAGCTTGGTGTGGGAGATAAAGACATGCCACACATTCAGCATCTTAGCACAGCTAAAGAAGCGTGGGATGCTCTCACCGAGCTCTTCATCGGAAATGAAAGTATGAGAAGGAATAGATATGATGCCTTGAGCAATGAAGTTGAAGGATTTTATATGCTGGATGGAGAAGACCACGAGGACATGTATAGGAGGCTAAAGGCAATAGCTACTACCTTCAGAAACCACGGCGCGGCTTATGTTGATGATGCTTGGATCAAGCGCAAGTATGTCAGTGCTCTTATGCCATTTGAGCCCACAGATTTGAAAAGTCTCCAAGGTAGGCATAATTATCACCTCATGTCATCCAACGAGGTAATGCAAGAAATGGCCGCATTCAAAGTGGCTGCCAAGAATGCCGAAGATGCTCGTGCTCGAGCTATGGGGATGCAAAAGGGGGTAAACATGGCTTTGAAGACTAGTGTGGTTGATCATGATGAATATGCGGTAGAAGGCCTGGACTGTTCTGAAGATATAAAAAGGATTCACGGACAATACTTGGCTCTTTATGCAAGAAACTTTTGGAAAGATCCAGCCAAGGCTAAAGCTGAACTAGATCGCAAAAGTGGAGCCTATGGAAGAAAAGAAAATGGTCCGAAGCTGAGAACTTGCTTTAATTGTGGTGACCGGTTGCACTTCGTAGCTGAGTGTCCATATCAAAGTAGAGAGGATAATGGAGGAAGACTCATTTTCAAGGACAAATCAAAAGCTCCACGTAAGAAACAGTTTGTAAAGAAAAATGCTCCTTTCAAGAAGCAACCAAAGATTGTTCTAGTAGCTCAAGAAGAATATTCATCGGGGAGTGAAGATGAGGACGAGGACGATAGCTCTCAATAGGTGGCTGCTATAGCCACCACATCTACATCAACATCACTCTTCGACTCTCCAAACGAAAACATCATCAACAAGAATCCTACTTGTCTCATGGCAAGAAGCTCCGAGGTAACTTCTTCTAACTCTTCTTTTCCCAAGGCTATGATAGACATGGATGATCCTGCTAGTCTTAAGGTTAAAGAAGAGATTATTGCCTTGGATTATTTCTATACTAACTTGCAAGGTGAGCACAAAGTTCGTTTTGAGGCTCTTATGGATCAGTTGGCCCAAAACGAAGCACTCCTCGAAGAAAAGGGCAGAATTGAAAGGGAGGATGCAATGGAAATTGCATCCCTAAAAAATGCTCTTGAAGAAGAAGAAGAAGCTCGGGTCTCTCTTGAAGAGAGGCTTGAGTCTATGGAAGAGTCACATGAAGAAATTGTGACTAAACTCGTTAAGGAACGTGACAATGCGGTCACCAAGGCAAAGAAGTTAAAGAAGGAAAGGATTGACTTTGGGGCTGCTCATGATAGACTCTCCGAGGAATTGGAGAAACTTGACAATGCTCACAAGGCGTTGAAAAACGAGTTCTCTATCCTCAATGAGTCACATGATTAGCTTCAAAGTCGATTGGCCATATATGATACTCCTAGCTCGTCCAACTCAACATATAGTAACAAGAAAAATGCTAATGTGGAGAAAGGAGTGATCAAGGACACCACTACAAAGGACAAAGGTGTGCTTGATGAAGTCCTTGACAAGCAAAGGTCAAATCATGGTAGAGAGGGACTTGGGTATGTCACCAAGTCCAAGAAGAAGAAAACCAAGAAGAACAAGACCAAGAATGTGCAATTAAAGACAAGCACGGCTGAGAAGGTTGTCACAAAAGACAAGACTAATAATATTGGTTTTGCAGGGTCTCACAATCCGAATTATGAACTCTTTTGTGATGATTATGGCGATGTTTATGCTTATTATGTTGGTCCTTTTGATGAATTTATTGCTTGGTCTATTTGGGTCCCAAAGACCCTTGTTACTAACATGAAAGGACCCATTGAAAAATGGGTACCTAAAACCAAGAAGTAATTTTCTTGCAGGGCTATGCTTCCGGTGGGTCGAAATGGGTGCTGGATAGTGGCTGCACTAGTCATATGACCGGAAGCAAGGAGATCATCACGGAGATGCGTCCAAATCTTGATAATATCACAGTCTCCTATGGTGATAAGTCTAAATCTCAGGTATTGGGTCTTGGCAAGGTTGTGGTTGCCCACGATATCTCTCTCGTGGACGTCATGCTTGTTGAGACCCTTGGCTATAATCTTCTTTCTGTTCGTGCCCTTGGCAAGATGGGTTTTGCTGTTTTTATTGATGATGATTTGGTGGTACTCTTATGGAGCAAGTCTCTAAAGGTCGCTTTCGTTGGATACGTCGAAAATGACCTGTATGTGGTGGACTTCTCGGGGAAAACCACTTCGGGTCCGATGTGTCTATTCGGAAAGGCCGACGTGGGCTGGCTATGGCATCGCCGTTTAGCCCATGTCAACATGAGAACTTTGCAAAGTCTCCAAAAGGGTGGCCACATTCTTGGACTAAAAGACAATGTCTCTTTTGCCAAAGATCGTGTTTGCAGGTCCTGTGTTGAAGGAAAAATGCATGATTCTCCCCACAAGAGGAAGACTATTGTGTCATCGAAGAGGATCTTGGAATTACTCCATGTGGATTTATTTGGACCTCCTTCTCATGCAAGTCTTGGTGGGAAGAAATATTGCTTGGTCATCGTCGATGATTACTCAAGATATACATGGGTATATTTCTTCAAGCTGAAAAGTGAGACTCAACAAACTGTCATCGACTTTGCCAATGAAGTTCAACGACAACACAATGTTCCCATATTGGCAATTAGAAGTGACAATGGCACAGAATTCAAGAACTACACTTTAAACGAGTTTCTTAGAGAAGAGGGGATTAGACACCAATATTCCGCTGCGTACACCCCTCAACAAAATGGTGTAGCCGAGAGGAAGAACCGGACTTTGATGGATATGGCAAGATCTATGCTAGCTGAATTTAAGTCTCCTTATAACTTTTGGGCTGAAGCCATATCCACTGCTTGTCACTCATCAAACCGGCTTTACCTTCGGAAGATCTTGGACAAGACCCCATATGAAATACTTACCGGCAACAAACCCAACATCTCATACTTCAGGGTATTCGGGTGTAAGTGTTTCTTTCTTATTAAAGGTGTCCCAAGGCTTTAGAGGGTATATTTGTTGGTTACGGTGCCGAATCCCACACTTATAGAGTCTACAACAAGCTCACTGGGATTGTTGTAGAATCTTGTAGTGTGGAGTTCGATGAAAATAACGGCTCCTTTGTAGGGCAAGTTGATGTTTGTGATGCAGATGTTGAAATACCCCAAGATGCCATAAGAAGAATGGGCGTGGGATTTTTCCGCCCCATTGAGGAACCCCTTGTGGCGGATCGGGAAGGACAATGCTCCACTCAAGTGGATCCCTCATCTTCACAAAATCAACAAGCTCCTACTGTTGGAGAAAACTCAGCACCAACACCGCAACCTGCTGAAGATCACCAGTCTCCTGGACAAGATGGTAGTCCCAGGCCGGATTATCCGCCCCCTCCAAGGGGCGGACAATCCGCCCCTGGCACCCCAACTTGTTCCAGAGGATCCAAAGGAGAAGTCAACAACTCTGAAGCTCCCAGGCCGGATTCTCCGGCCCCAAAGGGCGGATTATCCGGCCCTGGGTCTCCAAATCCAGTCAGGCTCTCTCAGGAAGATGGTTCTGGTTCTTCACCGCCCAGGCTGGATAGTCCGGCCCCTCCAAGGGGCGGATTATCCGGGCCTGAAGAAAATATTCAGCACCAATCGTCTGACAGTACCAGTGACCAAGATCAAGGTCAAGGCAGTAATCAAGACAAAGATAAAACCATTGAATCCACTCCTTCAAGAAACAATAAGGATATTGAGGCTCGTCGCAAGGCTCGTGCTGATCGCAACCTTGAACTAAGAGGTCACACCCTTGACAAGGTCGTTGGTGATCTACGACGAAGGGTATCCACTCGAAGAGAGCTTGCTAGCTTCTGTGATCATCAAGCTCACATTTCCATGGTTGAACCAAAGAAGGTTTTTGATGCTCTTGAAGACCCCGATTGGGTTGTTGCAATGCATGAAGAATTAAACAACTTCGAACGCAACAAAGTGTGGAAGCTCGTAGAAAAGCCAAAGGATTGCCGCAATGTTATCGGCACCAAGTGGATCTTCAAGAACAAACAGGATGAAAATGGCATTGTTGTGAGGAATAAAGCACGACTCGTGGCTCAAGGATTCTCTCAAGTAGAAGGAATTGATTTTGGCGAGACATATGCTCCAGTGGCTCGCCTTGAGTCCATCTGTATCCTTCTTGCATATGCAGCTCATCATAATTTTAAGTTACAACAAATGGATGTTAAGAGCGCTTTCCTTAATGGTCCTCTACATGAGTTAGTATACGTCAAGCAGCCCCCGGGGTTTGAGGACCCCAAATTTCCGAACCATGTCTACAAACTCGATAAGGCGCTCTATGGCCTTAAACAAGCCCCACGTGCATGGTATGAGCACCTTAAAGAGCTTTTGATAGACCGTGGATTCGAAGTTGGGCAAATCGATCCCACTCTTTTTACTAAGAAGGTCAATGGGGAGCTTTTTGTATGCCAACTCTATGTAGATGACATTATTTTTGGCTCTACTAACCAAGCTTTTAACGATGATTTTTCAAAGCTTATGACTGACAGGTTTGAGATGTCCATGATGGGTGAGCTCAGGTTCTTTCTTGGCTTTGAAATCAAACAACTTAGAGAGGGAACCTTTATTAATCAAGCTAAATACATCCAAGACATGCTCAAAAGGTTCAAGATGACGGATCTCAATGGCGTTGCTACCCCAATGCAAACAAAGTGTCATCTTGAGCTCGATCCCAAGGGTAAAGATGTGGATCAAAAGGTATACCGATCCATGATCGGCTCTCTCCTTTACCTCTGCGCATCTAGGCCCGATATCGTGTTAAGTGTAGGAGTGTGTGCAAGGTACCAAGCCGCTCCTAAAGACAGCCACTTAGTGGCGGTCAAGCGAATCTTCCGATATTTGGTTCATTCCCCAAATTTTGGGTTATGGTATCCCAAGGGTTCAAGTTTCTCTCTATGTGGTTACACCGATTCAGATTGGGCTGGTGACAAAGATGATAGGAAACCAACCTCTGGTGCATGCCAATTCTTGGGCAGGTCTCTAGTGTGTTGGTCATCAAAGAAACAGAATTGTATTTCACTCTCAACCGCCGAAGCTGAATATGTTGCTGCTGCAAGTGCTTGTACTCAATTGTTATGGATGAGGCAAACTTTAAAGGAATATGGTGTCAATTGTGACAAAGTGCCTCTTTTATGCGACAATGAAAGTGCTATCAAAATTGCTTACAATCCTGTGCAGCATACAAGAACAAAACATATAGAGATTCGCAACCACTTTATTCGGGATCATGTTGCTCGTGGAGATATTGCTCTGTCATTTGTAAGCACGAAGAACCAACTTGCTGATATTTTCACGAAGCCCCTCGATGAAGCAAGATTTTGTTATTTGCGGAATGAGCTAAATATCGTAGATTCAAGGAGCTTGGCTTGACTATTCTTGCACACTCACTTGCTCTTATTCATGTATTTGGCTTAGATGTGGGCATCGACATAGGGGGAGTGTGGTCCTAATTGATTGGGCCAACCCTCCCCCCATCATGCCGAAAGCAAGTAAAATCATTTCCCTTAATATCATTTTGTGATATGTGGGTCATCGATGAGCATTGGTTTTGAACTCAAGATACATCTTCGCGGTGTCATGCCATGCGCTCCAACATGGTGGCTTCGGCCACCGCCCTCTTCCTCGAGAAGAGTTGGTTTTTCATGGGTCTCGTTGGATTTTCTTGCATACCTTTTGTTCTTATGGAAAACACACTCAAATTTGGCTTTTGATTGATTTGATTCTTGCAAATTTGGGTGTGTAGTACCATCTCAGTTTGATTCTCTCATCCCAAGCCTTTCCCTCCCTCCTTGAACCATCTATTCTTGCATCGCTCTTCTTCCTTTTTGGCGTTTCGATGCCAAAGGGGGAGAAGTAGTTCTAGTAGGTCACGTGGATTTGCAAGGGTCGGGCACAAGCTCTTCGGTTTTAGTCGTTTTTATTTGCTTGCTTGTGCCTTTTCTAGCGTGAACTTGTTTGCTATTTGTGTTGCTATTTGTGGTTGATTGTGTAAGACTATGTCGTACTCCACAGTTTGGTACTATGTTTGGTATTCATGGATTTCTGGATTTATCTATCATGGACCCCATTGAAGTCCCATTGAAGTCTGGAATTATGGAGCTTATTTGATGACATTTGGATTCAGGGGTTCATCTATGTATGTCATGGCTATATATTCCGGTGGTATGACTTTCTTTCACCAAACCTTGAAGTAGTGCTCTACCTAGTGTGTGTATTTGTATTCAAATGCAAATCTTAAATATGCACACATCTAGGGGGAGCGTCTTTCATTATCTAAGGTGGCACTTGCCGTTTTCACTGCAAATCCTAGTATTGTCATCTAACACCAAAAAGGGGGAGATTGAAAGAACATTTCTTAATCCCTAGTGTTTTGTGTGTTAGATAACAATACCAAGGATCATTTAATGTGTGTTGAAGTGTTGCAGCTCAGAAATCTACCTTTGGGGGCGGATAATCCGGCCCCACCAGGGGCGGATAATCCGCCCCTCCCTCTGCCCAAGCCTGCGCAAGCCCCAGAAGGGGGGGCGGAACATTGGCCGGACTTTCCGGCCAGGCCGGATAATCCGCCTCCCAGGGGGGCGGATAATCCGCCCCTCCTGCTCTTCGCCAAGGCGCAAGCCCCAGAGAGGGGGCGGAGTTTTGGCCGGACTTTCCGGCTACGCCGGATAATCCGCCCCAGGAGGGGGCCGGATAATCCGCCCCCCAAGTTTTTCTCCAAGCTTCACCAAGGCGCAAGCCCCAGAGGGGGGGGGGGCGGAGTTTCCCCCGGAGAGTCCGCCCTTGGGGCAGAATTTTCCCAGGGGGCGGAGTGGGGCGGATAATCCGCCCCCAAATTTGAGCAACGGCCAGATCTGGGGAGGGGGTATTTAAGCCAGCCTTCCCCCTCCTGCCAGAACTCTTGATTCATCTCGAAAAAGAACAGATCAGATCTCAAAAGTTCATACAAGAGTGCTCCACCTAGATCCATCCAAAGGCCCCATCCCTTTGGGAATCGAAGGAGGAGAACTCGACCTTCATCATCAGCAATCAAGCGCTTCATCTCCTCTCCATTCATTTGGAGAACCTCCGATCTAGTATTTCTTGCAAAGATCTAGATCCTCATTTTTGTTTATATTGATAAACCTTGTTTTGTGGCAGCTTGTTGTCATCCCGGGAGCCCCCAATTCGGTTGTGGGTGTGTGCCCCGATAGTATTGTAAAAGGCACCGGTTCCCGCCTCGAAGGGATCCAATAGTGGAGAAGGTGGATCAGGCCTCTCGTGGCGAGATCCATCGGAGAATAGGGTGAGGCATATTGTGGCGTGGTGGTCTTAGAACCGCCCACCCCTCCAACGCAGACGTACTTCCCCTAACAAGGAAGGAACTGCGGTAAAACAAATCCCTGTGTCTCCGCGTGCTCCACTACGGTTTCCTCGCTCCTCTTTTACGTGCTTAGTAGTTAGGGTTTCATATAGGGAAATTCTCGTAGTTGCATATCTAGAGAATTTACCTTGTGTCAAGCCTAAAATTGAAAAAGTATATTAAAATTGGTTAGCACCTATTCACCCCCCCTCTAGGTGCCCATACGATCCATTTCAGCGGCCACCTGGTTATGAAAGGTTTCATGCCCAACTATAATTGCTGGACCAAGCACGGGAAAGAGGGGTTATGATGGAAGACAATAAAGAAGAATATGATGATAACAACTATCATCATATGTTTCCTGAATACAGTGATACTGCAATGGAAGACAATAAAGAGGAAGGAGGTGAAGAACGGGCATTAGATGAGCCCACTGATGAACTTGGTAGGGTCATTTCTGATGCAAAGCAAGACTGTGAAACAGAAAAGGAGAAGTTGAAGTTGGAGGGCATGTTAGAAGATCACAAGAAATTGTTGTACCCAAATTGCGAAGATGGCAACACAAAGCTCAGTACCACACTGGAATTGCTGCGATGGAAGGCAGAGTATGGTCTAACTGATTCCGCATTTGAAAAGATGCTGAAAATAATGAAGCCGAAGTTTCAAAAAACATAACGAACTTCTCAAGAGTACGTACGAAGAAAAGAAGACTCCCTGCCCCCTAGGATTAGATGTGTAGAAGATACAGACATGCATTAATGACTGCATCCTCTACCACGGTAAGGAGTATGTGAATTTAGATAAATGCCCGGTATACAATGCATTGCGGTATAAGATCAGACGAGATGACCCTGGTGATGTTGAGGGAGAGCCCCTCCAGAAGAGGGTTCCTGCTAAGGTTACGTGGTATGCTCCTATAATACCAAGGTTGAAACGCATGTTCAGAAACAAAGAGCATGCCAGGTTGTTGCGATGGCACAAAGAAGACCGTAAGAAAGACGGGAAGTTGAGACACCCTGCTGATGGGTCGCAGTGGAGAAAAATCGAGAGAGACTTTCCGGACTTTGCAGGTGACGCAAGGAACTTATGGTTTGGTCTAAGTACGGATGGAATGAATCCTTTTGGGGAGCAGAGCTGCAGTCACAGCACCTGGCCCGTGACTCTATGTATCTACAACTTTCCTCCTTGTTTGTGCATAAAGCGTAAGTTCATTATGATGCCAGTGCTCATCCAAGGCCCGAAGCAACCGGGCAACGACATTGATGTGTACCTAAGGCCATTAGTTGAAGAACTCTTACAGCTGTGGGGCAAACCAGGTGTGCATGCGTGGGATGAGAACAAACAAGAGCCATTTGACCTACGAGGGTTGCTTTTCGTAACCATCAATGATTGTCCTGCTCTTAGTAACCTTTCAGGACAGACAAACAAGGGGTATAAGGCATGCACGCACTGTTTAGATACGACTGAAGGTACATATTTGCATAAATGCAAGAAGGTTGTGTACCTGTCGAATCGACGATGTCTTCCGACCAATCATCCCGTAAGAAAGAAAGGCAAGCATTTGAAAGGTGAGGCCGATCACCAAAAGAAGCCTGAACTCCCTGCCGGTGATGATGTATTTGGTATGGTCAAGGACATAGAAGTAATCTTTGGAAAGGGTCCCGGCGGTCAATCAGTTCCGAACGACGTCGCTACCGGACACACACCCATGTGGAATAAGAAATCTATATTTTGGGAGATGCCATATTGGAAATTCCTATGTGTCCGCTCTTCAATCGACATGACGCACGTGACGAAGAATTTTTGCGTGAACCTGCTAGGATTCCTAGGCATGTATGGGAAGACAAAAGATACACCGGAAGCACGAGAAGACCAACAAATTATGAAAGACCCATAGAACATGCATACATAGAACAAGACGGATAAAGGGCGTCACTTAAGTCGTGCCAGCTATGCTCTTACCAAAGCAGAGAAGGAAATCTTTTTTGAAGTCCTTTACAGTATCAAGGTGCCATCTGGCTTCTCATCTAATATAAAGGGGATAATAAATATGGCAGAGAAAAAGTTCCAAAATCTGAAGTCTCATGACTGTCACGTGATTATGACGTAGTTGCTTCCGATTGCATTGAGGGGGCTTCTACCGGAAAATATTCGAGTACCCATTGTGAAGCTGTGTGCATTCCTCAATGCAATATCTCAGAAGGTAATCAATCCAGATATTGTGCCAAGGTTACAGAAGGATGTGGTACAATGTCTTGTTAGTTTTGAGTTGGTGTTCCCACCATCCTTCTTGAATATTATGACGCATCTCCTGGTTCACCTAGTGGAAGAGATTGCCATTCTCGGTCCTGTATTTCTGCATAATATGTTCCCCTTTGAGAGGTTCATGGGAGTATTAAAGAAATATGTTCATAACTGTGCTAGACCAGAAGGAAGCATATCCAAGGGATATGGAACAAAGGAGGTCATTGAGTTTTGTGTTGACTTTATTCCTGACCTTAAGCCGATTGGTGTTCGTGACTCGTGGCATGAGGGAAGACTAAGTGGAAAAGGCACGCTGGGAAAGAAAGCAATGATATGTAGGGACGAGGATTCTTTCACTAAAGCACACTACATGGTTCTACATAATTCCACCTTGGAAACTCTGTATATCGAGGAACACAAGAATATTGTATGCTCCAAAAACCCGAGGAAGCCTGACTCAAGGATTACAGATGAACACATGAAGTCTTTCGGCGGTTGGATGCGGACACATCTCTTGAATGACACCGCTGTTGGAGATCAGCTATACTTGTTGGCCTCGTCACCATCTTCTACTATATTGAATTTCCAAGGGTACGAAATAAATGGGAATACATTCTACACGACCGCCCAAGATAAAAGGAGCACCAATCAAAACAGTGGTGTCCGCTTTGATGCAACAGACGAGAATGGGAAAAAGGACACATACTATAGTTACATAGAGGAGATATGGGAACTTGACTATGGAGTCTCTTTTAAGGTCCCTTTGTTTCGCTGCAAATGGGTCAACCTGAATGGGGAAGGGGTAAAGATAGACCAGTTGTACGGAATGACAATAGTGGATCTCAACAATCTTGGTTATAGAGATGAACCATTCGTCCTAGCCAATGATGTGTCTCAGGTTTTCTATGTGAAGGACATGTCCTCCAGACCGAAAAAGAAAAAATAAGCAAACAAATACATCATATGATGAGCCAAAGCGTCACATAGTTCTTTCAGGGAAAAGAAACATCGTGGGAATTGAGGACAAGACAGACATGTCAGAAGATTATAATAAGTTTTATAAAATTCCGCCCTTCACAGTGAAAACTGACCCAAGCGCTCCGTTAAGTAAAGAAGATGCTCCATGGTTACGTCTGAAGCGATCATAAGAAAGGACATACGCCAAGAAGTTCATGCTCATTTTGTGTACCTCTAGTTCATGTTTGGCCGGTCGGCTGCATATTGTGAACATAAATGCCATGAGACATGATAGCTCATTTTGTGAAGGATATTTTATGATGTTTGCAATTTTCCAAGTTTAATAAATGTATTGAGTGTTAGTCCCGGTTTGTGGCTTGACCGGGACTATATATAGGGGGGACTTTAGTCCATATTTTGTAGTCTCGGTTTTAATATTAATAAATGTCTTGAGTGTTAGTCCCGTTTTGTTGCTGGACCAAGGCTAAAGGGGGCCTTTGAAGGGAATATGCCCGAGAGGCAATAATAAAGTGGTTATTATCATATTCCTTGTTTATGATAAATGTTTATTTTGCATGCTATAATTGTATTAATACGGAAACGTTAATACATGTGTGTTTAATAAACAAACAGAAAGTTCCTAGTTATGCCTCTCTCATAAACTAGCTCGTTGATTAACAAGATGATCAAGGTTTCCTGATCATGGACATTGGATGTTGTTAATAACGGGGTCACAACATTAGTGTAATGGTGTGATGAACATTCATCCGAAGTATAGCATTACGATCAAAGTCATTGAGTTTATATTGCTATAACAACTTACGAAGTGATCCTAATCCTTAGACCATGAGATCATGTCAATCACTAACACCGAAAGAGTTTCTTGATAACATCAAACGTCACACCGTAACAGGGTGATTATAAAGATGGATTCAGAACTAATAAAGTGTTATGTTGAGGCTCATGGATCGAGAGTGGAATTTGTTTATCTCGATGACGGATAGATATACTCTGGGCCCTCTCGGTGATATCACATTGATTAGCTTGCAAGCAAGTGATTTGATCACTAGAATGTTATATCACGGGAACGAGAAAAGAGTGCATGTCAGTAACGAGATCAAACTAGGTATGGAGATACCGATGATCGAATCTTGGACATGTAATATATCGTGAAACAAAGATATTAAGATACTAGCGTAAAAGGTTCCGACAATCACAAGAAAGTCATCGTTGAATGTGTGGGAGTCAGTATGGGTCTCCAGATCCCGCTTCTGATTATTGATCCGAGAGGGGTCTCGATCATGTCCGCATTATTCGCGAACCGTAGGGTGACACACTTAAGAGACACCGACATCCAACTGGAGCAAAAGTTTCATGCCGAAAGAATGAACAAGCGCAGGAATTTATTTCACTAGATACCGAAACGGGTTTTCGGGTGAAATTGCATAAAGTGGTTATGCATGTGAAATGGAATTCTAGCAAGGGGTTATTTGTGAATGTTTGTCATTAAAGTAATTGACAAAATTCTGAATAAAATAAAAGAGTTTTATTTAATGAGAGTTTGCATTAAATTTGGTGGAAATTTAATGGGAATTTGAGTGGACTTTTGAGTGGAGGAAATTTAAAGGGCATTTTGTGAGTGGAGTGTCCACCCACATGAATGAAGGAGGGGAGGGGGCTGCCCCCCATGGCCGGTGGCCACCCCTTGGGTGCCCCCCCTCCTCCTATAAAAGGAGCCCCCCTCCTCACTTGTCTCTCACACCTCCTCGTGAAGGATCTCTCTCCCCCTCTAGAATTTATCCCCCATGGTCTCGGACTAGCGAGATACATGTTCCCGGTGGCTATTCGGCAAGAAAGAGTTGTGCTTCCGATGCATCGCTGGAGCGAGGAGGCGGAGGTTGCTCGGTGCCTCGAACGTGTGTGCGAGCACGGATGCGCTGCTGTTTTGTGGCGCTAGGACTTCCTCTCGATCTTGAGATCGGCAAGAGATCGTCTACATCAACCACGAGTTTGGACTCGTTAAGCTTTGTCGGTCTTCAAGGGTATGTTCTCTACGGATATACATCCGCCCGTTGTTTGTATCTAGTAGATAGATCTTGGTACATAGTTGTTCCCATCATAGGAAATTTTTTGTTTTCTATGCTGCGAACCCTACAGTGGTATCAGAGCCGGATCTATGCGTAGATGCTTTGCACGGGTAGTACACATATGATTATATGGGCGATGATGATCATTTTATTGCTTCTTAGTTGTACTTTGGATATTGGTGGCATAGTGGGATGAAGCGGCCCGGACAAACTTTACATGTCCTCGCACATGAGACCTGTTCCACGCTTGACATGCAACTAGTTTTGCATAAGTGGCTAGCGGGTGTCTGTCTCTCCTACTACAGTCAATATCTAATTTTCAACGAGTTGTCAACAATTTGGTTATCCTCGTTGTGGTTCATGTTCGTAGGTAAGAACGGTTCTATCTTCCAAAGCCCTAAGCCACGTAAAATTTGCAATGGATAAATTAGAGGCGTCTAATTTAGATTGTTGCTGGGCTAGTGTTATGATATGGTGATGTTGTAAGTAGAAGTATGAGATGATACTCTTACAACATACATAACGTGTAAACTCCATAGACCTTGGATTTACACATAAAGGTATGATAGTGATCATACCACGGTGCACATGATAGAGATCATATGCGAGAACCATATCATTCCACTAATAAACATGTGATGTTTGATAGCATCTTATATTGCTTGTTTGGCGTTTTATTAGCATAATAAGATGATCCCTCATTTAGATATCAAGATAAAAATGTGTTCTTCCTTAAGTATGCACCGACAATGTTTCGTCGCTTCAAGACATCACATGATGATCGGGTGTACTTGAATCCACGAGCATATCTCGGGTGTAAGACAGTTACACACGCGAATACTAAGGTTCTTACTTGGCGAGCCTAGCATGTACAGACATGGCCTCGGAACACGGACCGAAAGGTTAAGCATGAGTCATATGTTTTGATATGATGACCATATGGATGCTCGCCTTTGAAGCTACGCCGACTCACGTGATGATCGGACTTGGTGTAGTGGATTTGGTTCATGTAATCACCAAAAGGACACGAGGGATGTCGTTTTTGAGTGGGAGTTCATTTCTAATTTGGATTAGTAGAACTCAATTTATCATAAATTAAATCAAAGTGAATTTGCATAATTTGTTGTAGTCATTGGCATTCGTTCACCACCTTATGCATAGTTGTAATTGAGATAATAGAACTATAGAATTCTGGATATTTCCTTTACGAACTGGTATCGTATTGTGTTGAGTGTCAATCAAAGTTTAAAGTCCTATTGCAAACTTTCAGCAAACTCTATTTACTCCGTGAAATTTAATAATTGGTATTAAATCGAGAGTAACAATTCCAGTGTTAGTATCTTAAGTATCATGTTTGCCTCCATGATTCTTGATTGTTTTAATATCAAGTTTATCTAGGAGCTGAAAGAATTGTTTCAGAAACCATCATGTGTGGCAGATATAACGATATCTGAAACAATGTTTTGGTTGCAATATGATAGAGTATAATATATGTTCTCATATTGGATTAGAATTTACAAAGGTTGGAGATGCTAGACATCCTAATCATCCAAAAGGGTTTTGGAAAGTAATGTTATACTCACGATTCTCCTTTATAAGCTAAATTGGCTTGATCATGAAAGTCGTCATGATAAGGATGAATAGAAGATGTATGTAAAGTGTTTACTATACTAAAAGATTACTAAAGAATGGATTTTTAAAGAATACCGATCATTTTGATGATGGTGATCTACTTCAAAGTGCAAGTCCAAAGGTATTATTATTTGAATATACACGCTTTGGACTATGTGTCATGTATATGGTGCCACTTTTGATGTTGATAGATTCTTTTAAAAGGAAAAGGAAATGATGAAAGAGAATCTATAAAATATATTTGGCAGAAAAGAAAAGATTGGAAATATCCAATTTAGGTATATGGATGATATACATGTTATGGTTGTATTCTTTGCTTGTTAAACAATGTGGTTCTTGGGTATTGGATACCGAATTGGTTGGTATGAAATTTCATACGGAATGACGCAATTCATGAACCACAATGGCCTAAGTAACTAGCAAGAGAATATGTGATGATGTTCATCGAAAACAAACAAACCGTTGTTTGTATTTCTCGTTGACATCAAAGCTTGACTTCAAGATTTGTTTTAATAATTGTTATTTGAATCAGGTATTATAAGAACAAAGGTTGTTCAAATAATTACCGTATTCCATATAAGATGGATGATTTACAAATCTAGTTGGAGAAATCACATGCATAAAACCTAATGCTAAAATGTCGCAAGACAAATGATTGAAAGATCACTTACGAAGTGACATCGCCGTTTAAATTATATTGGAAAGAAAACATGAAGAATCTCCATTTTCATGGATTTTTGGAGTCTTTGATTTGATCAAGTGACTCTTGTGAGACTTTCCTCGGGATAATTAAAACTTCGTTCAAAGGCCAAAGAAGAACGAACGACTAAAATATTGGAATTTATACATATCGATGTATGTAGTCCATTATGTGTAGTCGTAAGCGATGGGTTTCAACTTCATATACTTTCTCCGGAAATTGAGTGAATAATTCACTTAATGAGAAAGAAGTGTGAAATATTTGAAAATGTTCAAAGACTTTCAAGATGAAGTGAAAATCATTGTGACAAGAAAAATAAATGAATTATGATTTGATCATAAAGGGATTTATTTGAGTTACAAGTGTAACAAGAAAAATAAATGAATTATGATTTTATCATAAAAGGGATTTATTTGAGTTACAATTTTAGCAAAACACCTAGATTTACATCTCCTGAAACACCATAGGAATATGGAATGTTTTGAGATTTGTAAGGAAACCTTGTTTGACATGGTTGGATCAAAGGTGTTATTTATAAAACTGCCATTATGTTTTAAAAGATTAAAGCTTTAGAGACTACCGCTTTTACACTGAAAAGAGCTCCATCTTGATCCGTTGAAATGACACCATGGAAGTTATGGTTTGGGGTAAAACCCAAGTTGTCATTTCTTAAATTTTGGTATGCTAAACATAAGTAAGATGTTTACAACCAAAGTCGGATGAGCATGTATTTGTAGGTTATTTCGAATAACAATTGGTTATTCCTCCATAACACCGAGGACAAAAGGGTTTGTCGCTTGAAACGTGAAGTTTCTTGAAAAAGGAATTATTTCGTAAAAGTTAAGTGGGAGGACAATAGAACTTTGATAAGGTTAACGAACGTTAGCTATATGTGCTGAGTTGCGCAGCGCCGGAAATCATTCCGAAGGCTGCCATAATGCTCATAGCTTATGTGCCTCAAAGGTTGTGGTCACGGAGATCTAAGTTCCTATTGAACCAAGTAGGTCGGTTAAACAATGAAATGCTAAGATTTGAGAGTAAATCATTATTGTTTGACAATGATGAACCGAATACATACAAAGAAGCGATGATGGGCCCTGACTCCGTCAAATGGCTTGAAGCCATAAAATCCGTGATAAGTCCATACACTATAAATCAAGTTTTGAACTTGGAAGACCCTCCGGAAAGGTGTAAAAACCTATCGGTCGTATTTGGATCTATAAAGAAACAGACATGGATGTTTCGCATCTATGAAATAGTCGACATATCGTAAAATATTTTACGACAATGTTCAACGAGTTGACTATGACAAATTTGATCTTTCATAGCGATATTTAGTCTGGACGGATTAAAGTAGCAACCACTACATATAATTTGGTATATGGTAGATGAATAAACAAAACAAAGTTCTTCTAATAGAATGGTTACCTAGGACGTGTACATGACACGATCCAAAGGGTTTTGTTAATTCAAAGGATGCTAAAAAGGGCATGCAAACTTCAATGGTTGAAGTAAGCATCGCGGAGTTGGAATCTTCACCGTGATGAAAAAGAGTTTTCATCAGGAGACGATGAAGATGCTTGCATTTGCAAGAAATTAAGTGGGAGCGCTAAGACATATTTCTAATACATTATGTGGAGGACATCTTGTTGATTAGAAATGATGTATATTTTATTGACAAAGGTTAAGAATTTCATTTCGATGAAATACTTAGGCAAAACCCGAATATTTAGCGTGAATGTCTATAGTGGATAGACTGTAACGCCAATATGGTTGTGCCAAACGTACATATATGAGATATTGAAGGAGTTCAATATAGAATCAACAAGAAACAGTTCTTGTCGCATGGAAAGGAATTGAATCAAGATTCAAGTGTATCGACACTTGATAAGTGAAACAAGATTCAAGTGCTTTGACACTTGATGAGTAAAATCACAAGAATGTCTTGATCAATCATACCATGATATGTACACATCCAGATATGTCCTATGCTCTAAGTGTTATGAGCATATACCAGAATGAATCATAAAATGATCATTGGACGATAGTGAGGATATTCTTATGATCTTTTGAAAGAACTAAGAATATATTTGTGTAGAGGTGACAAAAAATTACAAATAGTTCATTGTAAGACGTTACATTGATACTAGTTTTGTCACAATATACAAATTAAGTTTATCTCAATTTAAACTATGGGTGGCACAATGTAATGGAAAGGAGATTCCATGATGGATTTGGATGAAATCCATAGTTAAGACATTGTGACGAATACTACAACAAAAAGGCTAAGTATATGACTGCTATAGTAGCAGCAAAGGAGGGAATTTGTGTCAAGTAGTTTGTTATCAAACTAAGGTGTTGTTCGCAACGGTCTAACACTAAAGATATATTGTACGACAATA
This sequence comes from Avena atlantica, assembly GCA_910589765.1. Classification (NCBI taxonomy): domain Eukaryota; kingdom Viridiplantae; phylum Streptophyta; class Magnoliopsida; order Poales; family Poaceae; genus Avena; species Avena atlantica. Next base: position 460,206,632 of record OU342735.1, on the reverse strand, counting down.
GTATCGACGTGTTTTAACCCTAAGGAACTAAAGGTCTCACCGAAAGACCAAATTTATACAATGCCATCTCATTGGAGAATGAGTGATGCGTGAAGACGCAAAGACATGCAAATACACACGGACCTGAAGCGTCAGATCCGTAGATTATATTAACCACTTGCAATTGCGTATATGGAACACCAGAAAGCCATAGGTGTTCAATACGCAGAGTTTTCAAACTAGATTATTGTCTCTAGTGCAAGTGGGAGACTGAAGGGAATATGCCCGAGAGGCAATAATAAAGTGGTTATTATCATATTCCTTGTTTATGATAAATGTTTATTTTGCATGCTATAATTGTATTAATACGGGAACGTTAATACATGTGTGTTTAATAAACAAACAGAAAGTTCCTAGTTATGCCTCTCTCATAAACTAGCTCGTTGATTAACAAGATGATCAAGGTTTCCTGATCATGGACATTGGATGTTGTTAATAACGGGGTCACAACATTAGTGTAATGGTGTGATGAACATTCATCTGAAGTATAGCATTACGATCAAAGTCATTGAGTTTATATTGCTATAACAACTTACGAAGTGATCCTAATCCTTAGACCATGAGATCATGTCAATCACTAACACCGGAAGAGTTTCTTGATAACATCAAACGTCACACCGTAACAGGGTGATTATAAAGATGGATTCAGAACTAATAAAGTGTTATGTTGAGGCTCATGGATCGAGAGTGGAATTTGTTCATCCCGATGACGGATAGATATACTCTGGGCCCTCTCGGTGATATCACATTGATTAGCTTGCAAGCAAGTGATTTGATCACTAGAATGTTATATCACGGGAACGAGAAAAGAGTGCATGTCAGTAATGAGATCAAACTAGGTATGGAGATACCGATGATCGAATCTCGGACATGTAATATATCGTGAAACAAAGAGATTAAGATACTAGCGTAAAAGGTTCCGACGATCACAAGAAAGTCATCGTTGAATGTGTGGGAGTCAGTATGGGTCTCCAGATCCCGCTTCTGATTATTGATCTGAGAGGGGTCTCGATCATGTCCTCATTATTCGCGAACCGTAGGGTGACACACTTAAGATACATCGACATCCAACTGGAGCAAAAGTTTCATGCCGAAAGAATGAACAAGCGCAGGAATTTATTTCACTAGATACCGAAACGGGTTTTCGGGTGAAATTGCATAAAGTGGTTATGCATGTGAAATGGAATTCTAGCAAGGGGTTATTTGTGAATGTTTGTCATTAAAGTAATTGACAAAATTCTGAATAAAATAAAAGATTTTTATTTAATGAGAGTTTGCATTAAATTTGGTGGAAATTTAATGGGAATTTGAGTGGACTTTTGAGTGGAGGAAATTTAAAGGGCATTTTGTGAGTGGAGTGTCCACCCACATGAATGAAGGAGGGGAGGGGGCTGCCCCCCCATGGCCGGCGGCCACCCCTTGGGTGCCCCCCTCCTCCTATAAAAGGAGCCCCCCTCCTCACTTGTCTCTCACACCTCCTCGTGAAGGATCTCTCTCCCCCTCTAGAATTTATCCCCCATGGTCTCAGACTAGCGAGATACATGTTCCCGGTGGCTATTCGGCAAGAAAGAGTTGTGCTTCCGCTGCATCGCTGGAGCGAGGAGGCGGAGGTTGCTCGGTGCCTCGAACGTGTGTGCGAGCACGGATGCGCTGCTGTTTTGCGGCGCTAGGACTTCCTCTCGATCTTGAGATCGGCAAGAGATCGTCTACATCAACCACGAGTTTGGACTCGTTAAGATTTGTCGGTCTTCAAGGGTATGTTCTCTACGGATATACATCCGCCCGTTGTTTGTATCTAGTAGATAGATCTTGGTACATAGTTGTTCCCATCGTAGGAAAATTTTTGTTTTCTATGCTGCGAACCCTACAACCTTTAGTCCCGATTCATAGAACGAATTTCCCTAACTATGAAGAAGTTGTTCTGATTTGTACTTACCATTAAGATCTGATCTCCAAACGCGCGTGGTCATATATTAGGGAGTGCCTATATGACCAGTTTCTTGGAGATGCCGGAGGACTGGGCTCCGGCGGCATCTCCCTGAAACTGGCCGTAGTGGTGTCCCTGCTCTCGCACACCATCTTGCATCTTGTAACTTCTATAACTAGATCAATACGCCTGGGGGCTAACTAATTTCACATATTAGGGAGTGCCTCTATGACCAGTTTCTTGGAGATGCCGGAGGACTGGGCTTCGGCGGCATCTTCCTGAAACTGGCTGTAGTGGTGTCCCTGCTCTTGAAAACAATCTTGGAGATGCCTCAATCTGGCTGGAGGACTGGACCCACAAGGATGCCTATTTATAGTACAAGCAACTCAGCATAGTGTCGATACTCACGACATAATGTCGACACTCACCCATATTATTAGTGCTGAGTAGTGTTTTGTCCCAGTTGGTGTCTTCAACTGGGACTAAAGGTTCATCTTTAGTCCCCGTTGGTGACACCATCCGGGACAAGGTACAAGCCGCACGACATAATATCGACACTCACCCCTATCATTAGTGATGCCTGGCCCAGCCTGCCGAAATCCCTCCAACCGGGACTAAAGATGAACCTTTTTCCTCTATTTATAGGTCTTTCCCTCTATTTATAGGTTGCCCACCTCAGCCTGACCTATCATGTTCGAGGTTTCATGGCTTTCGGTCCAAATGACCGATGTTATGTGCTGAATCGCGACACAGTTTGTGATGTCGTGCCCATATTATGCATGCATGTGTACATTGGGATGGAGAACAATGTTGCAGGAGGAAGTTTTCCTTTCCGTCGCATGGAAAAGCCATTTTCTATTTTCATGTTGCAGGAGGAAGTTTTCCTTTCCGTCGCATGGAAAAGCCATTTTCTATTTTCAGAGCGCAAAAACGGGTCATTTTGTGAAGAAACCACCAAAATGCTGTTTTAGAATGCTATCGTCCCATTTTTCTAAAATACTCGACCACCTTAAATAGACTATCTCCCAACCGGGATATCTCAAACATTTCCGTCCATCCCGGGTAAAAAGGACAAATGTCTGCCGAATCGGTAGGAAGTGGGTCCGGTTTGTACTACAGGTACATGATCTAATGCCCATGATTTTTTGAAAAAATCATTTTTAGACTCGGAATATGTGGTTTTTTCAGAGATCCAATGAAAGTTCTAATGATGCCCGTCCCCTATCTTCATGCACGCAGGTTCGACCTTAGTTCAAAAAGGGAAAAATTCAAAACGGGCATAAGAAATTCAAAAAAGTCTGAACAATGTAAATCCTTCGCATGGTGTCATATTATGTGATATAGTTGCAACGAAAATACCAGACTTGGTATATTGATCATGTCTCAAAAAAACCTTCATAAAATGACCTATCATGTTCGAGGTTTCATGGCTTTCGGTCCAAATGACCGATGTTATGTGCTGAATCGCGACATAGTTTGTGATGCTATGCCCATATTATGCATGCATGTGGACATTGGGATGGAGAACAATGTTGCAAGAGGAATTTTTCCTTTTCGTCGCATGGAAAAACCATTTTCCATTTTTCGAGCGCAAAAAAAGGTCGTTTTGTGAAGCAACCACCAAAATGCTGTTTCAGAATGCTACCTTCCCATTTTTATAAAATACTAGACCACCTTAAATGGACTATCTCCCAACCGGGATATCTCAAACATTTCCATCCATCCCGGATAAAAAGGACAAATGTCTGCCGAATCGGCAGGAAATGGGTCCGGTTTGTACTAAAGGTACATGATCTAATGCCCGTGATTTTTTTTGAAAAATATCATTTTTAGACTCGCAATTTGTGGTTTCTTCAGAGATCCAATGCAAGTTCTAACGATGCTTGTCCCCTATCTTCATGCACGCAGGTTCGACCTTAGTTCGAAAAGGGAAAAATTCAAAACGGGCATAAGATATTCAAAAAAGTCTGAACAATGTAAATCCTTCACGTGGTGTTATATTATGTGACATGGTTGCAAGGAAAAATACCATACTTGGTATATGGATAATGCCTCGAAAAAACCTTCACAAAATGACCTATCATGTTCGAGGTTTCATGTCTTTTCGGTCCAAATGACCGATGTTATATGCTGAATCGCGGCATAGTTTGTGATGTTGTGCCCATATCATGCATGCATGTGGACATTGGGATGGAGAACAATGTTGCATGAGGAATTTTTCCTTTTTTTCGCACGGAAAAGCCATTTTCCATTTTCCGAGCGCAAAAAACGGGTCTTTGGGAAGCAACCACCAAAATATTGTTTCAGAATGCTACCATCCCATTTTTCTAAAATACTAGACTACCTTAAATGTACTATCTCCCAACTAAGATATCTCAAACATTTCTGTCCATCCTGGGTAAAAAGGACAAATGTTTGCCGAATCGGTAGGAAGTGGGTCCGGTTTGTACTACAAGTACATGATCTAATGCCCGTGATTTTTTGAAAAAATCATTTTTAGACTCGCTATATGTGGTTTCTTCAGAGATCCAATGCAAGTTCTAACGATGCTCGTCCCCTATCTTCAGGGATGCAGGTTCGACCTTAGTTCGAGGTTTCATGGCTTTCGGTCCAAATGACCTATCAAGGAAAAATACTAGACTTGGTAAAAAAATAAGCCCCTTTAGTCCCGGTTGGTAAAAAAATCGCGCCTCTATCTTCCCGCCATTTTTCTTTCCGCCATTTCTTCCCGCAGTTTTATTCCCACCATTTCTCACTATATATGTAGGATTGGCTTCCATTGTCATTGCACATCTCTAGACTCATATCTGCAACCTCATCACTCTTTTCCATGGCTTTCACCGTACGACTAACTCCTAGGGAGGCGGAGGCGCTTTGCGCCTCAAACTACCCCTGCCCGCGGGGCTACTGCGTCCCTGTCGGCTGGATGCTGAGCCCCACAGGTGTGCCGGTTCCTCCTGTCCCTCTAGGTGTGGCGCGCCGGATGGCCATCATGAACCACTACTACTTCGAGCTCACGCCGGAGCAGCGGAGGAATCCCAACTAGTATCCCGACTATTTCTCGACTTGGGAAGCCTTCTTCGGGGATCGGCGTGAGAGAGCGCTCGCTAGGCACGAGGAGGACGACCCACCTCCTCCGAACTTCAACGAGGCCGGCCGTCAGCTGTGGTGGCGCGACCGGACTCTCCAGAGCGTCACGGCCTATGACACAGATGCCGACTCTAACCTCCGCCTGCGCTACCCTCAAGTCCAGCCCACTCGTACTCAGCCTTCAAGGTTCAACTACGGCGACCCCGACAACGACGACGGCCGCGGCGAGTATTGCAGGTAGGCAGGTACATGACTGAATCACTCCAACATTTCAAAACAAGTTTGGCCGATTGTGACCTAATCTAGCCATGTATCTTAATTTTCAGTTCTTTTATGTATCTTAATTTTTAGTCGTGCTTTATGTAAGTTAGTGTTAGTTGCGTTAGGTACTTTAATTCCAGTTCTATCGTAAAAAATTTCTTCCCGCCCATTATTTCCCGTCCTTTTCCTCCCGCGCATTCTGCCCACCTTGGAAAATTTTAAATGGTTCATAGTTATTCAAATTCAAACACTTTTAAAATGGTTCATAGTTTAAATGGTTCATAGTTTAAATGGTTCATAGTTTAAGTGGTTACATTAATTATTTTTAAAAACAGAAAATGGTTTTGAATTAGTTATTCAAATTCAAACACTTTTTTAAGTTTAAAGTTTTTCTAAATTCCAAATTAATATTTAAAAAATATAAGTTAATTCATTTTTAATTTTAATCGGTTCATAGTTTAAATGGTCACATTAATTATTTTTAAAAACAGAAAATGGATTTGAATTAGTTATTCAAATTCAAACACTTTTTATGTTTAAAGTTTTTCTAAATTCCAAATTAATATGCAAAAAATATACGTTAATTCATTTTTAATTTTAAATGGTTACATTAATTATTTTTAAAAATAGGAAATGGTTTTGAATTAGTAATTCAAATTCAAACACTTTTTATGTTTAAATTTTTTCTAAATTCCAAATTAATTATCATTTAAAAACATTACAAATTAAAACCCAAAAATAAAAAATAAGGCGGGAACAGAGAGATAATTTGTGAAATTTTTTTGAAAACAGGACCTTTAGTCCCAGTTTTTGACTCCAAACGGGACTAAAGGCCCCCTGCGCGCGCCGCTTGGGCTCAGCCCAAAATATGAAAAAAAAATGGAGAATACGTCCCGGTTGTTGGCTCCAACCGGGTCGTATCCGGGACAAAAGAGGCCCTACTAGTTAACCACGCCCCTTCTCCTTCTTCCCCATTCCTCTTTCTCACTCACCCACAACAGAGATCGCCGTCGCCGCGAGGACAAGCGCTCGTACGCCATCAGGCTGCTCAACCATCGCCTCGTCGTCGGCCTCCACGCGCCGCCTCGCTATGCTTATCCTCCTCGTCGAAGGAATCGAAGCCGCGCGACTGGAATCGACCGCGTCTTCCCTGTCACCGACGAGCTCTGCCGTTGCCATCACCATTGGTGCCAATATCCTCCGTCCCCCAAGGCTACACATGCGTCGAGGGTGAGATTGTAATTCTCTGGGACCCCTTCTTTCCTCCCCGCACGCTCTGTCCTTCTCCCGCGCCGCGTGCCGCCGTCCGCCGCCGCTGCATGTCATTGCGTGCCTATTCCGATGACCAAATCCGGGCGGTGCTATCATAGATAGGTTCGCCTCGACGCCCTCTTTCGAACAAACCCGCGCACGCCCCCTCCCGAGCCCTCTAGTGACGACGCCGGCCATCGCACAGTGCTCACCGGCGAGCCGAGCGGGCGCCAAGGTGGCCATGGCCCTGGCCCACAGGTCAGCCTTGCACCTGGCCCTGCCCCACAGGTCAGCCGTGCCCCTGGCCCACCGGTCAGCCCCAGTGGGTAGACTGTGCACTGGTGAAAAATAACCAGGGGTTTATTTCAGAATGGTTTATTTCTAAATTGGTTTAATAATTTTAGAATGGTTTATATCTTGTAAAATTCATAAGTAATTCATTATAAGTTAGAAAAATATGTATAATATATCAAAATGTTTAGAAAAATGAGATATATCTTTTAAACATATAATGATGCATTGTTAAACAATTTACATGACAAGTTTAATTAGAGAACAAAGTGACCGCTCTCATATGCATCTAAGATTTCTTTGAAATAGGTTTTACACCCCTAGGAACTCCGAAATATTGATTTTAGTTGATTTTTATTATTGTAAATATTGTAAATTCATTTTTATTAATGTGTATGTATATATTAGGGTTTATCCAAATTAGGCTTTATATCTCTCGGCACCCGGCCCTATCCTCTCAAATCTCGCCTACCTAGCCTTCCCCCCTTAGACGCTTTGACTTATTCGCTTTTCCACCTATGCAGAAAATATGGAACTACACAGAAGAGACGAAGAAAAGGAAGAGTTGATCCAAGGTGTGATCCGCGGGAAAGAAAATATAGATGTATCGACATTTCTGAACAACTCCGGTGCGGGTTATCCTCTTTTTGCCGGAAGAGACGACTTTTTTGAGGTTGAAGGTGATGCCGTCCGCGAGGGAGAAGGTGATGCCTTCTGTGATCGAGAAGACGGCCGCTCCAGCGAGGTGCATGTAATATAATTAATTCATTAATTAATCATCAGCTGTCAATATATAAATATTAACGATGATCTTTTTTATTTTAGCCCCCCCGGATCGAACAAATCTACTAAAAAGAGCGGACGAGGCCCAACCAAAAAGTTGGAAGACCATGAGAAGTTCAGGATCGAAGAAATCGGTGACGGCGGCAAACCGACGGCTCCCGGTGTTGTCGCAAACAAATTTGTGGCACAATGCCGAGTAATCGTTAGGGACTTTGTCCCGATCACCATGCGAAATTGGAATAGGCCTGTTGATGCGGAAGAAGAGGGAACATGTTTATATGTCCCTAACATGGCCAAATATTTACTATGGAAGAGGCTCATGCTTAGTTTCACCCTACCAAACATAGAGCTGGATCCAAATGCGGAGGATCTAGTTGAGGATGCCAAGCAACATGCCAAAGCCATGGCGATGAAGGTCAGGGAGTGGGCTTTGAAGAAGATGGCCCAGTATTTCACCAACTGGAAGAAAAGATTGCAGCTTAACTATGTCGTGAAAGAGAAGACTCTAGATTTTGAGAAGATTCAGTATCAGAAGTTAAAACCATTCTGGCTGAGTTTGTGAATTACAAGACATCAGAAAAAGCTAAGAAAATGCCTGCAACGAATAAGCTGAATGCTGCTAACAAGAAGTATCACCATACTATGGGCCAAGGTGGCTACAGGGCTGGCATTCCTAAGTGGAAGAAACTTGAGGATGAACTGCGTGCTAAAAAGATCATCCCAGAGACAGACAATTGGATTGAACGTGCAAAAAATTGGTTTTACGGTCATGGGGGCACATTGGACTCGGAAGGGAAGTGTATATATAACGTAAGACATAAAGAAGACCCCTTGCCAATCGAGAACATAAGAAAAGCAGTAAAGGTTGTTGTAGATGGGGACTTCATTCCCGATAGAGAGAATGACAAGCTCACACTCGCCCTTGGGAATAAGGAACACGATGGACGAACACGAGGCACAATAGGCTCCCAACCATGGAGCACTGGGTTTCTCGAAGAGAGGAAGAAATATCCTGATAAAAGCCGTAAGAGGAGAAAGGACAAGGCGGAAGTTGAAACAGATATTCAAAAAGAGCGAATGCGTATAATTGAAGAACGAATAAAGCAACAACAAGATCAAATTAACGCACTTACCCAGCAAGGTACTACTGGCCCATCTCGGCAGCACATGGTGGTATAACCTGCATTCGATGCTACCGGCCTATCGAATAATCGAAAAAGCAGTGTGGCTTCCACCGAGGTCCCGGGTGATGACAATGACGATGATGATGGTGCACCGATGATGGCTCGTGTTGGCTACGCAGTGGATGCTATCACACAGATGACACACTGCGAGATACATGTCAATGTTGTGAACATATCAATGAAGGTGGCGGTCGGCTATGCCTTACCAATTGGATCCACACCAACTTACCATTGTCGTCCGGTTCCACACGGCTACGCTTTTGTCGGAGTGGATGAAATCATGCCCACCTTTCAAGGTTTGAAGCTTGACTACCCTGCAGGTGAAGGGGATGTGACTGAACTGGGAGAAGCAACAAACGTCAGCATTCTATGGCCAAAGAAATGTATCGTGCTTCCAAATCACACGCCAAGGCCATCTTCGCCGCCGCCTCACCCGTCTCCAGCGCGGTCGTCGCCGCTATGGCAGCCATCTTCGTCGCCTCACCCATCTCCATTGCCTCACCTGGCTCTGTCGCCACACTAGTATCCAACGCAGACATCGCCGCCGCGGCAGCCATCACCGGCGCCTCAGAAAAAAGCGTAAGCGTACCATCGCTACTCTGCGGAGTGGTAAGAGATCGCCGACACGTAAACAAGAGTCTCTTCCAAAAGTACCAAAGGTTCCTCCCAAGATAGCTTATGACTATACTGAAGAGGAGACTATGACAATCGTTGAGGCGGAAATGATAGCGTTTTTTGCTAACCTGAGGCGGCCGAAAGATCCAGAGTTCCCCAACACCAAATAAGAAAAAGCCCGAGTGTTCAAAATGCTAAAGGGCCTTCACCAAACCGAGCCAAAGCTCTCATCAGACTATGAGCGCTCTATTCTCAAGTCACATGCGGCACAACAACTATCGAAGAGCAGTACTGGTGTAAGCGAGAAATCTGTTGCCCAGCTCGATGAACAAACAAAACAATCTTGCGCCCCTCTCAAGGTGATTTCTCATACTAATGTGGGGTCGAGCAAATATGCGGCCTAAGAGCAGTATGATCCAGATGTAGTTGCACTATATGGAGAAGCGGCCGCTGCTCAAGGTATGAGTATTGCCCACTACTTATCCCAGTTACAGTACTTCCCCATGTGTGAAGTAGCATACAAATACCAGTACGGCAAACCTCTCGTCAAAACTGACGAGGTAAAGAATCTTCCAACAAAAATGCGAAGGTTGCATAACTGGTACATGCATGACACAAAGGCCGAGTGACGAGGTTTAATCTCGTCAATGCCCATTGTTATGAGCTTGGGTTTTGGAGAAGATGGGGATGCTGGAGATCGCGGAAAGGTTAGCAAACAAGCAACACGGGGACACGAGGTTTACCCAGGTTCAGCCCCCTAGAGGGAAAACCCTACTCCTGCTTGTCTGCTCTAGATTACTGCAGAACTAAAAAGTATAGGGGTGCGTACATGCAATCTGGCATGGAGGTGTGTATGCGGTGGTATGCGAAGTGCTTTCCTCGTTGTGCCCTCCTAGCCTTTATATAGAGTTAGGCAGGTCCCAGGCACAGATCGAGTCGGTTACAGGTTTTAGGGTTTGTCCCTTTGAATATTCTATCTACTCTAGTCTTGTTCTCCAAGGATCCGTAGGCGTCATGGGCCCTGGCCACCCGAAAGTCTTCATGGGCTGGCGCATGTTCTCGTGGGCCTTCCTTGCGCTGGACTAGGTATGCTAAGATTGTGTACCCGCAGGGTATAACCATGTCAGTAGCCCCCGAGTGTTCAGTCGAATCGTAGATTCGGCTGAGGACTCTTCAATCCTTCGGGTGCAGCTACCCTTATTTGTCTAGAGAATGATTTGAGTGTGTACGGATTGTTGATGCGTGTGCCTGACTCTCCCGACAGATCAGGGTCAGTTAACTATCTTAGGACAAAACAACATGATCTTCTTCAGATTCGAGTCCATCGACTCGAACCCGGAACATATGCTGGCGTAATTCGACTCAGGCCGTGGAGGACTTATAGGAGTGGAATTCTAGTGAATTTTAAATGATGTACCCAACGCGTCCATCAATATTTTTCCTCGTGCCTGTTGGCACGGATTCTTACTAGCAGAGCGCAGCCGTGTGCTTTGTCAGGCCATCAGATGATATCTGTAGGTCTTATCTTTGTGTCATAGACACAACATCCGAATGTTTATCACCACGGAGGTGTTTCGGATGGCCAAGGAGGATGTTATTCACTTAGCGTTAATTGGGGCAGAGTTGCCGAATTTTTTTTGCATACTGATCCGTAGGATCGCAATCGAAGAATTCATAGGGTGCGCGACCAGCGCTCCCTATGGGAGTAGCCCCCTGAGTGTCTGTTCGAGTCGCAGACTCGAGCAGAGACTTTAATTCAGTCTTTGTTGACTTTTTAGGTCCGTAGGACACAAATTTTTCGGATGCTTGAATCCATCCTCCCTATGGGAGTAGCCCCCGAATTCGTAGTGGAGTCGTAAACTCAACGTAGGACTCAAAGAATAGTTCAATGGTGTTGTATGTTGATTGTTTTTCGGGTGCGCAGCCAGCGCTCCTCATAGGAGTAGCCCCCGAGTAGTTAGTCGAATCGTAGATTCGAGTGAGTACTTTTAGCTGTGTAGCCGAAGAATTGTAACCGTTGCTAGTATAGCTTTTGATGACGTCAGTGCTGACGATCGGTGACCTCAAGCGTCTGCGGCGCCAGAGTTGACGTGACTAGATGAACATGGGTCCCACCTTCTGACTTTGAGTTCACTGGTCACACGCGGCGTGGAGATAATTACCGCGTCGCCTCGATTTCCGTGCGTAGTGTACGATGTGTTAGCGACGGTTCGCTGCTGTGCTGACACGTGGACGGTCAGATCTTGATGTTGGCTCTTGGTCTTCCCGATGAACGGTCATCGTGCATCGTCCTCGTCCTTATAATCATTGGGGAAAAGTGAGTTTGTTTTTCACCGCAGCCATTCTCGTTTCACTGCTCCCATCTTCTTTGAGCTTTTCTCGCTACGCACTGGAATTTCTTCAAACCTTTCCTTCCTTGTTTCTGCGTGCTCATCGTCACCACCGCTGCACTGCGATGGGGAAGTCCAAGAAGGCCTCCACTGCAGTTGGTACTAGTGCTGCCACCGGCGGCAAGAAGGGTTCCGCCGCCACTCGCATCACCGATGGGGGCTGGCGGCGATCGGAGACTCGCGAGGGTGACCTCTGCAAGCTGCATGAGCGGGGTCTGATCCCGCAGGATAGGGAGGCCGTCAGAGTTCCCGACAACGAGGTAATTCCCCATCCTCCCGCTGGGTTTTGGGTCATGTTCATCGCTTTTGTCCTTCAGGGCCTTTCTTTTCCGATCCACGATTTTCTCCGTGGGTTGCTTTTTCTTTATGGCATCCAGCTTCATCATCTTTCAGCGAACTCTCATCTTCATATCGCCTGCTTCATCACATTCTACGAGTGCTGGCTCGGTATCGAGCCGCACTTTGGCCTCTTCCGGAAGCTCTATTCCGTGAAGAGGCAATCTGGATCCGATGGCGGTTATCCCATCGGCGGCTGCATCATTTCCCTTAGATCCAACTTTATCTTATTCTCCTTTTCTATGTCTGAATCTGTCCAGTACTGGCAGAGGCGATGGTTTTACATCCGTGACTCCACAGTGGCCGGGCATAACTTTGGTCTTTCTCCTTTTGACCCCTCCCAAAAAATCGAGTCGAAAAGGTCCTGGAAGAACCACAGCTTGGATGGCGAGGTGGCGGAGATAGAGGGGCTCTATCGTCGGGTGGAGGATATTCAGTTGATTCCGGATAGAGAGGTGAACAGTGTGGCTATCATCCGCACCTTCATCAAACGTCGGGTGCAGCCGTTCCAGGCTAGGGCACACCCGATGTTCCTTTATTGTGGTCGCCATGATCCGACTAGGGTTTCGGCTGAAGAGTTCTCCAGGGGGATCTTGACAGGATTCTTCGGCCGCTGCTGAAGTTCAAGGTTGGAGAGGATCTCTCGGGGAAGTCGCTGACTCCTGCATTCGCCGCCTCTCGTCCGGTTCCACAAGTGTAGATCTAGGGCGTGCGCGTAGCGCGACTGTGTTTTTCTTGAACTTGGTTGTGTTCTGAAAGTTTGTTTCTTTTGCGCAGGAGTTCAAGGTACCGGGCATGTCGCCTACACTACCCGAACTGTTTCCGGATGCACCGAACAATGAGGTAGTGGATTCCATGTCTGAGCTTCCCTCGGTGCGATCACCAGTGGACGAAACTTTTGAGTCTAGTGAGGGGCAGACTCGAAAGAAGATGCAGAGCTCAAGAGAAACGTCGGATGCTTCGACTCCACCCACTCCTAGGAATCTGTCATGCCTTGAGGGTCACAGTGGGGGTCATGATGGCTCTTACTCTCCTATTCTGGCCGTTCCCGTGCGGGCTTTAGCGCCACAGCCGCCGGCGAAGCGGAAGAAGGAAGAGAAGATAGAAGAGAAGAAGGAAGAGAAGATAGAAGAGAAGAAGGAAGAGAAGAAGGGAAAGAGAAGAAAGAGGACCTTTGAGGGCGCTGCTACGAACCCTTCTCCGCAGGAGGCTCGGGTGGTTGTCCCCCAGAAGACTACAGCCGGACCTTCGGAGTCACTATCTGACCATGTAAGTTTTTTCGTTCTTGCTGCGGGAGGAGCCCCCGAGCATTTTCGGATGATCTGCTGATCATTTTTGCTTCGTGTCTCGAGGGGAGCCCTCGAGCATCTGTCGGATGATCTGTTGATCATGCCTTTCTTTTTTTTTGTATGTGCCTCGGGGGGAGCCCCCGAGCGTTATTTTCGTATGTGTAATTTTCCTTGCTCGTTCCTTGGGCGCAGCCCCCGAGCCTTTCTTTTGACAAGTTGTGTCTTGTTGCAGCCTTTTGTGCAAGGCGCCAATCAGCTGGTGCAGCAGCACCTGGTGTTGGAGGCTAGTTTCAAGCAGCTTCAGGGTACGTTCATGAGTTGGTCTTTTTTCTTCTTCCACTGCTTCCCTTTCCTTTGATCTGATTAGTGTTCTTGTTGTTTGCAGAGGAGAGCAATACCACCCTTCGCGAGCTTGATGCTCTCAAAAAGAGCCTTGGGCGAGCGGAGAAGAAGGCCGAGGACGCTGTTGGTGCGAAGGAGCGCCTCGAGCAGGAGCTAGCCGACGCAGCTGCGGCCAAGGAGCGCCTGCAGCAGGAGGCTACGAAACGCGAGGAGCAACTCACCACCGCTGCGGCCTCACGCGAGAAGGAAGTAGCCGGCAAGCTGATGGCTGCTGCAAAGGCTATTTCGGGTGAGTTGTTTCGCCTGTTCCTTTTCGGCTTCTTTGTCTTTCTTTTGTTACTTGGTTTTCACGTCGTTTCTTCCGTTCGTTTAGATGCCGCGGGCATCGAGTTTGACCGCGGTGCTCTGGAGCATGGAAGTGCTCTGGATGATGCCACTGCGGCGGTCGAAGAGCGCTGCAGTACCGTGGTCGGCTCGCTCACCAAGTCCAAGGAGGTTCTTGGGCTCTTCTATAAGGAGCTCATCCCCAAGGGCATCGCCCTCAAGGATGTCAACTCGTTGGCGGATGCGCTTTCAGCCGAAGCGCCTGCGGCGTACAAGCGCAAGCAAAAAGGCATCGGTGCATCCGTGGGAATGGCGATGGCCCTGGCGTCTGGAGCGGAGCTAGATCTTCATCAGGTCACCTCCCAGATGCCAACGACTGCTGACGGATCCGAGGTAGCCTTCGCCCTCTACGCTGCCCATTGTAAACGTTATGGTCCGAAGTTGATTGACTTGCTAGCTGAGTACGTGGTGAGGCAGCAGGGGGAGGCCAACAGCAGGCAATCCAGCTCCAAGGCTACTCAGGATGCAGCTTCTTAGGTCTTGTAGTTGTAGGATAGCTTTTGTTTCTTTTGTTGTAATATATCTATGAACACTTCTTATGACACGCAGTGGCTTTTTGATGCATATAATGAATCTCCGAGTTCTTTGTTCATTCATGCGTTTGTTCATATTCCTGCCTTCTTTTCCTCTAGGGTCCTTCGGGTGGTGATCCCGTTGATACTTCTTCTGCGCCGCAGCTGCGGCCATCCTTGGATGATGCGTTGCAGCTTGTATTTCTTCGTGACCGCATCCATAGTCTTGAGAAAGAACTACTTGGAGTGCGCGGCCACGCCGATCTTTGGAAATCGAAGACAGAGCGAGGCGCTGCCAGAGAGGAGTACTTGATGGGGGAGTTGCGTCGTCTGGCCGAACAGCTCCAATGTGAGTTTTTCAAGCTGCTGCTCATTTTTTCGGATGCGCCTGCTGCCCTGTCATCTTACTTTGCAGGTGTTGCAGGTGCTAACCTTGTTCCTAAGGAGTAAAAGGAGCGTGTTGTTGTTCGGATCAACTACCTGACCCAGCAGGACATGGAGGCCGGCAGTTTTTTCTGGATGGACCGCGATCGTGCCATGGTCCTTGCGACTGTGCAGGATCGTGTTCACCAGGTGTCGCGGGTGTTGCGTCAAGTGAAGACTTCATTGGCGTCCGTTCTGCACGTGATGTTTCCCTTGGATGAGGCGCCATCGACTCTCTAGGGCATGCTGGCGAAGTTTCGAGATGTGCATCATGTTAGGGAGTTGGTGCGGCATCAGCTAGTTGCGGGGGTGAAGGCCGCGCTTTCCCTTGTGCGGCTACATC
Source organism: Avena atlantica (assembly GCA_910589765.1). Taxonomy (NCBI): domain Eukaryota; kingdom Viridiplantae; phylum Streptophyta; class Magnoliopsida; order Poales; family Poaceae; genus Avena; species Avena atlantica. The sequence goes on along the minus strand of OU342735.1, from coordinate 460,191,172 downwards.
GTCCTGATGTGGATCTTGCTGCTGTGGCAGCTAGGCCGCCTCTTCGGCCGGATGGTGGTGTGTGGGATATGCGTCCACATTATGCGGCTGTAAGGCAGTATGCTGAACAAATTGTAAATCTCTTTGAGCAGCATGCGCAGGTGATTCTTCAGAATAGGTAGGACCTGTAAAAAGATAGATATAAAATTTGTATGTATTCGACTGGGCGTGTTATGCCCTTTGCTGTAAAGATTTGTTGTTGTGAGCACGTGTTCTTTTTTGTATGCGTGCCCTTTTCGTTAGCCTGACGTGGTCAGCTACTCACGTGTACATGCGTTATCCTTAGTCGACGAAGTCATGAGGTGAGGGGAGCCCCCGAGTGTGTTGTAGCATGAAGAAAATGCGAATAATAGATAAAAATTGGGTTGAGGCACTTAGCTTTATTCATATCGTAAGGAAGAGGTACATTGTTCGGCTGAGTAGCCTTGGCTGAATAGCCTTATTGAAAGTAAAAAGAGGGGGGTAGCTAGGGGTAGAAGCATCACAATTGTGCGACGTTCCATGGGTTGGAGTATGCGACTCCAGACTCCACGTGCTTGAGGCGATAGGCGCCACCTGGGATGACTTCAGTGATGATGTAGGGTCCTTCCCAGGGCGACTCGATCTTCTTCGGACGCTCTTGCTTGAGTCACATGACTAGGTCTCCTTCGACGAAGGACCTTGGGCGCAGCCGACGGCTGTGATAGTTGCGGAGGCTCTGTTGATAGACCGCTGATCGAGCCACGATGATGTTGCGTGCCTCGTGGAGTGTGTCGAAGGCGTCTTCGAGTGCGACCGTAGATTCGGCCTTGCTGTAGGCGACGACCCGTGGGGCCTTATGGCGTACCTCTGCAGGCAGCACGGCTTCGGCTCGTTGCACCATGAATAAGGGCGTGTAGCCAGTTGAGCTATTTGGCGTCATGCGCAAGCTCCAGAGAACGGAGGGTAGCTCTTGTGTCCAGGCTCCTATGAGTCGCTGGAGTGGGCTCATGAGGCGCTTCTTGATGCCTCCACCAACGAGGCCGTTGGCATTTTCGACCTGCCCGTTTGTTTGCGGGTGCGCCACGGAGGCGTATGTGATGTTGATTCCGAGGTCTTCGCAGAAGTCCTGGAATTCTTTGGAGATGAAGTTCGACCCATTGTCGATGATGATGCTGTGCGGCACGCCGAACCTGTAAACAATGGATTCGAAAAACTTGACGGCCATTTTGCCCTTTTGGTTAGTAACAGGCATGGCCTCAATGCACTTGGTGAATTTGTCGACTGCGACCAGGAGGTAGACGTGGCTCCTTTTGAGGACTTGGGCATTTTGCCGATCATGTCGAGGCCCCATTGGGAGAAGGGCCAGGCTAGGGGTATGGGCCTAAGCTCCGATCCTGGTGCATGTGGTTTATCGGCGAACCTCTGGCACTTGTTGCACCTTCGGACGATGTCCTTGGCGTCATTCATGGCCGATGGCCAGCAGAACCCAGCTCGTAGGGCTTTGGCGACAAGGGCGCGGCTGCCCGCGTGATGGCCGCAGATGCCCTCATGGATGTCTTGGAGGATGGTTTTGCCGTCACCGATGGTAACGCACCTTTGGAGTACACCCGAAATGCTGCGCTTGTACAACTCGCCATTGATGATGGTGAAGGCCTTGGACCGGCGAGATATGCACCGGGCGTCTGTCGGGCTATCAAGCAGCTCCCCGTCTATCAGATATCGTAGGTATGGCAATGTCCATGTTTCGTCCACTGCCATGGCCTGCATCAGGTTGACCACTGTGGCTTCTGTGTTGAGCTTTTCTGGTCCTTCATGTCCTTTGGGTAGCGCAGCTTCTTCGGGTGATCCCTTTGGGAATTTACTTTTGATGGATGGCACGCAGATCTGTTCGAGGAACACACCTGGTGGCACCCGTGCGCAAGTGGAGTCGATGTTGGCGAGTCTGTCGGCCTCTTCGTTGCTTTCTCTCCCAACGTGCCGAAGCTCGCAGCCGTCAAAGTCTCCTTCGAGTGCATTGTAGAGTGCACCGTACGCAATCATGTTGGAGGCGTGTGTGCCGCACTCGTTCATCGTCTGCTGGACGACGAGGTTCGAGTCTCCGTAGATGACCAGGCGCGTCGCGCCACAGATCTTGGACATCCTCATGTCGTGGATGAGGGCCTCGTACTCGGACTCGTTGTTGGAGGCTCGAAATTTCATCCGGAAGACGTACTTCATCTTGTCACCCTGCGGGGAGGTCAGTATGACCCCGGCTCCTGCTCCGGCCTCGCGCTTGGAGCCGTCGAAGTGCATCGTCCATGACCGCGTCATGTCCGGTGTGTCTGGCAGCTGCAGTTCCATCCAATGGACGAGGAAGTCCGGAAGGACCTGAGACTTGATCGCGTGGCGCTTCTAGTAGACGATGTCTAGAGGTCACAGCTCGATGCCCCACAGGGCCACACATCCTATGGCCTCCGGGTTGTTCATGATGCTATTCAGAGGTGCTTCGTTGACGACCATCACCTGATGCTCGTGGAAGTAGTGGCTCAGCCAACAAGCCGTCATGAACATGCCGTAGGCGAGTTTCTGGTAGTGAGGGTACCTTTGCTTTGTCGGTGTCAATACCTCGCTGAGGTAGTAGATTGGGCGTTGGGCCCCATGGGTCTTGCCTTCTTCAGGTCGCTCGACCACCAGTATGTTGCTTACCACCTGGTGTGTGGCTGCTATGTACAGCAGTAGGGGTTCGCGCTCTTTTGGCGTGACCAAGACAGGCGAGGTAGAGAGTAGCCGCTTCAGATCTTCGAATGCGTCGTTCGCTTCGGGCGTCCACTCGAATTTGTCTGCTTTGCGTAGCAGCTGGTAGAAGGGCAGGGCCTTTTCGCCCATGCGGCTGATGAACCTGCTCAACACCGCGATTCGCCCGGCAAGCTGTTGGACGCCCTTGAGGTTCTTCGGCTTCTCCATGGCCATTATAGCTCGGATTTTCTTCGGGTTCACTTTGATTCCTCGCTGGGATATGAAGTAGCCTAGAAGCTGGCCAGATGGGACGCCGAAAGCGCACTTTTCTAGGTTTATATTGATCTTGTATCGATCAAGATTATCGAACGTCTCACGGAGATCGTTGATGAGCATCTTGGCCTCCCTTGTCTTGATGACTATGTCGTCGACATAGATTTGTATGTTGCGGCCGATCTGGTCTTTCAGGAATGCCTGCATGCACCGTTGTTACGCGGCGCCTGCGTTCTTCAGCCCGAAGGGCATTATGTTGTAGCAGAACACTCCAAACGGCATGATGAACGCCGTTTTCTCCTGATCTTCGACCTTCAGTCGAATCTGGTTGTAGCCTGAGTAGGCATCGAGGAAGGAGAGCTTCTCACATCCTGCAGTCGAATCGATGATCTGATCGATCCGAGGGAGAGGGAAGTGATCCTTTGGACAGTGCTTGTTCAGCGATGTGAAGTCCACGCACATCCGCAGGATGTCCGTGTCCTTTTTGGGGACCATCACGGTGTTGGCGAGCCACTCGCTCTCCTTGATCTCCCTGATGAAGTTTGCGTCGAGTAGTCTGTTGACTTCGACTCTGATTGCTTCGACTCGTGGTTCGGACAATCATCGAATGGACTTTTTGACGGGCTTGGCGTCTGGAAAGACGCTGAGTGCGTGCTCGACGAATTCCCTGGGAACTCCTAGCATGTCCGCAGGACACCAGGCGAAGATTTCCCAGCGCTCACGGAGGAATTCGACGAGCGCGCTTTCCTATGCGGAGCTGAGGTCGTTGGCGATCAACGCCGTCTTGGAGGCATCCGTCGGGTGGACCTGCACCTTTTTTGTGTTCACGTTGGAGTCGAAGGACATGTCTGGTGCGTTCTGTCTTGCGACTGGGGGTGCCCCATTGTCTGTCACCTCGCGGAGCCTTATGATCTCCTCCTGCATGCCGAATGACCGGGAGATTCTGTTGAAGTCCCTGTCGTAGTGGTCCGATCGGGTGAAGCTCCCGTGGACCATGATGACGCCCTTGGGTCCTGGCATCTTGAGTAGCAGGTATGCGTAGTGCGGTACTGCCATGAATCGTGCGAATGCCACACGCCCGAGGATGGCATGGTATTGTGATAGCCAATCCACCACTTCAAACTCGAGTCGCTCGCACCGGAAGTTATCAGGCTTGCCGAAGATGATGTCGAGCCATATCTTTCCCAGGGGGAATACACCCTTTCCTGGGACGATGCCGTGGAACGTTGTGTTGGATTGTTCCAGGCTGCACAGCGGGATCCGCATTGCTGCTAAGGTACTGACGAACATCAGATTGATGTCGCTGCCGCCGTCCATGAAGACGCGGCTCATGTCGAACCCTCCGATCTGCGCCTCAAGCACCAGGGCATCATGACCTGGGCGAGGGACTTGGCAAGGGTGATCCGAACGGCTGAACGTGATGCAGGACTCCGATCCGCTGAGGTACTCAGGGATGGCGGGTGGAGCGGTCACAGCCAGATTAATCTGGCGGGTGATTTTCTTCTGCACCCTGTTCGTTGGGCGCCCTTTTTGGATTATCAGTGATCCTTTCGGTGCGGGGTACCCATGCCCACCGTTATTCTGCACGGGTGCGATTGGGTGGTTTGAAGGTCCCGCCGGTGGTGGAGGAGCTCCGTGTGCGATCTCACCTGGTGCGGGTGCGTTCCTATACCCAGGGTTCAGGGCTTGTTGCCTCATCTGAGACATGCTCTCGCTGAGTTTCTGGAACTCGCGGCAGTCCTTGAGCATGTGTCTTGCCTTCTTCTTACCATCCTGGTTGTCAATGTAGAAGTTAATGGTGCATGGACCCGACAATTTGTCGTATGGTGAGGGTACGTCATCACGACCGCGACGTTGCCATGACTATGTTGGGCGTCCTCCCTTCCGCGGTATTCGCTGCTGCTGCGGTTGTCGTCGCTGCGGCGGTCGGCGTAGCCAGCCGCGACCATGTCGGGTCCATCGCGATCGTCGTATACGCGCGATCTTCTCTTGCTATGGTGTTCACGTCGCTGACCGTAGTCATCTTCCTCCGAGTGCGCTCGGTGGACGGAGTCCTCGCCATCGGCCCACCTGTTGGCGATGTCCATGAGGTGGTCGAGTGTCTTGGGCTTGACGCGCCCAAGTTCTTCCTTGAAGTCCTGGCGCTTGACGCCATCCTTGAAGGCGTCGATTGCTCTCTCTTCGGAGATGTGTGCCGCGGAGTACTTGGTGTTGGACCAACGTAATATGTACGAGCGAATGGATTCGCTCGTTCGTTGGGTGCAGGCCCGCAACTCCTCGATCGAGGCTGGCCTCTTGCTGGTGCCTTTGAAGTTTTGGATGAAACTGTACGCCAGTTCCTCCCAGCTTCGGATGGATCCCGAGGATAGGCTGATGAGCCAGATCCGGTTTTGCGCCTATCAGCTGCAGCTAAAGGCATTGCAGGGCGGTGTCCTTGTTTCCACCGTGTAGCTTGACAGACGACAGGTGGTCGCTGAGCCATGCCTTGGGGTCCTGTGTGCCGTCGAACTTCGGAGTGTCCGAAGGAAGCTTGAAGTTCCATGGCATCCGTGTCAGCCGAACGGATCTGCTGAAGCATCGGGCTCCGCAGAGTTCTCCCTCGTCATCGTCCTCCTCAGATTCGGACGAGCAGACACGCTTTGTCAATTTTGCACTGGGTGAGCTCGCTTCGAGCATCGTAATCGCGGCTGCGATGTCGCGAGCTCTTGTGCCTTCAAGGTAGGTCGTGCTCTTCATCCTCGGATGAAGGCGTGGGGCTGCGGTTGAATCTGACCGCAGCCTTCTTCTTTGGCTCCGCAGGAGCTTCTCCGTGGAGCGCAGCTCCAATGAGTCCGAGTCCGATAAGCGCGGACTTGTGCATGGCGCTTTTTGGGTCCCCCACCGGAGGTGGATGGGACACGAGGTATGTGGTGGCTGCCATGATCGCAGCTTGCGGTGTCTTCGGGATGACGTTGCCGTTGGCATCCATCTCCATGAAGGACGTGTTGAGGGCCTGAGTCACCTCGCGACGTGCCTTGGGATCCATGTTCTCCGTGCGAGAACGGTGCTTGTTGCCATGGTTGCCATGCGAGCTGGAGCCGCCCATGGCGGAGAGCGCAGCTCGCCGCGCACTGGACTCCGAGGCCGCTTGTTTGTGTTTGTCAAGCACCTCTTGCATCTTCACCTGCTTCTTGTGTTCTTCGATTAGGAGCATGTGGTATGCCATCAGTAGGTCCCGTGAGGCACCCACAGGCAGGATCTTGTTGCCTGCGACGGCTTCGCGTGCTTGAGCGCATCCTTCCTCGCTGAGGTGGATGACCCGATCGGTGTCGTCCTCGTTGGATGGGGGGACTGGCTTCTCCTGTTCTCTCCGTTTCTACCTTGTGGGTTGGGTGGCGGGTTGTGCTCCTGATCCACATCACTCTGGATGACTACGATGCACTGGTAGCGCTCGTAGATCGGATTGCTGCTGCTGCAGCTTTCGGATCCGGAACCGTAGGTCCCTTCCTCCGATGGTGGATAGCACATATCTGAGTTGCAGCTGCTGCCGTCATAGGACTCATCTATGGATGGCGATGTGTGTAGCACGGGGTGTGGAGCCCACGAAGCGGGCCTGATCGATGGCAGAGGCACCCGCTCTGGGAGGCGGAGAGTGCCGGTCTGCCCTACCTGGAAGCAGAAGCTCCTGAACAGGATCTCGAGTCCATCACCAACGGGCTCGAAGTCCTTCACGGTGGCTGGCGAGTGGGCGGTGAAGTCGAAGGCTCCGAAGAGGAGATGGCTCTCCGTCGTCGCGGAGTTGTAGATCGCTTTGGTTGGGACCGTCACGATCGCACAATCAGCGCCCCCAGTTCCCACAGACGGCGCCAATTGACGAGGTTTAATCTCGCCAATGCCCATTGTTATGAGCTTGGGTTTTGGAGAAGATGGGGATGCTGGAGATCGCGGAACGGTTAGCAAACAAGCAACACAGGGACACGAGGTTTACCCAGGTTTAGGCCCCCGGAGGGAAAACCCTACTCCTGCTTGTCTGCTCTGGATTACGGCGGAACCAAAAAGTACAGGGGTGCATAGATGCAATCTGGCGTGGAGGTGTGTATGCGGTGGTATGCGAAGTGCTTTCCTCATCATGCCCTCCTAGCCTTTATATAGAGTTAGGCAGGTCCCAGGCACAGATCGAGTCGGTTACAAGTTTTAGGATTTTTCCCTTTGAATATTCTATCTACTCTAGTCTTGTTCTCCAAGGATCCAAAGGCGTCATGGGCCCTGGCCACCCGAAAGTCTTCATGGGCTGGCGCATGTTCTCGTGGGCCTTCTTTGGGCTGGACTAGGTATGCTAAGATCGTTTACCCGCAGGGTATAACCATGTCACCGAGGCTAACTGGATAATGCTGAGGGTTACAAAAAAGCATTATGGGAAAGAAGTAGATGACATGATAACCATTGAATTTATTGAACTATTTGAATTATTCAATCAAGACGCCTTGGAAAAATCGATCATCAGTGCCTATTGTCTATAAGTACTAATTCTGTAATTAATTTAGTATCTAGCTATTTCACCTCGTTTATTGCATGTATATAATCATACTATAATATGAAGAATGAAGATTCTCGAATGCAGCAGAGGACAAATCTATGACATTGGGTTCGTTGACCCATATTGGGTTCATCAAGCTAATCTCAAAACAAACCCTCAGGATACGGAGGATAATATTGTACACGCGTTAAGGTTTCAAGAAACGAAAGGAAATACTATTTCCTTACAACTTCGAGTGAGTGTTATTGTCCTATATACACTTTTTATTTCGCTTACTCGACGTTAAGTATATAATTGATGAGTTATGGATGCGCAACTTTCACTATATTCTGTTAATCATTCAACCTGACAAAGGGCGGTAACTGGTCATGGACTCGAAACATAAAACCCTTGAGACGTGGAAGGACATGCAGATGATTCTCCAGTGGTAATTCTAATCATTGTGACACTATATCAGCAACGTTCGTGAATTTTATGGTATCAAGTAATTAATAACTTCTTTTTTTTCGTTTTCTTCGCCGGACAGCGCTTGGAAACGGTTCACCAAGAAGGCTAGGGGTGTTTGGAAAGATGAGCTTACATTTAAACCACTAGATGTAAGCACCACTAGCTATATCCGCGTATCTCTTTGATTCTAATTTTGATACCGTTATTATCATGCTTGATATTTATTTTGATTGAACTCTATTCTCGTAACGTGCCTGACGCAGGGACCAGGAAACAATTTATGTGGATACTGTGTTTGCGAGTTCATCCGCCAGACGTGCTGTGAGAAGGGCAAAATTTTAGAGCAACTTAACGTACGTAAACAATTTCTATAGTTTTTTATTACCATCAAATTGTGTTTAGTTTCATTCATATAGGTTAACTCCTTTTTTAAATCAGCTTGAACGTCTGCGGAGCGGTCTTCTGCCAAAGAATCGCGTACGAGCAATTTCAGGAGGAATTGGCGGGATTCTTGGATGCAGAAGTCCTAAACCCAAGAGGAGAATACTATGCGGGTGTGTATAGGCAATAGGGATTATAAAAAGCTTATTTTGTATATATATATATATGTGCATGAAATCCGTGTTTCGAATATAATATGTTCGACATTTGGATCTATATTTTTATGATGATCTTGTGTAATATAATGGTTCCTTCATTGATGAGTGTAAAACACAAAATAAAAAATAAAACAACATAAATGAATTCTCTGCCGCGGCACAAAAAGTGGCCAAAAGGCTGCCGCAACAAAAAAAAAGTTTGCCAAAATGAATTAATGAGCCAAATCTCTACCGCGGGAGAGGGTCATTTGTCCCGGTTCGTGTTACGAACCGGGGCGGTTTCTCCTCCCCCTCGCGCGGAACAACGGCCACGTGTATGCTATTTTGTACCGGTTCGTGGGGCAACCGGAAATAAAGGGTGATTGCTTTGTTCCGATTGGACAACCGAGACTAAAGCCCCTTACCAATCAGGACGTACGGCACATTCTCCGCAAGTGGGTAAACCTATACATACAGTTCTACGGCTTTCTCGCAGACTAGTTAAACCAATCGCTCGTTTACCTGTCCTAGCTAGAAAGAGTTCGAATTTGGAGTCAACTACCGCATGTTCTGTTGACCCGTTTGACGGTAAACTCTTTTCCTGTCCTTTTGCAAGGTTATTTGGCATCTTTGAGTATAGTTTGATGTGTACAGTAACAATATATTACTCACAACTCCCTGCTACTTGGCTGACCTATACTGCATGATTAGTCATTCTCTTAATTTTGTTGAACCCGATCTCCTCAGTTACACGCAGCTAATCGGATGTACGTGCTGCACGTGCGGCCTCTCAGCCCAAGTGCCGATCTACCTCATATCATATTAACATATATGGTTGACAGCTAAGTTCATGTGTTGTTGCTGCAACGCGGTTTCCCGCAAAATATTACATACACTTACACTACTACTACATAATCTGACCATCAGTTACTGGCTTACTGAAGATGGAAGTTTTTCCAAGTCGTCTCTGATGGAGATATCTGGTCAGTAAACATGCATATGCCAGCGCGCACTCGACCGATGACCATATCTCATTCACCACAACGTACGTACGGTCCCCAAGTTTTCTTCAGAAAATCTCTGCCATGTATTTTACCAAATCGATGGGTTGCTGACCCTCACCTTAATTTCATCTGAAACTATGTTCTCACATGCATGTGATCTGCCAGCTGCTTGTTTCCATGACCATGATAACGGAACCTACCGCTACAAAATCAATCGTTTTCTTCACAGCGAATTTGCACAACCAGTTAGCAGTAGTGCACACAGACTACATTTGGCATGGAGTTTCTTCCATGATTAGCCTGAGCACACATCCGGACCACTTCAACGGCCATACGATCAACCGAATACTGGTCCTTGTATTCCCTTGAGAAATGTCATTTTCTTGCTCGCCGATTACTGACTGGAGGCGTGTCTGCGTGAGTGACCATATTAACCTTACTTAACTTACTGAAGCCAATCAACCGGGAGTGGCTTAGTTAGTTACTACTACCGCGTATGATTAGCGCCTCTGAGCAGAGCAGAGGGCAGATATATGCTAGCTAGGGTCCAGCTGCAGGTTGCTGTCAAATCCTACCATTTGGGTCAAATACCTGCAGGAGAATTTTTTTTGATCAGTTTTTTTTAGAGCAACACACATATTTCATTAATAGAAAATCAAGTTACATGACGCAACATACGTGAAAACAAAAAGACAGACCAGCTGATTATCCTGAAAATACAGATAAAATCCTAAGAAATCGAGAAATACAAAACGATCTCTAGAATTTCCTGCAACCACCATAGCCAGCGGCCACCGCCCAACACTAGCGCTGCCAAGGCGGACGTCAGGAGGGAGGCCGAACCTCCACCATTGCAAGATCCAAAATCGCACCATCGCCAACGAGGCTTTATGAGTCGATGAACAGGCCTGCTGGAAGCAGCGAGGCACATGTCGCCGTGGCACGTCGACCGGGGGACGTTCCCGTGCTGTCTTGGACCAAGATCCGCTGCCTCCCATCCACGAAGTCGGAGAAGAACGGCAAATTCACCACCTCCGTACCAACATCCTCGTTCCAGAAGAACCACCTCGCCCCGGCCGCCGGCGCCGTCGCGGATAACAACGAACGTCGGCGACACACCAAGAAACTGTTCTCGTCAGATCTGAAGAACGTCGAGAAGACCAAGCTGTCGATCTGAAGGACTGATCAGCACACCTTGCCATCAACTCCGAGACGCCGCCCCGAAGATCGTCGTCGGTGTGGGAATAGAGTTGAGGTAGATTTATTCCCATGAACGCCGCTCCCACCATCCCAACGGCGCACCAAAGAAGACAAAACCTAACCCTAACTACTAGGCCAGAACGGATGAACCATTACGGGAACAAGCTACAAAACTGACGGTGATTTCAACGTCGACGGTGATATGTCGGGGCAGTCAGCACTGTCTCAATACGCCCACGTCCAGAAAAACCCCGTCAGCACAAGTCAACCGTCGGCATAGATCAGCCTAAGCGAACGGCCACCGTGGGCACAGTATCACCGTCGACTTAGACCCACCTACGCCGACGGCCACGGTCAGCGTCACACGGCCTTCAGCACAGGCCGACGCCACGTGGATTTGCCGTCTTCGGAGGAAACTGCAGAACGACGACATTCATAGTCATGACTATGCCGATGGTATTACCGTCGGCACTATAACAACGGTAGCAGCTACTTCAATGCTGCTAGCTTGTTTGCCTCTCTCAAAATGACAACTGAACATAGTAACACTGATGTCCACCGTCGGTACTATACCATTAGCAGTAGCTCCTCCAGCACTAGTGGTTTCCAGGTGGAGATGTAAGGTGACATAGTAACGCTGACGGCTACTGTGGACACTATCATAGTGGCCCTGCCGCACCAGCACTGACATAGTAACGCCGACGGTATAACCGTCGGCACTACAACAACGGCAGCAGCTACTCAGTGCTGCTAGCTAGTTTGGCTCCTTCAAAAATGACTAACACTTGGGCTCCTTAACATAGTAACACTGATGGCCACCGTCGGCACTATACCATTAGCAGCAGCTCCTCCAGCACTAGTGATTTCCAGGTGGAGATGTAAGGTGACATAGTAACGCCGACGGCTACCGTGGGCACTATCACAGTGGCCCTGATGCTCCAATACCTCAGCCACACCAACACTGACATGATAACGCCGACGGTATAACCGTCGACACTATAATAGAGGCAGCAGCTACAACAGCTAAATATGTATGGTGACATAATAACGCCGACGGCTACCGTGGGCACTATCATAGTGGCCTTGGTAGTACCTCGGCCGCAATGTCGCACCAGCCCAATCTTTGTTTCCATGTATATATGGACAAAAAAACCTAAACAAACAAAAAAGTACATTGGTCAATGCTCGTACGGAGATAGCCAGGGGGTAGATCTTCGGGGCCCATAGACTAGGGTTTCGCTGGAAAATGACCGCGGGAGCAACGGAATCCCATGAGAACTTGCGTGTAGCCATAGCATACATGTACAAGTGTGGTGGAACATCCATAGATGCATTTACTTTCTCCCGGGTAAGAAGGTGTTCACGTGCACGCGATAACACTAGCAGAAATGCTCGACGTATAAGAAGAAACCCTCGCTGCGTGTGAAAATGAGGGCTACCAATGGAATCTTGGCCCAACCTTTGTTTTGCATGTAGATATGGCCAAAACAAACCTAAACCAACAAAAAAGTACATTGTTCAACGCTCGTACGAAGATAGCTATGGGGTAGATCTTTGGGGCCCATAGACTAGGGTTTCGCTGGAAAATGACCGCAGGAGCGCCGGAATCCCACGAAAACTTGCATGTGGCCATAGCATACATGTACAAGTGTGGTGGAACATTCATAGATGCATTTCCTATCTCCCGGGTAAGAACGTGTTCACGTGCACGCGATAACACTTGCAGAAATGCTCAACGAGTAGGAAGAAACCCTCGCCGCGGGTCAAAACAAGGGCTACCAGTGGAATCTTGGGACCAACCTAGGTATTCCATGTAGATATAGCCAAAACACACCGAAACCAACAAAAAGGTACATTCGTCAATGCTCATACGAAGTTATCTAGGAGGGTAGATCTTCGGGGCCCATAGACTAGGGTTTCGCTGGAAAATGACCGTAGGAGCGCCGGAATCCCACGAAAACTTGCGGGTGGCCATAGCATACATGTACAAGTGTGGTGGAACATCCATAGATGCATTTCCTATCTCCCAGGTGCGAGCGTGTTCACGTGCACGCGATAACACTTGAAGAAATGCTCGATGTGTAGGAAGAAACCCTCGCTGCGGGTCAAAACGAGAAGGGGCGCAGCCAGGATTTGAACATGAGGGGGGCGAAGATTTTTTTGACGGGAATACTACATCACATATATCAAGTCAAGATACCCACATCAAATCCTATCAATATAAATGTTTGTATTTGCCACCATACAAAAAAAATTCTACAAATTAAATTTAGAATGAAAGTGGCTTGTAAAAAATCTTCATTGAGTTAGTTTTTCTTACAAAGATAATAGGTGCATAGAAGAAATAGAGAAACATATCCAACTAGTAAACAAATGCATTATCATATATGCAAGTAAAACAATTAACCAAACTAACAAGTTGTAAACTTGTAATCCATATGAGAGACGACAAAAGGCTACTAGTACTAGTCTGTGTATACCTACCTTAAGGTCTGAGTGTGCTACTCCATGGACTTATGCCGTGAAACCACGACAAGAACTAATGTAGGATTAAGAGCGTCGGCACCGGGGCGGCATGCCGGCACCACATCGGCCGCGACCTTCGTCGTCTCATGGGTCATGGCGTCTAGAGGACATCAATGAGCGTCGATGGAGACGTAGTTCGATCGTGAAAGAAGGAAGGAGTCCTAGGCTAATAGATCAATCAGCGACACTCTGTCTGGCAAACTAACGCACAGAAACATGAGAGTTTTCATTTTTTAACTCTCCACGATAGTTTGATGGGCTATTTTTTGAGGTTCCATTGAATACCTAGCTAGATGCACACATTAGACTTGGACCTCTCAAAATAATTAAGTTATTAGGTGAGATAATTAATAGTACATATTTATAGGGGGCTAATGGTTAGGGGGGTCTAGCCCCTACTAGCCCCCCCTTGGCTCCGTCCCTGAAAACGAGGGCTACCGATGGAATCTTGGCCCAACCTTTGTTTTCCATATAGATATGGCCAAAACAAACCTAAACCAACAAAAAAGTACATTCGTCAACGCTCGTACGGAGATAGCTAGGGGGTAGATCTTCGGGGCCCACAGACTAGGGTTTCACTGGAAAATGAGCACAGGAGCACCAGAATCCCATGAAAACTTGTGTGTGGCCATAGCATACATGTACAAGTGTGGTGGAACATTTATATATGCATTTCCTATCTCCCGGGTAAGAACGTGTTCATGTGCGCGCGATAACACTAGTAGAAATGCTCGACGTGTAGGAAGAAACCCTCGCCGCGGGTCAAAACGAGGACTACCGATGGAATCTTGGCCCAACCTTTGTTTTCCATGTATATATGCCCAAAAAAAACCTAAACCAACAAAAAAGTACATTGGTCAACGCTCGTACGGATATAGCTAGGGGGTAGATCTTCGGGGCCCATAGACTAGGGTTTCGCTGGAAAATGACCGCAGGAGCAACGGAATCCCATGAAAACTTGCGTGTGGCCATAGCATACATGTACAAGTGTGGTGGAACATTCATAGATGCATTTCCTATCTCCTGGGTAAGAACGTGTTCACGTGCACGCGATAAAACTAGCATAACTGCTCGATGTGTAGGAAGAAAAGCTCGTCGCGGGTCAAAACAAGGGCTACCAATGGAATCTTGGCCCAACCTTGGTTTTCCACGTATATATGTCCAAAACAAACCTAAACCAACAAAAAAGTAAATTGGTCAACGCTCGTACAAAGGTAGCTAGGAGGGTAGATCTTCGGGGCCCATAGACTAGGGTTTCGCTGGAAAATGACCGCAGGAGCGCTGGAATCCCACGAAAACTTGTGTGTGGCCATAGCATACATGTACAAGTGTGGTGGAACATCCATAGATGAATTTACTATCTCCCAGGTACGAGCGTGTTCACGTGCACGCGATAACACTTGAAGAAATACTCGACGTGTAGGAAGAAACCCTCGCCGCGGGTCAAAACGAGGGCTACCGATGGAATCTAGGCCCAACCTTGGTTTTCCATATAGCTATGGCATAAACACACCTAAACCAACAAAAAAGTACATTGGTCAACGCTCGTACGGAGATTTCTAGTGGGATAGATCTTTGGGGCCCACAGACTAGGGTTTCGCTGGAAAATAACCGCAGGAGCGCCAGAATACCAAGAAAACTTGCGTGTGGCCATATCATACATGTAAAAGTTTGGTGGAACATACATAAATGCATTTCCTATCTCCCAGGTGAGAGCGTGTTCACGTGCACACGATAACACTTGTAGAAATGCTCGACGTGTAGGAAGAAACCCTCGCCACGGGTCAAAACAAGGGATACCGATAGAATATTGCCCCAAACTTGGTTTTCCATGTAGATATGGCCTAAACACACCTAAAACAACAAAAAAGTATATTGGTCAACACTCGTACAAAGATAGCTAGGGGGTAAATCTTCGGGGCCCATAGACTAGGGTTTCGCTGGAAAATGACCACAGGAGCACCGGAATCCCATGAAAACTTGCGTGTGGCCATATAATACATGTAAAAGTGTGGTGGAACATCCATAGATGCATTTCCTATCTCCCGGGTAAGAACGTGTTCACCTGCACGCGATAACACTAGCAGAAATGCTCGACGTGTAGGAAGAAACCCTCGCCGCGGGTCAAAACGAGGGCTACCAATGGAATCTTGGCCCAACCTTGGTGTTCCATGTAGATATGGCCCAAACAGACCTAAACCAATAAAAAAGTACATTGTTCAATGCTCGTACGAAGATATCTAGGAGGGTAGATCTTCTAGGCCTACAGACTAGGGTTTCGCTGGAAAATGACCGTAGGAGCGCCGGAATCCCACGAAAACTTGCGTGTGGCCATAGCATACATGTACAAGTGTGGTGGAACATTCATAGATGTATTTCCTATCTCCCGGGTAAAAACGTATTCACGTGCACGCGATAACACTTGCAGAAATGCTCGACGTGTAGGAAGAAACCCTCGCCGCGGGTCAAAACGAGGGCTACCTGTGGAATCTTGGGCCCAACCTAGGTATTCCATGTAGATATGGCCAAAACACACCTAAACCAACAAAAAGGTACATTGGTCATCGCTCGTACGAAGGTAGCTAGGAGGGTAGATCTTCGGGGACGATAGACTAGGGTTTCGCTTGAAAATGACCACAGGAGCGCCAGGATCCCACAAAAACTTGCGTGTGGCCATAGCATACATGTAAAAGTGTGGTGGAACATCCATAGATGCATTTCCTATCTCCCAGGCGGGAGCGTGTTCACGTGCACGCGATAACACTTGCAGAAATGCTCGACGTGTAGGAAGAAACCCTCGCCGCGGGTCAAAACGAGGGCTACCGATGGAATCTTGGCCCAACCTTTGTTTTCCATGTAGATATGGTCAAAAAAACCTAAAACAACAAAAAAGTACATTGGTCAACGCTCGTACGGAGATAGCTAGGGGGTAGATCTTCGGGGCCCACAGACTAGGGTTTCGCTGGAAAATGACCGTAGGAGCGCCGGAATCCCCCGAAAACTTTTGTGTGGCCATAGAATACATGTACAAGTGTGGTGGAACATCCATAGATGCATTTAAAATCTCCCGGGCGAGAGCGTGTTCACGTGCACGCGATAACACTTTCAGAAATGCTCGACGTGTAGGAAGAAACCCTCGCCGCGGGTAAAAACAAGGGCTACCGATGGAATCTTGGCCCAACCTTTGTTTTCCATGTAGATATGGCCAAAACACACCTAAAACAAGAAATAAGTACATTGGTAAACGCTCGTACGGAGATAGCTAGGGGGGTAGATCTTCAGGGCCCATACACTAGGGTTTCGCTGGAAAATGACCGCAGGAGCACCGGAATCCCATGAAAACTTGTGTGTGGCCATAGAACACATGTACAAGTGTGGTGGAACATCCATAGATGCATTTCCTATCTCCCGGGTAAGAATGTGTTCACGTGCACGCGATAACACTAGCAGAAATGCTCGACGTGTAGGAAGAAACCCTCGTCGCGGGTCAAAACAAGGGCTACCAATGGAATCTTGGCCCAAACTTTGTTTTCCATGTATATATGGCAAAAACAAACCTAAACCAACAAAAAATTACATTGGTCAACGCTCGTACGAAGATATCTAGGAGGGTAGATCTTCGGGGCCTAGAGACTAGGGTTTGCTGGAAAATGACCGCAGGAGCGCCGAAATCCCACGAAAACTTGCGTGTGGCCATAGCATACATGTACAAGTGGGGTGGAACATTAATATATGTATTTCCTATCTCCTGGGGAAGAACGTGTTCACGTGCACGCGATAACACTTGCAGAAATGCTCGACGAGTAGGAAGAAACCCTCGCCGCGGGTCAAAACAAGGGCTACTGGTGGAATCTTGGGACCAACCTAGGTATCCCATGTAGATATGGCCAAAACACACCGAAACCAACAAAAAGGTACATTGGTCAACACTCCTACGAAGGTAGCTAGGAGGGTAGATCTTCGGGGACCATAGACTAGGGTTTCGCTGGAAAATGACCGCAGGAGCGTCGGAATCCCACGAAAACTTGCGTGTGGCCATAGCATACATGTACAAGTGTGGTGGAACATCCATAGATGCATTTCCTATCTCCCAGGTGCGAGCGTGTTCACGTGCACGCGATAACACTTGCAGAAATGCTCGAGGTGTAGGAAGAAACCCTCGCTGCGGGTCAAAATGAGGGCTACCGATGGAATCTTGGCCCAACCTTTGTTTTCCATGTAGATATGGCCAAAAAACCTAAACCAACAAAAAAGTACATTGGTCAACGCTCGTACGGAGATAGCTAGGGGGGTAGATCTTCGAGGCCCATAGACTAGGGTTTCGCTGGAAAATGACCGCAGGAGCACCGGAATCCCATTAAAACTTGCGTGTTGCCATAGCATACATTTACAAGTGTGGTAGAACATTCATAGATGCATTTCCTATCTCCCGGGTAAGAACGTGTTCACGTGCACGCGATAACAGTAGCAGAAATGCTCGACGTGTAGGAAGAAACCCTCGCCGCGGGTCAAAACAAGGGTTACCAATGGAATCTTGGCCAACCTTGGTTTTCCATGTAGATATGGCCAAAACAAACTTAAACCAACAAAAAAGTACATTGGTCAATGTAACAACCCTAGTTTTACTAAATAGACATTAGGGTTTGTTTGTGCATTCATGAACATTATTCTAAAATGCATGCAAGAGAAATAGATTCAAAACCCTAAACCTTAACCCTCCCCTTTTTCTTTGAAATCCATTCAAATGGTTCAAAATATTTGAAAACCCCAAAACCTATGGAGCCCAAAAAGTGTTAGGGCCCTCTAGTATTTTAAATGTTTACAAAAGTTTTTGTATTCTAGAAACATTCAAAACAGAATTTAAAAGGAAATACAAAAGAGAAATTGAAAACAGAAAATAAAAAAGGTTTAAATAAAAAAACAGTCTCTAACCCTAACTGGGCCGAGCCCATCTCCCATCTCCCTCTAACTGCTGCATAGCACCACCGCAGCAGCCTGTCGCCCTTGCTTTGCAGCGGCCCAAGCCAGCCCATCTCGAGCCTGCCCCTGGCCCGTACCCTATCGGGCTTTCTTTTGCGTCGTCTTCCTCGCCACCGGCGAAGCTGCTGTGTGTCACCGCGGATGTCGTCGCCTCGCCGCCGCGCGCCAAGATCAACGCCGCCGCCCCCAAGCGCCTACAAGATCAGCTGGACGCCGCCGAGAACCCTAGCCCTCTTTCTCCCTCTCGCGCGCGTTCGCTTCCTCTCTACGCCGCGCGTGCCCGAAACCCTAGCTTGTTGACCGTTGGCGCCCCTCTATTACCGACCACCCCTCTTCCCCCTGAGGCCATAGGCGTGACCGCCGTCGCCTCCTTGTTATTCCCCGCCAAGCCAAGCAAGCTAGGAAGCTCACCGCCCCGCCAATCGTCGCCATGTTCGCCGTCGATTCTCCTCCGTCCGGCTTCCCCTCGCTCCACCGACCTCGCCATCGTGCTCCTGGTGAGCAGCTGGTCCTCGTGGACCCTCTCTCCTGCCTCCTCTCGCTCTGGTTCACCTCCCCCGTCGAACACCTGCCGCCGCCGCTGTCCGCCATCGCCAGCTAACCTCCAGCGACCGTTCTTGGGCGGCGCTGCCACTAACCTGTTCAGTGCGCCAGCCCGCATCGAGCAGGTTCATCCCCGCAGCCACGCGTTGCCCCTAGTCTCAGATTCGATCAAGGATCTGAGGATCAAACTTTGGCTGATTTCAGCATGACGTCATGCCTATGTCACAATTCATTTTTATTTTATTTAATTGATTTCAGTAATTGTTTTCTGTAAATAAGAAATCCCTAACATGTGGGCCCCTTCTGTAATTCAAAGAAACATTTTCAGAAATGTTTCTGTTTAATAAAAATGTTAAAGTAATTTCCAAAATGTAAATTATTTTATAATATTCCAAAAATGATTTAAATGAATTAAAATTGGGAAAATTCATAACTAATTCATTTTAAATCATAAAAATACAAATAATATATCAAAATGTTCAGAAAAATGAATTCTATCTAATTAAATTATAATCATGCATTGATAAGCAACTTCAATTGCAAGTTTAATTAGAACAACAAAACAACCCCTCTCATATGCCTCCGGGGTTTCTCCGAAGTAGGGTTTGGACCCCGATTAAAATGATCAAGCATGCCTTAGGGGTTTATTTCAATGCAATTCAACTTGTCATATCATCATCCTTGATTGAGCATTGCATCGATGCCATGTGTTGATTGCTTCCTTTATTTTCGGTATTTGGTTCTTCTCCGGTAGAATATGATAACAAGATCAAGTTCAACACCATCGAAGGTCGAGATCAACACCGTTGAATCTCGAAGACAAATACTTGACCAACTGTAACCAAGTCAAGTACCAGATGTCCGAAGCTCTGCTTTCTGGATATCAACTAGCAAAGGCAAGCGAAGCCCCACACATGATATAATCCTATGCTTTCAAAGTATTTACATTCTTGCCATGTGCATACCATTCCAAAGTCTTTTATCGATAGATAGATTAATCCTATCTGATGCATGTTTCCTCTATAGCGTAAATTCCCCGATCCACTGCTCCTTGCATAACTAGGGTTTGGCTTGTGAAGCGCTACTAGAGATGTTACATCTGTTGTGCTTAGCCATGCTTAGCTATTACCACTGGTCCATCCGGTTGATGAATCAGAGTTGCGAATGAACCTAGTATGACAGGATGATGTGGTATGATAAGAGATGGATAATAAAATGCTAAGGCTTGTATGGGAGGCCATGGTGGGTTGTGGTTTTTGCAGTCCCATACTTTCCACCCTTAGGACCCGATGTTCTTGCCTATGGTCCAAGACGAGCGTACAGCCACACGGGGGACTGGAAACCCCCTCGACCAACTAACTTGCCTAGTAGATTCCATGAGTTACATAGTTCGGGCGTTCCATTCGACATATGCATTCTGGCTCTTCTCGAAGGAGGTGAAGGAGGTGCATTCATACAGGTAGGTAAGCGTGGCAGGGAATGGGAGATGCCCGGCATCCATAATCTCAAATCCTGTTCACATCATTAGGGACCGACTTCAGGACTCGACCTGTTACGGCGGCATCTCCCTAGTGCGTGACTCATGGTCTCGGCGAAAGAAAGGTAAAGGTCGTGGTCAACCACTCTCTGCCGGCCTTCCTAGGAATAGGACTAATTTTAACTGGCATTAAGAATCGGTCGGTACGTGTGGGTAAAGTTGTAAACCCCTGCAGGGTTTAATATTTTTGAAAAGCCGTGTCCACGGTTATGGATGAACTTGGAGACCAGATTCAAAGATTATGGATGAACTTGGAGACCAGATGTCAAATGACAGCCAAGGGGTACCAATTCACCAGCCAGGTGAAAGTAATCTGGTAATAGTAAGTTCAAAGATTTTGAACATATCCACAAGTGCTTAGCAGACACACAGGCAGGACACTCACTAGCATGCAAATGGTGTGCTGTCGACCTCACAAACATAGCCCTATCTCACAAAACCACAGCACAGCCGTGGAGGAGCACATCAGTACATGTCTCCACTACACAACACACAAGAGCAGCTAGTGTAGATAGCAGCCAAACCAAGAACAGCAGCCAAACCAAACCAACCCAGATCAACCAAACATCACCAGGATGGTGACATAAGGAGGGGGATGAATCAGGTGGACATCAAGATCAATACCAGGATCTAGGAGGAGCAGGCAAGCACAAGAGCAAGCTCAGGAGTCCAACAAAAGCAGATCAAGATCAAGATCCAGATCATCACCAACTTATTCTACTACACCATCATCAGATTTTGTGGTGAGTCTCATAAAACCATCACATGATTTCATCATAGTATCTAAACAAAAGCATGTGTTGCTTTATGAAATGATCTCTCAATAATCACCCAAGAGAGGTAAATCTATCCTAGAGATTTCAAGTATAAGGATAAGAAATCAAGCTCAACCACAAGCACTAAACTCTCAGACCAGCATCACTGAGTTCAGTGTTATTTTTTTACAACTTAGATAATTCTTCATTTGATCTTATCAGATCAGGGCACATCTCCTAGAGAGAGTAGCACCTCTAATCTTACAAGTTTCAAACAAACTATTTGCTCAACTAACTAGGAATTAAATCCTAGAGCCTCAGACCAACATCATAGGCAGGAAAGTTAAGAAGAGCTTTCATTTTATCTTGCCAGTATTAATCACAAGCATTATCAAGCTAAGCCTAGAAATAAAACTTAATCACTTGTGTGCCAGATCATAATGAGATCACAAGGAAAGGTTATAAATGAACTAAAACCAATCTTTGCTTAGTTCCCATAGATAAAAGGGACAAACCAATAAATATCATTTTCCTGAAGCCAAGTGCCAGGAATCAATGTCATATTCATCTATACATCCACAGAAAATCATTACATGTAATAATTTGATTCAGTGTGTGTAATCTCATATAAGCCTACCATTATAATTACAGTAAGCAACTACTGAGAGAAACCACTGCCAGTACAAGCATTATGACAGTAGAGTAAAATCTCAGATCAACAACATAATCCAATCAGGGATTCCATAGAAACATTAGCATGGGATCATAGTGAATCATCACTAGAATAAATCTGACAGGCAACTAGCATCATCAAATCCACTACAAATCATTAACCACGGCAAATAATCATTCTTCATGCTCAAGTATGATCATCACTAGATCTAAAAGCATCATGGATATGATCAACAGGGGGTTATGAACCCTAATCAAAACAAGAACCCTAATTAGGAGATGAACCCTAATCAGCACATAGTCACTAGGCCTGAGAAGCCACTAGATACACAGAGAGATTCATGGTAGTAGCATGAACAAGAACCGCATAAGAAACTTACCCGAGGTCCTCGCTAACGAATCGAAGAGGAAGCAGATTGGCCGACGAACCGCGGCGGCACAGGGAGCACCCTAGGGGGCGCTGCAACCTGCACCAGCCACGGTGGCGGCCGTAGCACTACACGAGCCCAGCACACCACCACAGACGGGACCGCGGTGGTGGCGACACCACCTTTCCTTAACCCTAGGGTTCGGGAACGAGGTGGACCTGGCCACGGGGAAGCCCCAGAGTCAAATCCAATTGGATAGAAGGAACGAGCGTCGTCGACAACCCCAAATCGCACCACGGCGGTGACTAGAACGGCCGACAGCGGCGGGAATCGACGGTGGTGGCATCGCCGGCCACAGGGTCGGGTCAGAGGAGGAGAGGATAAGGTCGAGGGAGAGAGGCAGGCAGAGAGAATGGGCTGACTGGGCAAAACCCCTCGAGGTGGTATTTTGACCTTGCCCTATTGGTCCACACTGTCCCAATAAGCCCAAAAGGCCAGCCCAAGTTTTTTAATAAACTATTTTGATCAATTGGAAAAGACCAAAATGCCCCTGACCTCAATAAAATTCTAGAAAATAAAATAAAAGTCCAAAAATTATAAATAAAATATTTTTGGATTCACAACAATCCACTCTATACAAATAAAATAAGATATAAAATTTTGGACATTTAAATTTTTATAAGAATTTTGTATTTTATATATACTTTTATGGAATTTTACAAAATTATTGAAAGATGATAAAAATAAATAAAAATCACTTTCATTATATATTAATATTATAGTATTTTTGAAAAATACTAAAAAAATATTTAATAACAAATTTTAATGTATAATTAATAATTCCTAAAAGAATTATTAAATCAATAAAAGTCAAATAAAAAAATATGGAAATAAAATAAAATAATTCAATATATGCAATAAATATAAAAAAATAATATTTATAAATGCTTTATTAAAAGGCACCTTATATAGGGAAAATGCATATAGAATTAAATAATGCATTACATTACTTGCATAATCATTTTGGTTCTTTAAATATTGTCCTTATCGGGCAATAATGATGTTTTTGTAGAACTAGAAGCTCAAGGTCCAGTGCAAGCATCAGACTTCACTACCTTGTCATCACAAGGCAAGTTCATCACTTGCTCATGTCCTTCGAAGTCTTTCTCAAAGTATTTACAAATTGTGTGTTATCATATATGCTATAAAAGAAAGAAAATATTATTTTCATGAATAAAGAAATCATAGATATCATCCTAAGTGATGATATAATGGAGCAATAGAACTTAGGGTTCTATTTGCAACAATGATGATCAAGTAGGGACTTAATAACCCCTGACATCATTGATTCTAGTGTCGTATATTACACGTTAGCCATTTGATTTGAATGGGACAAAGAAGTCAGCTGTATCTTCTTCCTCTCGCATGAAGCCGGATGTGCAGGTCATGGCTGTTATCCTTGTAGATTTTTTAGTGCATATTAATTGGTAATTCGTAGAGGATATGCAGCATATGGGTGGGAACCCTCATTGTCCCACGATAGTTCTGGCATCTAACAGTTTACACAAACCATTGACGTAATTCATTATGTGGGCATGGTGTACACCAAGGAGGAATGCGGGGTCGCGAAGGGGGCAGTGATTAGCTTGGACCAACTCCTGGGCCCCACATCATGGAATTGTGGATGGAAAAGTACGCCCGGTTGTGCAACAAGGAGTTGATCTCTCATGGGTAAAGTAACGCACCTCTGCAGAGTGTAAGAACTGTAACTTGTTACTCCCTGTTCCGGGAAGGAGCTAAGAATGCGGCAGGAAAAGAACTCCATGAAAGTTCTGGTCAACCTATGAAGGCTGATTGTCATAGTTTTTTCGGAATAAAATCAATATTTGAAGAAAGATTTACAAAAGCTGCATAGTGTCAAGGATTTATAATCCGAGGTGGTAGTTAGAGAATCAAACTTCCCACCTTGCATATAATGAACTTGTTGGGTAACGATGTTACTCATTCTTTCCTTTGATCCCTTGCTTAGACTCTGAGGATCCCGAAGACGTGACAATGTATGCAGCTGAATGCCAAGAAGATGTGTTCTACGAGGAACCTGATCTGTCCGGAGGAGTTGAAGGAGTGGATTACGAGATCCTCTACGGTGTCGATGAGAACGAGACCAACTAAGTACCTAGTTAGTAGTAACTAACGGAGCCGAGCAGCATGAACTCTATAGAATAAGCTGTTGAGCTCAAATCCTAGACGGAGTTGCTACTTTTAAATTCCGCTGAACACTTTATATTTGGTTTGTAAGATGGATGTTCTGGAAGTCTTGAACTTCCAATATTGTAATAATAATGTGTGTACTTTTGTAATATGGACCCGCAATGTTTCTGTTGTACCACTTTGAGGGATGTG
The DNA here is from genome assembly GCA_910589765.1 of Avena atlantica. Classification (NCBI taxonomy): domain Eukaryota; kingdom Viridiplantae; phylum Streptophyta; class Magnoliopsida; order Poales; family Poaceae; genus Avena; species Avena atlantica. The sequence goes on along the minus strand of OU342735.1, from coordinate 460,166,655 downwards.
ATATTTACGGAACGGTGTTCTGTGGATGTCATGTCAATGACTATAGTGTACTACACATGCAGTGGTATGCTGGGTCACCGCACTTGCCTTATCAAGCAAGTTTCCCTCTTGAGCTCTGTGACATATCGGTGGTCCGTGATATTCTGGATGTCTTCTAGAAGTATCACCATGCTGCCACATGATCGTGTTGTCAAGTTCTTGAGCAAGCAAGTTCCCTGAACTGCTCTTTCTCCAAGGATCCGTACTGGATACCCCTAAACTAGTTGGTTGAGCTTAAACAACAACTTGGAGAGTTGTAAGACAAAAGTTCTGTCCAACTCAGTTCATTCTTAAAGGGACGTCTAGTCTTGTTCGTGTTGAAGTAAGATATTATGTCCTTTGTGGATAAGTTATAATTCCCTCCTTTGATTTGATTTGGGTTATCGTCGAATCAAATTTAGATCCAAGGACTATCCTGGTGATGTATATACTTGTGATGTTTCTCTTAAGTAAATCTTCATGTCCTCTGGTCTGACCAATGTCTAAGCCTTGTTCATACAACATGTGAGTCCGTCTTCCTGGAGTGTTTCAATAAGTTTATTGTTAAGCCCGTCAACGACATCCTTATCTTCTCCATGATATACGAGATTCGTATGGAACATTTGGCATTAATGTTGGAAATTTTTGAGAACCATCTTCGTGTTATCTCGAATTATGTGTTCTGGATGTTAGAAGTAACCTTCTCTGGTTCACGTGCAAATGTTGAAAGATGCCATCGTGGATTCGATAAGAGTTATATTTGTTTCCGGGAATCATTTCAAATTAGTCAAGCATGTGCGAGGTGTTCCTGATATGGTAGGTTGATACCTTCACATCTCGAGATGATCCTCCAAGCACACCAAGACACTGATTGATTTGTTCACGGAAGATAAGAAGTACAATAAAACTTCGATATCCTCCTAAATGTTTCCTAAACAGGATTCAGTTGTGTTACGTTGCAAACAATTCATGTAGGTGCAATTATCTTATGATAACTTGCTATCACATGGGTTCCGCAATCTAGCTCATCTTTCGGAGCTTGACATTGAAGTCCATGTCTTGAGAATCTAGTGACTTTACCTCTATGGTAAATGTTGCACCATTTCTATTCGGACATGCTGAGTCCGAAGTGTCTTTCCACCTAACCAAATCTGAATCTCAAGCATATATGATGGTTGGTGTTCCTTAAGGTTATGACGTACGTCTATTGTAACTCTGGCAAGAATGATGTAATGGTTGACACACACTTAGCCGGAAGACCTATTGCCATATCCATGAATCAGCAATAACAACCATTCTTCATGAGGTATCTTCTATGGTTTATTGTAGGATTTGTGCTTATGATTTCCTTTGGATCCGATGTATGACCTTTACTTGATGACTGATTGAAGGCTTGTTAAAAGTTTGATATTGGTGTTTCAAACATCAAGGAGAACATTCTAAGTAGAGTTGCCAAATGTCTCCCGGTCGATTCTCCAGACCCATTTACGAAGGCAAGAGTCTCGTTATGCCAAGTACTTGGAGTCTGAGAATGAAGTTTCTTTCTTCTCATGTCATCAGGAATCTTCCAAACTATTCATCTTGGTGGTGTAAAGATATATCAAAATCGCTGGCAAAGACTTTGATAGCCTTGGATGAGTAAAGAGTTTCCTTCCCACTTCCTTAAACATGTTCGAAGAGTGACCATGATTTTGATAATCAATAGTTTCTCTTGTTACATGTTCCTTGTGACACTTAAGAGCCCTCTCCACTAAAACACCTTTCTTCCTTGGCCTTATGTTGAACCAAAGAATGACCCTTCTACGTCAAAATTAGTTCAACAACTTGGTTTTGTTGGTATCTATCTCTTTCACATGTAAAGCTCTACTTAAGATGTTTAGTAGAGGTTCACCTCTCGAAGTCTGTGTTCTTTATCTATTCTGTTGGAAGTTTCTTCCCTCAGAAGTCTACCCTCTTCTGAAGTTCCATGGTCTCAATCCTTATGAAGACCAATTACCTGTTACCTTGAAACCTTCTCCTTTTGTTCCTCTGTTACCTTGACGTATTTCATGCCGTTGGCTCTAGAGATGTTTGTGAAACATCTATCCATGAGTTAAACATGAGATACTCAGTTCATAGTTCTATGTCTTTCCCTCTCTTCTTTAGTGTGAGCAGCCACCTTGAAGATTATGAAGCGCTTCTTCCACTCGTCATGGTGGCATGGATCAACCTCGTCGATAAGATCGTCAAAGTTTAGTGTAACCCTGTTCCTTCTATCTTCCTACCTAGGAATCTCGGGTCGAGATTCTTTTAAGGGGGATAGAATGGTAACAACCCTAGTTTTACTAAATAGACATTAGGGTTTGTTTGTGCATTCATGAACATCATTCTAAAATGCATGCAAGAGAAATAGATTCAAAACCCTAAACCTTAACCCTTCCCTTTTTCTTTGAAATCAATTCAAATGGTTCAAAATATTTGAAAACCCCAAAACCTATGGAGCCCAAAAAGTGTTATAAGGGCCCTCTAGTATTTTAAATGTTTACAAAAGTTTTTGTATTCTGGAAACATTCAAAAGACAATTTAAATGGAAATACAAAAGAGAAATTGAAAACAGAAAAGAAAAAGGGTTTAAATAAAAAACAGTCTCTAACCCTAACTGGGCCGAGCCCATCTCCCCTCTCCCTTAACTGTTGCATAGCACCACCGCAGCAGGCTGTCGCCCTTGCTTTGCAGTGTCCCAAGCCAGCCCATCTGGAGCCCTCCCCTGGCCCGTACCCTTTCGGCCTTTCTTTTGCGTCGTCCTCCTCGCCACCGGCGAAGCTTCTGCGTGTCACCGCGGATGTCGTCGCCTCGCCGCCGCGCGCCAAGATCAACGCCGCCGCCCCCAAGCGCCTACAAGATCAGCTGGACGCCGCCGAGAACGCTAGCCCTCTTTCTCCCTCTCGCGCGCGTTCCCTTCCTCTCTGCGCCGCGTGTGCTCGAAACCCTAGCTCGCTGACCGCCGGTACCCCTCTATTTCTGACCACCCCCTCTTCCCCCTGAGTCCATAGGCGTGACTGCCGTCGTCTCCTTGTTCTTCCCCGCCAAGCCAAGCAAGCTAGGAAGCTCTACCCTGGCCGGAATCGAGCTCACCGCCCCGCCGGTCGTCGCCATGTTCACCGTCGATTCTCCTCCGTCCGGCTTCCCCTCGCTCCACCGACCTCACCATCATGCTCCTGGTGAGCAGCTGGTCCTCGTGGACCCTCTCTCCTGCCCCCTTTCGCTCTGGTTCACCTCCCCCATCGAACACCTGCCGCCGCCACCGCTGTCCGCCATCGCCAGCTACCCTCCGGCGACCATTATTGGGCGGCACTGCCACTAACCTGTTCAGCGCGCCAGCCCGCATCGAGCACGTCCATACCCGCAGCCCTGCGTCGCCCCTAGCCTCGAATTCAATCAAGGATCTGAGGATCAAACTTCGGCTGATGTCAGCATGACGTCATGCCTATGTCACAATTCCGTTTTCTTTTATTTAATTGATTTCAGTAATTGTTTTCTGTAAATAAGAAATCCCTGACATGTGGGCCCCTTCTGTAATTCAAATAAACATTTTTAGAAATGTTTCTGTTTAATAAAAATGTTAAAGTAATTTCCAAAATGTAAATTATTTTATAATATTCCAAAAATGATTTAAAATGAATTAAAATTTGGAAAATTCATAACTAATTCATTTTAAATCAGAAAAATACAAATAATATATCAAAATGTTCAGAAAAATGAATTCTATCTAATTAAATTATAATCATGCATTGATAAGCAACTTCAATTGCAAGTTTAATTAGAACAACAAAACAACCCCTCTCATATGCCTCCGAGGTTTACCCAAATTAGGGTTTGGACCCCTTGGACCCCGATTAAAATGATCAAGCATGCCTTAGGGGTTTATTTCAATGCAATTCAACTTGTCATATAATCATCCTTGATTGAGCATTGCATTGATGCCATGTGTTGATTGCTTCCTTTATTTCCGCTATTTGGTTCTTCTCCGGTAGAATACGATAACAAGATCAAGGTCAACACCATCGAAGGTCGAGATCAACACCATCGAAGCTCGAATACAAATACTTGACCAACTGTAACCAAGTCAAGTACCAGATGTCCGAAGCTCTGCTTTCTGGATATCAACTGGCAAAGGCAAGCGAAGCCCCACACATGATATAATCCTATGCTTTCAAAGTATTTACATTCTTGCCATGTGCATACCATTCCAAAGTCTTTTATCGATAGATAGATTAATCCTATCTGATGCATGTTTGCTCTATAGCCTAAATTCCCTGATCCACTGCTCCTTGCATAACTAGGGTTTGGCTTGTGAAGCGCTACTAGAGATGTTACATCTGTTGTGCTTAGCCATGCTTAGCTGTTACCACTGGTCCATCCGGTTGATGAATCCGAGCTGCGAATGAACCTAGTATGACAGGATGATGTGGTATGATCAGAGATGGATAATAAACATGCTAAGTCTTGTATGGGAGGCCACGGTGGGTTGTGGCTTTTGCAGTCCCATACTTTCCACCCTTAGGACCCGATGTTCTTGCCTATGGTCCAAGACGAGCGTACAGGCGTTCCATTCGACATATGCATTCTGGATCTTCTCGAAGGAGGTGCATTCATATAGGTAGGTAAGCGTGGCAGGGAATTGGAGATGCCCGACATCCGTAATCTCAAACCCTGTTCACATCATTAGGGACCGACTTAAGGACTCGACCTGTTACGACGGAATATCCCTAGTGCGTGACTCATGGTATCGGCGAAAGCAAGGTAAAGGTCGTGGTCAACCACTCTCTGCCGGCCTTCCCAGGAAGAGGGCTAATGTTAACTGGCATTAAGAATCGGTTGGTACGTGTGGATAAAGTTGTACACCCCTGCAGGGTTAAATCTTTTTGAAAATCCATGTCCACGGTTATGGACGAACTTGGAGACCAGATTCAAAGATCATAGAGAACTTTAACCTAATCGTAAAACCTGGCAGATCAACGTGTGCTTAAGGATGCTTCCTCTTGGGTACGAGGGGGTGATCCTAGATAGGTTCAGCTGATGATAATTCGGTGGATATCAAAAGATGATCAAAGCTAGTGTTACCGCTCTCAAAACTAGTGTTACTGCTCTCTTATCCCATTTTAAAATATTCTGTTTAGTCGAGATGCTTCTCCCTCTTGTTTTACAAAACAAAGATGGCTTTATGCAAAACAACTCCACCAACCATAAGTCTTGCGGAGTACACCCTGTACTCACCTTTGCTTCGTTGATACTTTTGCAGTAGAGTAAGTGTTACAATAGAAGATGAGTTCTTCACGTCATCGACGAGTAGTTTGGAGTTCCCAGTCGGCAGTCTGGGATCTATGGATTGGACGTCATCGTTATGCTTCAGGCCTCTTAGGCCATTTGTTAAGTTTGCTATACTTAATAGCATAATTTGCCTTCCGTTGTTTGATGTTTGTGGTCAGTGACCTCTGCTTGTAATATTTTGATTCTTCGCTTAGTTATGAGCTTGTTGTAATACCTTTTGTGTCGTAGGGTCACTGTGGTGTTATCAATTCTTTCTCTGTACGCTTGCGAGATTAGGTTAGGCTTATGTTCAGACGAAGGTCTGGGATTTGTCTAGCCTTGGTTTTCTATATATCTATGGAATAAACAGAGCTAAACCAACAAAAAAGTACATTGGTCAACGCTCGTACGGAGGTACCCGGTGGGGTAGATCTTCGGGGCCTACAGACTAGGGTTTCGCTGGAAAATGACCGCAGGAGCGCCGGAATCCCATGAAAATTTGCATGTGGCCATAGAATACATGTACAAGTGTGGTGGAACATCCATAGATGCATTTCCTATCTCCTGGGTGAGAGTGTGTTCACGTGCACACAATAGCACTTGCAGAAATGCTCGACGTGTAGGAAGAAACCCTCGCCGCGGATCAAAACGAGGGCTACCAATGGAATCTTGGCCCAACCTTGGTTTTCCATGTAGATATGGCCTAAACACACCTAAACCAAAAAAAATTATATTGGTCAACACTCGTATGAAGATAGCTAGGGGGTAGATCTTTGGAGCCCATAGACGAGGGTTTCGTTGGAAAATGACCGCAGGAGCACCGGAATCCCATGAAAACTTGCGTGTGGCCATAGCATACATGTACAAGTGTGGTGGAACATCCATAGATGCATTTCCTATCACCCGGGTAAGAACGTGTTCACGTGCATGCAATAACACTAGCAGAAATGCTCGACATGTAGGAAGAAACCCTCGCCGCGGGTCAAAACGAGGGCTACCAATGGAATCTTGGCCCAACCTTGGTTTTCCATGTAGATATGACCAAAACAAACCTAAACCAACAAAAAATTACATTGTTCAACGCTCGTACGAAGATATCTAGGAGGGTAGATCTTCGGGGCCTACAGACTAGGGTTTTGCTGGAAAATGACCGCAGGAGCGCCGCAATCCCACGAAAACTTGCGTGTGGCCATAGCATACATGTACAAGTGTGGTGGAACATTCATAGATGTATTTGCTATCTCCCGGGTAATAACGTGTTCACCTGCACGCGATAACGATTGTAGAAATGCTCGACGTGTAGGAAGAAACCCTCACCGCGGGTCAAAACGAGGGCTACCGGTGGAATCTTGGGACCAACCTAGGTCTTCCATGTAGATATGGCCAAAACACACCTAAACCAACAAAAAGGTACATTGGTCATCGCTCGTACGAAGATAGCTAGGAGGGTACATCTTCGGGGCCCACAGACTAGGGTTTCACTAGAAAATGACCGCAGGAGTGCCGGAATCCTACGAAAACTTGCGTGTGGACATATCATACATGTACAAGTGTGGTGGAACATCCATAGATGCTTTTCCTATCTCCCGGGTGCGAGCACGTGCACGCAATAACACTTGCAGAACTGCTCGACGTGTAGGAAGAAACCCTCGTCGCGGGTCAAAACGAGGGCTACCGATGGAATCTTGGCCCAACCTTTGTTCTCCATGTAGATATGGCCAAAACATACCTAAAACAACAAAAAAGTACATTGGTCAACGCTTGAACGGAGATAGCTAGCGGGGTAAATCTTCGGGGCCCACACACTAGGGTTTCGCTGGAAAATGACCGCAGGAGCACTGGAATCCTATGAAAACTTGCGTGTGGCCATAGAACACATGTAAAAGTGTGGTGGAACATTCATAGATGCATTTCCTATCTCCCGGGTAAGAACGTGTTCATGTGCACGCGATAACACTAGCAGAAATGCTCGACGTGTAGGAAGAAACCCTCGCCGCGGGTCAAAACGAGGGGCTACCAATGGAATATTGGCCCAACCTTGGTTTTCCATGTAGATATGGCCAAAACAAACCTAAACCAACAAAAAATTACATTGGTCAATGCTCGTACGAAGATAGCTAGGAGGGTAGATCTTCGGGGCCTACAAACTAGGGTTTCGCTGGAAAATGACCGCAGGAGCGCCGGAATCACACGAAAACTTGCGTGTGGCCATAGCATACATGCACAAGTGTGGTGGAGCATTCATAGATGTATTTCCTATCTCCCTGGTAATAACTTGTTCACGTGCACGCGATAATACTTGAAGAAATGCTCGACATGTAGGAAGAAACCCTCGCCGCGGGTCAAAACGAGGGCTACCGATGGAATCTAGGCCCAACCTTGGTTTTCCATATAGCTATTGAATAAACACACCTAAACCAACAAAAAAGTAAATTGGTCAATGCTCGTACGGAGATAGCTAGTGGGGTAGATCTTCGGGGCCCACAGCCTAGGGTTTCGCTGGAAAATGACCGCAGGAGCGCCAGAATCCCACGAAAACTTGCGTGTGGCCATAGCATACATGTACAAGTGTGGTGGAACATCCATAGATGCATTTCCTATCTCCCGGTTGAGAGCGTGTTCACGTGCACACGACAACACTTCCAGAAATGCTCGACATGTAGGAAGAAACCCTCGCCGCGGGTCAAAACGAGGGCTACCTATGGAATCTTGTCCCAACCATGGGTTTCCATGTAGATATGGCCAAAACACACCTAAACCAACAAAAAAGTATATTGGTCAATGCTCGTACAAAGATAGCTAGGGGTAGATCTTCGGGGCCCATAGACTAGGGTTTCGCTGGAAAATGACCGCGGGAGCACCGGAATCCCATGAAAACTTGCGTGTGGCAATAGCATACATGTACAAGTGTGGTGGAACATTCATAGATGAATTTCCTATCTCTCGGGTAAGAACGTGTTCACGTGCACGCGATAACACTAGTAGAAATGCTCGACGTGTAGGAAGAAACCCTCGCGGCGGGTCAAAAGAAGGGCTACCGATGGAATCTTGGCCCAACCTTTATTTTCCTTGTAGATATTGCCAAAATAAACCTAAACCAACAAAAAAGTTAATTGGTCAACGCTCGTACGGAGATAGCTAGGGGGTAGATCTTCAGGGCCCATAGACTAGGGTTTTGCTGGAAAATGACCGCAGGAGCACCGGAATGCCATGAAAACTTGTGTGTGCCATAGCATACATGTATAAGTGTGGTGGAACATCCATAGATGCATTTCCTATCTCCCGGATAAGAGCGTGTTCACGTGCACGTGATAACACTAGCAGAAATGCTCGACGTGTAGGAAGAAACCCTCGCCGTGGGTCAAAACGAGGGCTACCAATGGAATCTTGGCCCAACCTGTGTTTTCCATGTAGATATGGACCAAAAAAAACCTAAACCAACAAAAAAGTACATTGGTCAACGCTCGTGCGAAGATAGCTAGGAGGGTAGATCTTTGGGGCCTATAAACTAGGGTTTCGCTGGAAAATGACCACAGGAGCGCTGGAATCCGACGAAAACTTGCGTGTGGACATAGCATACATGTACAAGTGTGGTGGAACATTCATAGATGTATTTCCTATCTCCCGGGTAATAACGTGTTCACGTGCACGCGATAACAATTGTAGAAATGCTCGACGTGCAGGAAGAAACCCTCGCTGCGGGTCAAACCGAGGGCTACCAGTGGAATATTGGGCCTAACCTAGGTATTCCATGTAGATATGGCCAAAACACACCTAAAAGAACAAAAAGGTACATTGGTCAACGCTCGTACGAAGGTAGCTAGGAGCGTAGATCTTCGGGGCCCATAGACTAGGGTTTCGCTGGAAAATGACCACAGGAGCGTCGGAATCCCACGAAAACTAGTGTGTGGCAATAGAATACATGTACAAGTGTGGTGGAACATCCATAGATGCATTTCCTATCTCCCGGGTACGAGTGTGTTCATGTGCACGCGATAACACTTGCAGAAATGCTCGACGTGTAGGAAGAAATCCTCGCCGCGGGTCAAAACGAGGGCTACCGATGGAATCTAGGCCCAACCTTGGTTTTCCATATAGATATGGCATAAACACACCTAAACCAACAAAAAAGTACATTGGTCAACACTTGTACGGAGATATCTAGTGTGGTAGATCTTCGGGGCCCACAGACTAGGGTTTCGCTGGAAAAAGACCGCAGGAGCGTCGGAATCCCACGAAAACTTGTGTGTGGCCATAGCATATATGTACAAGTGTGGAGGAAAATCAATAGATGCATTTCCTATCTCCTGGGTGAGATTGTGTTCACGTGCACACGATAACACTTGCAGAAATGCTCGACGTGTAGGAAGAAACCCTCGCCGTAGGTCAAAACAAGGGCTACCGATGGAATCTTGGCCCAACCTTGGTTTTCCATGTAGATATGGCCTAAACACACCTAAACTAATAAAAAAGTATATTGGTCAACGCTCGTACGAAGATAGCTAGGGGGTAGATCTTCGGGGCCCACAGACTATGGTTTCGCTGGAAAATGACCGCAGGAGCACCGGAATCCCATGAAAACTTGCGTGTGGCAATATCATACATGTACAAGTGTGGTGGAACATTTAGATGCATTTCCTATCTCCCGGGTAAGAACGTGTTCACGTGCACGCGATAACACTAGCAGAAATGCTCGACGTATAGGAAGAAACCCTCGCCGCGGGTCAAAACGAGGGCTACCAATGGAATCTTGGCCCAACATTGGTTTTCCATGTATATATGGCCAGAACAAACCTAAACCAACAAAAAAGTACATTGGTGAACGCTCGTAAAAAGATAGCTAGGAGGGTAGATCTTCGGGGCCTATAGACTAGGTTTCGCTGGAAAATGACTGCAGGAGCGCCGGAATCCCACGAAAACTTACGTGTGGCCATAGCATAAGTGTACAAGTGTGGTGGAACATTCATAGATGTATTTTCTTTCTCCCGGGTAATACGTGTTCATGTGCACGCGATAACACTTGCAGAAATGCTTGACGTGTAGGAAGAAACCCTCGCCGCGGGTCAAAACGAGGGCTACCGGTGGAATATTGGGCCCAACCTAGGTATTTCTTGTAGATATGTCCAAAACACACCTAAACCAACAAAAAGGTACATTGGTCAACGCTCGTACGAAGGTTGCTAGGAGGGTAGATCTTCGGGGCTCACAGACTAGGGTTTCGCTGGAAAATGACCGCAGGAGCGCCGGAATTCCATGAAAACTTGCGTGTGGCCATATAATACATGTACAAGTGTGTGGAACATCCATAGATGCATTTCCTATCTCCCGGGTGCGAGCGTGTTCACGTGCACGCGATAACACTTGCAGAAATGCTCGAAGTGTAGGAAGAAACCCTCGCTGCGGGTCCAACCTTTGTTTTCCATGTAGATATGGCCAAAAAACCTAAACCAACAAAAAAGTACATTGGTCAACGCTCGTACGGAGATAGCTAGGGGGGTAGATCTAGAGGGCCCATAAACTAGGATTTCGCTGGAAAATGACCACAGGAGCACCGACATCCCATGAAAACTTGCGTGTGGCCATAGCATACATGTACAAGTGTGGTGGAACATTTATATATGCATTTACTTTCTCCCGGGTAAGAACGTGTTCATGCGCACGCGATAACACTAGTAGAAATGCTCGACGTGTAGGAAGAAACCCTCGCCGCGGGTAAAAACGAGGGCTACCAATGGAATCTTGGCCCAACCTTGGTTTTCCATGTAGATATGGCCAAAACAAACCTAAACCAACAAAAAAGTACATTGGTCGACGCTCGTACGAAGATAGCTAGGAGGGTAGATCTTCGAGGCCTACAGACTAGGGTTTCGCTGGAAAATGACCGCAGGAGCGCCGGAATCCCACGAAAACTTGCGTGTGGCCATAGCATCCATGTACAAGTGTGGTGGAACATTCATAGACATATTTCATATATCCCGGGTAATAACGTGTTCACGTGAACGCGATAACACTTGCAGAAATGCTCGACGTGTAGGATGAAACCCTCGCCGCGGGTCAAAACGAGGGCTAGCGGTGGAATCTTGGGCCCAACCTAGGTATTCCAAGTAGATATAGCCAGAACACACCTAAACCAACAAAAAGGTACATTTGTCAACGCTCGTACGAAGGTAGCTAGGAGGGTAGATCTTCGGGGCCCATAGACTAGGGTTTCGCTGGAAAATGACCGCAGCAGCGCCGGAATCCCACGAAAACTTGTGTGTGGCCATAACATACATGTACAAGTGTGGTGGAACATTCATAGATGCATTTCCTATCTCCCAGGCGCGAGCGTGTTCACGTGCACGCGATAACACTTGCAGAAATGCTCGGCGTGTAGGAAGAAACCCTCGCCGCGGGTCAAAACGAGGGCTACCGATGGAATCCGGGCCCAACCTTGGTTTTCCATGTAGATATGTACAAAAAACACCTAAAACAACAAATAGGTACGTTGGTCAATGCTCGTATGGAGATAGCTAGTGGGGAATATCTTCGGGGCCCATAGACTAGGGTTTCGCTGGAAAATAACCGCAGGAGTGCCGGAATCCCACGAAAACTTGCGTGTGGCCATAGCATACATGTACAAGTGTGGTGGAACATCCATATATGAATTTCCTATCTCCCGGGTGAGAGCGTGTTCACGTGCACGCGATAACACTTGCAGAAATGCTCGACGTGTAGGATAAACCCTCGCCGCGGGTCAAAACGAGGGCTATCGATGGAATCTTGGCCCAACCTTTGTTTTCCATGTAGATATGGCCAAAACAAACCTAAACCAACAAAAAAGTACATTGGTTAACGCTCGTACGGAGATAGCTAAGGGGTAGATCTTCGGGGCCCACAGACTAGGGTTTCACTGGAAAATTACCGCAGGAGCACCGGAACCCCATGAAAACTTGCGTGTGGCCATAACATACATGTACAAGTGTGGTGGAACATTCATAGATGCATTTCCTATCTCCTGGGTAAGAACATGTTGACGTGCACGCGATAACACTACCAGAAATGCTCGACGTGTAGGAAGAAACCCTCACCGCGGGTCAAAACAAGGGCTACCAATGGAACCTTGGCCCAACCTTGGTTTCCATGTAGATATGGAAAAAAAACCCAAACCAACAAAAAAGTACATTGGTCAACGCTCGTACGAAGATAGCTAGGAGGGTAGATCTTCGGGGCCTACAGACTAGGGTTTCGCTGGAAAATTACCGCAACAGCGTCGGAATCCCACGAAAACTTGTGTGTGGCCATAGCATACATGTACAAGTGTGGTGGAACATTCATAGATGTATTTCCTATCTCCCGGGTAATAACGTGTTCACGTGCACACGATAACACTTCCAGAAATGCTCGGCGTGTAGGAAGAAACCCTCGTCGCGGGTCAAAACGAGGGCTACTGGTGGAATCTTGGGCCCAAACTAGGTATTCCATGTAGATATGGCCAAAACACACCTAAAACAACAAAAAGGTACATTGGTCAACGATCGTACAAAGGTAGCTAGGAGGGTAGATCTTCGGGGCCCATAGACTAGGGTTTCCCTGGAAAATGACTGCAGGAGCGCCGGAATCCCACAAGAACTTGTGTGTGGCCATAGCATACATGTACAAGTGTGGTGGAACAACCTCCTTCTATTACACGACATGTTCCTTTTATAATGCATAACATTTGTTTTATGCACTATAGGTGGCCACTAATGACGGTGTTGACATTCCTGACGTTGAAGTGTGGCAGCAGGCTCGTAAGAAGAAGGATCCCAAACCCAACGAGGATCCTCACTAAGGCTCCACCACTGAGACCGTGAGCGAGTACTCGAACAGGTTATTTATTTCCACCACATGTACTAATGTCTACCATGCTTATGGATTGCTACTATGCTTATTCATTGGCATCAAGATTCTTAATGCGGTATACTCGAGCAGGTTCGAAGAGTTGTATGGGCCGGATTCTTAGCCCCTTCAGCAGCCGATCGATGAGACGACATTGCTCCTCGCTGGGGGGGCAAGCCACATGGCCTCTTCAAGATTCTTAATGTCGTGGTGCCCTCTACGACCACTCTCACACGGGTCAAAGCTACCACGGGGGCCACTGCTTCTATCCCACCTCGTGCACCGCGTCGCGAAGTAAGTTTTTTCTCATTTTTATCTGAATTTAGACTTTTGATCTTGCATGTGTATGGTTATGAGATTCATTATGTCAAATTGTATCCCTGCTATGAGGATGCCTACAGGGAGGTTTGCTAGGAGTTTCACCAAAAGATGAAAGAATGGTATGCTGCAATTGATGCCCGCGAGGATCATATTCAAGTAGCACATAAGGTTATTTTTTTTCCCATTTAGCTACTTGCAAGCGGTTCTTATGGTGTATTTTCCTTGTCCACGCGTGACATATAATCTGCAGGCGTGGTATATGGCTCAGACGAATGGTACTCCAATGCCCCCTTTTGTCGAACCTCCACCAAAATCACTGATGCCAGTGTTGCCGTCAGAGGCCGAATTCCTTGCACGTCTAGCCACGGGGACTCCGGTTAGTACTTCACATAACTACAGGGTTATTAGTTACTTGTCACAAAATAACTACTAAGTTAGTAGCTACTGTTGCGCTCAAACATATGTAGGGATCAGCTCATTCAGAGACACCCTTTGGCCGTGCTACTGCCTCGCCCGGCGAGTCGCCTAGGACAACTCCACTTCACTTTAGTGGTCCTAGTCCTGGTCATTCTGCTGGACCGTCTCGTGATGAGGACTGTTACTCGCGCCGACGCTCGCCGATGTCGGTTAGTTGCAAGCAACACTTACACAATTTACCATGCATGAATTTTGACTTAAACAATTTGATATACAAAAACTTTTAACTTTTTTCTCAACTTGTCATGCATGAACTTTGACTTAGACAATTTTCCATTATAAATGGACGTGTTCTTTCGTTTTGTAGTGATCTCGAAGTCTATGATCCAGTGCTCGAAGTCTGTTGAAGACCGGTTGCTATGTATCCCATGACTATGTGTATAGAACATGTAGTGATCATGCTCTCCAAGACAATGTGCAATGAATGACATTGTAGTGATGACTATGTGTAATGAACTTGTAGTGATGACTATGTGCAATGAACTTGGAATGATGAGTGTGTGTATGACTATGTATCTACGAAGATTTGATAGTCTTGAATTCTTTTGCATGGTTTACAATCAATTCATATATATATTCATGTGCTTGCCTGTGGGCATTTTTTGTATAAATAAGCTGCAAAAAAATATTGGCACATCAACACCGACGGTTATACCGTCAGCCCTATAACGGCTAGCACGTCCTGGACATCAACGCCAACGGTTATACCGTTGGCCCTATAACTACCAGCACGGCCTGGACATCAACGCCGACGGTTATACCGTCGGCCCTGTAACTGCGACCACAGTGTCGGTAACTACACCTGGTGTTGGGGATATGCTATATGGGTATCCTCATAGCATGTCACCTATCCGGATAACCCGGGTGGCCCACAGTTGGTAGCATGGCCCATGGCCAGCTGGGCGGCCCAGTTAGATGGATCCAGAAGGGAGGCCCATGTCGGATAAAGGAAGGCTACGGTGGAGTCACCAGCGTACCCGGAGCCTTGGAGTGCAAGATACACGAGACTAGTAATAGACGGTGTAGGACTCTGTAACTTGTTCGGCTAGGACTTTTCGCTGTAACCCTAGGACCTGGCGAATATATAAGTCGGGCCTATGGGAGCCTTTAGGGCACAATCTCATACAACCTCGCACAGCGAACCAATCCCTGTAACTCGGCGTATTGCCCTTATAGTGATTTATAGCAGGAGTAGGATTCCGCCACCGTCGTGGGATCTGAACCTGGGTAAGCTGTGTTACCTCATACCCGTCAACCGTCCGCCTTCCCCCACGTCTCTAAACACGCACTTTGAGGACCCCTCCATGGTGTACTCATCGGCAATACCACGACAGTTGGCGCCCACCGTGGGGCGAGAGGCGCTTCAGGCTCTTCAGCGGGCGAGGACCAAGATCTTCGCGGGAATCGGCGAAACCGTAGCCATCGATCGCGTTCTCTTCTCCGGCAATGTTCCGATCGTCCCTCCCGACGAGTTCTGGATCCCGGCGAAGACGAACACTACGCGGTGCTCGATCGTTCCTATCGGATACATCCACCTCTTTATTTGTGAAACCGACTCGGGCACTAGTTCCCTGGGAGTCGGAGGAGCATCAAGGCCCGCACAGACCGCCTACGGGCAGGATACGTTCGCGGAAGGATCGATGTCGGATCTCTCTTTGGAGTTTGCTGGCAAACATCGGAAAAACCCAAGGCCTGCACGGACCGCCTACGGGCAGGATACGTTCGCGGAAGGATCGATGTCGGATCTCTCTTCGGAGTTTGTCGGCAAAGATCAAAAAAATTCAAGGCCCACACAAACCGCCCTGGTGCAGGATATAAAGGTGGAAGATCGCTGCAAATCCGCCGGCTTCGCCCGTGCGTCTGTATAGCAGAGATCTAAGTTTGTCGGGGTGGTTACCATCTTTGATCTGGTGCGTTGCGTTCAGAGAGAGGGCGAAAACCCCCACGACTACTTGGCTAGGTGGCTCCATATACGAGCCGATCTGGCCCACTACCCTGATGATAACACTATGTATCACTTCGTGGAAGGGCTGGACCGCGACACGCTCCTCCGGCATTATTTAAGACGGCAGCAGGCAACAGGACGCCTTACCCTCGAAGAGATGGTGAGCACCGTCAACAACTACGCGGAAGCTGACGTAGCAGCCTAGATGGCGCTTGCGCTCATTGACGGAGACCCTTTGACACCCACCGCCATTGTCGTAGCTGCGCCGCCACCTCCAGTCTTCGTCGCCGTTGTTGCACCTCCACCGCCCGTCATCGAGGAAGTCCTGGAACCCTCCGACTCTGTTATTGATGCACTTTACGCCGACTTCAGTGCATATTCAGAGGAGATAGATTTCAGTCCAGAAGAGCTAGACTCCGCCATGCAGGAGATGGAGGAGGAAAACACGTGTGACGAGCAAGCCAACAACGTCGTCACATCTCGAGGGGTGTTCGTCACCATCGGGACGGCGATGGATGAAGATCAACCCGGGCGAGCTCCGCCTACAGCGCTGGAGAAGGGGAAGGGGCCACTTATTGCTGCTCATGATGATCGCGCAAAGGTCATGCCTCCTCCGCCTAACCCAGTGCAGCACCCGCAAGAACTCGGCACCGGCCCGAGCAACAACAACACCGCACACTTGCCGCCTCCGGCATCTACGTCTGCAGCAACCCAAGTTACTCCGGCTGATAGAGTGATGTACGGCAACCTCCTCGTCGAGCCACTGACTGTTGCTCATATCCGAAACGTGACCCAGCTTGACGAGAAGCGCCAGCAGCTGCTGGAGGAAGCGCAGGCCATCGCGGAGCAAGGCGCTAAGCTAGATCGAGATCTGGTCAACGCGTAGAAGTCCATAGAAAAAGCTAGAGCAATGGAGGCCGAGTACAAGACTTTGCTGCAGCAGCAGAAGGCCAAGAAAGCTCCGGCTCGCGTCATCAATGATCCTGGTGTACGGCACAAACTACGATGGGCTCCCTCGAAGCCGTCACAAGCCAAGCCATACATTGACAGTGAAGGCAAGCAGGTGATGCCCACCCCACTCCTTAACCTTGCCATCGCCAAGACCCTTCTGGAGAAGGATAGATCACCCGAGGCAGTGGAACAGGTCTATGACCTAGTGGCCAAGGCGGTGAAGCAACAGGAAAAGGCCACCTCTCAGATGCTTGAGTCTGACCCAGCACTCTGCCAATCAAGCCAGTACAAGCCGCCAAGGGACAGATCTCCTCTTGATGTCGGTTCCCAGATGGGTTCATCAGAATGAAGACGGAGGGATGCGCGCAACAGGAAGGATGCTATCCCCATATCCTCCGACCACGAAGAAAAAGCCCGACCTCGTCGCCCATCGCTGTATCCGGAAGCTTTACCAAGGCAAGGGACTGCGAGATCAATCAAGCAGCTGTTGCAGAAGTTGTCCTCTACAGCGAAGAATTCAAAGAGATCCAGAGCAAGGTCGATGACTCAGAGATGCCCTTGTCGAAGAAACAGATCTCCGACTCCGCTCCTGCGTTCAAGGCCGCCATAGAGACCAAGCCGGTGGAACTTGTGGTAGGCAATGCCTCCAAGGTCACCGCCATTGGGACGAACCTGGATCCCAAATAGGAAAGCGCGATCGTCGAGTTCCTCCATGAGAATAGGTACATCTTTGCCTGGCAACCTGCCTACATGAAAGGTGTACCTAGGTAACTCGCTGAGCACAGCTTAAACATTGATCCAAAATCCAAACAAGTGAAACAACCTCTATGATGCTTTGGAGATGAGAAGAGATGCGCCATTGGCAAAGAGATAGCTAGATTACTTAAGGCTAGATTTATCCGAGAAGTCCTTCACACCCAATGGGTGGCCAATCCTTTACTTGTCCCCAAAAAGGGAACCAATGAATTAAGAATGTGCGTTGATTACACCGGCTTGAACAAAGCATGTCCCAAAATCCATTTGTTTTGCCTCTCATTGACCAAGTCATTGACTCGACGGTTGGATCGGAACTTTTGTGTTTTCTCGATGCATACTCAGGATACCACCAGACCAAGATGAGGAAGTTGGACCAATTGGCCACTTCGTTCACTACTCCATATGACACGTTTTTCTATGTCACGATGCCCTTTTGGGCTAAAAAACGCAAGTGCTACGTACCAGCGGACAATGCAACGTTGCCTTCACGACCAAATTGGTCGGAACTTTCACGCCTACGTGGACGATATCGCGGTGATGTCTAAAAAGTCAAATGACCTAATCTCCGACTTAAAAGAAAACTTTGATAATCTCCGGAAATACAACATGATGCTTAACCCTAAGAAGTGTGTCTTCGGGGTACCAGTCGGCAAATTGTTGGGTTTCATCGTTTCCCATCGCGGAATCAAGGTCAACCCGGAGAAAATCAAGGCCATCTTAAACATAAAATGTTCGACATGCCTAAAGGACATCCAACGACTAATAGGTTGTGTTGCAGCAGTTAGTCGGTTCGTCAGCCGACTTGGAGAGAAGGCGTTGCCGCTGTACAAGTTGCTGAAGAAGGCGTACAAATTCACGTGGACGGACGAATAAGATGCAGCATTGAAGTAGATCAAGGAGATTCTTTCCTCAGCGCCTATCCTTGCAGCACCCGAGCCTGGTGAGCCCCTATTAATCTACATGGCGGCAACCAACCGGGTAATCAACATCGTCGTCGTGGTGGAGCGGAAGGAACCAGGCTATGAGCACGGAGTTCAATGACCAGTTTACTATGTAAGCGAGGTCTTGACGGAGTCCAAGCAGCGTTACCCTCACTACCAGAAGATAGCTTATGGAGTATTCCTTGCTTCTCGGAAGCTGAGGCACTACTTTCAGGAGCACCCAATCACAGTGGTGAGCAAGACTCCACTGTCTGACATAATCAACAACATCGATGCTACAGGAAGGGTCGCGAAGTGGGGCATTGAACTTGCCGCCTTCGAGATCACTTACAAGAGACGCGACGCTATCAAGTCACAAGCCTTGGCGGATTTCGTTGCAGATTGGACGGAGATGTCAGATGCTACTCCGTTGCCGGAACTAGAGTACTGGGTGATGCACTTTGACGGATCAACGCTGATCAACGGCTCGGGGGCTGGTGTATTGCTACAGTCACCAATAGGAGACAAGCTACACTACGTTCTGCAGATCCACTTCGAGGCTACAAACAACATGGCGAAGTATGAAGCACTCATTCACGGACTGCGTGTAGCCAAGGATATTAGCATCAAGCGTATAGTTTGCTGTGGAGATTCTGACTTGGTTGCCCAGCAGGTGGCTGGCACCTGGAATGCGCGGAACCCTATGATGGCGGCATATCGAGACGAAGTGGATGAGATAGCCAAGAGCTTCTTTGGCTACGAAGTCAAGTATGTCCCTAGGGAGCAAAACAAGGCGGCTGATCTGCTGTGTAAGCTTGGATCTGGGCGTAAGAAAATTATGCCAGGAGTTTTCCTAGAGCACCTACGCACACCATCTGTGAAGGGAGCCGACATCGACAACCCGGATAGAGCTGACTCTTTCATCAACATGGTGACCAAGGTCCCTCCGGCTTGGACAAAACCGTTCATGGAATATATAGAACACGGAACTTTGCCCGATGACGAGGTCGAAAGACGGCAAATAGTACGACGAGCAAAGGGTTATACCATAATAAATGGGCAACTCTATAAAAGGAGCACTACTGGTGTATACCTAAAGCATGTTTCCCAGCTAGAAGGTATAGAGATCCTACGTGAAATCCATCTCAGAGATTGCGGGCATCACGCCGCTCCTCGATCGTTGGTCGCGAAAGCCTTCCGACAAGGATTCTACTGGCTGACCGCGAAGGCGGACGCCGACAAGCTGGTTGAGACATGCATGGGATGCCAGTATTATGCCCAACAACCACATGTTCCTGTTGAAGAATTGCAAACAATACCAATAACTTGGCCATTTGCACTCTGGGGGCTAGACATGGTAGGACCGTTACAGACGGCACCTTGTGGGTTTACGCATCTGCTTGTAGCAGTTGATAAATTCACTAGATGGATAGAAGCTAAACCCATTAGAAATATTGATGGGGCAACTGCCCTCAGGTTTGTTCGGGATCTAGTGGTGAGATTTGGTCTCCCACATAGCATTATCACCGACAACGGCAGCAATTTTTCACTCGAAGAAGTGGAGGCTTATTGTTGGTTGAAGGGCATCGACTAGACCTTGCATCTGTGGCACACCCACAATCCAACGGTCAGGTTGAGCGAGCCAATGGATTAATTCTGCAGGGAATCAAGCCACGTCTTGAGGCACCGCTACATAGAGCAGCTGGAGCCTGGGCGGAAGAATTTCCATCTGTGCTGTGGAGTTTATGAACTACACCCACCAGATCCACCGGCTACACCCCTTATTTCATGGTATATGGAGTAGAAGCCATACTGCCTTCCGACATCCTTCACGATGCACGAAGAGTTGCCGCCTACGACGAAGATGACGCTGAAGAATCCAGACACCTAGATGTGGACCTTCTCGAGGAAGAGCGCGTTTTGGCATGCCAAAGATCCGCAATCTACCAGTAGAAGCTACGCAGCTACCATAGTCGCAGCGTTCGGCATCGCTCGTTTAAAGAGGGGGATTTGGTGCTCCTACTTAAGCAGAAGAAGTCACACAAATTATCCCCGCCATGGGAAGGACCGTTCATCATAAGCAAGGCGCTACTCAATGGGTCTTACTACCTTGTTGACAATCGTGAACTAAAGGATAGGCCCAGCGAGGATCATAAGCGTAAGCGACGTGACCCGGATGATGATTACCCGGAGCTTGATCGGCCATGAAACATAGCACAGCTACGTCCTTTCTACACTTAGCATTTTTTATCTAATTGTGTACTACTTATATGATCAATGAAATAAAGCTCTCTGGTTCACTCATATTACTGAGTCTTTTACCTCCTTTAGTGTTCATTTTTGGATCATGTAAAACCTTTATGCACAAGTTTTGTGATTGCGCTTGTGAAAATTCCGCCTACGGGCGTTAGCTTAAGTTTTCTGGTCTACACGTTCTTTGTCGTTTTTATGTGGATTCTGGAGTAGTGACTTTCGGCACTCATTGTTGGCGATTTTGTGCTTATATTATTGACGGTGCCATTGGGCATCATCACCTGAGCGCATGGTTCCGACACAGAGTCTTCCGACTCACGAAAAGTCAAGCATAAGAACCAAAGTAATGAATAAGCCAGCACTTACTTAAACCTATATACATGCTGGAAACTAGTTCTTGAGTAGCAGGAAATAACAACCATTGTTTTCCGCCTTAAGTTACATCAACAAGTTTTTTCCGCATATACACCAAAGATAAAACAAATATTACAAAGTTGTTCTTCATTCCTTTGGCGCAGGAGACTTAGAAGTAGCGTCATCACCAGCAGGAGAGTCACCCTCGAAGTCGGCGGTGTGAAGAGACTCGGAGGAGCTTTTATTGTCGCCATCGATGGTGTTCATCGGCACGAAGACGTTGATATCGACCAAGTCGGCAACCCTGGTATCATAACCCGCGAGCGACGACAAGATGGATTGATGGTTAATCTCTTTGCCATCGTCGTCCACGTCGGGAATGCCAGAGGTCACCGTGTTGATGTCAGCACCTTTGTAGTGTGCCTTCACCATTGACAGTGCCATCCTTGCGCCAGCCCGTGCACATGAAGCTTTCCAGCTTGTGATACGCTCGGGGGCTCGGCGCAGAATCTCCGAGTACTTCGCCACGGAGTATGATGCCTTGATATTTATCTGAAGGGGCTTGGCGATCTCCTTGGCTTGCGTGATGGCGGTGTTGATAAAGTGGCCGGCAAGAACCATGCATTCCTTGGCTGGAGGAGGCGATCGGGTTAAACCCATAGGAGCTGTAAATTCCAACAAGGAGCGCATGAGTTCAACAAATAAAAATTACCCAAACTATAGAAATCCAAGACGGAGAAAACCTACTAAAGATGCTGGCCTCAGCTTGCCAGAGGGTGTCCGCCAAGGATTGTTTCTCTTGTTGGAGGAGCTTATACGCCGCGCTATGGCGTTGATTCTGCTCATCGGCATCTTGCTTCCGATCTTTTAAGATCACAATATCCTCCTTCAAGCGATTGATTTCCTCGGTGGCGGAGTCCTGCAAGGCTTTCATCGACTCCTCATGCATTTTCAGCATGTCCTTCCTCTCCGGCTTAAGAATTTTGTTCTCGCTATCCAGCTCTTGAATGTGCTTGGATTGCTCGACAATGTTCTTAGCCTTGGCGATGGTTTCTGCAAGTCGGAGAAAGCAAAGTACACAGTGAGTATTCGGAGAATATGGGCACGAAACCAAGTCGGAATGTGAAAAATAAAACAGACGCTTGCTCCTGGTGATCTGTTCCTTCAAGAAGGCAGTTTTACCCATTTCAGCTTCCAGGTCTGCGCGCATCTTCTGGTACTTGTCGTTGGCCATGCCCCTCCGAGCATTCTCGTTCTGTGGAAAAAAGGAAAAAAAGTTAAAACGTTGTTTAGTCTGCTTGGAGCATCTAGCCGGAAATTTTCCACCTAGACGCTCGGGGGCTAAAGCGAGAGTTTTTAACTTAGCAATATGCTTAGCTTTTCTTTAAGCATCTAGTCGGAACTAATTCAGTTTTCGATTAGAAGCTTGGAGGCTACAGTATAAAGTTTTTTAACTTGGATATATGCTTAGCTTTTCTTTAAGACAATAATTGGAACTAATTCAGTTACAACTAGAAGCTTGGGGGCTACAATATTGCAATTTATATACACTGCGTACGCTACTCTTAAAGAGTTTAGTCGGAATAATTCATTCCACCTACATGCTTGGGGGCTACAGTGAGAGTTTTTCTAACTTAGTTACTCTTAGAGCATATAGATGCAAAACCTATGGTTTTCCGTCTACATCCTCGGGGGATACAATGGGATACTCATATGAAAAGCAAAAGGGAAATAAAACTTACAAGTGCAATTATCTTGAGGTTTGTAGCACTCTCGGCCAGCAGCTTGCCAAAGGATTCGTTGTTTCCTTGCAAGATTTCTGCTTGACGAAGAAGCTCCTCTAGACCGCACGCCGGAGATGTCGGTGCCGCACCAGGGACCATAGCAGTCCTACCCGGCATAAGTACTGGATAGACTATCTTCGGATAAGTTATGGCTTTCGTGGGTGCGGGGGCGCTGCCTATGGCAGAAGTACCTGCTTCCACCACCGCCTTACCGCTACCGATGGCATCCTTAGCTGGAGCTTCAGCCATTTGGTGGGCGGCAATCTCCTGCGTCGCCTGCTCGCCGACAACAGCAACCTCGGTAGAGGCACCTGAGTCCACTTCCATGGCGGAAGGGCCAGATGCCTCCTTAGCTTGTGAGCTTGTCGGGGCAAACGAAGGCTTGATGGAGGGAGTGGCAGGGGCGATGGAGGGAGATGCGTCGCGATGCAGCATGTCTTTAATATTTCTAGAATCCCCCAATGACTTGGAGGTCTTCTTGAGGCTGGTCGTGGCTTTCTTCCTGAAACGTGCAAAGTGCATAAGTACAGGAGCAAGACAGATAAACAGACAATGTCGAAAAGAAAGAAGCTTACTGAAGGGATTCGCGGCATAGTAAATCAAAATTTTCTACGGATGCGAACAGAGGGAAAGCCAAGATCTAATCTAGGAGATGCAAACAACGAGAGAGATTGGATTAGATCTTCATACCCTTGAAGATTCGCACAGCGGAACGTTCGTCGGAACGTGGGTGATGTAGTCGTACTCGCTTCTCCTCCTCGCGATCCGATCCGATCTAGCACCACAAGTGGCGGTGCCTCCTTGAGATGCACACGTGCAGCACCTCGACGTCTCCTCCTTCCTTGGTACAGCAAGTATGGTGGAGAGATGGGTTGGATCTACAACGCGACGGCGCGGTGCAATTGGTGGAGAATTTCTGCAGCAGGGCTTCGCCTACAAGCAGTCGGGAGGGAGAGAGGAGGGCAGCAGGGCGGCTAGGGTTGGAGGGGAAGGTGTGGGGGGTTGGTGCGCCCCCACCCCTCTTTATATAGAGGGGGGCGCAGCCCTAGCCCCTTCCCCAAGCCCAAACCGGCGGCCCCAAAGGATAAGGAGTGGGGGGCAAGGAAACCCCCCCCCCTTCTAGAAGGTCTATCTCGAGTTTAAACCTCTCTTGGCCGGCTGGGCCCTATGGGGCCTTGTGCCCCTGGCCCAATGCGGCCAGGGCACTCCCTCATAGGCCCATGCCCCCTCCCGGAAGGTGTGGCCACGTTGGTCCCCTTTCGGAAGGTTCTAGAAGCTTCCGGTACAATACTGATTAATTCGGAACAATTCCGAACTCCAAAAACTGCACTGCCTTATATGAATCTTATTCTCCGGACCAATCCGGAACCTCTCGTGATGTCTCGGATCCCATCCGAGACTCCGAACAAAAACTCATAAACCAATTATCCAATCTATCCTAGCGTCGAGACACGTTAAGTGTGTGACCCTGTGGGTTCGAGAATATGCAGACATGATCTTCTATCAATAATCAACAGCGGGGTCTGGGCACCCATATTGACTCCCACACATTCATCGATGATCATATCGGATGAACCACGATGCCAGGATTCAATCAATCCCATATATATATTCCCTTCGTCTCGCGATATTTTACTTGCCCGAGATTTGATTATCGGTACCGTCATACCTAGTTCAATCTCGTTCACAGCAAGTACTTTACTCGTTCCGTAATCCGATATCACTTTGTGATTAACTCCTTAACCACATGCTTGCAAGTGGTGTTGATATCGATTACCGAGTGGGCCCGAAGTATATCTCTTCGACTTGGGAGGGACAAATCCCATCTCGATACATACAACCCAACAGATACTTTCCGATCACCTGAGAGACACCTTTATGATCACCCTCTCATAGGATGACGTTTGATGACCTCAAAGCTTTCTTCCGATACCAGGGAGTTGTATAATCTCATGGTCTAAGGAATACAATATTTGACATAAGAAAAGCTTCGCAAAGACGAACACGATGACACGATCTAATTGCTTCGCTTAGTTTGGGTCTGTCCACCATATCATTCTCCCAATGATATGATCTCATTATCAATTGACAACTCATGTCTATGGTTAGGAAACCTTAACCATCATTGATCAATGAGCTAGTCCATAGAGGCGTACTAGGGACACGGTGTTGTTCACAAACCACACAAGTATTAAAGTTTCCGCTTAATACAATTCTAGCATGGAATATAAACATTATCATGAACAAGAATTATAATAATAACATCTTTATTATTTCCTCTAGGGCATAATTCCAACACTTACACAAGTGGAGGTGCTGTGGCAAAAGGGATCCCAGTAGATTTTCTCTTCTCCGCCTCCAGGGCGGCGGTAGTCTTCTTGGAGGCTCCACCCTTCGTCTTATTCTTCTTGCCTCCGTCGGCAACGTCAGAGGTGGAGCTCTTCCGCTTTCGCGCCAACGGAGCATCGTTGTCGGACACGACCGTGACTTCCTTCATCTTTGGATCGTAGATTTGGGCAGCCATACTATCCTCCTCTAGATCACTAAGTTGTTAAGTGAGAAGTCACTGTGTTAGATGAGATGACATTTGTAAGGCAGAAGAACTGGAGTATATGTCATACACGAAAAATAAATACCTACCTTTGGGCACTTGCCGTCTACGAACATGTCGTAGGTGATGGTGAAGCCTCGCTTCTTGTACTTCACCTTGACGATGTCCTTAAGGCGGATCTTGACGGAGTCGCTCGAGAAGTTGTCCACGGAGATGCGGAGGCTATCCCTCCTGTCGCTGGTATACTCATGCATGAGCTTCGCGTGGTGCTACAAGGGTTGGATTCGCCTGATGAACCAGCACATGGCTAGGTCCAAGCCGGTCAAACCCGTCTCTACGAACCATTCTATTCGCCTTATGGCTCGGGTAGCATCGAGGTCGGAGCGAAGGGAGGCCTGGGATCTCCATGATGAGGCTTCAGCGGCGGCTCCGTCAACGAAGTCCGGGTACGTCACTTGTCGGCCAGCCAGAGGAATGTCTGGGCCGTAGAAGTACGTCTGTTGCCAATTTTTGCAGGACTCGTGGCTGACGATGTCGGGGAACCACCGGCCAGGTCGAATCTTGAAGCTTATGGTGCCACAGTTCCTAAGTTCTTCCTTACTAGCTTCGGCTTCACGTTTGACGGTGAATAAGTACACGAAGAGGTCTAGCCTAGGCTTTATCCCTAAGTATCCCTCGCAGAGCGCCGCGTAGTTGCTAAGCGCTAAGATACTGTTGGGAGAAAGATTCTGGGGCTGGACTCTGTAGTGGTTCAAGACGGAGAGGAAGAAGTTGGAGATGGGCAAGGAGACGCCGCGTACCAGTTGGGCTTTGAGGTACACCTTTTCTCCGGCTTGGGCAAAGATTTTGAGGCTTTATCCCTAAGTATCCCTCGCAGAGCGCCGCGTACCAGGCGAGCCCCTCCGTCGCAGGGAGGTAGCCCTCAGTGATCAGCTTCTGGATGTCACGGTTGGTGATATCTGAGCCGCGCCAGTCGCCCTTGTGCGAATCTAGATCTTCCTCCAACGGCTCCAGCGTCGCCAGATTGTGGTCGCTGCCGGTGGACTCAATCACCACCGTGACGAGGATGACCAAGCCCTCTAGGGGCACGACGACCGAGCTCGCCGGCTTCACCACGGCTTCGCTCGATGCCGCCATAGAGGGAGAGGTGCTGCTGCTGGCCATGGAGAGAGGTTGAGCGTGGCTGGTGCGGATTGAGGCTAGGGTTTTTCGCGAGTTCGGGGCGAAGAGCTCGAGGAGGCACGCGCTGGAGGAAGAAGACGATGCGAAGATAATGAGGTAAAAATGGAAATTCCACCACGGTTACTATTTATCATCTCCAGCATCAAGATTCGTGAAGTTTGATCATGCGGTTGCCGCGTAGACGACGTGTTCGCGAACGTGTGCGGAAATTTCCCCACGTCCCCAACCGTCGCCGCCAACGGTTCGTATCGCTCGCGCGGGAAAATCGGATATGATTGCGTTCTCTGCATGTGTGAGTTACGAGGCGTCGCTGACCTAAGCCTACGTTGTCCTAGCTGACATAGGCAGATGAGCCGTCACATCGGAAGATTCCGGCATGGACGGATCCAGTCCGGCTACGGAAGAGTACGATGGAAGATTCAGCATTTCTCCGGCTTACATATTGAAGACGGAGAAAACCTTGCAGGGTTCTTTGGGAGGAGTACGATATATTGCTTGAAGATTTGCCGACATCCATCTAGACGGAGCATTCACGTGAAGGAGCAATACGGCGCAAGATCTCGGAGTTCTCCGGGGGCTACTGTTGGGGATATGCTATATGGGTATCCTCATAGCATGTCACCTATCCGGATAACCTAGGTGGCCCACAGTTGGTAGCATGGCCCATGGCCTGCTGGGCAGCCTAGTTAGATGGATCCAGAAGGGAGGCCCATGCCGGATAAAGGAAGGCTACGGTGGAGTCACCAGCATACCCGGAGCCTTAGAGTGCAAGATACACGAGACTAGTAATAGACGGTGTAGGACTCTGTAACTTGTCCGGCTAGGACTTTTCCCTGTAACCCTAGGACCTGGCGACTATATAAGTCGGGCCTATGGGAGCCTTTAGGGCACAATCTCATACAACCACGCACAACGAACCAATCCCTGTAACTCGGCGTATTGCCCTTATAGTGATTTATAGCAGGAGTAGGATTCCGCCACCGTCGTGGGATCTGAATCTGGGTAAGCTGTGTTACCTCGTACCCGTCAACCGTCCGCCTTCCCCCACGTCTCTAAACACGCACTGTGAGGACCCCTCTATGGCGTACTCGTCGGCAATACCACGACACCTGGACACAACAACAGCAACGCCGACGGTAATACCGTCAGTAGTATAACTACATTTGGACACAACAGCAGCAACGCCGACGGTAATACCGTCGGTAGTATAACTACACCTGGGGTGAACGTGCCAAACGCCGACGGTAATACCGTCAGCACTATAACTACACGTGGGCACAAAAGTTTTAACGCCGACGGTAATACCGTCGGCACTATAACTACACCTGGGCACTCCTAACGCCCTGGTTGTGCTCCACGTGGCCATCTACACCGTCATCTAAGGTCCGTTAACTTCGTGCGCTGACGGCCATGTGACGCCGAATGGCGGCATATACTGTTGGCACAAGCGGCTACGCTGACGGTCGATGCTACGCCGACGGGCATGTAGCTGTGCTGACGCGAGAGATGCTGACGGCTCTATACCGACGGTCACCGTCGCCGTTGTCATGTGCTGACGGTTTTCCAGGCTACGCTAACGGTTATAATCGGCAGTATAGTAGCTTGTTTCCGTAGTGAACGGGGCCCTTCGTCTCTCCTGCCGCTGCCGAAGCGGCATGCGAAGGGAGGAGGGACCAAGGCCAATGCCCTGGCCAGATGAGATTGGGAGGACTTTTTCGCCGCCGCTGCCCGCTCGCGAGAGCAAACCGGAAACAGTTCGACAAAGATCGCTCCCAGGCGTGAGTCGAAATTCTTCGATCAGTTGGGTCTCATATATTCCGTAATTAACAACGACGTACGCCTACGTGCATTGGTACACATACTTCGTAGTCCTCGAACTTGCACCGGTCAACACGTACGTATCTTGAAGGGACATTTTTCTTGCCGAGACCCATTAAACGCAAATTGCGACTTGGCATATCAAGAAACCTGACCACGGTTGCGTGAAAGTCTAACTCGTTCCTACATTTCTCGTGTGGTGGATGTTTTGGAACTTTCTAAAATATACTACTCCACATGGTGCTTGTAGTAGTTTTCGGTCTTTGTAGATGGATCCTATATTCCCGTGACAACTTTGGAGTCAATATGATTTGGTTTTCTAAGCGAAGAAGTCTGGTCAATATGTTGCTATGTATCTTCCAAACCAACAGAAAAAGATGTAACCACGTACGTGAGATTAACATATTGGGTGTGACTAGTTCTCGACTAAGAATTAATTTAATTTTCCATCTCGGTTGCATCTTATGTTGCAACTCATGACTAACACGAATCACGAAGCAAATGTAACAAGGTTGAGGGCATTTTTCTTAGTCGCAGCCCCAGTTGGAACAGCAAAAATTTCTATTGCAACTCTGCAACTCATATGTGCACGGATCTTAATGCAAATGTGATGGTGTAGGACTCGACTAAGCACTAAGTTAATTTTCTGTTAGCTAAGAATTAGCAATTCCTTATTTACATCCTTCGTAGAAATTCATGGTTGAGAGATAATAGTTAATACATGCAAAACATGGTTTGGGTTGGCAGAGGTCACATTCAATGAAGTCTTGCTCGGGTACGCATGCACGATCGTCTTGCAGCTCCATGACTCGGCGGACACACATGGGCGGGTACACCTCGTGCCCTAGTTACACTAGGGCAATTGAGAGGCAATTGTGTTCCACCTAGGGTTTATCGAGCGAAGGGTGGTTTTCCTACGGTGGCGATGCGGATCACGACGCCGTGATCCATGTCGGCTGCTGGTGTGGGTGTCCTCCATCCTCTGCTAGCCTGCGTCCGATGTGGGTGAGTTGGCATGACGTCTCCGATGAGGAAGTCCAATTTGGGAGGCAGTACGATGAAGTCGCTATCAAAATCTCCAGCGAAAGGCGGGGCGGATGATGCAGCTGCAGGACCGTCAGCACGGCTTGGGGATATTGTGCTGCCGGAAAAGGAGGTCACAGGCCTTGTCATCAAGGGATCGAACTAGAGTGGCCAAAACCGAAGTGGGCGGCGGTGGAGAAGGTGTTCTCACCGAGGAAACTTTTCACCAGTGCCCTGGAGAGGGTGATACATCGGGCCAAGGGTTTACATAGATCGAGACAGTTCAAGGAGATAGGTGACAACATATTTGTTGTCGGGTTTGGCTTGGAGGGGGACTGGAAACACGCGATGAAGAACAGACCGGCTCGGCTCGGATGGAGATTCAGGGTCAAGTCAAGGATGTGCCCATGGACATGATGAATCAGGTGTATGGTAAGCTGATCGGGGCTAGTTAGGTGATTTCATTGTTGTAGATGTAGATG
This sequence comes from Avena atlantica, assembly GCA_910589765.1. Classification (NCBI taxonomy): domain Eukaryota; kingdom Viridiplantae; phylum Streptophyta; class Magnoliopsida; order Poales; family Poaceae; genus Avena; species Avena atlantica. Next base: position 460,136,671 of record OU342735.1, on the reverse strand, counting down.
AGGAAGGGATAGCATTGGGGAAGTCCTTCGTATAGAATATATTGGTATCTACATACCACTAACTGGAGATCGTTCTCTAAATTAAAATAACAGATATAACAAAATGCATGCAATCTTCCATGGGTAGTCATACAGCTAGTTTCGAAGAAAATACATGCATTACACCGTCACATAGGTCTTGGATTGTTCCCGCACTTTGGGTCTAAATAATCATATATCTCAAGCACTCGTCAAGGCTTCTTTATTTAGTTAAGCCTGCTTTTGACTTTGGACCGAACATTTTTTGACATGTCAAACCAATACGTACTCACGGAGAAACCACACATAAAATTACATGTAATTTTATTAAAAAAGTTTACGGAAATTTACAACCAATTAAAAATGTAAACATAAAAAAGCTTACTTCCAAAGAACTTATAGGAAATTTCCATAGCACGTAAACATATTAAATTGATATGATTGGATGGAAACCAAACACAATAACATAAAAGGCGTATTTCCATAAAACCCCAAAACAGCCTACAAAAAGATAAAATGCAACCCAGCACACGACCCTGAGCATAAAATCCAACATAAAAAAGTCCGATCGGGTTGGCAGAAAATGAACGAGACAAAGATCGTGCTGGTCGCTAGAAATTCGACTGTCGACAAAAAGAAAAACAGTCGACTGTTAAGTACCAAAAGTGTACAAATATGATAGGTAAATAGTGAATTGTACTCCCCTTATCTCAAAGTAGTGTACAACATGCTAAAACCAGTTTGGGGCTTCTGTCAACACCAGTTTGAGGCTTGCCACTTTGGGGCCTCTGGGCCTGCATGGTACTTGCTCTCTGCATGAAATTTGTAATCTTGCCTTAATATGTACCTTGACTACTCGCTTAGTTCCTAGCCATCCAACTTACCATGTGAACATCCGGCGGTGGCAAGGCAGTGGCACACTCCCACCATGTGTATCCACTTAATTTTCATTTAGTATATACTCCCTCCGTTTCAAAATATAAGATGTTTTAGGTTTGTGAAGAAAATGTATCTAGAATTTTTTAGTGTGTAGATTCATTTCAAACGTAAGTGAATCTACATATTAAAATAAGTGTAGATACATTTTTTTGACAAAGCTAAAACATTTTATATTTTAAAACGGAGGGAGTAGATGCATTCAGATATAGAAAAATTTGCGACTTACATTTTGAGACGGAGAGTATGATTTAGCACAATTGGTTTTCCCTGTTACTACTATTCATAATTTAATATACGTATATGTGTATATAAAATAGTGGTATCTACTTACTGTCAGGAATATGCAAAATGTATTCCTCTGGAGGCCAAAGGCCACAATATATAATACATGTACAGATACAAATATGCAGGAAGCCCCTTAACATATGGGGAAACTACAATATATAAATATCTACATCTAACACCCCCCCCCTCTCAAACTCAGGGTGGATCCATAACACTGAGTTTGGAGAGTAAGAAATCATGCTGCGCTCTGGTCTGTGCCTTCGTGAAGAAATCTGCCAACTGTAAATCTAAAGGCACATACTGAAGCGCAACAACCTGAGCCTGCACCTGAGCACGTGTATAGAAAGCATCAACACTAATATGCTTGGTAAGCTCATGCTTGACCGGATCACGTGCAATACTAATAGCACCTGTACTGTCAGACAAAACCAGAGTGGGTGTGGTAATAGAGACCACAAAATTCGTAAGTAGCCATCGTAACCAGGTCACCTCTGCAGTCAACAAGGCCATAGCACGCAACTCAGCCTCTACACTCGAACGGGAAACCGTTGTCTGTTTCTTCGTCTTCCAAGCAATGAACGAACCACCAAGAAACACACAGTAAGCAGAAAGTGAACGACGATACGAAGGATCACTCGCCACGTAGTGTCCGAATAACACTGGAGCTGGAGGGAGCTGGAACGAGGAAAGAAAAGGCGACGAGTGATCGTACCACGAAGATAACAAAGAACACGGAGAAGATGACTATAGTGAACAGTGGTAGGAGCAGAAACAAACTAACTCAGAATATGAACAGGATAAGAAATGTCAGGACGAGTGACAACAAGATAAACAAGACTCCCAACAAGATGACGATAACGCATCGGATCAGAAAGAAGATCACCATCAGTAGGTTGAAGCTTAACATTAAGCTCCATAGGGGTCTCAACAGTGCGCTCATCCCCTAGAGCAGCACGAGCAAGAAGATCCTGAATATACTTTTCCTGGGAGATGTAAAAGCCATCAGAAGTGGAGGAAACCTCAATCCCAAGAAAGTATCGAAGAGGACCAAGATCAGTCATAAGAAAATGATCACGAATACGAGCCTTAACAAAGGCGATATACTCAGAATCATCACCAGTAATGATCATATCATCAACATAGAGAAGAAGAAGAGTGCGGCCACGAGGAGAAGTGTGAACAAACAACACTGGATCATGAGCACTAGGGGAGAAACCAGCAGCAGTCACTACAGAAGCAAAGCGCTCAAACCAGGCACGAGGGGCATGTTTGAGGCCATAAAGAGAACGTCGAAGACGACAAACCATCCCCTCGGGAATAGAATAACCAGGAGGAGGCTGCATATAAACCTCCTCACTCAACTCACCATTGAGAAAGGCGTTCTGAACATCAAGCTAGGACACAGACCAGTGACGAACCGAAGCAACAGCAAGAAGAGTACGCACAGTAGTCATATGAGCCACAGGAGCAAAGGTCTCATCATAGTCACGACCTTGCTCCTGCTGAAAACCACGAGCCACAAAACGCCCTTTATAGCGCTCAAGAGATCCATCAGAACGGGTCTTAATCTTATAGACCCACTTACACGTGATAGGACGAACACCGGGAAGGGGAGAAACAAGATCCCAGGTTCCAGTGCGGTCAAGCGCAGCAATCTCCTCGGCCATGGCCAGCTGCCATTCAGGATGATGCTCAGCATCCCGATAAGAAGTCGGCTCAGAGGCAACAGGAAGACCATACTGAATGGGAGAGTAACGGTTGGGGGCACGACGCTGACGAACAGGATGAGTAGAGGGAAGCTCATCAGAGGAAGACGACTCGGGAGACGACGATGAAGAAGAAGGAATAGAAGAGGAAGACTCCGGAGAACAAGGAGAACTAGGAGAACTAGACGGAGCAGAGGAGGACGGTGGCGAGGAAGAGACATCAGGGGGAGGGGATCCTGAAGAAGACACAAGAGGAGGAGAGGGAGGTGTGTCAGGAAAAAGAAGAAAAGAGATATCTTCCACCGGATAGATACCAGCAGTGGGACGAGGATAGAAAGGGCGCGTCTCATCAAAAGTAACATCACGAGAGATACGCATCCGACGACCAACGGGGTCCCAACAGCGATAGCCCTTATGCTCATTATTGTATCCAAGAAAAACACACTCAACAGACTGAGTGGTCAGCTTAGTGCGTTCGCGAGGAGCAAGAAGAACATAGCAAACACAACCAAACAAGGGAAGCATGGAGTAGTCTGGGGACTGTCCAGATAGGCGCTCAAGAGGGATACCACCGTGCAGAGCAGAAGAAGGCTGAATATTGATGAGTTAAGCGGACGTAGCAACAGCCTCAGCCCAGAAATGCGGCGGAAGAGAATAAGCAATCATCATGGCACGAGTGCTCTCAAGAAGATGACAACGCTTACGCTCAGCAACGCCATTCTGGGCATGAGCGCCAGGACAGGAGAACTGAGCAAGAGTGTCCTGCTCGGCAAAAACACCTCGCAATATCTGGGAGATATACTCACCAGCAGAATCAGCACGAAACACACGAATAGGGGTAGAATATTGAGTACGGACCATGGCCGTAAAATGCTGATATATGGAAAGCACCTCACTACGAGAGCGCATAAAATACAACCAAGTGTACCGAGAAAAATCATAGATGAATAAAATATAGTAGCGATGGCCCCCTTTCGAAGCGAAAGGAGCCGGACCCCAAACATCTGAATGAACTAGATCAAAAGGTCGCTGAGATACAGACGTGCTAGTAGGATAGGGAAGCTGAATCTGTTTACCCAACCTACAACCCTGACAATTTAAAGACCCATCTCTTGAGACAGACCCAGAAGACCACGATGAACTAATGACGACAGGCGAGAGTCACAAAGATGACCAAGACGATGATGCCACTGTTGAAAGGAGCTGGTAGCAGAGGCGACGACCGGAGAAGAACTGGCAGATGAAGTGGCAGCGGAAGGAATACGAAGCTAGTCTAACTCCCAATGTCCTGAAGAGTCACGGCTGCGAGGGTCAGCTCCAACCAGGGCCTGTGTGTGACGGTCCTGGACAACACAAGAATCAGCATCAACAATGACGCGACAACCGGAGTCAGTAAGCTGGCTAGCAGAGAACAGATTCATCTTAAGAGGGACATGAGAAATATCAGGAACAGAAAAGGAAGAAGTAGAAAGGGTGCCCCGACTAGAAACAAGGAGAGAGGTACCATCAGCCGTGAAAACACGGACATGAGAAGGGAGAGAACGAAGAGCGGACAGAAAAGAAGACTCAGAGGTCATATGAAAGGAAGATCCAGAATCCAGATACCACGGGATCGTACCTGACTGTGTAGAAGGTGGTAGTCGCGCAGTGCCTGAAGAATTAGTCACAGAACCAGCAGTGCCTGTGGAAGAAGAGCCTATAGCAGCAAGCAGACCGCGAAGACTCCTGATAATGTCCTGATCAGAGAGAGCAACTGCTGAAGATCCGTAAGGAGCCGACTTCCCATGAGCCTGGTGCTGCTGACGTAAACTGGGATCCCGTGTATAACAGGTGGCCCAAGTGTGGCCATCCTTGTTACAGTAAGAACAGTGACGAAGAGAACCACGGCGACCCTGACCACGATCCTGCTGGTGCTGACTCTAGCCCTAAAACGGCTGGTGCTGACTCTGACCCTGACCTGGAGGAGTGAGTAGTATCGGCGGCGGCACGGAGGATCGCGGCTGAGTCGAGGGAACAGACGGCATAGGAGGACCACAAGTAGCAAGCACTGATGGAACCGCAAGAAGACCAGCACCACGGAGACGGGTCTCCTCAGCCCGAAGCTCAGACAACACCTCAGAGAGCGGAACACGACCACGAGCATTCAGCTGAGCACGCCGGGGCTCAAACTCCTGACGAAGCCGAGACAGAAACTCATAGATGCGGTGAAACTCCAAATCTGAGCGCACAATCTGGCAACACGAGCATGTGCCACAAACAGCAGTACAAAGAGAATCAAGCTGACGCCAGATAGCAGCACTCTGAGTATAGAACTCATCAATAGTAGAATCACCCTGCTGGAGAGCATGCTCCTGGCGAACCACATACAGGTAAAGAGCATCCCTAGACGGCTGATAGCGCTGACGAAGATGAGCCCACTGAGCGGCAACAGTAGGGAGACTCATGAACTCAGCAGCATACTGGGGCAGGATACTGGAGGTGAGAACAACAGCAGCACGAGCATCCTCATCAACCCACTGAGTGTAAGCAGTCAGAGCGTGTCGATAGGCCTCAAGATCAAAAGAGTACTGCTTAAACTTCAGGTCATAAGCAGCAACAACACTATCATCAGCACTCTGAGCAGCATCCTTGGCCTCCTGAGAAGCATCGTCACCGAGAACAATCGGCATCGGCGAAAGAGGAGCCACAGGAGCAGGTGGGCACGGCGGACAAGAGACCTCGCCGGAGAGCACACCCCAAAGACGGAGACCGCGCATGTGAACGCGCATAAAGCCAGCGAAATCAGGGTAATTCGCGCCATCGAAGATCACCGGGCAGCGAGGAATCACAACATAACCCGATGAAGAAGACATATCTCTCTCTCTTTTTTTTAGACACAGATCAGATCAGATCTAGATCTGACCGGTCCTGACGCAAGATCACGGCAGCAGAAGAAATTCGGCGAGATGGTGGCGAGGGCTAGAGCCAGCTGGACAGGGGCGGTGGATCAGCGGCTGGGCGGGCCCAGATCGGCCGGGCGGGAGGCGGTGGGAGTCAGCGTCAGGGCGCACCAGGAGGTTCCCTGGCGACGTGAAGGCCCGCGCGGCGGGAGGCAGGCGGGGAGTCCCAGGCGAGCAGGCTCGCGCGGCGGGAGACAGGCGTGGAGTCCCAGGCGTCGTAGAGCAGGCTCGCGTGGGCAGGCGTGGAGTACCAAGAGGATGGTTGGTGCAACAGGTCCAGATCGATCCAGGTGTTGCATGCAATCTGAAGCAGAGGCCCTCATCGGAACTGGTAGCAGGACGAGAAGACCGCGCGTGGAGGAGATCTGGAAAGAATACGGCAGATCCGAGATGGCCGGAGACAGCGGCAACCGGCGGCGGCGACGTCGGAAGAACGACGACGACAGGGACAGTGGCGGCTGTGACGATGTTGCAGAAAAATTGTCTAACCTAGCTCTGATACCATGTTAAGAATATACAACATGTATTCCTCTCGAAGCCAAAGGACACAATATATAATACAGGTACGGGTGCAAATATGCAGGAAGCCCTAACATATGGGAAAACTACAATATACAAATATATACATCTAACACGTACCACCAACGGGAGATCGTGTCTAAATTAAAGTAACAGACAATAACAAAATAAAATGTATGCAATCTTCCACCACCGGTCATACAACTAGTTTCGAAGAAAATGCATGCATATGGCGTGGCACCATGCACGGATCGATGCATATAGGTCTTGGATTGGTCTCGCACTTTCCGTGTAATGAATCAGATTTCGAGCAGTTGTCAAGGCTTCTTTTAGTTAGTTAAGCCCGGCCGCTTTTGACTTTGGAGTCCAAACATTTGGAGATGCCAAGCCAATATATACGTACTCAAGGAGAATGGCCACTATTGACTCATGTGACAGTCCAGCTCTGCCAAGAGAAGGACATCGCACTAAAATCCAACAAAGAGTCATTTTTGGAACAGAACATGTCGGGTAGTCAAGTGAGAAAGCATGGCCTGAACTCCACACTCTGACCGGCCTAGTCACGCTACCGGCCTGAGCATCATCACTGGCCACACACCCGTTACATTAGTGGAAGACTGTACGATCAGTGTAATCAGCATATAATTTGTAGGCTTCTCGCTTCTTGTTCAAGATGAAGACACACATGAATAGTGAAGTACTCCCTCCATTTTAAAATATAAGATGTTTTAGATTTGTGAAATGAATATATCTAGACTTTTTTTTTTGAGCAATCGGCGGGAGCTCTGCCTAATTCTATTAGAAGAAGGAAACAAGATCCATAGTTTACTGTATAGAGAAGACAATTTTGTGTTAAGGTGGGAAAAAGCCAAAAACCACCAAAGAGCAAAAGAAAAAACCTAGAGCCTAATCCGTCTCGGCCGGAATGTTAGGCACATAGGATGCAAAAGCGCACTCCCTTTGGCGAATGTCGTCTCTAGCAATGAAGGCCACCTCAATGTAGGTGAGTATTTTCCCGGTGAAAATTCTCCAATTCCGTTCCTTCCAAGCATTCCAGAGGACATAAATCAGGCGGCCACTAAGACGTCGTTATTCAGCATTTGTCTTCCCCTTTATTAAATCGTCCCACCATTCCGAGATGGGGTTGAAGGATTGTCCCTGTTTGTCTGTGCCCTCATTGTCCCAAGATTGCGTGGTGTTCCAGAACGCCGTTGTGAATGGACAGTCTTTGCAGAGGTGGTCGACTGTTTCGGGGGGCAGAGCCACAAAGAGGACAAAAAGGGGCATGAGGCCATCCTCGGATCGCAAGCATATCAGCCGTCAAAAGCTTGCCATGAAGAGCGATCCAGGAGAAAAGTCTTGCATTTAGGCTCCGCATACGCCGACCAAATCTTCTGTGCTTTGAACTTTGGGAAACTTCCATTGAATTGCGCGTGGTAAGCCGAAGCAGCACTGTAGATTCCGTCCGTAGTCAGTGTCCATTTGATCGAGTCAGGCTGCAGAGGGGTCAGCTGGGTCTCCTGAATGAGGTCCCAAACCTGCAGGTATTGGGTTAGCTGTATAGGCGTGTTGAGGCGAGCGACAAAGCGGATCCAGTTGTTATTGTTGGTCTCTTTCGCAACAGTCTTATTCTTTCTAGTGGAGATCTTGTATAAATCAGGTGCCCACAGCCGGATTGGGCCCCGATTGCTCCAGTTGTCATGCCAGAAGGAGGCCCTCTCACTGTTTCCTAGAGTTATTTTGTCGAGGCTCTGAAGAGTGCCATATCGGCCGAGCTGCAGGGAAGCTTTGACCCAGCCCATGTGCGCTCGGGGTTGGTCCATTGGAGCCAGGGCCATCGTAGTCTCATGGCTCTCCCAGTGCGTTACAGGTCTGGCATTCCCAGTCCACCCAGCTCCTTTGGTCTACATACCGTCTTCCAATTGACGAGCGACTTGCGCTTTGCTGCGTGCTCCCCTTCATCGCCTGCCCAGACAAAAGTACGGACAATCTTAGTAATCTCGTTGCGAATCTACACACTAAACATGAGTGGACCTATATACAAAAAGTAGTCTATATACATTTATTTTATCAAGCTAAAACATCTTATATTTTTAAACGTAGGGAGTATTTTATACCTGAACCCGTCGTTTCAACCCATAAAAAAAGATCAAGTTATCAACGCAACCTACGTAGCTCGGCCCAGAAGTACGTACGTACACGCGGTAACGCACGTTGAATCTGTTTGTTTAGGACTACGGTAACATATTCCGCGTAGCTGTGAGTCGATCTCAGTACATTGAACCTGAATCTGAATCTAACTAGTAGTCACGGTCACGTAGTCGATCGTAGATAGTGAGCTCGAGTATAAAACATGGGCTCTACACGCGTTTCTGTAACCACTACACGTCTGCGGAGCGTATCTCTACTAGCTCTCCGATCTCATAGATTATCCTGACATCTATCTAGTGATCTCATAGAGCGTATCTCTACTAGCTGCAAAGGGAAACGAAGGGCCAGGAAGCTCATTCGATCGGTAGGTTGTCGCAGCTCGGGCTCGCCCACTTCTCTGCTATTTCCCGGTAGGTTCCCTCGTCATAGGCTCTGACAAACCCGACACCAGAAAAAGAGACAAGAGAAGCATAAGTTCGTTACTTGAGTAGTGCAACAAAGAGTGAGCAGAGAGACTCGATCGGTATGGCGCTGTCGTCCACCCCGACCGCCGTGGTGCTGGAGCTGATGACGATGGGGCAGCAGTCCGCGGAGCACCTTTCGGGAGCTGCTCATGGCCGCGTCCCCACCGATGGCGGCGGAGCACGGCCAGTTGCTCACCACGGAGATCCTCCGTTGCTGCGACCGCGTCATCGCCGCGATCAGCACGGGCGCCACCGGCACCGGCAAGAAGAGAAAGGTGGCGGACCGTGGCGCCGCGACCTGTCCTACTGATCTTCCCCTGATGTCGTCGAAAAGGAGGTGCGAAGTGAACTTCGCTTGCAAGAATTCTCGAGACCGGCAAGGATGTTAATTTGACATTTCATTTCGCAGGGCGCGTGGTGCGGGGGCGCACAGAGTGCTGGAGACCGACACAGCGGCGGACGGGTTCGAGTGGCGGAAGTACGGGCAAAAGGACATCAATGGAAGCAAGCACCCAAGGTACGTACACGTCGCCACCGGTACTGGCTTGTCGTCGCGGTAGAAACCCATCTAGTGCTCCCATCCAGGCTGTCCGTGCTGATCCGTCACAACGGAGTCTGACGCGGTGACGTTCTTTTCTTCCAGGTTTTATTACCGGTGCGCGTACAGTGGCGAGGGCTGCGGCGCGACTCGTCGGGTGCAGCAGTCGCGGGATGAGCAGGCGGCGTTCGTGATCGCCTACTACGGCGAGCATACCTGCGGAGATGGCGCCGCCGTCGTCGACTCTGCCTTAAACGCTTGGGGCGGAGCAGTCGGTATATATTCGAACGGGGGCTGGCCTCTGCTGCCGCTACTCCATGCCAACCATACTGGGCACTGTCACGGTGAGGATCCCGGTGAGAAGTCGCGGGGACAGTGGTCGTCCTCCTCCTACCCCTCCTCGTCGGAAGCTGAACTTGGCACATCTCCGGTACTAGAGTTTTTGGAGGGCGGTCTCGGAGTCGGATGCGAATGCGTCGTCAATTACCTTGCCTTCGACTGTGATCTCCCTCATTTTGATATGCTTCATTAGTGAAGTCTGTTAGACAACGTGACATAAGTACACAATTATGTTGTACACGGTTTAGAGATAGAGATAGAGTTTGTTTAGAGTTTGAGTTATCTACTCCTTGTGTTGTAAACAACCTGGCCAATCTCACCCAGATGAGGATCACGATCGGCCGCTCTTCTCTCCCTCTCGTTTGTAACCTCTCGTGTATATCTCTCGGGCCTAGCTCCCTATATTAACAAGCAACCGATGGGAGCTCCAACCATCATTAACACAACGTGAGAATTCACATGGTATCAGAGCCACTTCTTCCCAAACACATATAGACCAATTCTATGTGCCTCGCCCCTCCCCCTGCCGCCATGGTGAATCCCTTCGCCGGCATCAGCGTGAGTGAGAAGTTGACGAGGAAGAACTTCCTCCTCTGGCAGTCCCTTGTGCTGCCTCCCATCCGTGGCGCTCGGAGGACGAACTTCCTTGACGAGAAGGCTGAGCCACTACCGGAGCACATCACCGTCGAGAAGGACGGAAAAACCACCAAGGAGGAAAACCCCGCGTATCATACGTGGGTGGAGGCAGACCAGCAGGTACTGTCTTTTATTTTAAGCACTCTGTCACCTGATGTTGCTGTTGCTACCATTGGCATGGAAACGGCGGCTGAAGTGTGGGTGGCGATCAAATCCATGTTCGCCGCTCAGTCAAGGACGCGGGTGTCAAACCTGCGCGTTGCTCTCGCCAAGACGAAGAAGGAGGGCAACATGACGACGACGCAATTCTTCACCAAGATGAAGGGCCTCGCTGATGAGCTCGCTACAGCGGGTCGGACGATCGAAGAGGATGAACTCATTGAGTATCTCCTCGCCGGTCTCGACGACACCTACAACCCCCTCTTCGCCGCCATCGGGTTGAACGGTGCGGAAAACCTCACCATGGGCGAGTTGTACGCCCAAGTCTGCGCCTACGACAACCGCATCACCCTCCTCAACGACGACCCCAGTGGAGGTTCATGTGCCAACGTCGCCTCTCGTGGACGTGGCAATGGCCGCGGTGGGCGCGGCAACCGTGGTGGAAGGCGTGGCGGCGGCCGTGGCAACGGCCGTGGCTATGGTCGTGGTGGACGCAGCAACGGCGGTGGACGCCGTGGAGGTGGACGCGGCAACAAGAACCGCGACGACACCCTCTGCCAGATATGCGGGAAGCCCGGCCATGAGGCATGGCGCTGCTGGCACCGCTACTCCGACGACGAAGAAGAAGAGGAGGAGGAGAAGGGCGCCAACGCAGCGTCCTATGGCGTGGACACCAACTGGTGCTATGACACCGGTGCCACCGACCACATCACTGGTGAGCTCAACAAGCTCACCATGAAGGAGAAGTATCAAGGCCGCGAACAAGTTCACACGGCCAATGGCCAAGGTATGAGAATTAGTCATGTTGGTCATGCAATTGTTAATACTCCCTCAAAAAATTTGCATCTCAAAAATATTCTCCATATTCCACAAGCCACAAAAAATCTGATTTCCGTTCATCAATTTACCAAAGACAATGATGTTTTTATTGAATTTCACCCTTGGTATTTTTATGTCAAGGATCGAGCCACGACGAAGGTACTTCTCAAAGGTAGATGCTCCAAGGGCCTCTACCCCATGATTTCTTCATCATCATCCAAGAATAAGCGTGCCTTTAGTGCCATCAAGCCTTCAGCTTCGAAATGGCACAGCTGCCTAGGACATCCTTCGTCTCGTATTGTTCAACAAATTGTTAGCAAACATCAGCTTCCTTGCTCAAATAGATCTAGTAGTGAGTCTATTTGTGACTCTTGTCAAAAAGCTAAAAGTCATCAATTGCCTTATGTAAGATCTACTAGTGTCTCCACTGCCCCTTTGCAACTTGTATTCTCTGATGTTTGGGGCCCTGCGCCATCCTCTGTAGGAAGAAAATCCTACTATGTAAGTTTTATTGATGATTTTAGCAAATTTGTGTGGATTTATCCCCTCAAGAAAAAGTCTGATGTTTTTCAAGTCTTTCATGATTTCCAAAATCTTGTTGAACGACAATTTGATAAAAAGATCCTTGCCATCCAATCCGACTGGGGTGGGGAATATGAGAAATTAAACTCATTCTTTCAGAAAATTGGCATAGAACACCATGTATATTGCCCTCATGCATATCAACAAAATGGATCAGCTGAACGCAAACACCGACACATTGTAGAAGTCGGGCTTGCTCTCCTTGCCAATGCATCCATGCCCTCAAATTTTTGGGATGAAGTGTTCTTAACCGCCACCTATCTTATCAACATTCTACCATCAAAAGTTATTGATCATGATACTCCTATGGAACGTCTCTTTCACAAAATTCCTGATTATGCATCTCTCTGTGTTTTTGGTTGTGCTTGCTGGCCCAACCTTCGTCCATATAACAAACGTAAACTTGCTTTTCGATCCAAGCAATGTGTTTTTCTTGGCTATAGTCATATGCATAAAGGAGTAAAATGTCTTGATATCAAGTCTGGCAGAGTTTATATTTCTCGTGATGTTGTCTTTGATGAAACGGTGTTCCCTTTTGCTGAACTTCATCCCAATGCAGGCTCCTTACCGCGGCAAGAAATTCTACTACTTCCTAAAACCCTCCAAAATTCATCAGTGTCATCTCACGAGGGGGAAAGCAATTGTACTGATCTAACACCTAATGTCTCTGTAAATCCTGGTATTACTAGTGCCTCTCAGGTACAGCAAGAAGCATGCGAAAATTTCGTGCAAAACAGTTCTGAAACGGAAGAGAACGGAGCTGCAACGCGTGCTATATCGCATGTACACATGCAGGCGGAAAACGACGCGAATCCTCCTTGGATCGCGCGTGACGCAGGTGCCAGCGGAGCTGCATCGGGATCCCCGCCGAATCAACCTGACGTCGGCGAGCACCCTTCCGGAGCTGACACGTCTCCTGGTGCGGGCCTGCCCGGCTCAGATGCGCGGCAGGAGTCTAGCCCCGCACCTCGTCTGTCCACCGCTCGGGAGACGAGCCACTCCCCGCACGCCACGTGCTCCACGCGGACTGGGTCGCTTTCCCTGACCCCGCAGCAGGACCCGACTGGGTCGCTTTCCCCGACCCCGCAGCAGGACCCGCAAAGCGCGTCAACCGCAGCAGACACCGCGTCAGGAGATCGGGAGCTGGCAGCAGAATCTGCGTCGAATCTGGACGGCGCCGACACTCGCACAGGAGGATCTTCTGCGCCATTGCCTCCTGTAGCGCAACCTGCAGACATTCCTCACAGGACAAGATCAAAAACTGGTAACTCAAAACCAAAAACTTATACGGACGGTACAGTTCGGTATGGTCTCTCCTGCACTATAGGTGAACCTGAAAATCTACATAAAGCATTAGCAAATAAAGATTGGAAAAATGCTATGGATGATGACTATAGGGCTTTAATGGAAAATAAAACATGGCACCTAGTACCACATAAACAAGGTAGTAATCTTATAGATTGCAAATGGGTTTATGAATTAAAAGAAAGGCTGATGGCACTATTGACAGATATAAGGCTAGATTAGTAGCAAAAGGCTTTAAGCAACGATATGGCATAGATTATGAGGATACTTTTAGTCCTGTTGTAAAAGTTGCTACTATCAGACTTGTATTAGCTATTTCAGTTTCACAAGGATGGAGCCTAAGGCAACTAGATATGAAGAATGCGTTTCTTCATGGCGTTCTGGAAGAAGAGGTCTATATGAAGCAGCCACCTGGATATGAGGATCTACGTGCACCATCATTTGTATGCAAACTGGATAAGTCATAGTATGGGCTCAAACAAGCACCAAGAGCATGGTTCTCCAAGCTAAGCTCCAAACTACAAGAGCTTGGTTTTCTGGCATCCAAGGCAGACACATCACTATTCATATATAACAAGTCAGGTATTACAATTTATGTGCTAGTGTATGTTGATGATATTATTGTCACTAGCTCCTCCAACAAGGCCATCACAGCACTCCTTCATGATCTTAATTCATCCTTTGCATTAAAAGATATTGGTGACTTGCATTGCTTCTTGGGCATTGAAGTTAAACAATTTAATCATGGTCTTGTGCTAACTCAAGAGAAGTATGCCTTAGACTTACTTGGCAGAGTCGGGATGAAGAAATGCAAAGAATTTCCCACACCATTGTCAGCTTCAGAAAAACTTTCAGTCACAGGAGGAGAACTTCTAGGACCTGAAGATAGTACAAGGTACAGAAGTATTGTTGGAGCATTACAGTATCTGACACTTATATGGCCAGATATTGCCTTTTCTGTCAACAAGGTATGCCAGTTCCTTTATGCTCCCACTACTGTACACTGGACAGTTGTGAAAAGAATTTTGAGGTATGTCAGTGGTACAACAAGTATTGGATTAACCTTCAGGCGATCACCCTCTACTTTGATAAGTGCTATTTCATATGCTGATTGGGCACGATGTGTAGATGACAGGAGATCCACAGGAGGTTTTGTAGTATTCTTTGGGCCTAACTTAATTTCTTGGAGTGCTAGGAAATAGGCCACAGTTTCCAGGTCAAGCACAGAGGCTGAATACAAATCTCTAGCTAATGCTACTGCTGAGGTCATTTGGATGGAGTCCCTTTTAAGAGAACTCAGAATCCAGAGAAAACAAATTTCATGTTTATGGTGTGATAATATGGGAGCAACATATCTTTCAGCTAATCCCATTTTTCATGCCAGGACTAAGCACATAGAAATAGATTTTCACTTTGTAAGAGAAAGAGTAGCAAATAAGCAATTAGAGATCAGATTCATTTCCTCCAAAGATCAGGTGGCAGATGGCTTCACAAAAGCACTACCAGCTCGAGAGTTTGAAGCATTCAAGAACAATCTCAACCTCAAGAAGGTTGTGATTGAGGAGGGGTGTTAGACAACGTGACATAAGTACACAATTATGTTGTACACGGTTTAGAGATAGAGATAGAGTTTGTTTAGAGTTTGAGTTATCTACTCCTTGTGTTGTAAACAACCTGGCCGATCTCACCCAGATGAGGATCACGATCGGCCGCTCTTCTCTCCCTCTCGTTTGTAACCTCTCATGTATATCTCTCGGGCCTAGCTCCCTATATTAACAAGCAACCGATGGGAGCTCCAACCATCTTTAACACAACGTGAGAATTCACAAAGTCCACTGATAAGATTTGGAGTAAGTCGGCTGCTGCAGTAGTCCGACCCGGTAGGTGGGTGAGTGAGAATCGACACCGACTGTACGTGGGTGAGTGAGAATCTGCCCTTTTTTTTCTTTCTTTTAAAACTAGAAGAGGTTGCGATGTAGTAGTGTTAGCTGATTGGTTGTCTATTATATACTGAAAGCAGTATAAAGTTGTGTTTCGAGGCACCAGGTTGATCCACATCTTCTAAATTAATTTTAAGTGTTAGATCTAAAATTTATGGCTAAGATTTAACTAAAACTTAATAGTTACGTAATCAGTCACGTATAGGCAACACGTATTTCCTAACAATGTACCATTAGCTGCTTCCTGAATAAACCTCGATCATAAAAAAAAACTCAAACAAGCTGGTACGTGGTGCTAGGAGATACGTTCCAGAAAAAGAATCGTCAAGAAAAAAACACAACCATGCTGAAATGTGGTGTCAATCAACTAACTTCTAGGATATGGGGTGTTCTGCAAAAAAAAGTGTATAACCCGATAAGTATGGCATGTTTTTTTTTTTGAGAAACACAGTACAATCAAAGACGCTCACAACACGTACATGCATCCACTCTTATGAACCCACACACGCACACCCTATCCTATGAGCATCTCCGAGAAACTGAGCCGGCGGATCGGGTCTTGAGATTGACGAAGTCGCCACGGGCGCCTCGCTGTCGACGGAAACGTCGCCTCCCACTGAAAAAAATACTTCGCCTTTTATGCAACACACATCATAATGTATGGTATAAATTTTGGTGGATTAGGGGTACAACCATCCTCCTAACCATCCAACCACAGATTGGTTTGCTAAGTATGGTATATTGTATGTATGATAAGCACACAAAAACAAGAACTTTATTTGACTACGTATCTGTAATATGAAAATAGAAGACACAGTCTATGGTACGCACCTAATATTGAAACCAAATCCAGATTCCACACGATTGAAAGAAAGTCCTTAATCATGGGTAAAACAAAAGCAAAACCTAAATCACATGTACCATTATCTCTCATCCGGTTCTGTTAGCATATTCCACATGAGAATTAGGCGAGCGGCGAAGATGCGTTTTCTTATATGGCAAGATCCCATGTGTGGTGGAAACTCGAGAAAATCATCTACCTAATGCGTCTGAATTCTCGAAATCTACGGTTCAGGTGGATTTTCACCGAATAAATGAGAATGTGTACCAGGTGCCACCTAGCACTCTTCGACCTAGAACTTTAGGGAAAAGGAAGATGGAGTGGAGTTTGCTCAAGATCACCGTAAGCAAATTTGCATGTAGAAAAACTTTGCTCCAAGAAGTGTGTTACAAGCATCATAATTTTTCCCGCGTTAATTCAATAAAAATAACTATTCTGCACGACCTGGAGCCCGCATCACTTTATGAGTCATTGGTGAAAACTCGAGGAAGTCATCGACCTAATGCGTCTGAATTCTCGAGATCTACGGTTTGGGTGGATGTGGACAGAATCAATATACATGGCTTATAAATTTAGTCAAGAAATAATCTCCATATTGTCCCTTAAATTAAGAGGATGTATATCATAATGTTCTCATTGTGTTAAGATATTGATTTCTCCATTAAAATTTTATCACCATACATATTCATACAAAACCATAATTATCATATTAGAACACATACGATGAACCAAAATATTGAGAAATGTAACAGAAAATTTCACTGTAATAATTTCTCTTTAGCTAGCAAACCACAACCAATAGTTTTTTCACCAACCTTTTGATCTATGGAATTTAGTAACATAATCTGGCTATTTATCTGATATGTATATTTTAAATTACTACAATAATTAATATTAATAACAATATATAAACTTCATCGAGTGATAATTTTTAATTTAAACCAACATGTATGTTTTGATGACTCTAAATAATTCAAAAATTAGTGAGAATAATAGCTAACCTCACACTAAAGTAGCATCAAACAAAGATTACATCCCAGCTTGCATCATAATATTAACTCTGTGTATTGATCTAATTCACCAAGTACAAAATACACATATAATCATTCTCCAATTGGATATGATTAAATATATCTCCCGTACAAGTGATCTTTTATTTAACATAATATTTATGGTGACTATAAAACCGTATTAATTCTACCCTTAGAATATTTTTTTTATATAAAAATTATATGTCTTTGGACATATTCACATGTTGCCATCGCATTTGCGAGGGCCACCATGCTAGTTTTTCTAAAAAAAGAAAAGTTGATTGGTTGCTAAGGGCATGTACACATCCAGGCGTTTAGTTAGACGCTTTTTTATAATGGACATATATATTATTACTTAAAGGTTTAATCATACACCAGCACAACCGCAAGTTGACTCGACGAAAAAAAAAGGCAAAATACATGAAGACATCATAGCCTGTCATCCATGTCGGATAAAAATATTCCTTGTAGTATCCTCCAAACGTGTTCATAAGTAGGTCTCTCAACTCAACAATATGTAGAAGTAAACACGAATAGAGCAAAGCGGTGCATCGGTAGATAACCTGCATTTGAGAAGGAAATTTGACATTAAAAACCTTGTCATTCTTATATAGCTAAAGTTGCCAAACAATGGCAAGCGCTCCCATCCTAAGAATGTGTAGTTATAATCTATTCCATGTAATCAATTGACAAATATGTTGGGAACACTAGTTGGATGATATATTTCAGAAGTCATTTGGATGACTAATCATATAGTATGGGCAAATTTGCAATGAAAAATAAGTGCTTAATTGTCTCATCATGATGGTAAAAAAATTATTTCTTACTTCCATACAAGTTCCTTTTAATAAGATTGTCTTTTGTAAGGATCATTCCTCGACGAAATTTTCGTCTTCAATGATATCTTTACATAGAATCTACAGAGAATTGTTATTATCGACTGGTACAACATGTTGGACTAAAGATCTATACATAGAATCTACAAATAATTTACCACTCTACAGTAGGTTCCATCTGAATTCGCCAGATACCTCAGAAAACTGGACTATGGTTAAACGTTGTAACAGAGCGTTTCACGAAGTAAGTCCAGGACCCATTAAGTTCCACATGAACATCACATTCTGGCAAGAAGAAGCTAATACCTTGGCAATGGTATCCCCTTGTGACAAACAATGTATTAAAGAGCCTAGATATTGTTCCCAGAGCAAGGCATTTCTAAGCAATTTATTCTCACAGAAACGAATCTCTGGCCCATCTTTTATAGAAAATGTGCCAAAGAGAAAGAATTGATTCTTCCTTGCCATTAACCCGACCTAGAAATGCGAGTCTCCATGCTACTAGAGCACTTGATACAACGCTTTTGAACTAACATATTTTCTCCTTATCATATGTTAAGAATATAATACACGCCTAGCCCTTTTCATCAGTTCGGACTTTTGATTTATATGGCTAGTTCATCAATTCAATATGGTATCAGAGTCAAGAGATCTCAAGTTTAAGAGCCTGCTCACGCAGTCAATTTTTTTTCTGTGGCCTGCACCGAACCCACGCTAAGGACAAAAATAGCCTAGACATGAGAGAGAGTGTTAAGAATATAATACACGCCTTAGCCTTTTCCATCAGTTCAGACTTTTGGTTCAGATGGCTAGTGCATCAATACAATATCATAACATCAGCCTAAGAGTCGGGAGTTCGGAGACCAGTTATTTGACAGAGGACACAAAAATCCCCCTTCTCCTCCCGCATCGCCCCCACGTGGTGACGTGGAGAAACTCTAGAATCCAGCCACTAGGGCTCCTCTCCCCCTCCCCCTCGCCGCTGCTAGAGGCCACGGCTGGGAAAATTCGGTCAGGGCTGGTGTAGTGACCCAGCATACCACTGCATGTGTAGTACACTATAGTCGTTGACATGACATACACAGAACACCGTTCCGTAAATATCACATCCCTCAGAGTGGTATAGCAGAAACATTGCGGGTCCATATTACAAACATACACCCGTTATTATTATTACAATACCAGAAGTTTAAACTTCAAAAGATTCAACTTACAAACCAAATATAAAGTGTTTCAGTGGAAGTTTGAAAGTAACAACTTCAACTCCGAATTGAGCTCAACAACTTATTATATAAGGTTCATGCTGCTCGGCTCAATTGGTTACTAATATCTAAGGAAACTAATCTGACTCATTGCCATCCACTCCATATCGGATCTCGTAGTCCACCCCTTCAACACCTCCCAATAGGACAGGCTCCTCATAGAAGACATCATCTTGACATTCTGCTGCATACATTGGAGTATCTTCTGAATCCTTAGAGTCTAAGCAGGGGATCAAAGGAAAGGGTGAGTAACAGCGTTACCCAACAAGTTCATTATATGCAAGATGGGAAGTTTGATGCTCTATCTACCACCTCGGACTATAAGTCCTTGGTATTATGCAGTTTTCATAAATCTTTCTTCAAAGATTGATTTTATTATGAAAATCTATGCCAATCAGTCTTCACAGGTTTACCAGAACTTTCATGGAGTTCCTTTCCTACCGCGTTCGTAGCTCCTTTCTGGAACAGGGAGTAACAAGTTACAGTTCTTACACTCTGCAGAGGTGGATTACTTTACCCATGAGAGATCAACTCCTTGTTGCACAACTAGGCGTACTTTCCCGTCCACAATTCCATGATGTGGGGCCAAGTAGGTGATCCAAGCCAATCACTGCCCCCTTCGTGACCCCGCATGTCTCCTTGGTGTACACCATGCCCACCCATTGAATTACGGCAATGGTTTGTACAGACCATTAAATGCCAGAACTATCGTGGGACGTTGAGGGTTCCCACCCATATGCTGCATATCCTCTACAAACTACCAATTAATGCCCACTACGAGGATAACAGCCACGACCTGCAGATCCGGATACATGCGAGAGGAAGAAGATACAGCTGACTTCTCCGTCCCATTCCAAATCTCATGGTTAACGCTTAATATACGGCGCTAGAATCACTGATGTCATGGGTTGTTAAATTCCTAGATGATTACCATTGTTGCCAATAGAATCCTAAGTTCTCTTGCTTCTCTATATCATCACTTAAGATGATATCATTAATTTATTCATTTGAGAAAATAATATTTTCTTTCTTTAAAACATAGATGATAACACACAATTTATAAATACTTTGGTAAAGACTCTTCAAAGGACATGAGCAAGTGATGAACTTGCCTTGTGATTGCAAGGTAGTGAAGTCGGATGCTTGCACTGGTCCTTGAGCTTCTATGTCTACAAAACATCATTATTGCCCGGTAAGGACAATATTTAAAGAAGAAAAAATGAACATGCATAGTAATGTAATGCATTACTTGTGATTTACTTTCTTATTTTAGTTTTCTGGAATGCTCTTAGGATCTTAAGAATTTCTTCTTA
Organism: Avena atlantica; assembly: GCA_910589765.1. Taxonomy (NCBI): domain Eukaryota; kingdom Viridiplantae; phylum Streptophyta; class Magnoliopsida; order Poales; family Poaceae; genus Avena; species Avena atlantica. Next base: position 460,116,049 of record OU342735.1, on the reverse strand, counting down.
AGGATTGACTTTAATATTTTATAAATATTAATTTCTCTATTTTATAATGTAATAAATTATTTATAGAGTTAAAACTAAATTTTTTATTTAATATAATTCTTATATTTATTTATTTATTTTCATTTTAAGAATTAGCATTTAAATAAAAGAGAATTTCTTTTGGTAATTCTAAATATTTATTTAGTATTTTTATAAAATACTACAATAACAAAATACAATAAAAATGATTTTTATTTATTTTTATCCTTTTTCTTTAATTTTATAAAATTCCATAGGGACTATATATATTATAAAATTCTTAATCAAAAATTTGTTTATAAAGAAATAATTTCTTAATTTAGTTAAATAAGTTGGATTATTGTGAATCCAAAAATATATTATTTGTATTTTTCAGACTTCTATTTTATTTTCTAGAATTTATTGAGTTCTAAGGGTATTTTGGTCTTTTATTTATTATTAAAATTCCTTTTTGGGTTTTGGGCCAACCCATTGGGCTTATTGGTCCTAACTTGGCCCAAGTGGCCAAGCCAAAAGTCCTCCCTGAAGGGTTACTGGACCTATCGGCCCAGTCCTCTGCCTCACCTTCTCTCGACCTCATCCCTTTCTCCTCCTCGACCCCGTGGTCGCTAATGCCGCCGCCGTGGGATTCCCGCCGCCGTGGTCTGTCCTGGCCACCGCAGTGGTGTATGGTGAGATTGTTGACCATGCTTTGGCACTTGTTCCAATTCGATTTGGCTCTAGGGCACTCCTTCGGCCAGGCTGGCTCCATCCTGAACCCTAGGGTTTGAGATACTGTCGGTGATGCCTTCGCCGCTGCTCCCGTGGTGCTATGAGGTGCTCGTGTGTTGTTGTGGGGGCGCTATGCGTCCTCTTGTGCTGCTGTGGCCGCCGCCTCGGCTCGGTGCGGGTTGTAGCGCCCTTTGGGGTGCTCCCCGTGCCGCCGTGCGCTCGTCGGCCCCTCTGCTTCCTCTTCTATTCTACAGCGAGGACCACTGGTAAGTTTGGTCTTGATCTTTGGCCATGCCTTCTGTCCTCTGTCTCCTTTGATTCATTTGTGTGCCTCTAGTGTCCATCTCTAATTAGGGTTCGTGACTTGCTTAGGGTTCATCCCTCTGTCTTGGTGATGTATGATGGATTAAAATTAGTTGTAATGATAACTGAGGATAATGAATGGTTATTTGATGTGGATTACTGTCTACAATTAGGTTTTTTGGTGATGCTAGTGGCTTAACAGACTAATTCCAGTGGGTAATTTGATATGGTTCAAATTCTAGTGCTACTGTGGAATCATTACTTGTGGATCCTAGTGAGTTGGAAGTTCACTACTGTCATGATCTGGTTATTGATAGTGGTTTTAGTCAGTGATTTATTCACTGCATCCTTAAGTGTTGGCATGGATAGTCACATATAGATTGAGTGATAACATGTTATTATAAAGTGCTCTGATGATGTGTAAATAATCTTGATGATGATTTCTGGTGTTTAATTATAGGAAAATAATAGTTCATGGCTTGTTAGTTTATTTATGAAAGCTAAGTAATTGTTTGGCTTGGTTTTAGAACTTGTTCTTGTGTCACAATCTTAGAATTGCACACAAGTTGTGATTCTACTACTGTGCTTTACTTTGGTCAGTGCTTAAGATTGGATAAATGCTAAAGGTAAATTGAAAGCTTCTTTTAACATTTAAGCCGATGATGTTGGTCTGAGGCTTAGGAACTATGTTCCTATCTTGCTGTCCCTCATTGAAATGTTTAAGTACCATAGTTGATTACTGAATCTTGGATTCTAATTGGCTAAGATGGTTGGTTTTCTCATAGCTTTATATTGATTCATAGAGCTTATGAAATCTGAGGTGCTACTCAATTAGGAGATGTGCCCAGAATTTTATAAATTATATGAAAACATGTGGGAATATATAAATTGTTTTTCACCTCCAGGATCTATGACGCTGGCCTGAGATCGTGGTGGATTTGGTAGAATTTACTTCTGGACTTTTTATTTCAAACTCCTCTATGATAAATTCACCCCACTTGGGTGATTACTGAGAGGTTAACTATAAAACAACACATGCTTTTCTGTTTAGATAAGATGAACAGATTATGTGAGTGTTTTATGATACTCACCACAACAGTTGATGATTGTGGTGGTTGTTGGTTGATCTGGTGGCTTGATCTTGCTAGTTGTGTTGCTGGCCTGATCTTGTCCTTCACCTCCTGGTGCTTCTCCTGCTACTTCTGGTGCCTGTAAGCTTGACCTTGACTTCCCTTCACCTCCTAGCTCCTGCAACCTGATCTTGCTATCCACCTGATCCACCCCCTCCTTATCTCACCATTTGGTGATGCTAGGATGATCTGGTGTGTGGTTTGGCTGGTGGTTTGCTTGGCTTTGATGAGCTGAGTGTTTTCCTGGTTTGAAGAAGTGAGCTGCTGGAAGCTGCCCACGGCTGTGTTACTCCTTTTACTTGTGTGAGCTGCTATTGTTGTGTCGATAGCACACACCATGCATTTAGGTGATTGTGCTGCCTGTGTGCTTGGTACACATTTTGGATTAAATTAGTGAGGTGTCTCACCTTTTGATCTTTTAACTTTTAACTCTCCTGGTGAAACTTGCCCCTCTTACTTGATGTGAATATCTGACTTGTGGCTTATTTATTATGAAAGATCAAATTCTTTCATATTGGTGAAACTTGCCCCTATAATAATTACTCAATCATGTAATTTTGAGCAGTGCACTTCACTACTCTCCACTGAGAGTAAATCTAACAATTAATTTTTTTTACTTTCATTTTGTTTGTTTTGTATTTTGTAGGTACAAGATCTGGAGATTCAAGATTTAGTATAGGATTACTTAGGTAGATAGATTCTTTTGTAATCTTTATTTGATTCTTTTGTAAGAATTTGTAATAGTTTATTCATATTTGAATTACTCTTCTTGTAATTTATTTACTGTAATGAACCTTTATTACTTGGATGGGTTTATCTTTGTAATTTGTTTATGAAATAAAGATAAGGAATAAAGGTTCATTTCTTATTTAAATTTCTTTATATTGAATTCTTATTTCTAATTATTAACTCTTTATTAAATCAAATAATATTACTAAATCATTTTGGAATTCATTCCAAAGTAACAAATCCTAACTTTAAAATACGTGTTCAAATTTCAAATTTGGATTCAAATTCTTTTCCCCAAAACACACTAATTCATAAAGATCATGTCAAAATTTATAACGATCACTCTCCAGAGCTATTCCTACACCTAGAGAGTGAAAGAAACTCTGATCACTTTAGGTTTTCATTTGGCGAAAAATTTATCTGTATTTACAGATGAATGCATGCATATGCACAAATACCTAAATCTACCCTTCGTTGGTTCCTAAATGCTGGGATGTTAGAGACTTCCCCCTTTAAAATAAACTTGTTCCCGAAGTTTGCTGAAGTGTACCTGAATAGTTCTGGATTGGCTTCTCTTAAGTCACCCTTTTTCTCCCATGTGGCTTCTCTCTCGGGGTGATGCTCCCACTGTATCTTGCAGTACTTGATTGCCCTATTTCTCAGCCTTTTCCAGTTCTCTTCCAGAATTTTACAAGGTTTCTCAACATATGTTAGATCTGCTTGTAATTCCACCTCTTGATGTGTAATTGCAGTTGGCGACTTTTTAATGACAGTAGATGAAACTGAATAACTGAATATACATATCTTGACTATCTCATTTGGGTGCGGGTGTGGGCCTGGGACTCTCATTGAACACAATGAGACCTCAATGCATATCTTGACTATAATGGCGTTCATCTCATATCCAAGCAATATTTCTCACGCATCACTGATCGAACATTTCTTCATATATAACTTGATCAAACTTTCAACCTATACAAATTATAGGTAGTAGAGAGAGAGACACACACACACACACACAGAGAGAGAGAGAGAGAGAGTGTGTGTGTGTTCATGCCTTCCCTCACGATCGATTACAAGAATATTTATGTTACTTCAAAAAATATGATTATGGATTTTTATTTCCTATTTTTTGCAATCTACCGTGCTGACCAGAATTTGCAAGGTCCAAAAAAGATGATCATGCCTTTTTTATTTCCTATTTTTTCAATCTATTGTGCTGACTAGAAATGCACATATGTTCCAAATCCGCCCTCATATCATCATCAAAACCATTTTCAGCAAAGTAAGGGACCAATATAGACAGCTGAGGGAACAAAAATAATGTGTATTAGAGTCGACGACTAAAAACTTATGCTTTGGCAATATTCTAGGGACCGGATATTCATATTTTCTTTTCCTAATCTAAGGATCTCGCTTATCCAATTTAAGAGTTTTTTTTTTGAATCACCAATTTAAGAGTTTTGAAACCAACACTATATACTAAAATCAGCCAATAGTTCAAAGCACCCAATCTAGATTTTTGTTTGGACATTTATGAGTAGTTCAATGGGAAAGCTTGTTGGCATGGAACACATCCATTATTTTCCAGAAACAAAAGAACATCCAGAATCTGTGTGACTGAAGACCTATCAAAGAATCGGCCATTACAAGACATGCAAACTTGACGAATATTCCTTCTACGTACATGTTAATCCGTCTCATACACAAAAAGGAAAATGATTGAAGGACCTCGTCCCTCCAACCATCAGTCACCATAAACTGGGGTTAGAACGAACATATACCTACAGTACTACGGCTTTCTCGCAGACCAGTTAAACCAATCGCTCGTTTACGTGTGCTAGAAAGAGTTGGAATTTGGAGTCAACTATCGCATGTTCTGTTGACCCATTTGACGGTAGACTCTTTTCCTGTCCTTTTGCAAGGTTACTTGACATCTTTGAGTATAGTTTGATGTGTACAGTAACAATATATTACTCACAACTCCTTGCTACTTGGCTGACCTACTGCATGCTTAGTCATTCTCTTAATTTTGTTGAACCCGATCTCCTCAGTTACACGCAGCTAATCGGACGTGCTGCACGTGCGGCCTCTCAGCCCAAGTGCCGATCTACCTCATATCATATTAACATATATATATATATGGTTGACAGCTAAGTTCATGTGTTGTGTTGCTGCAACGCGGTTTCCCGCAAAATATTACATACACTTGCACTACTACATAATTTGACCATCAGTTACTGGCTTACGATCAACCGAAGATGGAAGTTTTTCCAAGTCTCTGATGGAGATATCTGGTAAGTAAACATGCATATGCCAGGCACTCGACCGATGGCCATATCTTATTCACCACAACGTACGTACGGTCCCCAAGTTTTCTTCAGAAAATCTCAGCCATGTATTTTACCAAATCGATGGGTTGCTGATCCTCACCTTAATTTCATCTGAAACTATGTTCTCACATGCATGTGATCTGCCAGCTGCTTGTTTCCATGACCATGACAAAATCGATCGTTTTCTTCACAGCGAATTTGCACAACCAGTTAGCAGTAGCGCATCAGAGACTACATATATTTGGCATGGAGTTTCTTCCATGATTAGCCTGAGCACACATCCGGACCACTTCCACGGACGTACGATCAACCGAATACTGGTCCTTGTTTTCCCTTGAGAAGTGTCATTTTCTTGCTTGCCTTACCAACTGGAGGCGTGTCTGCGTGAGACCATATTAACCTTACTTAACTTACTGAAGCCAATCAACCGGGACTACTACTTAACTTAGTTAGTTAAGTACTACTACTACCGCGTATGATTAGCCTTTGAGCAGAGCAGAGGGCAGATATATATATGCTAGCTAGGTCTAGCTGCAGGTTGCTGTCAAATCCTACCATTTGGGTCAAATACCTGAAGGAGAAAATTTTCGATCATATATTCCGTAATTAACAACGACGTACGCTACGTGCATTGGTACAGATACTTCGTAGTCCTCGAAATTGCACCGGTCAACACGTACGTATCTGCTTGAAGGACATTTTTCTTGCCGAGACCCATTAAACGCAAATTGCGACTTGGCATATCAAGAAACCTGAGCACGGTTGCGTGAGAGTCTAACTCACGGTTGCGTGAGAGTCTAACGCAAATTCCTACATTTCTCGTGTGGTGGATGTTTTGGAACTTTCTAAAATATACTGCTCCACCATGCATGGTGCTTGTAGTAGTTTTCGGTCTTTGTAGATGGATCCTATATTCCCGTGACAACTTTGGAGTCAGCATGATTTGGTTTTCTACACAAAGAAGTCTGGTCAATATGTTGCTATCTATCTTCTAAACCAATTGAAAAGGATGTAAGCACATAATATTTACATATTGGGTGTGACTAATTCTCAATCGAATAAGAATTAATTTAATTTTCCATCTCCGTTGCATCTTATGTTGCAACTCATGACTAACACAATTCACGAAGCAAATCTAACGTGGCTGAGTGTATTTTTCTTAGTCGCAGCCCCACTTGGAACATCAAAATTTCTGTTGCAACTCTACAACTCATATGTGCACGGATCTTAATGCAAATGTGATGGTGTAGGACTCGACTAAGCACTAAGTTATTTTTCTGTTAGCTGAGAATTAGCAATTCCTTATTTACACCCTTTGTAGAAATTCATGGTTGAGAGATAATAGTTAATACATGCAAAACATGGTTTGGGTTGGCAGAGGTCACATTCAATGAAGTCTTGCTCGGGTACGCATGCACGATCGTCTTGCAGCTCCAAGACTCGGGGGACACACATGGTCGGGTCCACCTCCTTCCCTAGTTACACTAGGGCAATCGAGAGGCAATTGTGTTCCACCTAGGGTTTATCGAGCGAAGGGTGGTTTTCCTTCGGTGGCGATGCGGATCACGACGCCGTGATCCATGTCGGCTGCTGGTGTGGGTGTCCTCCATCCTCTGCTAGCCTCCGTCCGATGTGGGTGAGTTGGCATGGCGTCTCCGGCGAGGAAGTCCAATTCGGGAGGCAGTACGATGAAGTCGCTATCAAAATCTCCAGCGAAAGGCGGGGCGAATGATGCAGCTGCAGGACCGTCGGCACGGCTTGGGGATCTTGTGTTGCCAGAAAAGGAGGGCACATGCCTTGTCATCAAGGGGATCGAACTAGAGTGGGCAAAACCGAAGTGGGCGGCGGTGGAGAAGGTGTTATCACCAAGGAAACTTTTCACCAGTGCCCTGGAGAGGGCGATACATCGGGCCAAGGGTTTACACAGATCGAGACAGTTCAAGGAGATAGGTGACAACATATTTGTTGTCGGGTTTGGCTTGGAAGGGGACTGGAAACACGCGATGAAGAACGGACCGGCTCGGCTCGGATGGAGATTCGGGGTCAATTCAAGGATGTGCCCATGGACATGATGAATCAGGTGTATGGTAAGCTGATCGGGGGCTAGTTAGGTGATTTCATTGTTGTAGATGTAGATGAAGAAGGGATAGCATGGGGGAAGTTCTTCGTATAGAATATATTGGTATCTACATACCACTAACTGGAGATCGTTGTCTAAATTAAAATAACAGATATAACAAAATGTATGCAATCTTCCATGGGTAGTCATACAGTTAGTTTCGAAGAAAATACATGCATGACACCATCACATAGGTCTTGGATTGTTCCCGCACTTTGGGTCTAAATAATCATATATCAAGCACTCGTCAAGGCTTCTTTAGTTAGTTAAGCCTGCTTTTTTACTTTGGACCGAACATTTTTCGACATGTCAAACCAATACGTACTCTCGGAGAAACCAATGTAATTTTATTAAAAAGTTTACGGAAATTTACAACCAATTAAAAATGTAAACATAAAAAAGCTTACTTCCAAAGAACTCATAGGAAATTTCCATAGCACGTAAACATATTAAATTGATATGATTGAATGGAAACCAAACACAATAACATAAAAGGCGTATTTCCATAAAACCCCGAAACAGCCTACAAAAAGATAAAATGCAACCCAACGCACGACCCTGAGCATAAAATCCAACATAAAAAAGTCCGATCGGGTCGGCAGAAAATGAACGAGCTGGTCGCTGGAAATTCGACTGCCGAAGGAAAGAAAAACAGTCAACTGTAAGTACCAAAAGTGTACAAATATGATAGGTAAATAGTGAATTGTACTCCCCTTATCTCAAAGTAGTGTACAACATGTTAAAACCAGTTTGGGGCATCTGTCAACACCAGTTTGAGGCTTGCCACTTTGGAGCCTCCGGGGCCTGCATGGTACTTGCTCTATGCTTGAAATTTAAATCTTCCCTTAATATGTATCTTGACTACTCGCTTAGTTCCTAGCCATCCAACGTCCCATGTGAACATCCGACGGTGGCAAGGCAGTGGCACACTCCCACCATGTGTATCCACTTATATACTCCCTCTATTTTAAAATATAAGATGTTTTAGGTTTGTGAAAAAAATGTATCTAGACTTTTTTAGTGTGTAGATTCATTTCAAACCTGAGTGAATCTACGTATTAAAATAAGTTTAGATACATTTGTTTGACAAAGCTAAAACATTTTATATTTTAAAACAGAGGGAGTAGATACATTCAAATATAGAAAAATTTGAGACGGAGAGAGTATGATTTAGCACGATTGGTTTTCCATGTTACTACTATTCATAATTTAATATAGGCATATGTGTATATAAAATAGTGGTATCTACGTACCACTAACATGAGATCGTGTCTAAATTAAAGTAACAAACATAATAAAATGTATGCAATCTTCCACCGGTCATACAACTAGTTTCGAAGAAAATGCATGCATATGGCGTGGCACCATGCACTGATGCATATAGGTCTTGGATTGTTCTCGCACTTTGCGTGTAAAGAATCAGATTTCGAGCAGTTGTCAAGGCTTCTTTTAGCTAGTTAAGCCCGCTTTTGACTTTGGAGTCCAAACATTTGAAGATGCCAAACCAATATACGTACTCACGGAGAGTGGCCACTAGTGACTCCTGTGACAGTCCAGCTCTGCCAAGAGAAGGACATTACACTAAAATCCAATAAAGAGTCATTTTTGGAACAGATCATGTCGGGTAGTCAAGTGAGAAAGCATGGCATGAACTCCACACTCGGACCGGCCGGCCTAGTCTTTGCTACCGGACAGCATCATCATTGGCCACTCAACCATTACATATAATCAACATATAATTTGTAGAAGATGTACGATCAGTGTAATCAACATATAATTTGTAGGCTTCTCGCTTCTTGTTCAAGATGAAGACACACATGAATACTTAAGTATTTTATACCGGAATCCGTCGTTTCATCCCATGAAAGAAGATCAAGTTATCAACGCAAACCTACGTAGCTCGGCCCAGAAGTACGTACACGCGGTAAACGTACGTTGAATCTTTTTGTTTAGGACTACGGTAACATATTCCGCGTGGCTAGCTGTGAGTCTCGGTACATTGAACCTGAATCCGAATCTAGCTAGAGCTTAGCAGGAAGCATGTCTGCATGTGTCAATCTAACCACCAGCAGCAACTAATCCGCGCGCGCGTGCCTATGAGGTTTTCTTAACCGTTGATTACGATTTACGACTTGTATATTCGATGCATTCATCATCCATGCGTCACGGTCACGTTGCCTAATCACTCGTAGTCGTCGTAGATAGTGAGCTCGAGTATATTGTACAGTATAAAACATGAGCTCTACACGCGTTTCTGTAACAACTACTACACTTCTGCAGAGCGTATCTCTACTAGCTCCGATCTCATAGATTATCTTGTCATGTATCTAGTGTACTCATCATTTTCAATTCCTCACTCTCTGTTGGGCTGTGTTGGATTATTTAGCTTCGATCCGCTGCAAAGGGAAATCGAAGGGCCAGGAAGCTAGGCAGATACTTCCTCCGTTTTAAAATATAAGATGTTTTAGTTCTATGAAGTAAATGTATCTAAACTACTTTTAGTACGTAGGTTTATTTAGATTTAGAATGAACCTACATACTTAAACTAGTCTAGATACATCTTCTTCACAAACCTAAAACATCTTATATTTTAAAACGAAGGGAGTAGTACTTACTACCAATAACCCCAGGAGTGGACTTCATTCGATCGGTAGGTTGTCGCAGCTCGGGCTCGCCCACTTCTCTGCTATTTCCCCGTAGGTTCCCTCGGCCTAGGCTCTATAAATTCCCGATCCGACACGGCGCGGAACTGATAATAAGCCTGTTAGGACCCCTCTGTTGACCAGTGGAGGCTGTTTGGTTTAGTCTCACCTCGCCTACGGGAGGAGGCCACACCCATCTTATAAGGGAGAGATTTCTTCCTCCTTTCAGTCCGGGCTTTTGGGATGGAGTGGGCTCTCTTCTTATTGTTGGGATGTGAGCGCATGAACGTCCAGAACGTGGGCTGACTGCTGGGCTGGCCAAGTGGACGCTAACATCTGGTATCAGAGCCAGCATCGCCATGCCTTCCTGAGGGGCTTCTCAGGGGGATGTGATGTTAGGACCCCTCTGTTGACCGGTGGAGGCTGTTTGGTTTAGTCCCACCTCGCCTACGGGAGGAGGCCACACCCATCTTATAAGGGAGAGATTTCTTCCTCTTTCAGTCCAGGCTTTTGGGATGGAGTGGGCTCTCTTCTTATTGTTGGGCTGTGAGCGCATGAACGTCCAGAACGTGGGCTGAGTGCTGGGCTGGCCAAGTGGACGCTAACATCTGGTATCAGAGCCAGCATCGCCATGCCTTCCTGAGGGGCTTCTCAGGGGGATGGGATGTTAGGACCCCTCTGTTGACCGGTGGAGGCTGTTTGGTTTAGTCCCACCTCGCCTACGGGAGGAGGCCACACCCATCTTATAAGGGAGAGATTTCTTCCTCCTTTCAGTCCGGGCTTTTGGGATGGAGTGGGCTCTCTTCTTATTGTTGGGCTGTGAGCGCATGAATGTCCAGAACGTGGGCTGAGTGCTGGGCTGGCCAAGTGGACGCTAACAAAGCCCGACACCAGAAGGCAAGACAAGGGCAGCAAAGTTCGTTACTTGAGTAGTGCAAAAGAGTCAGCAGAGAGACTCGATCGGTATGGCGCTGTCAACCCCGACTGCCGTGGTGCTGGAGCTGATGACGATGGGGCAGCAGTCCGCGGAGCACCTTCGGGAGCTGCTCATGGCCGCGTCCCCACCGATGACGGCGGAGCACGGCCAGGCGCTCACGGCTCACCGCGGAGATTCTCCGCTGCTGCGACCGCGTCATCGCCACGATTAGCAGGGGCGCCACCGGTAAGAAGAGAAAGGTGACGGACCGTGGCGCCGCGACCTGTCCTACTGATCTTCCCCTGATGCCGTCCAAAAGGAGGTGTGGAATGAACTTCGCTTGCTACTTACTAGTTGTAGACATTGTACAGGTTAGATAACCTACATTTGAGAAGGAAATTTGACATTAAAAACCTTGTCATTCTTATATAGCCAAAGTTGTCATATAATGACAAGCGCTTCGATCCTAAAATCTGTAGTTACAATCTATTCCATGTAACCAATTGTCAAATATATTGAAAACACTAGTTGGATGATATATTTCAGAAGTCATTTGGATGACTATCGTATAGTACGGGAAAATTTGCAATGAAAAATAAGTGCTTAATTGTCTCATTATGATGATAAAAAAATTATTTCTTACTTCCATGTCAATTCCTTTTAGTAAGGTTGTCTTTTGTAAGGATCATTCGACGAAATTTTCGTCTTCAATGATATCTTTAACTAGAATCTACGCAGAATTGTTATTATCGACTGGTACAACATGTTGGACTAAAGATATATACATAGAATCTAAGGAGAATTTACCACTCACCAGTAGGTTCCATCTAAATTTGCTAGATACCTCAGACAACTACACTATGGTTAAACATTGTAATAGAGTGTTTTACGAATTAAGTCTAGGACCCATTAAGTTCCACATGAACATCACATTCGGGAGAGAAGAAGCTAATACCTTGGCAATGGTATCCCGTTGTGACAAACAATGTAGTAAAGAGTCTAGATATTGTTCCTAGAGCGAGGCATTTCTAAGAAATTTATCCACACAAAACCGAATCTCTGGCCCATCTTTTATAGAAAATCTGCCAAAGAAAAAGAATTGATTCTTCCTTGCCATTAACCCGACCTAGAAATACGAGTCTCCATGCTACTAGACCATTTGAGACGGTGCTTTTGAACCAACATATTTTCTCCTTATCGCCACATCTGCCTAAGAGTCGGAAATTCGGAGACCAGTTATTTGACAGAGGACACAAAAAAGCCCCCTTCTCCTCCCGCATCGCCCCCACGTGGCGACGTGGAGAAACTCTAGAATTCCTGCCACTGGGGCTCCTCTCCCCCTCGTCCCTCGCCGCTACTAGAGGGAACAACTAGCAAATTCCGGTCAGGGCTGGCGCCAGTGAGGCCTCCTCGTCTTCTCACGCGATAGGGTAGCTGTGGGTCCGTCCCTCTAGCCAAAGCTTGTATTTCCTATCGGTGCGTCCACCAGCTACCTACCTGGAGGGTGGCTGCGGTGACCTTGGTATTGCAGCACTGCGACGGAGCTAGTCGTACCCGATCCGTGGATCTATGTCCCGACCTTCATTGGTGATGCGTATGATCGGCGACCGCCCTTGGTGGTGGAGGACAGATCTCCTTGTATTGGCGACGACTGCCACCCATTTGGACCTGGTTTTATCGTCAGCAAACCTCGTCCATATCGATGGTCTCATGAGGCCTTGTTGCCATGGGCTCGAGGTGTTATACGTCGGGGTGGCGGTCCTAGAAGGTTGACTGAATGGACGACTCTTGGGAGAGCGACGTGGCGGTGGTGGTAGTATTGTTCTTTGATCACATTTTGGCGAGGAATAGGCGGCACTAGTTCCTGGAGTTGATGGTGTACTGGCTTCTCCCAAATCTTGTTATGGAGGCTGGGCTCGAGGACAATGGGCACTCTGAGTTATCATGCGTGTGTGGAGGTTTTTTCGGACTAAATATCAAGGTTTTCTCGGACTAAATATCAGCATTTTTACGCCATTGACAGTGATGCACGTGAGTTTCATAACTCTCTTGGGCGGCCATTGTGGTTACCTTCATAGCTCTAGGGATCTCGGTGAAAACCTTGACCTTGCGGACTCGACAATAGTGGGACAAACGCCATTACCCTCTTGGGGGCGTAGTCGTGGAGCTCTGATCTCCCTCGATCTCGTATCAGTGGCTTTGGTTGCAAGTCTTGGCCTTTTTGTAACTTTTTTGTTATCTTTGGATCTTTTTTATTTTAGGTTCTCCTCATCACCTTGTATCAGACCTTGTATCAGTTTGGCTGTGTGTGATATTTTATAAAACATGGCAAAATCCTGTTTCGAAAATGTGTCGGGAGTTCCATCGCAAGTCGTTTATTTTTCTCCAAGGGACCGTGTTCACTTTTCGTGCCAATCCTAAAAAATAATTAAGCACCTAACCCAACTATTTTGGCCTATATCGTCATGTTACCCCACTACGGGACACGCACGCTACGCCGAGGGCAAAAGGCCGTCGGCGTAGGCCAAAATGCCCTCGGTGTATGGTACGCTGAGGGCTGCCCTCGGCGTAGCCTCCTCGGCAAAGATCTCCCTCGGCGGAGCACACTCAAGCCGTCGGCGTATCAAAATGCCGTCGGCGTATGCTACGCCGAGGGCTTTGCCGTCGGCATAGCCTGTCGACTGGTTGCAAAAATATTTTTTTTTTATTTTTTTTTTGGAAAATAATATTTTTTTATTTTTTTTCTCAATTTTTTTATTCTTTGAATTGTTTCACTTGTTAATCTCCTACTTTGAACATTTTTAACACTAATTATAGTTACTATTTGATTAAATTTCAGTCTTAATCAAACTTCCCAGCAGGTCACCCATCCTAATACTACTCCAGCTTCAGCACGCTTAACATCATCGTTCCTTCAGAATCCGTTTCCACAAAGTAATTCATACATTGGTGTCAATACTATGATATCAATCCTATTAACTCTTATATCATCATGTCACATGTTTGTATTTTTTGAAATTACAAACAATTATTTAAGTAAATATTAATGAATAAGTAAAAATATTATTGAATTCAAATAAAAATATAATAATTTTATTTTTTTTGTATTTTTCTATTTAATATAGAATAATTAATATCTTTAAATCTGTAAATCGAAATTCAACAAATAATATGTTTAAATTGATCAGAAAAATGAGAGGAATCCAAATATGATATCCATATCAACTAATCACAAACCCTCCATTTTTGAATTAGCTATTTGGTGGTTGCTTTAGAAAATTCCCTTTTTGCGCTCGGATAATGAAAAATGCCTTTTTGGTGCGATGAAAACGAAAACTTGCATTGGATCTTTGATAAAATAGCATATTTTGAACCTAAAATGATTTTTGTAAAAAAACATGAGCATCGGATCATGTACCTGTAGTTCATATCTGACCCACTTCCTACCGATTCGGCAGGAATTTGTCTTTTTCACCAAAGGTGGACGGAAAGGTTTCGGATCCCCCTGTTGGGACATTGTCCATATAAGGTGGTATAGTATTTTTGTAAAATGTGGTGGTAGTATTTTGAATTAGCCATTTGGTGGTTGCTTCACAAAACCGTCCGTTTTTTATGCTCGGAAAATGGAAAATGGCTTTTTGGTGCGACGAAAAGGAAAACTTCCTCCTGCAACATTGTTCGCCATCACATGATGCATGTGTATGCACAATATGGGCACATTATCACAAACTATGCCTTGATTCTAGCCATAACATTGGTCATTTGACCCGAAAGCCAAGAAACCTCGAATGAGATAGGTCATTTTGTGAAGGGTTTTTTGAGACATAATCAATATATCAAGTTTGCTATTTTTCCTTACAAATATTTCACATAATATGACACCACGCGAAGGTTTCGCATTGTTTCGATCATTTTTCAATTTTTTATGCCTGTTTTAAACTATCGTTAAACTTTGTCGAACGGCGGACATAAAGATTTTTAGCTCGGGGCCGAGCCTCGCTAAACTTTAATTATATCTTTGATAAAATAACATATTGTGAACCTAAAAATGATTTTTGTAAAAAAACATGAGCATCGGATCATGTACCTGTAGTTCATATCTGACCCACTTCCTACCGATTCGGCAGGAATTTGTCTTTTTCACCAAAGGTGGACGGAAAGGTTTCGGATCCCCCTGTTGGGACATTGTTCATATAAGGTGGTATAGTATTTTTGTAAAATGTGGTGGTAGTATTTTGAATTAGCCATTTGGTGGTTGCTTCACAAAACCGTCCATTTTTTATGCTCGAAAAATGGGAAATCGCCTTTTGGTGCGACGAAAAGGAAAACTTCCTCCTGCAACATTGTTCGCCATCCCATGATACATGTGTATGCACAATATGGGCACATTATCACAAACTATGCCTTGATTCTAGCCATAACATTGGTCATTTGACCCGAAAGCCAAGAAACCTCGAATGAGATAGGTCATTTTGTGAAGGGTTTTTTGAGACATAATCAATATATCAAGTTTGCTATTTTTCCTTACAAATATTTCACATAATATGACACCACGCGAAGGTTTCGCATTGTTTCGATCATTTTTCAATTTTTTATGCCCGTTTTAAACTATCGTTAAACTTTGTCGAACGGCAGACATAAAGATTCTTAGCTCGGGGCCGAGCCTCGCTAAACTTTCATTAGATCTTTGATAAAATAACATATTGTGAACCAAAAAATGATTTTTGTAAAAAAACATGAGCATCGGATCATGTACCTGTAGTTCATATATAACCCACTTCCTGCAGATTCGGCAGGAATTTGTCTTTTTCACCAAAGGTGGACGGAAAGGTTTCGGATCCCCCTGTTGGGACATTGTCCATATAAGGTGGTATAGTATTTTTTTAAAATGTGGTGGTAGTATTTTGAATTAGCCATTTGGTGGTTGCTTCACAAAACCGTCCGTTTTTTATGCTCGGAAAATGAGAAATGGCTTTTTGGTGCGACGAAAAGGAAAACTTCCTCCTGCAACATTGTTCGCCATCACATGATGCATGTGTATGCACAATATGGGCACATTATCACAAACTATGCCTTGATTCTAGCCATAACATTGGTCATTTGACCCGAAAGCCAAGAAACCTCGAATGAGATAGGTCATTTTGTGAAGGGTTTTTTGAGACATAATCAATATATCAAGTTTGCTATTTTTCCTTATAAATATGTCACATAATATGACACCACGCGAAGGTTTCGCATTGTTTCGATCGTTTTTGAATTTTTTATGCCTGTTTTAAACTATCGTTAAACTTTGTCGAACGGCGGACATAAAGATTCTTAGCTCGGGGCCGAGGCTCGCTAAACTTTCATTAGATCTTTGATAAAATAACATATTGTGAACCTAAAAATGATTTTTGTAAAAAAACATGAGCATCGGATCATGTATCTGTAGTTCATATCTGACCCACTTCCTGCCGATTCGGCAGGAATTTGTCTTTTTCACCAAAGGTGGACGGAAAGGTTTCGGATCCCCCTGTTGGGACATTGTTCATATAAGGTGGTATAGTATTTTTGTAAAATGTGGTGGTAGTATTTTGAATTAGCCATTTGGTGGTTGCTTCACAAAACCGTCCGTTTTTTATGCTCGAAAAATGGGAAATGGCCTTTTGGTGCGACGAAAAGGAAAAATTCCTCCTGCAACATTGTTCGCCATCCCATGATACATGTGTATGCACAATATGGACACATTATCACAAACTATGCCTTGATTCTAGCCATAACATTGGTCATTTGACCCGAAAGCCAAGAAACCTCGAATGAGATAGGTCATTTTGTGAAGGGTTTTTTGAGACATAATCAATATATCAAGTTTGCTATTTTTCCTTACAAATATTTCACATAATATGACACCACGCGAAGGTTTCGCATTGTTTCGATCATTTTTCAATTTTTTATGCCCGTTTTAAACTATCGTTAAACTTTGTCGAACGGCAGACATAAAGATTCTTAGCTCGGGGCCGAGCCTCGCTAAACTTTCATTAGATCTTTGATAAAATAACATATTGTGAACCTAAAAATGATTTTTGTAAAAAAACATGAGCATCGGATCATGTACCTGTAGTTTATATATGACCCACTTCCTGCCGATTCGGCAGAAATTTGTCTTTTTCACCAAAGGTGGACGGAAAGGTTTCGGATCCCCCTGTTGGGACATTGTCCATATAAGGTGGTATAGTATTTTTTAAAATGTGGTGGTAGTATTTTGAATTAGCCATTTGGTGGTTGCTTCACAAAACCGTCCGTTTTTTATGCTCGGAAAATGAGAAATGGCTTTTTGGTGCGACGAAAAGGAAAACTTCCTCCTGCAACATTGTTCGCCATCCCATGATGCATGTGTATGCACAATATGGGCACATTATCACAAACTATGCCTTGGTTCTAGCCATAACATTGGTCATTTGACCCGAAAGCCAAGAAACCTCGAATGAGATAGGTCATTTTGTGAAGGGTTTTTTGAGACATAATCAATATATCAAGTTTGCTATTTTTCCTTATAAATATGTCACATAATATGACACCACGCGAAGGTTTCGCATTGTTTCGATCGTTTTTGAATTTTTTATGCCCGTTTTAAACTATATATAATGTTTTATATTTTACTTAATTTTTATTTATAAATGTGTAATATTTAAGTGTAGATAGATAGGTCTTATTTTTCTGCAAATTTTGATATATTATTTGTATTTTTCCGAATTAGAATGATTTAGTTATGATTTTTCAAAGTTTAATAAGATAAAATAAAAAATAGCTACGCCGAGGGCAGCCGTCGGCGTGTGCTACGCCGAGGGCAGCCGTCGGCGTAGCATAGAATATGCCGAGGGCAATTTTACGCCGACGGCTGCTTGGCGGGGCTGGTCTGAACGATGGCTACGCCGACGGCCCCGACGTTTGGCCGTCGGCGTAGCGGCCGGCCGTCGGCGTAGCTTCCCAGTCCTGTAGTGCCCGGATGTAATTCAGTACTTCTTACTACTTATTGATGATCATAGAAGATTTATATGGTTGAAACTGCTGAGGAGAAAGGACGAAGCACTTAAAATCTTCAAGAAGGTGAGTGTGCTCGCTGAAGACGAGGACGACCTGAAGATCAAAGCACTATGCATAGGTCGTGGTGGCGAGTTCATGCCGCGGCGAATAATCCAGCTTCTGCGAGGAGCTGGGCATCAAGCGCTTCACGAGCGCTCCTTACACACCCCAGTAGAATGGCGTGGTGGAGAGGTGCAACAGGACGGTGCTGGAGATGGCTCACAACCTGCTAAAAGGCATGGGCGTGTCGGACATGTTCTAGGCAGAGGCCATGAAGGCTGATGTACACATCCTGAACTAGTCGCCCACACAGAGTCTCAATGGATCCACCATTGTACGAGGCGTGGCTCGAATGCAAGTCCAACGTGTCCTATCTACGCACGTTTGGGTGCATGGATCATGTGAATACGGCAGGTCCAGGAGTCAAGAAACTCGATAATATAACTAAACCAATGTTGTCCATTGGGTACATGGAAGGCTCAAAGACGTATTGCGTCTATGAAACAAATGGCCACCGTGTGCACGTCACCAGAGATATTGTCTTTGAGGAAGATCGTCGCCGGAATTGGGAGACCGACCATTGGGGATTTTTTTTGTGGTTGTGTACATTCGTAATGGCTTAGCAGACTATGTTGTTGTGGAAGCTAGGTGTAATTGATATCTTCGGATATTAATATATTTCTTTATCAAAAATATTATAATAGTATAGGGAATGACATGTATATGGCCCGTAAGTACAAGCACATCTTACCTAGGCTAACTACTGTCTTGTTCCAATTTAAGGCCTGTTTAATTTAAAGGATTTCTAAAAAAAAATATACGATACAATCCATAAGAATTTTTTCAATAGATTGATTGTATTTGTTTTAAAGGAATAAATCCTACAAAATTTCTATGCATTGCTTTCTTACAATACAATACTATAGAATTTCTAAGAAAATGTGAGACCTCTTGAAAAAATTCATATGTGGCTATAACAACTATAAGATGTACCTAAACCCTATAAATTTTCATGTTTTTTTTTACGGTGCAATCAAACTGCTTATCTTACCGATTCTTGCATTTTTACAATCTTATAGGATTCTAAGTGTCATGCTATTCTATTTCTGCATTTTTCCTATTCCAATATTTTACAAATCCTTTAAATCAAACAAGTTTTAATGGAATTTCCCCGAAGGGACCACTGACTGGCTTGCTATCATCTTCTTAAACACACACGATAAATCCGCTTCGCGCAGACATGTGTAGGCTCTTTCTTTTTTGTGAATAGACTCGTGTAGACACTTAAAACTCGATCTACTACATATTATGGATCGAGATGATCGATCACGTACGCACCCCGGCCTCAAGGCACATGTCGTCGTCACATCCACCATACGATGAGGACGCACCGAATTACAGCGTGTCCGTCACATCGTAGTAGTCCATGACATCCAGCGAGACGTCTCGACCGGAACAGCGGGCGCGGACCCGCCGTCTTCGCCGGCGCCGGTGCGTCCCTGCGACGACGAGCCTTCCTGCGATCCACCCCCGGAGTAGCATTGGCTCCCCTGCAGCACGCAGGCGAGGGACGAGACGAGCACCTGCTGCTCAAGCTCCTCCTTGCTCAGCTGAACGACGCCGCCCTGCTCCTGCTGCCGTGGGAGCCCGACGGCGGAGAAGTCGAGCAGACCCACGGCGGCGGTCGGCGACGCACGATGGCACGTGTGCTCGTGGCCATAGATGACAAGGTACATCCTGGGACCGCCGGCGTTGCTGTGCTGCTCCTCCTGCACCTGCTTCGTTGCCCGGCAGCCACGCTCGCGGTGGTAACCGCATCTGTAGTAGCACCTGCGTGTATACGTACGTACGTACGTACGTACGTACGCAAGTAGGTGTAAGAAATACAATACGTGTATTAGGTGGTCTGATGATCTGAGCACATGGCGGCTAGTGCTGACGTCGCTTCAAATTGATTAGCTAGTGGCTAGTGACGTAATGACTAATTAACCCAACTCCTAATTAACCCAACTCTACCCTGGGCTGGGTAAAATTTCCGCATGGTATACAGTTACACACACGAGAAACCCGCGCGCGTCGCCACGAAACGTAACTCTCGGGCACGAAAGGTTTGTGTCAAGAAAACGTTGTTTTCTGTTTGTCGAGAGAAAGGAACATTCTCTTATAACCTGAAAAAGTAAACAGGCGTCAGCGTCAGAACCGACTTTTAACTCTGTTTCCAGCCCCCTTCAAATGGACACATTTCCACTTTGCTGATGCTTTCAAACGTGTGGGGAAGTGGGGATCCGTGTCCGATCGGCTGATCATCGAAATTCTTTTTTTGTTAGGTGGGGTCGGGCAACAATTTTGCGTTTGTCCTATGGGTGGGTGTCTTCCGAATACTAGCTCAATCATATGCACGTTTTTTTTCTGTTATTATCCTTTATTTACGCGCTGACTCCAGATCCAAGCGCCACGATCTGAACCATACGCTTAGCTAATTTTTTCTGCTTAATTTTGTTTTCTTCTTACAACGACATGGCAACTTTAATCACTAATAATCCATTAATTAATTTTGGAGATAAGATAGACTATAATATGAGGGAGTATATGTAATCCATTATTAAGCTAACCTTGGGAAGCTTGTCCTTATGATCCTCTTCTGGCCGTACTTCCTCCACTGGTATCCATCGGAGTACGGCGAGGGTGTCACGGTCCTTCTGTCAAAGAACCAATGCACTCAACGAATTAGATCCACGCATAATCCATCGACATGTTACTCCTACTATTGCTAGGCATGCATGTCCCAGAGTAGACGACTCACTTTCTGGGCACGCCGTCATCCTTAGCCCGGCGCACGCCCGCGCCGCCGGCGGCGGCAAGTGTCCCATCGGCTGGCGCGGTGGCCGCCAGGGCGGAGGAGCCGCCCATGATGGAGATGCAGACGGCGAAGGCGCGGGACACCTCCCGCAGGATGAATGCGGCGGTGGCCTCGGACTGGCCCTGCCCGCGCAGCACCCGCAGCACCTCCGCCTGCAGCTCTCCCGTCAGCTCCTGCCCGCGCGTCAGCTCTCTCACCACCGCCTCGTAGTACTGCTCGTCGACCGACGCTGCCGATGAGTCGAAGCCGGTGGCGGCGGCGCCGTTGGCGTTCACGATGGGACGGGACTGCGTCTGCATGCTGCTGCCTGCGCCCGGAAGTGTTTGTAAGCTCGTTGGTGCGAGTTGAAAAGTCTGGCAGGCAGGCAGGCTGGGCAGTTTGTGGCGGGCGGAAGTAGAGGATGAAGTGCAGCAGCACTCTTATAAACGGCGTCCGGTGGACGGGCCGGAAGGAAGCTGGAGACGGGGACGCTTTTACGCGGTGTAGTAGACCTGGTGAGCACCCTACAGCAAGTCAGGAAGTCGTTCTTAAATACTATAGTGAGTGTGCAAAGGAAAATCACGATTTGCGAACAGTAACAAGAAAAGCTGACAAAAAATTTAGTGGTTGGTCGGGATTATTTTGGAGGAAAAGAAAAGCTGACAAAAATTTAAAGAATCAAAGCTAGATAAATCTGATGCATTGACACTAAGCGATTTACTTTCTGATTCTGAGATTGATAGGGATGGCCAGGAATTTTCCTCGATAGTCTTTGGTACTACTATATTAATATAACAACCACCCGATACAAATTCAATATCACTGCTAGGGCAAGACATCACAATTCAAGCCCAAATGAAACAAGAGAGAAAAAAAATAGAAAACAAAGCAGACACTAGAGGTTCGACGAAAACGGAGATGACCCACAATCGTTGCGCGCTCCACGGGACGTCCACCATACTCCTAGCACTCCGAAGCTCCGCGAACCAAGCAGCACCTCCAACAAGGGAAGCGACAACGACGGTGATGCCCAGACCATTCCTGGGGTTACCCCGACATGCATCCTAGGGTTTCCCCTGTTATGCTACAGGGGTGCGGGAAGGGGTATACCTGACGCCCTTTAGGAAGGAAGAAGACACCCGCAGGCATCACTGCTTTGATGCCAAGGCGATAGGGATTTCTCCGCTTCTACACTACTCCACAAATATTGTCACCCACCAGCACACACCACCATGGTATTGCAATCACCGCCATCATCTCACCGTGGCCCATGTTGCGAGCCGGTAAAACCGAGAAGCAGAAACTCCGACGAGCGTCAGCGGTATAGCAGCACGCCGAAGGGAACTACTACCATCCTCAGGAGGCGGTAGCTAACGATGCATGTAGCAGCAACGTCAAACCAGACCCTTACCGTCCCGACTGAGCCTGAGTGGGACCGTGAAGTCCCGCCGCCGCACTGCAATAAGGGCGCCACCTACACCACCATTCCCTAGCACCAGACCCTGCTCCTCGTCTGCCGGGGGAGACGCCATCGCACGAAGCGTCCCACACAGACCCATATGAGGCCCAAAGGCCCTAGACCTGGGCTGGTAGGGTGCAGACAACCGCACTCCGATGACCAGCCGCCCCGTGCAGGCTTCAACGGTCCCCGCAACCAGCGGTGACACCATCGCTTTAAAGACCACCCAGGGCTCGCGGGAGCTCATGCCGCCGACACGGACCACAACCAGCTAAGCCACACCACCGCCATCAGGAGGCCCCTCTCCCCTTCGCGCGCGTGGGAAGAAACCGACTCGCCGCCGCCAGCCCCGTGCGGCCAAGGCCTGATGGTCCACACTGGTGGCGGTGGCAGGGAAGAGGGAGGGGGAGAGGATAAAAGTGCACATCCTATTCTTATGATTTTGATGTTTGATGATAACACACCTATTGGTTTAATCGTGCACTAAGTGTATCTTAGGTCTTTAAGGTTGTGGCACGAAAAATGCATTGCCCACAGTTGGAACTTGCCAAAGTCACCAGTGCTGACCGGTAGTACCGGAAGTTACATTCGGTACTACCGCTTGGTACCGGTACTACCGCTTCCTTGCACCGGTCGCGCCTGATTGCGAAGGAAATGTCTCATCAATCCTCAGTACCACCCGGTACCGCGGGGCGACACTACCGCTCCAACCAGTAGTACCGCTTGCACCAAGCGGTACTACCGCTTGACAACAGTAGTTCCGCTCGGCTGTACCGGGCGACACTGACGGTAGACAAGACCTCTTCATCTCTCTCAGTACCAACCTCTACCTAGAGCCGGTACTACCGCCTGGACCGGTAGTACCACTCCTCATGTTCGGTACTACCGCTTAGCGGTGGTACCGCTAGGTGGTTCCGGAGGTGACTGAGGCTGGCTCAACCATGTGGCGCATACCCGGTACCTGACCGGTAGTACCGGTTGTGTCCGGTACTACCACTTGAGTACCGGTAGTTGTAGGGTTTCGTAGCATGGAAAACAAAAAATTTCTATCGCATACAAACAAACAAGCCAAGATCTATCTACTAGATTGTAGCAACGAGTCGATGGAATAACTTACCCTCGAAGATTCCAAAGTGTTTAACGAGAGCGGATTCTCGTGGGTGATGTAGTCGTACTCTTCCCGATCTCAAGATCGTGTAGACGATCCTTCCGGCGCTGCGTTCCGGCAGCGCTCCCGCAGTCGGTCACACGTTCGGTACTCGACAAAGACCTTCCTCTCCCTTGTTCCAGCAGGCAGCGGAGGTTGTAGCACTCTCCTCGCGATTCCGGCAGCACAACAGCGTGGTACCGGAAGTAGAGGGGAGATCCCGCAGGGCTTCGCCTTAAGCCGGAGCGAGTATGGTGGAGTATGAGAGAGTACTATTAGTGGTCTAGGGATTAGACACACCAATTAGAAGGCTCTAAACCGAAGGCTAGGGCAATTAGAAGCTCTAAACCAAAACGGCTCTAAACCGGAGATTAGAGGATAGGAACTTGTGTGTCTAGAGGAGGAGGCCCTGCCCCTCCTTTTATAGGTGGGAGGGGGCTGGCGCGCCAGGGGAGGGAGGGGAGTCCCTCCCCAACTCGGCCTGGTGGAGGCGCCGCCGGTTGGAGGAGGGTTTCCCTCCCCAACTCGGTTTTGGCCTCCTCTTGCTTGTTTCCCACAGTTTCTTGTTTTAGCCGTTTGACTTTCAAACTGGATATTTGACTTTTCTGTTTTAGGATTCAATTTAATCCTTTATTTGGGACATCAAGAACACTTACTACACGATGCAATCATTCCAATATGTAATGACACATTCGTGTACCCCTCCCCCCCCGGAGTGTCGGACAATCCGGAACCTTCTAGAACATTCCCGATGAAAACACCGGAATCATTCCCGAACTCCGAAACGGGACTTTCCTTATATGAATCTTATTCTCCGGACCATTCCGGATCACCTCGTGATATCCCGGATCCCATCCGAGACTCCGAACAACATTCGGTCTCTTTCTCATAATACCATAACTACTCAAAACAACGTCGAATCCTTAAGTGTGTCTCCCTACGGTTCGTGAATTATGCAGACATGATCGAGACACTTCTCCGAACAATAACCAATAGAGGAATCTGGAAATTCATATGGCTCCCACATATTTCTACGGTTACTTTGCGATCGAATGAACCACTTACATACGATACCAATTTCCCTTTGTCTCACGATAGTTTACTTATCCGAGGTTATGATCGTCGGTATCTCTGCATACCTAGTTCAACCTCGTTACCGATAAGTACTCTTTTCTCGTTCCCGTGATATGTGATCCCTTGTGAGCCAGTCACATGCTTGCAAGCTAATTGGATGACATTCCACCGAGAGGGCCCAGAGTATATCTATCTGTCATATGGATGGACAAATCCCACTCTTGATCCATGTGTCTCAACCAAAACTTTCCGAACACTCAATGCCACCTTTATAGCCACCCAGTTACGGTGTGGTGTTTGATGTCATCAAAGCATCCATCCGGTAAAGGTGATATGCATGATCTCATGGTCGAAGGAATTAGGTTACTATGTATCAGAAAGCATATAGCAATTGAACTATTGAAATGACTTGATCTTTATGCTACGCTTATCTATAGGAGTATGTCCACCATATCATTCTCCTAACGATATGATCTTGTTGTTGATAACATCTCAATGTTCATGATAGGGAAACCACAATCATTAATCAACCAACAAGCTAGTGAAGCATAGAGGCTATACTAGGGACTTCAAATTAAGTTTACAAATCACACAAGTATCAATGTTTCCTTGTTAATACTATTATAGCATGAATGTAAACATTTATCATAAACACAAAGATATAATAATAACTACATTTATTATTGCCTCTAGGGCATATCTCCAACAGTCTCCCACTTGCACTAGAGTCATCTAATCTAGATTACATGGTAATATACCGAACACCCATGGCAGTTTGGTGTTGGTCATGTTTTGCCCTCGGGAGAGGTTTAGTCAACGGATCCGCCACATTCAGATCTGTGTGTACTTTGCAAATCTTTATATCCCCATCCTGGATATGTTCTCGAATAGCGTGAAAACGTAGCTTGATGTGCTTCAGCTTCTTGTGTGACCTTGGTTCTTGCGCATTGGCTATGGCGCCCATGTTATCACAGTAGATAGACATTGGGTCCAGCGCACTAGGAACCACACCCAGCTCTGTAATGAACTCTTTCATCCATATCGCTTCTTGTGAAGCCTCCGAAGCAGCCATGTATTCCGATTCAGTTGAAGATCTCGCCACAACGCTTTGCTTTGCACTCCTCCAGCTAACTGTTGCACCATTCAAAATAAATACGTATCCGGATTGTGATTTAGAATCATTCGGATCAGTGTTCCAACTAGCATCGGTGTAACCATTAACAACGAGCTGTTCATCACCTCCATAAGAAAGAACCATATCCTTAGTTCTTCTCAAGTACTTAAGGATGTTTTTGACCGCTGTCCAATGATCCACTCCTGGATTACTTTGATATCTGCTAGTTAAACTAACAGCATATGCAATGTCGGGTCTAGTACATAGCATGGCATACATTAGAGATCCTATGGCTGAGGCATAGGGAGTCTTACTCATCCTTTCTCTATCTTCTGCCGATGTCGGACTTTGAGTTTTACTCAAGGTCGTATTGGGCAACATGGGCAAGAACCCTTTCTTGCTTTCTTCCATTCCAAACCTCTTTAGAACTTTGTCCAAATATGTACTCTGTGACAATGATATTTGGCGTTTCGATCTATCTCTATAAATCTTTATGCCTAATATGTAAGCTGCTTCGCCAAGATCCTTCATTGAAAAACTATTATTCAAATATTCCTTGACACTATTAAGAAGGTCTACATCATTCCCAATCAACAATATGTCATCCACATATAGTATTAAGAATGCTACAGAGCTCCCACTCACTTTCTTGTAAATACAAGCTTCTCCATAAGTTTGTATAAAACCAAAACTTTTGATTACCTTATCAAAACGTTGATTCCAACTTCGGGATGCTTGCTTCAATCCATAGATGGACCGTTGAAGTTTGCATACCTTGTTAGCATCTTTAGGATCGACAAAACCTTTGGGTTGCATCATATACAACTCTTCATCAATGTCTCCATTGAGGAATGCTGTTTTGACATCCATCTGCCATATCTCATAATCATAATATGCAGCGATCGCTAACATAATCCTCACAGACTTTAGCTTCGCTACTAGTGAGAAAGTCTCATCGTAGTCAACTCCTTGAATTTGTCGAAACCCTTTTGCGACAAGTCGAGCTTTATAGACAGTAACATTACCATCAGCATCTGTTTTCTTCTTGAAAATCCATTTGTTCTCGACAGCCTTCCTGCCATCCGGTAAGTCCACCAAAGTCCATACTTGGTTTTCGTACATGGATCCAATCTCGGATTTCATGGCTTCTTGCCATTTATTGGAATCTGGGCTCATCATCGCTTCCTCATATGTCTCGGGGTCATCGGTGTTGTCCACCAACATGACATTCATAACGGAATCATACCAATCTGGAGTGGTACGAGTTCTCGTTGACCTCCGAGGCTCTGTAGAAACTTCAACCGAAGTTTCCTGATCACCATCACTAGCTTCCTCTCTTATTGGTGCAGACACCACAGGAACTTCTTCCGGTGTTGCGCTACTCGCAATTTCGAGAGAAGGTTCGACAACCTCGTCGAGTTCTACTTTCCTTCCAGTCACTTCTTTCGAGAGAAATTCCTTCTCTAGAAAGGATCCATTCTTGGCAACGAAGATTTTTCCTTCGGATCTATGATAGAAGGTATACCCAATAGTTTCCTTCGGGTATCCTATGAAGACGCATTTTTCCGCTTTGGGTTCAAGCTTGTCCGGCTGTAACTTCTTTACATAGGCTTCGCATCCCCAAACTTTAAGGAACGACAATTTAGGTTTCTTCCCAAACCATAATTCATATGGTGTCGTTTCAACGGATTTAGATGGTGCCCTATTTAAAGTGAATGCGGCTGTTTCTAATGCATAACCCCAAAATGATAGCGGTAAATCTGTAAGTGACATCATAGAACGAACCATATCTAAGAGAGTTCGATTACGACGTTCGGACACACCATTACGCTGTGGTGTTCCCGGCGGTGTCAATTGTGAAAGTATTCCGCATTTCTTCAAATGCTTGCCAAACTCGCAACTTAGATATTCACCTCCACGATCAGAACGTAGAAATTTAATCTTCTTGTTACGTTGATTCTCTACCTCACTTTGAAATTCCTTAAACTTCTCGAAAGTTTCGGACTTATGTTTCATGAAATAGATATACCCATATCTACTCAAGTCATCCGTGAAGGTAAGAACATAACGATAACCACCGCGCGATGCTACACTCATTGGACCACACACATCGGTATGTATGATTTCCAATAAGTCCGTAGCTCGCTCCATCATACCAGAAAATGGAGTCTTAGTCATTTTACCCATCAGACATGCTTCGCATCTTTCAAGTGATTCAAAATCAAGTGATTCAAGAAGTCCATCGGAATGGAGTTTCTTCATACGTTTCACTCCAATGTGACCAAGACGACAGTGCCACATATAGGTCGAATTATCGCTTGATTTCAAACGTTTAGCCTCAATGTTGTTGATATGTGTATTTCCACTATCGAGATTCAATAAGAATAGACCATCTATCAAAGGTGCATGTGCATAAAACATATTACTCATATAAATCAAACAACCATTATTCTCGGACTTAAACAAGTAACCGTCTCGCAATAAACAAGATCCCGATATAATGTTCATGCTCAACGCAGGCACCAAATAACAATTATTTAAGTATAAAACTAATCCCGATGGTAGATGAAGGGGTAGCGTGCCGACCGCGATCACATCAACCTTTGATCCATTTCCCACGCGCATCGTCACCTCGTTCTTCGCTAGCTTCCGTTTATTCTGCAGCACCTGTTTCGAGTTACAAATATGAGCAACCGAACCAGTATCAAATACCCAGGCACTACTACGAGTACTAGTGAGATACACATCAATAACATGTATATCAGATATACCTTTCTTCTTGATGTTGCCGTTCTTCAAATCCGCCAAGTACTTTGGGCAATTCCGCTTCCAGTGACCTTCTCCCTTGCAGTAAAAGCACTCAGTATCAGGCTTAGGTCCAGCCTTGGTCTTCTTCGTCGGCATGGTAACTTTCTTACCACCCTTCTTGAAGTGTCCCTTTTGCTTAGACTTGCCTTTCTTGAATTTGGTGGTCTTATTGACCAACAACACTTGGTGCTCTTTCTTGATCTCCACTTCTGCAGATTTCAACATGGCAAAGAGTTCTGGCAACGTCTTATTCATGTTCTGCATGTTGTAGTTCATCACAAAGTTCTTGTAACTTGGTGGTAGTGATTGGAGGACACGATAAATCCCCAAAGCATTAGGAATCACTATACCCAATCTTTGAAGTTTGTTTGCGTGCCCAGACATCTTAAGCACATGCTCACTGACGGAGCTGCCCTCTTCCATCTTGCAGTTAAAGAACTTTTTAGAAGCCTCATAGCTTTCAATTGCCGCATGAGTCTTAAAAATCAATTTGAGATCCTCGACAATATCATATGGGTCTGAATCCTCAAACCTTTTCTGAAGCTCCGATTCCAAACCATACAAGATAGCACACTGAACTATGGAGTACTGATTCTTCCGAGCGAGGTAAACATTCTTTACTTCATCGGGAGAATCATCTGCAGGTGGGTCACCCAGCGGTGCATCCAGCACATAGGTCAAATTACCAGCTATGAGGACAATCCTCAAATTGAACCAATCCGCGAAGTTGCTTCCATTGTTTTTCAACTTTTCTTTCTCTAGGAACGCATTAAAATTGATGGTAGGGGTTGCCATTGATCTACAACATATTTGCAATAGTTTAGACTAAGTTTATGATAAATTAAGTTCAAATTAATTAATAAAGTTAATCTAGGTGAACTCCCACTCAAAAAAATATCCCTCACATTGTTTTAGTGATCACACGAACCAAATCCACTACATCAACACCGATCATCATGAGAGTTGATCTAGTTTCAATGGCGAACAATCGTCATGTTCATCATATCTACTATATGATTCATGCTTTACCTTTCGGTGATCCGTGTTCTGAGACCATGTCTGTACATGCTAGGCTCGTCAAGATCAAACCTTAGTTTTCGCATGAGAAAATCTGGCTTTCTCACGTTGTATACACTTGCGGAATCTAACACACCCGATCATCACGTGGTGCTTCGAAACAACAAGCTTTAGCAACGGTGCTAACTAAGGGTGAACACTTTATGACTTGAAATTCATGTGCATGAGGGATCATCTTATAATGCTACCGTCGTCTACTAAGCAATACAAGATGCATAAAGGATTAACATCACATGCAATTCAATATATATGTGATATGATATGGCCTTTCTTCTTTGTGCTTCCGATCTCCATCTTCAAGCAAGAACATGATCTCCATCATCACCGGTATTGCATCAAGGTCAATGACGCCTCTCCATGGTTGTCGTCCACCGGCTTCAACTATTACAACTACTTTGAATAGACATGCGGGTCTTAACATAAATTAAAGACAACCATATGGCTCCTGCCGGTTGCCAACTTACAATAAGGAACATTGCATACATCAAATATAATCACAATCATGGCCATATCACATCACTGCACACCCCTGCAAAACAAAGTTAGACGCCTCTACTTTCTTTGCATATTTTACGTGGTTTGGGGCTTTCAATAAGTGTCGTTCTAACTTACGAACAAGAACCACAACATTGATACTAGTATTGTTAATCACCCGTTGTAAATTGGATCTTAACTATGCTAGGAGAAACAGGCACCCGCAAAGCCACTTATGCAATACAAGTTGCATGTCAAGCGTGGAGCAAGTCTCATGAACGATGTCATGTAAGGTTAGCCCGGGCCGCTTCATCCCAACATACCGCAAGATGCAAAGTACACAAGAAGCAATCGACAATAAAAGCATCAACGCCCACAATGACCATTGTGTTCTACTCGTGCAACAGATCTACATATAGACACGGCTCTGATACCACTGTAGGGTTTCGTAGCATGGAAAACAAAATTTTTATATCGCATACAAACAAACAAGCCAAGATCTATCTACTAGATTCTAGCAACAAGTCGATGGAATAACTTACCCTCGAAGATTCCAAAGTGTTTAACGAGAGCGGATTCTCGTGGGTGATGTAGTCGTACTCTTCCCGATCTCAAGATCGTGTAGACGATCCTTCCGGCGCTGCGTTCCGGCAGCGCTCCCGCAGTCGGTACTCGACGAAGACCTTCCTCTCCCTTGTTCCAGCAGGCAGCGGAGGTTGTAGCATTCTCCTCGTGATTCCGGCAGCACAACGGCGTGGTACCGGAAGTAGAGGGGAGATCCCGCAGGGCTTCGCCTTAAGCCGGAGCGAGTATGGTGGAGTATGAGAGAGTACTATTAGTGGTCTAGGGATTAGACACACCAATTAGAAGGCTCTAAAACCGAAGGCTAGGGCAATTAGAAGCTCTAAACCAAAACGGCTCTAAACCGGAGATTAGAGGATAGGAACTTGTGTGTCTAGAGGAGGAGGTCCTGCCCCTCCTTTTATAGGTGGGAGGGGGCTGGCGCGCCAGGGGAGGGAGGGGAGTCCCCTCCCTCCCCAAATCGGCCTGGTGGAGGCGCCGCCGGTTGGAGGAGGGTTTCCCTCCCCAACTCGGTTTTGGCCTCCTCTTGCTTGTTTCCCACAGTTTCTTGTTTTAGCCGTTTGACTTTCAAACTGGACATTTGACTTTTCTATTTTAGGATTCAATTTAATCCTTTATTTGGGACAGCAAGAACACTTAGTACACGATGCAATCATTCCAATATGTAATGACACATTCGTGTACCCCTCCCCCCCTGGAGTGCCGGACAATTCGGAACCTTCTAGAACATTCCCGATGAAAACACCGGAATCATTCCCGAACTCCGAAACGGGACTTTCCTTATATGAATCTTATTCTCCGGACCATTCCGGATCACCTCGTGATATCCCGGATCCCATCCGAGACTCCGAACAACATTCGGTCTCTTTCTCATAATACCATAACTACTCAAAACAACGTCGAATCCTTAAGTGTGTCTCCCTACGGTTCGTGAATTATGCAGACATGATCGAGACACTTCTCCGAACAATAACCAATAGAGGAATCTGGAAATTCATATGGCTCCCACATATTTCTACGATTACTTTGCGATCGAATGAACCACTTACATACGATACCAATTTCCCTTTGTCTCACGATAGTTTACTTATCCGAGGTTATGATCGTCGGTATCTCTGCATACCTAGTTCAACCTCGTTACCGATAAGTACTCTTTTCTCGTTCCCGTGATATGTGATCCCTTGTGAGCCAGTCACATGCTTGCAAGCTAATTGGATGACATTCCACCGAGAGGGCCCAGAGTATATCTATCCGTCATATGGATGGACAAATCCCACTCTTGATCCATGTGTCTCAACCAAAACTTTCCGAACACTCAATGCCACCTTTATGCCACCCAGTTACGGTGTGGTGTTTGATGTCATCAAATCATCCATCCGGTAAAGGTGATATGCATGATCTCATGGTCGAAGGAATTAGGTTACTATGTATCAGAAAGCATATAGCAATTGAACTATTGAAATGACTTGATCTTTATGCTACGATTATCTATAGGAGTATGTCCACCATATCATTCTCCTAACGATATGATCTTGTTGTTGATAACATCTCAATGTTCATTATAGGGAAACCACAATCATTAATCAACCAACAAGCTAGTGAAGTATAGAGGCTATACTAGGGACTTCAAATTAAGTTTACAAATCACACAAGTATCAATGTTTCCTTGTTAATACTATTATAGCATGAATGTAAACATTTATCATAAACACAAAGATATAATAATAACTACATTTATTATTGCCTCTAGGGCATATCTCCAACAGTAGTACCAGTGCATTTAATGCCCAATGAGCAGATCTACTCCAAGTGCTATAAATGCACCCTTCACCTACCTTGGAAGGTGGCTCGACCCACTCAAGAACACCACGTTAATTTGAGCCACCAAATCGCCAAGATCTCTTCACTCAACCATCCAAAGTTGTTGATCATTGGAGAATCGAAGGAGGAGCCTTTGATCTATTGATTCACCAAGAGATATCTTCATTTACCTCTCATTCACTTGAGGGCCCCTTGCTCTAGTGTTTCATTGGAAACTCTAGTTCTAGATTTGGTTCTTACAAGTTTGTCTTTGATTGTTTGATAGCTTGCTTGTATTCGGGAGCCTCCAATTAAGTTGTGGATGTGTGCCTCGAACTAGTTGTAAAGGTGACGGCTTCCACTTTGAAGGTTGCCGATATAGTGGAAGAGGTGAATCGAACCCATCAGGGTGAGATTCATCGGAGAACAAGGGAGGCCTTTCGTGGCGTAGGTGGTTTGATACCACCCCTTCTCCAAATGTTGATGTACTTCTCTCAAAAGGAAGGAACTACGGGAAACAAATCCTTGTGTCTCCGCGTCCACCACTTTGGTTACTTCTATCCTTTACCGCACTTTACTTTACTTGTTCTTTCTTAGTGTTGTGCTAGGTGGTACTCGTTTGACATATAGGTAAATTACCTTAGTTGCATAATCTAGATAATTTACCTTTCTTGTCAAACCTAATTGAAAAAGAAGAAAATTTGAAGTAGCACCTATTCACCCCCATCTAGGTTCCCATACGATCCTTTCAATTGGTATCAGATCCTCGGATCTTTATTCGGGCTTTACCACCTAAGAGTATATGGGTAGCAACGATGGGGAAGGTGGTGGTGAGCGTACCTCGGTGACCATGGATGATCTCAAAAACTTGGAAACAAGATTGAGCTCATCCTTGGTCAACAAAGTCAAGAAAATGCTTGAGAAACTTCTTAAAGATAAAGATGGCTCATCATCCCCTTCTCCTCAAGAGGAGCCTCAATCAGTATTACCTAAGGGGAACGCGCCGGTATCACCCGAGGGTATGATGGTGGGGGGTAATCAAGACAACACTAATTCCTCCACAAAAAGGGATGGGAGGGAGGGTGAGAACCATGATTCTCATCCATGGTACTCTCCCGACCCTCCAATTCCTCACCCTCATATAAACAATAGATGAGACCCACCAAAGCTTGAAGCATCTACTACTTTTGCTTAATGGCAATCTCTAATGAAAACTCATGTGCACAGCTCTTGCATTGAACTATGGAACATCATTGAACAAGGACTCTATATTGGGGATCCAGACAACTTGACAAGAAGAGAAGTTGTCAATAGTCAACTCAATGCCACCGCCTTGCACATGATTCAACAAGGATTGGGTACAAAGTATTACCCTCACATTGAGCACCTCAACACCGCCAAGGAAGCTTGGGATGCTCTCACAGTGTTGTTTGTTGGGAATGAGAGCATGAAAAGGAACCGGTATGATGCACTTAGCAATGAAGCCGAAGGCTTATACATGAACGAAGATGAAGATCATGAAGACATGTATCATAGGCTCAAATCCACCGCCACCTCTTTTAGGAATGTGGGTGCCTCACATGTGGATGATGCTTGGATAAAAAGGAAATATGTGAGTGCACTCATGCCCTTTGAGCCCACCGACTTGAAGAGCTTACAAGGAATACACAACTACCACCTCATGACCTCCAACGAAGTTATGCAAGAGATGGCCTCTTTCAAGGTTGCCGCCAAGAATGCCAAAGATGCCCGATCTCGGGCCCTTCGAATGAGAAATGTTATCAACCTTGCATTGAAGGCCAAAGTTGTGGAACATAGGGATGGAGATGATAGTGATGAAGGCTGATACGTCGGAAACGTATCTATAGTTTTTGATGTTCCATGCTTGTTTAGTATCTACTTTGCTTTGCTTTGTCTACACTTTGAGGTGTTTTTATATATTTTATGGAACTAACCTAATAACAAGTTGCCACAGTGCCAGTTGCCTCTTTTCTTCTGTTTTTGGTTCCAGAAAGGCAGAAATTCAATATTCTCGGAATTGGACGGGACAAAAGCCAAAGTCAATATCTTTCCGTGGGGAACACGAAGTCCAAAGGAGAGACGGGGGAGGTCCTCGAGGGGGACACACCCCCTAACCGCATGGGTGGTCCCACCCCGCGCCTAGGGGGGGGGGGGTGCAGCCGCATCGGGCACCCCCTCGGACTCCCTCTTCGCCTATAAGAAGCCCCCGATGCAGAAACCCTAAGTACCCGATCAATATTCCACGAAACCTTCTATAGCCGCCGCCACCGTTGTCCCTAGATCAGGGGGATCTGAAGTTCTTCAAGGTACCCTGCCGAAGGAGAGATCATCCCGGAGGCCTTCTCTCTAGTATGATACATGAGTAGTTCCATCTTGGACTATGGGTCCATGTAGTAGCTAGATGGTTGTATCTCCTCCTTGTGCTTTCATGTATAGATCTTGTGAGCTCCATTCATGATCAAGATCTAATCTATTTGTAATCATGCATGTTGTGTTTGCGGGGATCCGATGGATATTGAGATTACTATGTCAGATTGATTAATGGTTTTGTCTTTATGATTCTATCATGTCTGTGTTGTTTGTGATCTTGCATGATCTCCTTTGTTAGTAGCTATCTTGGCCTAGTAGTTGCTAGTGACTCCAAGAGGGATTATTTATGCTCGATAGTGGGTTCATGCCTCTAGTTTCCAAGGGAAGTGATAGAAATATCTTCGGTTGTAAATGTGTTGTTGCTACTAGGGAGAAAACAATGGTCTCTTGTTCATGGAACATGTGGATTATTTACCTTACACACTTTACTTAAAGCAGTTGTCTGTTGCTTGCAACTTAATACTGGAGGGGTTCGGATGATAACCTAAAGGTGGACTTCTAGTCATAGATGCAGTTGGATGACAGTCTATGTATCTTGTTGTATTGCCCAATCGAATCTCATAGGATCTTTTTGTCTAGTATTGCATTGTTATGCCTTGCTCAGTTCCTTTCAATTGCCCTGCTGTAATTTGTTTACCCTTCATGCCATGTTGTTTATCTAAGGAGAGCACCTCTAGTGAACTATGGACCCCGGTCCAATCTTTACCATTGATACATCTTCCACCGTTACTTGTTTACTTGCTGCAAACCATTACATTCCACACCATAAGTTTAATCCTTTGTTATAGCAAACTGGTGAGCTTGACAACCTCACTGATTCATTGGGGAAAGTCTTGAGTTTGTGTTGTGCAGGTCTCCGCGTTGCTTGCAGCACCTATGTGATGTTTCCTTCCTCCTACTGGTTAACCTCGGTTTCTTACCGAGGTAAAACTTTCTACTGTGCTCATCACACCTTCCTCTTAGGGTTTCCAACGAAGCGTCCCACGACAAGTATTGGGCGCCATCAAGCTCTTTTCTGGCGCCGTTGCCGGGGAGGCTAAGGACGTCTTCACAAGGGGAGTCCTCCACTTCCTTTCTCTTTACTTTGTTTTTAGTTTGCTTTGTTTCCTTTGCTTGGTTTTGTTTGCCTCTTTTCAAAAAAACCCAAAAAATTAGTCTAGTTTGGTTAACTTGATTTATTAAAAAACACAAAAAAATTAGTTCCTGCTCTAGTTGCTGGTCTGTTGTTGCCTTGCTTGGTCATGCTTTCTATCAATGGATGGTTTCTTTGAAACTAGTTCTTATTGGCAAGGTGGGTTCACAGAAGAACAAAAGTATAATTATAAGGAACACTGTTTGTCACAAAAAGGGAAACACTTATGGGAACAAATTGATAAGTTGAATACTATTGCTAGAGATGCGTGCTCTACTTATAATGTTACTTATTGCTTTGATAAGTCTTGTTGTTGTAGGAGGTATAAACACCTGCCTTTTCAATGTGAGTATAATGATAATGTTACCATATCTTCTTATGTTAAAGGAAACCATGACTTTTATGATGTGGAACAAATTGAAGAATTTATTGCCTTCAAGGGTGCGTTTGAACTTTCCAGTTTTCTTGAAAATACTGATGATGCACCTTATGAACATGAGGTTTTTGATATACTTAAATTCTGCTTTGATAATTACAAGGAAGAAAGTGGCTATATTCTTAAATATTTTAATAGGCGCTTTCCACAAATGGAAGAGACTAATGCCTTGCAGGAGCCTGTAGAAGAAGAAATAGCTGAAGCTGAAAGCACATTAGATGAAAAAGAGGAGGAGAGTGATGGTCAATAGGAGGAAGAATGGATCTACCCATATCTACCTTCTAATGAGAGTAACTCTTTACCTCTTACATTATTTGATTCTCCCCCTTGCTTACCAAAGGAGGATGAATCTTATGTTCCTATTGATCCTTTATTTGTGCCTAACTTAGAAATGCATGGTACTAAAGAGTTTTGCTTAGAGAATGTTTATGATAAAGCTCTAGATGATGGTCCTATATTGAATGATCAGTCACCTTGTTATAAAAATGTTAAAAGTGGGTTTGAAAGGTTTAATCCCACTATTTTTGAGCTTGATAGAAATTATGTGTTTGTAGTTCATGAAAATCCTGCTTTATGTGATAGTTATATTGTTGAGTTTATTCATGATGCTATTGAAAGTTATTATGAGAGAGGGAAACATGGAATTATGTAGCTCAACAATATTAAGTTTCCCCTCTTTATGTTGAAAATCTTGATGTTGCACTTGTTTAGCTTTCCTATGCTTATTGCTTTGTGTTTTCATGAGTTGTTTATTTACAAGATTCCTATGAATAGGAAGTGGGTTAGACTAAAATGTGTTTTGAATTTACTTCTTGATGCTCTCTTTTACTTCAACTCATAGTTCTTATGTGAGCATCTTCTCAAGCTATTGTGCCTAACTTAAAGGCGTTAAAGAAAAGTACTTGTTGGGAGATATCCCAAGAGTTTCCTTGAGTCTTAGAAGATATTACTTCAGTAATGACCTCTCCTTATCCTTTTTGTTTGCTTTTTGTACCAAGAATGACCTCTAATGAGAGGGAAGTAAGATTTGGGCAGTTGCTGTCACGAAACAGATTTCTGTCCTCCACCATAAAAAATCGTGAGGAGTCTCTGTAACTCGGATTGAGCTCAAAATTTACGAACAAATCCTCCAGTATGTTAGCTAATTTTACTTAGTTCAACACTTTTTTATTTGAGCAACAAAAGATTTACGAAAAAATCGGTTTCTACCTACTGGTCTGTTTTGACAGATTTCTGCCATTATTTGCATTTGCTTCTTATTGATTCATTTTTGAGTTCTATTTTGGGGAATTGAGCTTTTTGAAGGAGTTGCTACAGTAGCTTGTGTTTTTAGGAAAAAGACTTGCTGTTCCAAATCTTTGCCTAAGGTCTAATATCTTTTGAATAAACTAATGTTGCTAATGAAGATTGTGTAAAGTTTTGTATGAAGGAAAATTTTCTGGTGTAGAGAGAGAATGATGTAATGAGATAAAGAATGGACAAAATCTCAAGCTTGGGGATGCCACCCCAATGTCACCCCAAGAAATATCCAAGAGTTACAAGCGTCAAAGCTTGGGGATGCCTAAGTCATCCCCTTCTTCATCAATAAAAAGCTCAAGTCTATCTAGACACTTCGTTTTTATTGTTTCATGCACAGTTGTATTGTTCTTGGAGCGTCTTAGTTTTCATTTGTTTTGCTTAGGTTGTTTAGTTTGCTTGTATAATGTAGTTTGGACCCCCGTTCTCGCTGTGTTGTGGCAAATAAGTTGCTTGGTGTTGGAAAGAAGTAGGAAGTTCCTGCTTGAAAGTGCAAGAGGAGCTTGCATTGACTGTGACTTAGACTTTAGCATGACATACTAGGTGTTTTTTTGACCTTATGCTTAGTGATTATTGCTGTAGCATGTCTTGTTCCAAACAATTGGGATTGCTTAGTGTGCCTTGAAGAAATTATGCGTTGTTTTAGCATGCAAAAGCATAGTATTGTGGTATTCTCCTTTGATGCTTTGTTTGGGTTGACTTGGCACATGCTCACACCATGTTATGACTATGACAAGTCACCATAGCCTCTATGATCATTTAGTCCTTGACTTGTAGTACCACTCTATGATTTGATTAGTAATGCTTTGTTGCTCTGCATGATTTTGGCCATTATGCTCTCTTAGTTGGTTGCTCCCAGTCTTTTGATAGCCTCCACTTGTTTGAGTAAGTTCTACTCATGCTTATAACTCCCAAGAAACCAAGTTATTCCAAAGTGTCCACTATGAATTCCTATGCATGGTGTGTTACACCATTCCAAGTATATTCTTGTTTTCAGCTATCTTCTAATTAAAAACTATTTTTTTATGTGAAAACTTAGTGATTAAAGCCCTCACAAACTTGATGGCACACTTTATATTCTTTGACCCTAATAAACTTGAACCATTGTGTCGTCTATGTTGTATATGCTTGCACTTATACGTTGGAATTAGCAGAACCGTGATGTCACGGGGAATGTTTTCAACATTGCACTTGTACTTTGTATAAAGTTGATATCATGCTCTTTTGTCTATGGGTGTCACTGGTGTGAAATAAAGAGGAAGCTTGTAAGTCCATGGAGTTTGTATTTTGTGTTAGAGAAACGCCTGGGCTGCTAGCCTAAGCCATGCCTAATCATGGTGGAAACTTGCAGCATCACCATAGTGAGCTATCTATGAAGCATCCTCAATAAAAAGCTATGCATATAGTAAATAAAAAGATCGCTGAGATGCTCATTGTCTACTTTCCTTGTCATTTTGGTTATGGGATAGATCCTGTACCATGTGCAAGGGGTACCCCGTTGGCGGTTCTCTATGATATGCGAATACTTACAATGACAAGAACTTATAGGTGACTGAAGTTGAGTAGCATGAGGTGTGGCCCTCGTATTCAAGGGACATGAGATTTCCAACTTATACTTCGTCAAGCATATACTCCATAGTTTGTTTACTTTAACCTTAATCACTTCAAGATCTTATGATAGGGGCAATAAGGGCTGAAAGCTAACAAGTACCATAATTTTTGGAAGCTCTTTTTGAAACTTGAAATCCCTGCTTCCCTTATGAAGGGCCTTTCTTCCACTATTATTGAGTCTCCACCTTCTACCTTTAGGAACCATTAAGAGAGCATAGTTGTCGTTCTGTGTGCAGTGTCCCAAAGCTTATTGATTGATGCATATTGTGATATTACTTGTTCTTGTGCTATTTGTTTCTAGTCACCCTTGTGAACTTTGAAGGTGTCCTATGCATCTATTTGCTACTCTATGAGGGACAAGCTGATTGCCAATATACTATGTTTTCTGTATGTGAAACAATCAAACATTTTCAATGCATGTTATTCGTGATCTTTGTTTGTAACCTTTCATGTTGCATGCATAGTGACTATGTCCTATTGTTAGAACTCCATCTTTCATGCACATGTTTAGAGTTTTTTGATCCTAGATTTCAATGCTTGCAAATGTGTTGATCTTGGTTTTGATGGTGCATGTCACCTCAAAAATTATTCTTTTATCACTTACCTACTCGAGGATGAGCAGGAGTTAAGCTTGGGGATGCTTGATACGTCGGAAACGTATCTATAATTTTTGATGTTCCATGCTTGTTTAGCATCTACTTTGCTTTGCTTTGTCTACACTTTGAGGTGTTTTTATATCTTTTCTGGAACTAAACTATTAACAAGTTGCCACCATGCCAGTTGCCTGTTTTCTTCTGTTTTTGGTTCCAGAAAGGCAGAAAATCAATATTATCGGAATTGGACAAAACAAAAGCCAAAGTCAATATCTTTCCGTGGGGAACACGAAGTCTAGAGGAGAGACGGAGGAGGTCCTCGAGAGGGCCACACCCCCTGGCCGCACGGGTGGGCCCACCCCGCGCCTGGTGGGGGGTGCAGCCGCCTCGGGCACCCCCTCGGCCTCCCTCTTCGCCTATAAGAATCCCTGATGCAGAAACCCTAAGTACCCGATCAATATTTCATGAAACCTTCTGTAGCCGCCGCCACAGTCGTCCCTAGATCGAGGGGATCTGAAGTTCTTCCCGGCACCCTGCCAGAGGGGAGATCATCCCGGAGGGCTTCTCTCCGGTATGATGCGTGAGTAGTTCCACCTTGGACTATGGGTCCATGTAGTAGCTAGATGGTTGTATCTCCTCCTTGTGCTTTCATGTATAGATCTTGTGAGCTCCGTTCATGATCAAGATCTAATCTATTTGTAATCATGCATGTTGTGTTTGCGGGGATCCGATGGATATTGAGATTACTATGTCAGATTGATTAATGGTTTTGTCTTTATGATTCTATCATGTTTGTGTTGTTTGTAATCTTGCATGCTCTCCGTTGTTAGTAGCTATCTTGGCCGAGTAGTTGCTAGTGACTCCAAGAGGGAGTATTTATGCTCGATAGTGGGTTCATGCCTCTAGTTTCCAAGGGAAGTGAGAGAAATATCTTCGGTTGTAGATGTGTTATTGCTACTAGGGAGAAAACAACGGTCTCTTGTTCATGGAACAAGTGGATTGTTTACCTTACACACTTTTCTTAAAGCAGTTGTCTGTTGCTTGCAACTTAATACTGGAGGGGGTTCAGATGATAACCTGAAGGTGGACTTCTAGTCATAGATGCAGTTGGATGGCGGTCTATGTATCTTGTTGTATTGCCCAATCGAATCTCATAGGATCTTTTTGTCTAGTATTGCATTGTTATGCCTTGCTCAGTTCTTGTCAATTGCCCTGCTGTAATTTGTTTACCCTTCATGCCATGTTGTTTATCTAAGGAGAGCACCTCTAGTGAACTATGTGTTGGAGATATGCCCAAGAGGCAATAATAAAGTGGTTATTATCATATCTTCATACTTATGATAAATGTTTACATACCATGCTATAATTGTATTAAAAGGAAACATTAATACTTGTTTGATTTGTAAACATAAAAGAGTCCCTAGTAAAGCCTCTTGTTAAACTAGCTTGTTGGTTAATATATGATCATGGTTTCCTGATCATGAACATAGAGATGTTAT
Source organism: Avena atlantica (assembly GCA_910589765.1). Classification (NCBI taxonomy): domain Eukaryota; kingdom Viridiplantae; phylum Streptophyta; class Magnoliopsida; order Poales; family Poaceae; genus Avena; species Avena atlantica. Next base: position 460,074,754 of record OU342735.1, on the reverse strand, counting down.
TAACAGCAGGGTCATATCATTAGGAGAATAATGTGATGGACATACTCCTATAGTAAGCGTAGCATAAAGATCAAGTCATTTAATATAGTTCATTTGCTATAAGCTTTCTGATACATAGTAACCTAATTCCTTCGACCATGAGATCATGTTAATCACCATCACCGGAAGGATGCTTTGATGACATCAAACACCACACCGTAACTGGGTGGCTATAAAGGTGGCATTGAGTGTTTGGAAAGTATGGGTTGAGGCACATGGATCAAGAGTGGGATTTGTCCATCCATATGACGGATATATATACTCTGGGCCCTCTCGGTGGAATCTCATCCAATTAGCTTGCAAGCATGTGACTGGCTCACAAGGGATCACATATCACGGGAACGAGAAAAGAGTACTTATCGGTAACGAGGTTGAACTAGGTATGCAGAGATACCGACGATCAAAACCTCGGATAAGTAAACTATCGTGAGATATAGGGAAATTGGTATCGTATGTAAGTGGTTCATTCGATCGCAAAGTAATCGTAGAAATATGTGGGAGCCATATGAATTTCCAGATTCCTCTATTGGTTATTGATCGGAGAAGTGTCTCGATCATGTCCGCATAATTCACGAACCGTAGGGAGACACACTTAAGGATTCGATGTTGTTGAGTAGTTATGGAATGATGAGTAAGAGACCGAATGTTGTTCGGAGTCTCGGATGGGATCCGGGATATCACGAGGAGATCCGGAATGGTCCGGAGAATAAGATTCATATAAGGAAAGTCCTGTTTTGGAGTTGTGGAATGATTCCGGTGTTTTCATCGAGAATGTTCTAGAAGGTTCCGGAATGTCCGGCACTCCGGAGGGGAAAGGGTACATGAATGTGTTATATCAAGTTGATATGATTTCATCATGTACTAGGTGTCATCGCTGTACCAAAATAGAGGGTTTATTCAAATCCTAGTTTGAAAAGTCAAACGGCTAGTTTGAAAGTCAAACGGCTAGTTTTGGGAAAGAGGAGAAGAAGGTTTGAAACCGACTTGGGGGAGGAGTTCCTCCTCCCACCGCCGGCCCACCTTGGGTCCGAGTTGGGGAGGGACTCCCCTCCCCAGGCGCACCTCCCTCCACCTATAAGAGGAGGGGCAGGGCTCCCCTCCTAGACACACAAGTTGCCTCCCTCTAAACCTAAACCCTAGCCACAGCCTAGGGATTTCTCCCAAGCCGCCGAGTTAGAGCTTCTAATTGCCCTAGACGCTGGTTTAGCCCCTTCTAATTGGTGTGTCTAAACCCTAGATCACCAAGGCTCTCTCATAGTCCACCATACTCGCTCCGGCTTAAGGCGAAGCCCTGCGAGATCTCCCCTCTACTTCCGGTACCACGCCGTTGTGCTGCCGGAATCGCGAGGAGAGTGCTACAACCTCCACTGCCTGCTGGAACAAGGGAGAGGAAGGTCTTCATCGAGTACCGAACGTGTGACCGACTGCGGAAGCGCTGCCGGAACGCAGCGCCGGAAGGATCGTCTGCGCGATCTTGAGATCGGGAGTGTACGACTACATCATCCACGAGAATCTGCTCTCGTTAACCGCTTTGGATCTTCGAGGGTTAGCACTCTATTGACTCGTTGCTACAATCTAGTAGATAGATCTTGGCTTGATCATAGATTAGATCTTGATTGTGTGTTCATGCGGTAGAATTTTTTTGTTTTCCATGCTACGAACCCCTACACTATGGACCCCGGTCCAATCTTTACCATTGATACATCTTCCACCGTTACTTGTTTACTTGCTGCTAACCATTACCTTCCACACCATACGTTTAATCCTTTGTTATAGCAAACCGGTGAGCTTGACAACCTCACTGATTCGTTGGGGCAAAGTCTTTAGTTTGTGTTGTGCAGGTCTCCGCGTTGCTTGCAACACCTGTGTGAAGTTTCCTTCCTCCTACTGGTTCGATAACCTCAGTTTCTTACTGAGGGAAAACTTGTTGTTGTGCTCATCACACCATCCTCTTGGGGTTTCCAACGAAGCATCCCACGACAAGTGCTGGGCGCCATCAAAGGCCTATCCATGAGCCACCCCGATGATGTTAAGAAGTTTCATGGTCAATATATGGCCTTCTATGCAAACAACTTCTGGAAGAACCCCGCCAAGGCCAAGATGGAAATGCTACGAAAAAGCAACCCCAATGGACAAAGAGGCAATATCGCGAAACTAAGAACTTGTTACTATTGTGGCGACTGAAATCACTTTTTGGCCAGTTGTCCCTATGAGAGAAGAGAAGATCATGGCGGCAACCTCGTGCCAAAGATAGCTTCCAAAGCTCCTTACAATAAGCCCTTCATCAAGAAGAATCCAAACAATAATAAGAAGGGTGAGATTCTATTGATCACTCATGAAGAATTCTCCTCCGACAATGAAGATGAGGAAGAGGAAACATCAAGTGGTGTGGCTGCTCTAGCCACTACTTCTACTCCGACATTCTCCCTATTCGATTCTCCAAATGAGAAACTCCCAACAAGAACGTCACTTGCCTTATGGCAATAGGAACGGAGGTATCCTCATCATCTCACTCCACTCCCTTAGCTAATGATGAAATAGATGATGAGATGTCTCTTGAAGTAAAAAGGGAATTAGTTGCTTTTGGTGAGTTTGTGACTAACTTACAAGGGGAGACCAAGATGCATTTTGGGAACGTCTTAGATCAACTTTCCCACACACAAGAGCTTCTTGATGTAAGATGTAAGCTTGGGAGAGAACATGAGATGGAGATAGAAGCCCTAAACAATGCTCTAGAAGAAGAACAAGAGAGTAGGATGTCTCTTGAACTAAAACTTGAAGGGCTTGATGGGGGAAATGACGTAATTGTTAATAGACTCATCAAGGAACGAGATCATGCTATTGCTAAATATAAAAGGGCTAAAATGGACAAGATTGAGTTTGATGTGGTTCATGAAAAACTTGCCGAGGACTTTAGTTTACTTAACAAGGCTCACAAGGCGTTGGAAAGTGAACTCTTGTCTCTCACAAAGTCCCATGAAAAGCTTCAAACTCAATTGACCAATATTCCTTCACCTAGTAATTTCATTCCCTCTAGTAGTACAACTATTCTTGAAGAAAATGCTAGGTTTAAGGGGGAGCTAGCCAAGGCCACATTTCCAAAAGGTAACAAGTCTATTGATGACCTTTTGAGTAAGCAAAGGCCAAATGGTGAGAAAGGGGGCATTGGTTTTGTCTCCAAAGCCAAGAAGAAGAAAAACAAGAAGAAGAAGGCCAAGTCCGCACAAGAGAAAAACAAGGCCATTATGGATAGTAAGACCACAAGTGGTAAAACTATGTCTCATGATGATTTTGTGGGAAGTGATAACCCTCACTATGTTCTAATGCGTGATTATTATGGTGATGTGTATGCACAATATGTTGGCCCATATGATGGTTATATTGCTTGGTCTATTTGGGTCCCCAATACCCTTGTTGCTAACAAAAGAGGACCCATTGAAAAATGGGTACCTAAAAATTATCTTGATTTTTTGTAGACATATGCTTACGAGGGGTCAAAGTGGGTGCTTGATAGTGGTTGCACAAGTCATATGACCGGAAGCTCATCTATTGTCAAGGAATTAAGGAAAAATGATGATCAAATATCTGTGACATATGCCGACAAGTCAAAGTCTAAGGTAATGGGTTTCGACAAGGTAGTGGTTGCTCATGATATTACACTCGTGGACGTCATGCTTGTTGAGACCCTTGGTTACAATTTACTTTCAGTTCGTTCTCTTGGAAAGATGGGCTTTGCCATATTTATTGATGATGATATTGTTGTCCTCATGTGGAGAAAGTATCTCAAGGTCGCTTTCGTTGGGTACGTCGAACATGACTTGTATGTGGTAGACTTTTTGGGGGCAAACCACTACAAGTGCGATGTGCTCATTCGGAAAGGTCGATGTGGGTTGGCTATGGCATCGCCGACTAGCCCATGTCAATATGAGAACTTTGCAAAGTCTCCACAAGGAGGGCCATATTGTTGAACTAAAATAAAATGTTTACTTTGCCAAAGATCGTGTTTGCAGGGATTGTGTTCTAGGAAAGATGCATGATGCTCCCCACAAGCCAAAGAACCACATCAAGTCAACAAAGATCTTGGAGCTCCTTCATGTGGATCTCTTTGGTCCTCCATATCATCCAAGTCTTGGTGGGAAGAAATATTGTTTGGTGATTGTTGATGACTTTTCAAGATACTCATGGGTATATTTCTTCAAGTTGAAAAGTGAGACCCAAAAGACCTTCATCGACTTCATCAACATGTTTCAACATCAATACAATGTCCTCGTGTTGATAATAAGAAGCGACAATGGCACCAAGTTCAAGAACTACACCTTGAATGATTTCCTTAGTGATGAGGGGATAAAACACCAATATTCCGCTGCATATACCCCTCAACAAAATGGTGTTGCCGAGAGGAAGAACCGGACTCTTATTGAGATGGATAGGACCATGTTGGCAGAGTTTAAATCTCTATACAACTTTTGGGCCGAAGCTATCTCCGCCGCTTGCCATGCATCAAACTGGCTCTACCTCCGCAAAGAAATCAACAAAACTCCATATGAAATACTTACCGGTAACAAGCCCAGCATATCTTACTTCCGGGTGTTCGGTTGTAAGTGTTTCTATCTCATAAAAGGTGTTCGTTTGTCCAAATTCGACTCTAAAGCATTAGCGGGTATTTTTGTTGGCTATGGTCTCGAATCTCACACTTATAGAATCTATGATAAGCTCTCCGGAGACATCATAGAATTTTGTTGTGTGACCTTTGAAGAATATGATGGTCCCCAAGGGGGCAAGTTGATGCTTGTGATGCAGATGATAAAATGCTTCGGGATGCCATAGGAAGAATGGGTGTGGGATGTATCCGCCCTGTTAAGGAACCCCTTATGGCGGATCGAGAAGAAATATGCTCTACTCAAGTGGAGCCCTCATCTTCACAACAACAACAAGCTCCATCCACCGAGGAGGACAATGACCCAAGCCAAAGACAAGCTATGGATCCTAAACATGTTGATAAAGGTGACATCTCTAGTGAGGAAGAGCTTGAGTCTCCAATCTCCAGAATGTCAAGTGGTGCCAAGTCAATTACACAAGGAAGATCCATACAAAGTGCCTTAAGACAAGCTTAACTCAATGCTAGAAATGTGCCAGATCAAGACCAAGGTCAATCATTGCCTCTTAATGAAGAGAATGATTCCGGTGATGATCAAGGTCAAGATAATGGTCAAGACGAGGACCAAAATGATTAAGAGGGTCCCCCCAAGAAACAACGAGGAGATCCACACTCGTCGCGAAGCTAGAACAGATAGGATGTTGGAATTAAGAGACCACTCTCTAGAGAATGTGGTTGGTGATCTAAGGAGAGGCATTTCCACAAGAGCACAATTGAAGAGGTTTAGTGAACACCAAGCACATATATCCATGATTGAACAAAAGAAATTGTGGGAAGCCCTTGAAGATTCGGATTGGTTGGAAGCAATGCACAAAGAACTCAACAACTTTGAGAGAAACAAAGTATGGAAGCTAGTTGAGAATCCAAAGGATTGCCACAATGTTATAGGCACCAAGTGGATTTTCAAGAACAAGCAAGATGAGCATGGAATTATAGTAAGGAACAAGGCAAGATTGGTTGCACAAGGGTTCTCTCAAATGGAAGGCATTGATTATGGAGAGACATATGCACCCGTGGCTCGCCTTGAGTCCATCCGTATCCTTCTTTTCTATGCGGCACGTCATAACTTTAAGTTGCAACAAATGGATGTAGAAAGTGCATTTCTTAATGGTCCCTTAAATGAGTTGGTATATGTAAAGCAACCCCCGGGATTTGAGGATCCCAACTTCCCAAACCATGTCTACAAACTTGACAAGGTGCTCTATGGGCTCAAACAAGCCCCACACACGTGGTATGAGCACCTTAGAGAGTTGTTGTTTGACCGTGGATTTGAGGTTTGGAAAATCGATCCCACTCTTGTTACTAAGAAGGTCAATGGGGAGCTTTTTTTATGCCAAATTTATGTTGATGATATTATCTTTGGATCAGCTAACAAAGCTTTTAATCATGAATTCTCAAAGCTTATAACTAGTAGGTTTCGGATGTCTATGATGGGGGAGTTAAGGGTATTTCTTGGTTTTGAGATTAAGCAAGTTAGAGGAGGGACATTCTTCAACCAAGCCAAGTATACTCAAGATATGCTCAAAAGATTCAATATGCAAGATTTAAATGGAGCTCCTACTCCCATGGCTACAAAGACTCATGTAGAACAAAACCCAAATGGTAAAGATGTGGATCAAAAGGTATACCGGTCTATGATTGGTTCTTTGCTTTACCTTTGTGCATCTAGACCCGATATTGTGTTGAGTGTAGGTGTGTGTGCAAGATATCAGCGGCTCCTAAAGAAATCCATTTGATGGCGGTCAAGAGAATCTTTCGATATTTAGTTCATACCCCACATTATGGTCTTTGGTATCCTCGAGGGTCAACATTTGATCTTTGTGGATACACGGACTCGAATTGGGATGGTGACAAGGATGATAGAAAATCAACATCCGGGGCTTGTTAATTCCATGTTAGGTCTTTGGTATGTTGGTCTTCTAAGAAGCAAAATTGTATATCTCTCTCCACCGCCGAAGCCGAGTATGTGGCAGCTGCTAGTGCTTGCACTCAATTGCTATGGATGAGGCAAACTTTAAAGGAATACAGTGTCCATTGTGACAAAGTGCCTCTTCTATGTGACAGTGAAAGTGCTATCAAGATTGCCTACAACCCGGTGGATCACACAAGGACAAAGCATATTGAGATTCGCCATCACTTCATTAGAGATCATGTTGCCCGAGGTGATATTGATCTATTATATGTGTCAACCAAAGATCAACTTGCTGACATCTTCACGAAGCCACTTGATGAAGCAAGGTTTTGCTATTTGAGGAATGAACTAAATATCATAGATTCAAGGAGCTTGACTTGATCACCTTGCATACTGACCTATGTCTTAACTCTTATTTGGTTTAGGTGCAGGCATGGATATAGGGGGAGTTGGACCTAATTGATTGTACTACCTTCCCCCATTATGCCCAAAGCGATACAAATCATTCCTCTTAATACCATTTTGTGATATGTGAGCTTAAATGATGAGTTTCGGTAATGGACCCAAGATATATCTTCGTGGTGCCATGCCGAGTATACTCAAACATGGTGGCCTAGGCCACCGCCTTCTCTCACTCGAGAGGTTGGCATTTACTCATGTTTGTCATTTGTTGATTCTTTGTTGATCTTAGTTTCATGGACTCTCCTTTGGTTTTTGATATCTTTATCCTTATTTCAGAGTGCATGTGCTTCACACAGTGTGATTATCTCAACCCAAGCCATTCTACTTCCTCGAAAAACCCTCATCTAATCCGCACAAGAACCCCTCTATTGTCCTTGGCTATGGAATCAGGTGGAACCGGTACTACCGGACTAGGAGCGGTACTACCGGACCTGGGTGGTTCCCAGGTTAATCCTCGAAACTTCTCTAGGAGCGGTACTACTGTTCTTATGTCCGGTACTACTGTTCACCGGTACTACCGGTGCTCGAAAGCGGTAGTACCGTTTGGAGGTGGTTCCCAGGTTAATCCTGAAAACTTCTCCAGGAGCGGTACTACCGTTCTTATGTCCGGTACTACTGGTCACCGATACTACCGGTCAAACGGTACTACCGCTTTCGAGCACCGGTACTATTTCTGGTATAGGTTGGGTCGCGCGCGGGAGGGTGGGCACCCTTCAGTGCCTCATTATCCCCCGCTCCCCACACATAACGTCGCCGCCGGAGCTCTTGACGCCTCCTGAGCCCTGCCACGCCCTCCTCTCGCCGGATCCTCCTCGGATTCGGATTCCTTGCAGGATCCCGATCCTTCTCCACCGCCATGGATCCCGGTACAACCACCCCCTTCCCTCTCACTCTTGTTTTCTTCATTGGGTCTAGGTCTTGCTTAGATTCTTGAAGAAAGTGACTTGTTTTGAGGTTGTACCGCCATACACTCCTTGTTACCTAGAAGAATCGTTGTTTTAGGACGTGTTGAGACCGATTTGGGGCCGTCCTCTACCATGGTTGTGCGAGTCTCCGCTCAACCGGTAGTACTGGAAAAAAATTCCGGTACTACCGCTCGCGAGCGGTACTACCGCCTCCCAGCTCCGGTAGTACCGGTCCCAGTTGACCATAACCCTTCTCTAAAACCTGGATTTTTTTTGTTTTTGCTTTGGGTTCTTGTGCCCTTACCCCCCTGATGTTCTCCCTCTTGCTATCACAGGTGCAGGTGGTTCTAGGGGCGCTCGTAAACGCTCCAAGGCAAGTCATGAGATTGTTGAGGAATAGACGGAGTTCGAAGAAGTCATGCCTCATCCTAGCCGTCGCGTGAAGATTCCAGCCTCTCGAGGTGGTCGTGGGGGGGGGGGGGGTCACCAAGAGGTCTGCTGGTCGTGGCAGTGCTCCCCCTCCTCGTCCTCCCTCCTCGGGGCGCTCCAAGAGCTGCATCTTAGGGCCATCAGGGCCAAAGAAACTGTCTGATATATCTGATTCTGAGTTCCACTCCCTGAGGGTTGATAATCCCTATGTCTGCGCCCGTGATGAGGGTAGGGAAGATAGTTTGTTCTACAATGACTTCCAAGAGCGCGTATACAATGAAGTCCTTCTGAAGAATGTTCAAATGGTTGTGCCGCAGCTGTGGATTGATATGGATCACGTCAACAAGCATCTTGAGTACTTTGTTGAGGCTAAAGAAATCTGCTCTCACCTTGAATTGCTCCCCATTATGTAATTTTAGCACGATTATGAGCCTCTTCTCATTGCTCAGTTTTATGCCACTGCTCACTTATCAACAAACTGAACTCGGAAAATCACTTGGATGACTCAAGGTGCACTTAAGGAGGCCACTCTTGCTGAATTTGCAAAAATTCTGGGATATGAAGATCGCAGCCGTGACTCCTTCTGGCTTCCGTTGCCACATGTGTGAGCACCCCTCCAAGAAGGAGGTTCTTGCCCCTCTCTATATCCGGGGCCGCGGTGTTGTTGGCAAGATCAAGGATCTTCTCCCCACTTATGACATTCTCCACCGCATCTTCCGTGAGACCGTTGCTCTTCGTGCGGGCAACAAAGATGAGATTCATGGATATTCAGTTGATTTGTTGCTCAACACCTCTCTCAACCGCGACTTCGACACCCTTCTTGATGTGATGGATTTTATATAGAATGAGATGGTCGCTGCGGCTCACTCCCGGAGGGTTCCCCCATTCGCTCCCTACATCATGGCTCTCATTGTTGCCAAGTGTCCTCCCATTGCCAGGACCTTTTCCTCTCGTCCTCTAGTTGTGCACATGCCCAAGGCCCTCAAGATCAAAAAACATGCTAAGCCCCGCAATGTGGAGGGTGATGAGGTGGATGAAGATGGAAATGTGATTGAGGCTGGTTCTGATGATGCAAACAGTGGCCATGATGCTGATTATGTTGTCTCCCGTCGCAATCATGCCGAACCATCATGGGCCAAGAGGATTGAGGCCAAGCTCAAGAAGGTGTTTTGCTTCCAAGTTGACAATCAAAAGCGCATGTATGAGGCTCATGTTTATGCCAAGAAAGATTGTGCTCGTCAGAAAGAAATGATGGAAGCTCAAGGATTGACTACCTCCACGGGTTCCGAGAACAACATCACTCCTGAAGATCAATGGATCTCCAATCACAACCACTGGGATGATGATGTCTCTTCCTCGTACCGTGCTCCATCATCCTATGAGGAGGACAATGATGATGATGAGGATTGACTTCCGGGGCGTTAGTCTTGCTCTTGTCCCCTTTTGGCGTCTTGATGCCAAAGGGGGAGAAGATGCATCTTAGGCATGCGGGTATTGCATGGGAAAGTCACAAGCTTGTTCTTGCTTTGATCTTATAATTGCTTGTGAACTTTATTTGCCTCATATTATGTGTGAAATCTATGTACTAACTATTTGGAAACTACTCGTGCTATGTATGTTGAGACTATGTGGGTATTTCACGGATCCATCTTGTGATGATATGTGTTATCCATTGCAAATATTTTTTCTCATCACAATTTATTGTGCCAAGGTATGAGTCCAAATGCTATTATCTCTATTTGTGCACTCTTGATGGGTTTGTAAAATAGAGGGGGAGGATTGATCCTACTCATCCAGGGGGAGCCCCGTCTCTATTTTCCAAAAAACCATGCGCATCTTCATAATATTATCATGCAAAGGTGTGTTGTCATCAAACACCAAAAAGGGGGAGATTGAAAGTGCACTTCCTATTCTTATGATTTTGATGTTTGATGATAACACACCTATCGGTTTAATCGTGTGCTAAGTGCATCTCAGGTCTTTAAGGTTGTGGCACGAAAAATACATTGCCCACAGTTGGCACTTGCCAAAGTCACCAGTGCTGACCGGTAGTACCGGAAGTTACATCCGGTACTACCTCTTGGCACCGGTACTACCGGTTCCTTGTACCGGTCGCACCTGATTGCGAAGGAAAGGTCTCGTTAATCCTCAGTACCACCCGGTACCGCGGGGCGGCACTACCGCTCCAACCGGTAGTACCGCTTGCACCAAGCGGTACTACCGCTTGACAACAGTAGTTCCGCTCGGATGTACCGGGAGACACTGACGATAGACAAGACCTCTTCATCTCTCTCAGTACCAACCGGTACCTGGAGCCAGTACTACCGCCTGGACCGATAGTATCGCTCCTCATGACCGGTACTACCGCTTAGCGGTGGTACTTCTAGGTGGTTCCGGAGGTGACTGAGGCTGGCTCAACCATGTGGTGTATACCCGGTACCTGGTCCGATACTTGACCGGTAGTACCGGTTGTGTCCGGTACTACCACTTGAATACCGGTAGTATCGGTGCATTTAATGCCCAACGGGCAGACCTATTCCAAGTGCTATAAATGCACCCTTCACCTACCTCGGAAGGTGGCTCGACCCACTCAAGAACACCACGTCCATTTGAGCCACCAAATCGCCAAGATCTCTTCACTCAACCACCCAAAGTCGTTGATCTTTGGAGAATCGAAGGAGGATCCATTGATCTATTGATTCACCAAGAGATATCTTCATTTCCCCCTCATTCACTTGAGGGCCCCTTTCTCTAGTGTTTCGTTGGAAACTCTAGTTCTAGATTTGGTTCTTACAAGTTTGTCTTTGATTGTTTGACAACTTGCTTGTATTCGGGAGCCTCCAATTAAGTTGTGGATGTGAGCCTCCAACTAGTTGTAAAGGTGTCGGCTTCCACCTTAAAGGTTGCCGGTATAGTGGAAGAGGTGAATCGAACCCATCAGGGTGAGGTTCATCGGAGAACAAGGGAGGCCTTTCGTGGCGTAGGTGGTTTGATACCACCCCCTCTCCAAATGTAGACGTACTTTCCCTTAAAAGGAAGAAACTATAGGAAATAAATCCGTGTGTCTCCGTGTCCACCACTTTGGTTACTTCTATCCTTTACCGCACTTTACTTTACTTGTTCTTGCTTAGTGTTGTGCTAGGTGGTACTCGTTTGACATATAGGTAAATTCCCTTAGTTTCATAATCTAGAGAATTTACCTTTCTTGTCAAACCCTAACTTGAAAAAGAATAAAATTTGAAGTAGCACCTATTCACCCCCCCTCTAGGTGCCCATACGATCCTTTCAGGGGCCGAAGAAGGGGGGATCTAGGGTTCGCCCGTCGCCTATGAGGGGGCAAGCGATCTAGTTGGTGTCCACACATCCGATGACAAGGAACTTAATGATGGTATTATTCAATTAGCTAATATTTTCAAAGCTTGTAGAAGAAGGACTTCACCTAAGGCATTAGTATGAAGCCTAAGATTAGGGGTAAGAAAATTTTCCGATCATTTAAATGTTTGGAATACTTTTCAATCTACGGGACTAGGCGAGCATTAGAAATATTTTCAGAAGGAAAACTTTTCTGGATACAAATGAGACTAAGAAATTTATTTTTATGATGATTGGCTTAATAGATTGGTGCAACCACCTTTGGATTTGAACCTGCTAGAGGTTCTTCTAGTGGGATCCTCGAGTGGGGAGATAAGTTTTAAGTCGATATGTGTTTAGCTGGTGAATATACGACATGGATGGAACTTTCTCCTTTTATCCCTAAAGATGTGGTTCGACAAGATTATCAACAAGCCTAAGTGATTTTACTTCTTATGTCATTGAGCTAATTACACCAAATGACCAACATGGAACTAATTTACACCATCCTCACTACTGTCCTATCCTCTATGTTGGCTAGACCTACCATCAAGAATGGAGTAACAATATGCATCCAGAAATATACCAAACACAAGCCCGACAAGGATTGCAAGTAACACTACAAAAATAACCCCCCCCCCTCCACACACACACACACACACACATTCCTAGCACTTTTCGGGGGCGTCACAAACAAAAAGTATTGGTTACCCGATGGATGAACAGTCACTGCACCATTTTTCCACGGCGAGCACTTATACACCGTGGCAAGACATGATACCGGCAGATTTTTGGCACCGCGGTAGGTGGTACGCAAGACTGGCGTTTTGAAATGTCACTCTTCGGAGAAGGTGGCATTCTGTATTGCGCCGTGCATTGCAATCGACATGAAAAATGGGTGGAACAAAGTAAAATATTCAAACACACCCCTCTATCTGTTCATGCACGTCTTGCTGACATGTGTGCCTCACGATCGATCAAAATAATATTTATGTTACTCCAAAAAAGATGATCATGACTTTTTTATTTCCTATTTTTTCAATCTAAAGTGCTGATTTGAAATGCACATATGTTCCAAACCCGCCCTCATATCAGTCATCAAAACCATTTTCAGCAAAGTAAGGGACCAATATAGACAGCTGAGGGAACAAAAATTATTTGTATTAGTGTCGACGACTAAAAACTTATTCTTTGGCAATATTATAGGGACCGGGCATTCATGTTTTATTTTCCTAATCTAGACATCTCTCTTGTCCAATTTAAAAGTTTTGAAACCAACATGATATACTAAACTCAGCCAATAGTTCAAAGCACCCAATCTAGATTTTTGTTTGGACATTTATGTGGAGATTTATTCTTGTAGTTCAATGGACAAGCTTGTTGGCATGGAAGTAGTACTAAGATTGTAAAGTGCACGCATGCATTATTTTCCAGAAAAAGATGAACATAGAGGATCTGCGAGCGAAGACCTATCAACGAATCGGCCATTACAAGAGAGGCAAATCTTGATGAATATTTAGCTGAAAAAAAACTTGACGAATATTTCTTGTACGTATATGTTGATCGGTGTCATTCATCACAAAATAATAATACTCCTTCCATCCAAAAATAGATGCCTTAGGTTTTTTAAATTTTAAATAAATCTATATACTAAATAGTGTCTAGATTCATCTAAATTTTAACAAATTTAAGACATCTATTTGGGACCGAGGGAGTAATAACCGAAGGACCTCGTTCCACCAACCGTCGGTCCATCACCATAACGGCCTGCTATAGGACTGAAAAAACGTATTCCTTTTTATAGTTTGCTACGACAACATATACAGGTATCTCGCAGACCAGCAGTTAATTAAAACAATCGCTCCTTATCTTTACAACTAGAAAGAGTTCGAATTTGGAGTCAACTACCGCATGTTCTGTTGACCCATTTGACAGTAGACTCTTTTCCTGTCCTTTTGCAAGGTTATTTGACATCTTTGAGTATAGACGTATGTAGTAACAATATGTTACTCACAACTCCTTGCTACTTGGCTGACCTAGGTACTGCCTGACCGCATGTTGTGTCAACTAGTCATTCTCTTAATTTTGTTGAACCCGATCGTACGTGCTGCACGTGCGGCGCGGCCTGATACATATGCATGCACCTCTCAGCCCTAGTGCAGATCTACCTCATATTAACAAAGTTGACAGCCAAGTTCATGTGCTGTTGCTAGCTGCAACGCGGTTTCCCGCGAAATTAAATAAAATTACATACACTTGCACTACTACATAATTTGACTATCATATCAGTTACTGGCTTACTGAAGATGGAAGTTTTTCCAAGTCTCTGATGGAAATATCTGGTCACTAAACAAGTAAACATGCATATGCCAGCGCGCACTCGGCCGATGACCATATCTCAAGAAGGTTTTCTTGAGAAAATCTTAGGCATGCATGTTACGAAATCGATGGGTTGCTGATCCTCACCTTTCGTCTGAACTATGTTCTCACATGACCATGATAACGAAACGTACCGCTACAAAATCGACCGTTTTATTCATAGCGAATTTGCACAACCAGTTAGCAGTAGCGCATTAGAGACTACATTTGGCATGGAGTTTCTTCCATGATTAGCCTTAACATACATATGGACCACTTCAACGACCGTACGATCTACTGAGCACTGGTCCTTGTTTTCCCTTGAGTTTACCTACTGGAAGCTACTTGAGTTTTCCCTTGAGTTTACCCACTTCAACGACCGTACGACCGTATGTCATTTTCTTGCTCGATGTTTACCTATTGGAAACGTTTGTGCGTGAGTGACCATATTAATAAGCTTACTTAAACTAGCTGAAGCCAATCAACCGGGAGTGGCTTAGTTAGTTAAGTACTACTGCCGCGTATGATTATTAGCTAGGTCCAGCTGCAGGTTTATTGCTGTCAAATGCTACCATTTGGGTCAAATACCTGCAGGAGAAATTCTTCCATTAGTTGGGTCTTATATATTCCGTAATTAACAACGACGTCTGCCTACGTCATTACAGGAATAGGAAGCTACGCCGACGGCCTATCGCTGCGCCGGTGGCCAAACGTCGGGGCCGTCGGCGTAGCCATCGTCCAGGTCAACCCCGCCAAGCAGTCGTCGGCCTAAAATTGCCCTCGGCATATTCTATGCTACGCCGACGGCTGCCCTCGGCGTATCTATTTTTTATTTTCTCTCATTAAACTTTGAAAAATCATAACTAAATTATTCTAATTCGGAAAAATACAAATAATATATCAAAATTTGCAGAAAAATAAGACCTATCTATCTACACTCAAATATTACACATTTATAAATAAAAATTAAGTAAAACATAAAACATTATATATAGTTTAAAACGGGCATAAAAAATTCAAAAACGATCGAAACAATGCGAAACCTTCGCGTGGTGTTATATTATGTGACATAGTTAGAAGGAAAAATATCAAACTTGGTATATTGATTATGTCTCAAAGAAACCTTCACAAAATGATGTATCTCATTCGAGGTTTTTTGGCTTTCGGATCAAATGACCAATGTTATGGCTAGAATCAAGACATAGTTTGTGATAATGTGCCCATATTGTGCATACACATGCATCATGGGATGGCGAACAATGTTACAGGAGGAAGTTTTCCTTTTCGTCGCACCAAAAAGCCATTTCCCATTTTTCGAGCATAAAAACGGACGGTTTTGTGAAGCAACCACCAAATGGTTAATTCAAAATACTACCACCACATTTTACAAAAATACTATACCACCTTATACGGACAATATATCAACAGGGGGATCTGAAACCTTTCCGTCCACCTTTGATGAAAAAGACAAATTCCTGCCGAATCGGTAGGAAGTGGGTCAGATATGAATTACAAGTACATGCATCCGATGCTCATGTTTTTTTATAAAAATTATTTTTAGGTTCACAATATGTTATTTTATCAAAGATCCAATGCAAGTTTAGCGAGGCTCGGCCCCGAGCTAAGAATCTTTATGTCCGCCATTCGACAAAGTTTGACGATAGTTTAAAACGGGCATAAAAAATTCAAAAACGATCAAAACAATCGAAACCTTCGTGTAGTGTCATATTATGTGACATAGTTATAAGGAAAAATAGCAAACTTGATATATTGATTATGTCTCAAAAAAACCTTCACAAAATGACCTATCTCATTCGAGGTTTCTTGGCTTTCGGGTCAAATGACCAATGTTATGACTAGAATCAAGGCATAGTTTGTGATAATGTGCCCATATTATGCATACACATGCATCATGGGATGACGAACAATGTTGCAGGAGGAAGCTTTCTTTTTCGTCGCATCAAAAAGCCATTTTCTATTTTCCGAGCATAAAAAACGGACGGTTTTGTGAAGCAACCACCAAATGGCTAATTCAAAATACTACCACCATATTTTATAAAAATACTATACCACCTTATATAGAAAATATCCCAACAGGGGGATACGAAACCTTTCCGTCCACCTTTGGTGAAAAAGACAAATTCCTGCCGAATCGGCAGGAAGTGGGTCAGATATGAACTACCAGTACATGATCCGATGCTCATGTTTTTTTACAAAAATCATTTTTAGGTTCACAATATGCTATTTTATCAAAGATCCAATGAAAGTTTAGCGAGGATCGGTCCCGAGCTAAGAATCTTTATGTCCGCCGTTCGAGAAAGTTTGACGATAGTTTAAAACGAGCATAAAAAATTCAAAAACGATCGAAACAATGTGAAACCTTCGCGTGGTGTCATATTATGTGACATAGTTATAAGGAAAAATAGCAAACTTGATATATTGATTATGTCTCACAAAAACCCTTCACAAAATGACCTATATCATTCGAGGTTTCTTGGCTTTCGGGTCAAATGACCAATGTTATGGCTAGAATCAAGGCATAGTTTGTGATAATGTGCCCATATTATGCATACACATGCATCATGGGATGGCGAACAATGTTGTAGGAGAAAGTTTTCCTTTTCGTCGCACCAAAAAGCCATTTTCTATTTTCCGAGCATAAAAAACGGACGGTTTTGTGAAGCAACCACCAAATGGCTAATTCAAAATACTACCACCACATTTTACAAAAATACTATACCACCTTATATGGACAATGTCCCAACAGGGGGATCCGAAATCTTTCCGCCATCTTTGATGAAAAAGACAAATTCCTGCCGAATTGGTAGGAAGTGGGTCAGATATGAACTACAGGTACATGATCCGATGCTCATGTTTTTTAAAAAAAATCATTTTTAGGTTCACAATTTGCTATTTTATTAAAGATCCAATGCAAGTTTAGCGAGACTTGGCCCCGAGCTAAGAATCTTTATGTCCGTCGTTCGACAAAGTTTGACGATAGTTTAAAACGGGCATAAAAAATTCAAAAACGGTCGAAACAATGCGAAACCTTCGCGTGGTGTCATATCATGTGACATAGTTATAAGGAAAAAAATAGCAAACTTGATATATTGATTATGTCTCAAAAACCCTTCACAAAATGACCTATCTCATTCGAGGTTTCCTGGCTTTCGGGTCAAATGACCAATATTATGGCTAGAATCAAGGCATAGTTTGTGATAATGTGCCTATATTATGCATACACATGCATCATGGGATGGCGAACAATGTTGAAGGAGGAAGTTTTCCTTTTCGTCGCACCAAAAAGCCATTTCTATTTTCCGAGCATAAAAAACGGACGGTTTTGTTAAGAAACCACCAAATGGCTAATTCAAAATACTACCACCACATTTTACAAAAATACTATACCACCTTATATGGACAATGTCCTAATAGGGGGATCCGAAACCTTTCTGTCCACCTTTGGTGAAAAAGACAAATTCCTGCCGAATCGGCATGAAGTGGGTCAGATATGAACTACAGGTACATGATCCGATGCTCATGTTTTTTTACAAAAATCATTTTTAGGTTCACAATATGCTATTTTATCAAAGATCCAATGCAAGTTTTCCTTTTCATCGCACCAAAAAGGCATTTTTCATTATCCGAGCGCAAAAAGGGGATTTTCTAAAGCAACCACCAAATAGCTAATTCAAAAACGGAGGGTTTGTGATTAGTTGATATGGATATCATATTTGGATTCGTCTCATTTTTCTGATCAATTTAGACATATTATTTGTTGAATTTCGATTTACAGATTTAAAGATATTAATTATTCTATATTAAATAGAAAAATACAAAAAAATAAAATTATTATATTTTTATTTGAATTCAATAATATTTTTACTTATTCATTAATATTTACTTAAATAATTGTTTGTAATTTCAAAAAATACAAACATGTGACATGATGATATAAGAGTTAATAGGATTGATATCATAGTATTGACACCAATGTATGAATTACTTTGCGGAAACGGATTCTAAAGGAACGAGGAAGTTAAGCGTGCTGAAGCTGGAGTAGTATTAGGATGAGTGACCTGCTGAAAAGTTTGACTAAGACCGGAATTTAATCAAATATTAAGTATAATTAGTGTTAAAAATGTTCAAAGTAGGAGATTAACAAGTGAAACAATTCAAAGAATAAAAAAATTAAGAAAAAAATAAGAAAAAATTATTTTTTTAAAAACAATTATGTTTTTGCAGCCGGCCGACAGGCTATGCCGACGGCAAAGCCCTCGGCGTAGCATACGCCAACGGCATTTTGGTACGCCGACGGCTTGAGTGTGCTCCGCCGAGGGAGATCTTTGCCGAGGAGGCTACGCCGAGGGCAGCCCTCGGCGTACCATACGCCGACGGTATTTTGGCCTATGCCGACGGCCTTTTGCACTCGGCGTAGCGCGGACGTCCCGTAGTGCGTGCACCGGTCAACACATACGTATCTTGAAGGACAGTTTTCTTGTTGAGACCCATTAAATGCAAATTGCGACTTGGCATATCAAGAAACCTGACCACGGTTTTGTATCCACGCGTGAAAGTCTAACCCGTTTATACATTTTTCGCGTGGTGGATGTTTTGGAAAACTTTCTAAAATATACTACTCCACCATGGTGCCTGTAGTAGTTTTCATAGTCTTTGTCCTGCGCACGTTAACTAGATGGATCCTATATTCCCGTGACAACTTTGGGGTCAATACGATTATGTTTTCTGAACGAAGAATTCTGATCAATATGTTGCTATCTATCTTCTAAACCAATAGAAAAAGATGTAACCACATAATATTTACATATATATTGGGTGTGACTAGTTCTCGACTAAGAATTAATTTAATTTTCCGTCTCGGTTGCATCTTATGTTGCAACTCATGACTAACACGAATCATGAAGCAAATCTAACGTGCCTGAATGCATTTTCCTTAGTCACAGCCCAACTTGGAACAGCAAATATTTCTATTACAACTCTGCAACTCATATGTGCACGGATGTTAATGCAAATGTGATGGTCTAGGACTCGACTAAGCACTAAGTTAATTCTCTGTTAGCTGAGAATTAGCAATTCGTTATTTACACTCTTCGTAGAAATTCATGGTTGAGAGATAATAGTTAATACATGCAAAACATGTTTTAGCTTGGCGGAGGTCACATTCAATGAAGTCTTGCTCGCGTACGCATGCACGATCGTCTTGCAGCTCCAAGACTCGGGGGAGACACATGGGCTGGTCCACCTCGTGCACTAGTTACACTAGGGCGATCGAGAGGCAATTGTATTCTAGCTAGGGTTTATCGAGCGAAGGGTGGTTTTCCTTCAGTGGCGGTGCGGATCACGACGGCGTGATCCATGTCGGCTGCTGGTGTGGGTGCCCTCCATCCTCTGCTAGCTTGCGTCCGGTGTGGGTGGGTTGGCATGGCGTCTCTGGCAAGGAAGTCCAATTCGAGAGGCAGTACGGTGAGGTCGCTATAAAAATCTCCAGCGAAAGGCTAGGCGGATGATGCAGCTGCAGGACCGTCGGCACGGCTTGGGGATCTTGTGTTGTCGAAAAAGGAGGTCACATGCCTTGTCATCAAGGGGATCGAACCAGAGCGGCCAACACCGAAGTGGGCGGCGGTGGAGAAGGTGTTCTCACCGAGTAAACTTGTCATCAGTGCCCTGAAGAGGGTGATGCAGCGGGCCAAGAGTTTACATAGATCGAGACAGTTCAAGGAGATAGGTGACAATATATTTGTTGTCGGGTTTGGCTTGGAGGGGGACTGGAAACACACGATGAAGAACGGACCGGCTCGGCTCGAATGGGGATTTGGGGTCAAGTCAATGATGTGCCCAAGGACATGATGAATCAGTTGTATGGTAAGCTAATCGGGGGCTAGTTAGGTGATTTCATTGTTGTGGATGTAGATGAAGAAGGGATAGCATGGGGAAATTCTTCATATAGAATATATTGGTATCTACATACCACTAACCGGAGATCATGTCTAAATTAAAATAACAGATATAACAAAATATATGCAATCTTCCACGGGTAGTCATACAGCTAGTTTCAAAGAAAATACATGCATGACATCATCACATAGGTCTTGGATTATTCCCACACTTTCGGTCTAAATAATCAGATCTCAAACACTTGTCAAGGCTTCTTTAGTTAGTTAAGCCCGCTTTTGACTTTGGAGTCAGAACATTTTTCGAGATGTCAAACCAATACGTACTCACGGAGAAAACACACATAAAATTACATGCAATTTTATTAAAAAGTTTACAGAAATTTACAACCAATTAAAAACGTAAACATAAAAGAACTTACTTCCAAAGAACGGTTTTCATAGGAAATTTCCATAGCACGTAAACATATTAAATTGATATGATTGGATGGAAACCAAACACAATAACATAAAATGCGTATTTCCATAAACCCCAAAACAGCCTACAAAAATATTAAAAAAAGGCAACCCAGCACACGACCCTGAGCATAGAAATCCAACATAAAAAAGTCCGATCGGGTCGGCAGAAAATGAACGAGACAAAGATCGATCTGGTCGCAAGAAATTCGACTGTCAATGAAAAAAAATAGTCGACTGTTAAGTACCAAAAGTGTATAAATATGATCAGGTAAATAGTGAATTGTACTCCCTCCATCTCAAAGTAGTGTACAACATGTTAAAGCCTTCCTTCCTCTCCCGACGCCCCCTTTGAGAGTCAACCCTCGTCCGCCTCTGTCGTCCCTCTCCTCCCTCCTCTCTAGTAGCCATGGCGGCCAGCATGGAGATGGAGTTGGTGGTTGGCCTCCTCTTTTCCCTAGTAGTAGTTCTAGTTGATTTGGTCCTAGTAATTTGTCCTCTTGTGGCGATTGAGGGTCGGACGGTGGATCCCGGCGGCCGGATCCACTGCGCCTCATTCTTCATCCGCTCCGATGCACCCCGCTGGTGGCAAGCGGTGGTCCAAAAGAGCTGGCTGAGGGCGTGCATCGGGTGCTTCGAGCTGGGGCGCTGGATCTCCTCTGGCTCGATGTGGTCTCTCTTCTCTCCGCGGTGGTGCTCTCATGGGGAGAGCTGAAGGCTGCAGCGGAGAAGACCACCACTCGCCCCTGCAATAAGATCCAATCTTCTGACCCGGTTCGTCGCCATCGCCATCTTCTTCGCTCCTCTCCCCAGGTCCGTGGCAAGCTCCTTGGTTTCGATGGTGAGCCGCTTTATCTGACGTGATGATGGCGTGCCCCTGCTTCTCTGGCTACTCTTCTTGCTATGCTTCCTCTCTTCTTCTCGATATCCATGGTGGGGATGGGGGAAAGTGGTAGTACAATGAAGGCTTCGCCGGAGTGGCTCAAGAGCCTCTTTTTCCTAGAGCATCTCCTCGCGTGAATCTTCATGGCCGGGATGGCCCTCTCCACGCCTGTGAGCTCCGCTATGTCCTCTACCTCCATTGGGGGGTCCTTCTCGAGGTTGGGCGCTGAGGGCTTCGCTGGGCCGGTGACAAGTGGTCTCGTCTCTGTTGCTGTTCTCGGCTACAGCGCGTGCCTCGCTCTGCTCCACGGTGGGGAAGAGATAGGACTATTTTGTAATCGCAATCTTTTAGCAAGGTCCTATCTACAAATGCCAGAGACCCATGTTTTATTTTTCTGTTTTTATGGGGTTCTTTGTAATATCACTGTACACGCACTGTTATAATTAATGAAAGTCTCTAGCCCCTTCTGGGATGCTCCGTTGCTTAAAAAACATGCTAAAGCCAGTTTGGGGCTTCGTTTGGAGCCTCTGCAAACGCCACTTTGGGATCTTCATGGTACTTTTGCCCTTTGCATTAAATTTGAATCTTTTCTTAATATGTACCTTGACTACTCACTTAGTCCTAGCCGTTCAACGCCCCATGTGATCATCCGATGGTGGCAAGGCAGTGAAATACCCTCACCATGTGTATCCACTTGATTCTCATTTAGTATATAGATACATTTAAATATAGAAAAATTTGCGACTTCTATTTTGAGACGGAGGGAGTATGATTTAGCACGATTGGTTTTCCCTATTACTACAATTCATAATTTAATATAGGCATATGTGTATATAAAATAGTGGTATCTACGTACCACTAACGGAAGATGCGTGTCTAAATTAAAGTAACAGACATAACAAAATGTATTCAATCTTCCACCGGCCATACAACTAGTTTCGAAGAAAATACATGCATGGCGTGGCGCAATGCACTGATGCACATAGGTCTTGGATTGTTCTTGCACTTTGGGTTTAAAGAACCAAATATCAAGCAGTTGTCAAGGCTTCTTTTAGTTAGGGCATCTCTAATCGATCCCCAATTGGTTAGAGGAGTAAACTTTAGAAGAGTAAAAGTACTCCTCTAAAGGTGCTAACCGAACCCCTATTTTTAGAGGAGTAAACTAGTTTTCATCATTTGCAATACAAATAGGTTGATACAAACACATAATGATACAACTCGATAGAAACCGGCACAACCCGATACACCTAAAATAGATACCGATACAACTCGATACAATTGATACATCGAGAGTACATACTTCTCCCCATGGATACCGATACAACCCAATAGAAACCGGCACAAACCAAAGTGTTCTTGTTATGCATTAGAACACATAACAAGAATGTGCCATCTATTTAACATTGATGAAAGCGATCTACCATCTCCGGTTGTCTTTTCATTGAAATTCTTATGAATTTTCTTCCAAAAAAGTTGCAATGGCGGACGAACACCACTTGCTTCGTATATTGCGTCATCTATAAGAATTTGATGTTGCCATGTAAAATACAACTCATAGTCTTCATCCTCTGTCCATGTAGAAGTCCTAGTACATCATTTGTAACAAAAATAAAATAAGCCACGTCTTCTTGTGCTCCAATTTTACATGATGAAAAAGAGGGGAAAATCACCTTTTCCGTCTTGTGTTGGTTGCGGCCGATGGTGTCGGCGATCCATCTCCGGCAGCAACATCGACGGACTCCGGCCCTGCATCCTCCAACTCCGGCCAGAGGTCCTGCGCGCAGATGAAACCTGTCGTGGGCGGCGGGGGAGACGAGATCTGTGGTGGGCTAGGAGGAGGGGGCGATCCGCGTCGCGGCATCGATGGTGCCCGGCCTCCTGGGAGCCAACTCCGAGTTGCCGTGGTCATCGGAGGCCACGCCGGCTCCGGCTTGCGATGAATCGACGCCAACGAATCCCGATTTGGAGCAAATCGGGGCGTCGGCCGGCGAAAACTAGGTCTCCCATCGATTTCAGCGACAACGAGATGCGGCAGAGGGACTGAGAGGTAGGCCAGAGGGCGGCGGAAGGACCTGGGTAGGGACGGCGGGGTATGGGGGTTGCCGGCGGTGACGCCGACGGATCGGGAGGCGGAGGTATTCTCGAAAGTGGTCTCGGAAGAGTAAATTTAGAAGTCGGCCGCCACTTTTACACCTCCGATGAATATAATTTTACTCCTCTAACCGTTTAGGAGTTTGGTTAGATGCCGCCGCTGCGTATTTTTACTCATGTAACTGATTTTAGGGGATCAGTTAAACATTGGCCTTAGTTAAGCCCGCTTTTGACTTTGGGAGTCCGAGCAATTGGACATGTCAAACCACTAGTGACTCACTGACTCCGGTGACAGTCCAGCTCTGCCAAGAGAAGGACATCACACTAAAATTCAATAAAGAGTCATTTTTGGAACAGAACACAATAAAGAGTCATTTTTGGAACAGAACATGCCGGGTAGTCAAGTGAGAAAGCATGGCCTGGACTCCGCACTCTGACCGGCCTAGTCACGCTACCGGCCATGAGCATCACTGGCCACACGCCCGTTACATTAGTGGAAGACTATACGATCAGTGTAATCAGCATATAATTTGTACGCTTCCTGTTCAAGTTGAAGACATACATGAACACTGAAGTATTTTATACCGGTATCCATCGTTTCATGGTGTGAAGTTGACCTAAGCAACAACCCTCCCTCCCGTGGCGACCCCCAGGCGCCACCGGAGGGCCCCCAGATCTTGGCACCGCCGACCTCCCCCTCCTCCAGATCGCCTCCCTCCGCCATTGCCGCCGGCGTCGGTCGCGATGGCGGCGCACCCCTAGTACCTAAGGTGCTAGGGGTGGAGGATGCGGCGGTCTTCTTCAATGGGGTGGCTAGAGCTGCGTTGTTTCAAGAAGGCCCCAGCGGTGGTCGGGACAGCGCTTTTTGGCCAGGCGGCGGCTCCAGCCGGACTCCCCTCCCTAGGCGGTTGCGGGTGATGGTGTTGTGGCCGCGGGTCTAGGGTTTCTCCTAGACCCGCCGTCGTCGTGGCGGCGTGGTGGGACTCGGGGCGCCGCGTCGGTCACTGGACGGATGGTTCCCTGAGCGAGCACGTGGAGGGCGAGGGGATCAAGACGAAGCGCCCGATCACGAGTTCGGCCTCGGATCTGGGGCAGGATATGTTGTGGATGAGCACGCCAGTGACGTTCTGTGATGGCTTTCTGGTTTGTCGTCTTCTCCATGTTGGAATTTGCCCACGGATCGACTACATCAAATTAGACAAACAAGCGCGCTCGGAAAATATTATGGCCAAGAGCTCGTATCGTGCCCTCTATTTCTGTTTATTTCTTCTTTATTTTCTCAATATCTTCTAAACTCCACGTTACAAAAGCATCGTATCCAGCTGTATATATAGGAGCTGACCCTGGCTGGTACGTAGCCAACTCGAACAAGTCTACTCAAACATGATTCTGAAACTAATCGTGCTACCAAAACCTACTAGAACTTGGATTGACTAGACTCACGTACGGAACTAAATAAAACTTACCTAGTAGCTATCTTACTAGGCTAAACCAAAGTACTACACTACTCGGACATGCACTATGCTTACCTAATTAACTCTTTCATAGGACTCTAATCAAGATTAATCTAACAATCTCCTCCTAATCTTGAACTTGTCATCCTCGTGCTCCCCCTATCTTGACTCTTTGCAGCTTCATGACCTCTTGACTCTTCTAACTCCCCGATTGACGATCTTGACGAGACTCCCGGCACCGCACCTCAGCACCTCCTCTCCCATCAACGATCATCCACCTCCACCACTTTTCCGATGTTAGCGCCCTGCCGCCTCCCTCGTGTCGCACCGTCGGACCACCACCGCCCGCCATCTTCGTCCTCGCCGCTCCACCGAGCGACAATATCGCCCGCCATCTTCCTCCTTGCCGCTCCGCCGAGCGACAATATAGCCCGCCCCGAGGCGCTAGTCGGGTCGCCTCCCCGGGGCAAGCTTCAAAACTTTGACCTCGCTCTGATACCAATTGTTGGAATTTGCCCACGGATCGACTACATCAAATTAGACAAACAAGCGCGCTCGGAAAATATTATGGCCAAGGGCTCGTATCGTGCCCTCTATTTCTGTTTATTTCTTCTTTATTTTCTCAATATCTTCTAAACTCCACGTTACAAAAGCATCGTATCCAGCTGTATATATAGGAGCTGACCCTGGCTGGTACGTAGCCAACTCGAACAAGTCTACTCAAACATGATTCTGAAACTAATCGTGCTACCAAAATCTACTAGTCGATGTCGTGTCCAAGTGCTTGTCTCTGTGAGGATCCGTTGCAGCTGAAGCGAATGAGGATTGACTAGACTCACGTACGGAACTAAATAAAACTTACCTAGTAGCTATCTTACTAGGCTAAACCAAAGTACTACACTACTCGGACATGCACTATGCTTACCTAATTAACTCTTTCATAGGACTCTAATCAAGATTAATCTAACACTCCACATGCTCGATTTGAATAAAAGGTGGTGGTCCTAGGGTTCCTACTCGTCGCCTAGGTGAAGATCTGATAGTTGCCTATCGTCATCGATCTGGATGAAACGTCGTGTTCCGGAAGGCTCCGCCGACGAACTCCATAGTGCGCATATGCCGTGAGATCACTGGATCGGGTGGGATTCGGTCGTGCGCATCCATGTTTTTACTCTGGACGTTTGGATTTAGAGGGAGCGCTTCGAAGCTCTGTTGGCTGTTAATATCATGGGGGCATGTTCTCGTCCCATTGTGTCGACGAAGAATGTCATGAAGGCCGAGATCTGAGGACTGACAATGGTGGTTCAAGTTCGGGTGGTGATGAAGAATTGGCTTGGTGACTCGTGATTTGGATCAGTGGTATGCAAGCGGGGGCGACAGTACAGAAGAAGCTCATGGTCCTATCTTTCACGATGAAAACCCAGAGTCTGGACTTAATTGGTTATGCCTGACAATGGTCTTGTTGATGGTATTGTTTTGAGAGCGTGAACTTTCTTCAGAGTGAAAAACTAGATCTTTGATCGGACGATAACGATGTTTGTAAAGTGTTTCCTTCTTAAATGTGTCGTTTTTGGAGAAGATGGACTCCTAGTGCTATCTTGGTGGTGGTAGTACTCTTGTTTCAATGAATAAAAAACTATAACAGAATTTTTTTATTCTTTTTTCTTATTTTAGCTGTGTACATATGTATGGCCGCTAGGGCAATGCGTTGTTGACGTGTATAATTGCTATGTTTTAATATTAATATATGCTCCTTTCAAAAAAACGTCATTTTTTATTCCGTAAAGAAGTATCAACGCAACGTACATGGCTTGTCCAAGAAATACGTACACGCGGCTAGGTTGAAGGGTTATACTAGGCGTCCTGCGGGGAATAGTTCTTTAAAATTCACCGGGTCCTCCTGCTGACATGTATCCTTAAAAAATGCCCCAAATTCCGCTTTTTCTATAAACATACCCGCATTTGCTACAAATATCCCGTTGCTACACGTAGCAGAAAACGGTCCGTTTTAAAAAAAGAATAAATAGACTGGACCTCGCCGGAGAGTTCACCGAAGACCTCGCTGGCGATCTTGTGACAAAAAAAATCCTAATATAGCAAAACTGACTTCCCTGGATACTCTCGTCTGAAACATCGTCGCCGGAGACCTTGTAGCTAAAAATTTAGACTAATGTAGCAAAACCACGAAACAGTTATAGCGAAATATTTTTTCTAATATAGCAAACATCGCCGAAGACATCGTCGCAGACTCTCGCCGGAGACCTCGTAGCAAAACCATAGAGATTGTTTGTAGCAAAATAATTGTGTGAAAGTAGCAAAAAGTATATAAATATATAGCAAAAATAATATACTAAATTAGCAAAACACTCTTAGCAAAGATAGATACAAAAAGTAGCAGCATAGACTAACTAGAGTAGCAAGTGTTCTAAAATGTGGGAGCAACGCCCACAATTGCCTTTATCTGGACCATGACTGCGTGTTAGCGTGTTTGTGGTCGCTGCAGCCTTGGTCGTTCCACCTCACAGGAGCACCTTCAATGTAAATCCATCTCCAGCGACAAAGGAAAAGCACCACCGGTCGTCGGGCACCTCCGACGGGATCTAGCCTGGTGCGGCGGTAGGTTACATGGCTCGTGGAGGCGAAGGCTAGGCTTCGACAACCCGGTCCGACCGTGGTGGCAGCAGCGCAGCGGCGCATAGCAAGACCATGGCGGAGGTCGTCGGTGGTGACTGCACGGCGGCGAGGTAGGTGAGCACTGGGGCGTGGTGGTTCAAGCGATTTGTGGGCTCAAATGGGCCAGCGGTGTGGCGCTACGGCGGCAGCGGCGCAGACTAAGGCAGCGGCAACGGCAGCGGGGCTTGGCAGCAGTAAGGCTTGGCAGAGAAATCAGCACCAGAAATTTCATGACCGTTCACGGAGCACAGGAGAGAGGGAGATGGGGGATTGCGGAAAAGTAAACGGACGTATGGAGGTGGCATGCAGGAAACGGACGTACTGCACAGGAGTCGGGGATAGAAACGTCGTATCCCGGGTACGGTATCATTTTCCTACATTGAATCTG
This sequence comes from Avena atlantica, assembly GCA_910589765.1. Classification (NCBI taxonomy): domain Eukaryota; kingdom Viridiplantae; phylum Streptophyta; class Magnoliopsida; order Poales; family Poaceae; genus Avena; species Avena atlantica. The sequence goes on along the minus strand of OU342735.1, from coordinate 460,046,784 downwards.
TTTGTCGTATCCCCGGGTACATATCATTTTCCTACGTTGAATCTGTTATTTGTCGTATCCCCGGGATACAGTATTATTTTCCTACGTTGAATCTGTTTGTTTAGGACTAAATGTACGTAGTCCGCGTAGCTGTTAGTCAGTACATTGAACCTGAATCCGAATCTAGGGAAGCATGTGTGTATGTGTCAATTAATACTAACCACCAGCAGAGACACTTGCATTTTCTTTCGATTCCGTCCGTCCGTCACTCATACCATGCATTCATCATACCATGCGTCACGGTCACGTGGTCTAATCACTCGTAGATAGTGAGCTGTACTGTATAAAACATGAGCTCTACACACGTTTCTCTAACCACTACACGTCTGAGCGTATCTCTACTAGCTCCGATCTCATAGATTATCTTGTCATGTATCTAGTGTACTCATCATTTTCAATTCCTAATCACTCTCTGTTGGGCTGTTGGATTATTTATCTTCGATCCGCTGCAAAGGGAAAGGAAGGGTACTTGTAGAAATTGTACAGGTTAGATCCTTGCAAGGATGTTAATTTGACGGTTGATTTCTCAGGGCGCGTGGTGGTGCGGAGGCGCATAGAGTGCTGGAGACCGCCACAGCGGCGGACGGATTCGTGTGGCGGAAATATAGGCAAAAGGACATTAATGGAAGCAAGCATCCGAGATAGGTCGTCAGAGTCGACACGAATGCAGGTGTTGCAGGTGTTGCAGGTGTTGGAGCTGTGCCATACGCAGCTCCTTGATCACAGCGGAGTCTGACGCAGTGGCGCTGTTAAACAATGATTGTGGACCGGCTCAACATATCTGGTGTGTGGCCTATCACTTTATATATTGGGTATCAAGAGGTACGGTATAGATATAGTTTACAGTTGTACAAATATACAGTCTAACACTCTTTCTTAATCTTAACCGTGGCCTAAGGTACTCAGTAAGTTAAGATTGCGTCTACATCCTATGAACAAAGGAAGAGACAACGGTTTGGTGAAGAAGTCAGTAAGTTGCTCCTTGGAGAAGGTGAACTTGATCTGTAAGAACTTCTGTGTAACACGTTCTCTCACAAAATGATAATCAACTTCGATGTGTTTTGTTCGGGCATGGAATACCGGATTGGACGAAAGGTATGTGGCGCTGATGTTATCACACCAAAGGACAGGAGGCTGACTGTTAGAGATCTTCAACTCTCGAAAGAGGGACTGAACCCAAATAAGCTCAGCAGTGGCATCAGCAACCGCCTTGTACTCTGCTTCAGTGCTACTCCAGGAGACTGTAGCCTGTTTTCGAGCACTCCAGGCGATCAGATTAGGACCAAAGAATACTGCATATCCCCCCGTGGATCGCCTGTCGTCTGGGTTACCAGCCCAGTCAGCATCACTAAAAGCCGAGAGCACACCAGAGGGCGCCGGCCGAAGATGAAGTCCATAAGAAGCAGTGGAGCAAACGTGACGCAGAATGCGCTTAACAACAGTCAAGTGAGGCTCTCAAGGGGCATGAAGATACTGGCAGACACGGTTAACTGCATATGAAATATCAGGCCGTGTGATGGTGAGTTACTGAAGAGTCCCAACAAGGCTTCTGTAGTCAGTAGCACCATCAGCAGAGAGGAGAGTCCCATCAGTAGCAGAAATAGTCTCAGTGGAGGACATAGGAGTAGTCGCAGCCTTGCACTCCAACATGCTAGCACGCCGCAATAGATCCTGAGAGTACTTCTGCTGAGAAAGAACAAGACCATCCTGTGGATATGTGACCTCCAAGCCAAGAAAATAGTGAAGTTTGCCAAGATCCTTGACAACAAAATCAGAACCGATACCCAAAACCAACCGATCAGTCGCCGCAAAAGAGGAGCTAACAAGGATGATATCATCGACATAGACCAAGATGTACATAGTAACTTCCGGTCACTGAAGGATAAACAGGGATGTATCAGCAGTGGAGGGCACAAACCCATGAGCACGAAGCGGAGAACCCAGGCGAGCATGCCAAGCACGGGGAGCCTGTTTGAGACCATAGAGCGCTTTCACCAAGCGATAGAGGTGCTTTGGATGGTCAGGATCAACAAACCTAGGGGGCTGACGCATGTAGACCTCCTCCTCAAGAACACCATGCAGAAATGCATTTTGAACATCCAACTAACAAAGATACCAACCCCGTGTGACAGCAAGAGACAGAAGCAGCCGAATAGTGGTTGGTTTAACGACAGGACTGAAGGTATCCTCATAGTCAAGACCATACCGTTGCTTGAAACCTTTTGCAACAAGTCGAGCCTTGTACCGCTCAATAGAGCCATCTGCATGCCGCTTGACCTTGAAGACCCATTTGGAATGAATGACGTTGATACCTGGGCGAGGAGAGACCAGCTGCCAGGTGCCATTCTGAAGAAGAGCCTGAATCTCAAGGTCCATAGCAGCACGCCAGTGAGGGATACTCCTTGCTGCTTGATAGTGTCGGGGTTCTGCAGTAGGATCAGACTGCGCGTGAGCCAAGCAGGCATCGATCCATGCAACAATGCCATCAGTGCGTTCCTTGGGCCGGTAGATACCGCTCTGGCTGCGCGTATGCGGACAGGGAGCCACGTGTGCTGGGGACAGGGCATCGACAATCTTGTCGAGAGAGGCAGGTGATGGTGCAGGAGGTGGGCTCACGGGCGGCGAAGCCGCAGGCGAGGCCGACGCTGGCGAGTCCGACCCAGGCGGAGAGGCCAGGACGGGCGAGGTAGGGGCAGGCGAAGCCGACCCAGACGAGGTGGGCCGTGGCGACGCGGGCGGTGAGGACCGGTAGGCGACGCGGGGGGCGAAGACGACCCACGTCTAGCCGGTCGCGCGAGCGACAGAGTGGTTGGTCCAGGCGAGGCCGAGGAGGGGACCTTGGGGCGCATGCCCGCTGCATGTGGCATGCAGTGATCGACGTCGCGGTCGGCAGAAGCAGGTCCTGGCGACGCAGGGTCGTGAAGGAGCTCGAGGCGAGCGCCACGTCCGGTACCTGCACCGTGGTTAGGCAATAACACATGCGAATATGCAACATCCTCAAGTTGATCAGGCGAGATAACGGAGGTACGAGTGGGGGGTGATAACGGTGGAGAAGATGGCATATTCGAAAAAGGAAACAAATTTTCGTCAAACACGACATCACGGGAAATATAGACTCTATTTGTGGGAACATAGAGACACTTGTAGCCGTTGTGAAGAGCACTATATCCAAGGAAGACACACTTTTTGGAGCGAAACTCAAGCTTACGATTATTATAGGGCCGAAGCTGCGTCCAACAAGCACAACCAATTTTTTTGAGAAAAGTGTAGTTAGGGAGTTCATTAAACAGCAGTTCAAGCAGTGTCTTCATATTTAATACTCGAGTAGGGGTTCTATTAATCAAGAAACAAGCAGTGGTAAATGCATCACTCCAAAAACAAAAAGGCACGGAGGCATGAGCAAGGAGTGTAAGGCCATTTTCAACTATGTGACGGTGCTTGCGCTCGACAACACCATTCTGCTGATGTGTATGTGGGATATCCCAAGCTTATTAAAGAAAGAATTGAGGTTGAGATACTCACCCCCCAATCCGACTGAACATGAATGATCTTATGCTATAGGAGTCTTTCAACATGCATTTGAAATTGTAAAAACACATTGAACACATCAGCTTTGCTTTTAAGAAGATAAAGCCACGTAAAGCGACTGTAGGCATCAATGAAACTGACATAATATTTATAACCACCGACAGAGGTTTGGGCAGGGCCCCACACATCGGAAAACACAAGCTCTAATGGAGTAGTAACAACTCGAGACGAAGACACAAATGGTAAATGATGAATCTTTCCCTGTTGACAAGCATCACAAATAGCTAAATTTTTATTGGTAGATGACGTAGGAAGCTCATGTTGATGCAAAACATGATGGGAGACGCAGGATGACCAAGCCGGGCATGCCAATGGGACACCGATGTACGAACGGCGCTGAAGACCTCCGGGGGGATGGCGCCTGCAACGCATACAAACCCTGACCTCTAAGCAGAACCTCCCGTGTGGCTCGATCCTTAACGAGGAGATGAAACGGGTGAAATTCACAAAACACATCATTATCATAGGTGAACTTACAGACATAAAGTAAAGGACGAGTGACAAGTGGGATGCGAAGGACATTGCAAAGACGAAGCCGATGCGAGGAACCAGACAGAATGGAGGCCTGACCAACATGAGTAATGGGCATACCTGAACCATCATCGGTACAGACCTTTTCACGGCCACGGTAGGGCTCCTGCGCCTGGAGCCGACTAGCCTCAATAGATGTATCCACCAAATCCTACTCACCTCAAGTGCTAGTATTTCCAAAGAGGAAAATACTACTTCTTTAATCCCATGTTGTTCTAACATCATTTTAATCATACTATCTTGTCTCTACTTGACTCCAATATCTAACATTCCAACCTCACATTATATTAAGGTGACTTGTAATGACTAATCTAGGATAATATATCAATACTATGGTTCAATCATGTTTTATCCACCAATGTCACTTATACATGGTATAAGCATTCAATATTGGTGAATAAGGCATGGTCATTATATTCCTTTGTGGTTTAGGTTTCCAATTGGCTAATCAAGGCTTTATCAATACAACATTACAGTTGTATTCTGATTATATTTTGTTTAGCTCTATTGGATTAAGAGATATAATTCATTGACTATACCTACTTGATCCAGTAGGACTATTCATGGTAACTATCATCAGACTTCATCCTTGTAATCTTCTTTGTTACCATATTGATTTGATTTCCTCCAATTACTTCCATCCTATAGATGACATCTAGAACTAGCATGACTATTTACCTCTTCTTACTTCTTTCTTTATAAGCCTTAAGTGAATGCTATAATAAGGTCAAGAGTTGATAGGTCAAGGATTGATAGGTTAAGAATTGGTGAATCAATAGTTGATTTCTCAATATTGATGAACAACCAATATAAGGATATGATTCAATAGAGATGATAAAGATTGATATGGAAAGAAAGATGTATGGTGAATGATCTTAACTTTGGTTTATCTCCTACTCACTCTCACTCGAGAGTTAAAGTTAGTTATTTCCATGATACTCATGGTATAAGTAGATGAGATTAAGATAGATCAAGATTTAGTTGTTACATTCCTACTACTTAAATTATGTTTATAATTTGGTATTCATAAGTTGTATAATGAATACTAGGATATGATTACTTAAGGATCAAATATGAACCATTAAGTAATATAGTAGGGTTTAATTTTATTACATTTGATCTACCCTTAGATCAAATCATGTTTATCCAAATTAAGGTTTTAACAAAGGTCATATTGAAACTTATCGCAGTCAACTTGATGATCTACATCAATTCCATCAAGTTAAGAGAAGCTTCAATCACTTTGATAAAATTTTATTTAAAAGCGCAAAAATTATTTGGATTTTTCATGCATGAATACAATGCACACATCTGTGTTCAGCTTATTTCTAAGCTCTAATGCTGGGATGTTACAGTCTCTTGATCTTATTAAAGTAGACGTGCGCGGAGGAGTCGAGCTTCTTGCACTCGAGGAGTTGTTGACGAAGAGCCGAGGCGCGAGCCGATGAGTGCGTCGAGAAGTTGTCCGCCATCGTCGCTCCCACGTTAAGGGACGTGGCGGCGTACACGACCAGACCAGCGACACCTTCCGTCAGAGAGGACTGGAGCGCCGACAAGATGGCCTGGTCCCGTGTGACCCAGGCACGATACGCCGGGTTCTCAGCGGAGACCCGGGCGGCAGTGGCCATGACCGCAGAGACGAGACGGGGCGGGCACGGATGGCTCCCGTCGACGAAGCCTTCAAGATGACCGCTGCGAAGGAGCGGTAGAATCTGCGCCCACCAATACAGGTAATTATCCTGCATGAGGCGCACTGTGATGAGGTGCGTGAGCTGGTAGGGACCGTTGCCCGTGCCGTCAGCACCCGGGGGTCCAGCAGCGGCGGCGGCATCGACCGCAGTGGTGGAGACGATCGGCGACCTGGTGACCACGGGCGCGGCCGAGAAGGAGCCGAGCAATGGCGAGGCCGGGGGCGCCGATGGTGGCAGAGATGGCACCGTGCGAAATGGCACCAGCGGCGCCGCCACAAATATACAGTCTAACATGCGCTCTTTTCTTCCAGGTTTTATTACCGGTGCGCGTACAGCGGCGAGGGCTGCGGCGTGACTCGCCGGGTGCAGAAGTCGCGGGATGAGCCGGTGGCATTCGTGATCGCCTAGTACGGCGAGCACACCTGCGGCGATGGCGCCGGCGATGCGTGCTGGCAAGAGGCGCATGCGTTGATGCCTCCTGCCATCGTCGTTTCTGCCTCAAACGTTTGGGGAGGCGTCGGTGTCGATCCGAACGGGGGCTCGCCTCTGCTGCCACTACTCCATGGCAACCATACCAGGCACTGTCGTGGCGAGGATCCCGATGAAAAGTCGCGGGGACAGTGGTCCTCCTCCTCCTCCTCTTCCTCGTATGACGCTGAAGCTGAACTTGGCACATCTCCTGTACTGGAATTGCTGGAGGGCGGTCTTGGAGTCGGATGGGTGCCTTCGACTGTGATCTCCCTCGGTTTGATATGCTTCATTAGTGAAGTCCACTGATAAGATTTGGAGTAAGTCGGCTGCTTCAGTAGTCCGACCCGGTAGTGGCAACTGTAGGTGGGTGAGTGAGAATCTGGCCTTTCCTTTCTTTCTTTTAAACCGGAAGAGGTTGCGATGGAGTAGTAGTGCTAGCTCATTGGTTGTTTTTCTTAAAAAAATAAAAGCTGATTGGTTGCTAAGGGCATGTACACATCCAGGCGTTTAGTTAGACGCTTTTTATAATGGACATATTATTACTTAAAGGTTTAATCATACACCAGCACAGCCGCAAGTTGACTCGACGAACAAAAAGAAGACGAAATACATGAAGCGCCATAGCCTGTTATCCATGTCGGATAAAAATATTTCTTATAGTATCTTCCAAGCATGTATAGATATTTATAAATAGGTCAAACACGAACAGAGCAAAGCGGTGCATCGATAGATAACCTGTATTTGAGAAGGAAATTTGATATTAAAAACCTTGTCATTCTTATATAGTCAAAGTTATCAAATATGGCAAGCGCTCCCATCATAAGAATCTTTTTTACGCCTTGCGGCTGACCGTTGGCTTTACTAGGAAGGGGTGGCCCCTCTCACTACCTTAACTGGGTATGTATATTTCTAGGTTTTCACAGGTAGTTATAATCTATTTTATGTAATCAATTGACAAATATGTTGGAAACACTAGTTGGATGATATATTTCAGAAGTCATTTGGATGACTAATCAAATAGTACGGGCAAATTTGGAATGAAAAATAAGTGCTTAATTGTCTCATCATGATGGTAAAAAATTTATTTCTTACTTTCATGCCAATTTCTTTTAATAAGGTTGTCTTTTGCAAGGATCATTCCTAAAATTTTCGTCTTTAATGATATCTTTACATAGAATCTACGCAGAATTGTTATTATCGACTGGTACAAATGTTGGACTAAAGATCTATACATAGAATCTACAAAGAATTTACCACTCTACACTAGGTTCCATCTGAATTCGCCAGATACCTTAGACAACTGCACTGTGGTTAAACGTTGTAACAGAGCGTTTCACGAAGTAAGTCTAGGACCCATTAAGTTTCACATGAACATCTCATTCGGGCGAGAAGAAGCTAATACCTTGGCAATGGTATCCCCTTGTGATAAACAGTGTAGTAAAGTCCTAGATATTGTTCCCAGGGCAAGGCATTTCTAAGCAATTTATCCTCACAAAACCGAATCTCCGGCCCATCTTTTATAGAAAATGTGCCAAAGAAAAAGAATTGATTCTTCCTTGCCATTAACCAGACCTAGAAATGTGAGTCTCCATACTACTAGAGCACTTTAGACAACGCTTTTGAACCAACATATTTTATCCTTATCATATGTTAAGAATATAATACATGTCTAGCCCTTTCTATCAGTTTGGACTTTTGGTTCATATGGTTAGTGCATCAATTCAATACGGTATCAGAGCCAAGAGGTCTCAAGTTCAAGACCCTGCTCACGCAGTAAAAAAAGATTCTGCGGCATGCACCGAACCCACGCTAAGGACTAAATTAGCCTAGCCGTGAGGGGGAGTGTTAAGAATAAAATACACGCCTAGCCCTTTCCATGGGTTCAGACTTTTGGTTCAGATGGCTAGTGCATCAATTCAATATCATAGCATCCGCCTAAGAGTCGGGAGTTCGGAGACCAGTTATTTGACAGAGACACAAAAGGCCCTCTTCTCCTCCCGCATCACCCCCACGTGGAGACGTGGATAAACTCTAGAATTCCCGCCACTAGGCCTCCTCTTCCCCTCCTCCCTCGCCGCTGCTAGAGGCCACGGCTGGGCAAATTCCGGTCAGGGTTGGTGCCGATGAGGCCTCCTCATCTTCTCGCGTGATAGGGTAGTTGCGGGTCCGTCACTCGAGCTGAAGCTCGTATTTCCTATCAGTGCGTCTACCAGCTACGGACTTGGAGGGTGGCTGCGGTGACCTTGGCATTGCAGCACTACGACGGAGCTAGTCGTACCTGATTCGTGGATCTATGGCCCGACCGTCACTGGTGATGCGTATGATCGTCGACCTCCCTTGGTGGTGGAGGACAGATCTCCTCGTATTAGCGACGACTACCACCCATTTGGACCTGGTTTTATCATCAGCAGACCTCGTCCATCTCGATGGTCTCATGAGGCCTTGTTGCCATGCGCTCAAGGTGTTGGACGTCTAGGTGGCGGTCCTAGAAGGTTGACTAAATGTACGACTCTCTAGAGAGCGATGTGGCGGTGGTGGTAGTCTTGTTCTTTGGTCACATGTGTATGGCGAGTAATAGGCGGCACTGGTTCCTGGAGTTGATGGTGTATTGGATTCTCCCAGATCCTGTTATGGGGGCTAGGCTCAAGGACAATGGGCAGACCGAGTTATCATGCATGCGTGGAGGTTTTTTCGGACATAATATCAGCATTTTAACACCAACGACGGTGATGCATGTGAGTTTCATAACTCTCTTGGGCGGCCATTGTGGTTGCCTTTATAGTGCTAGGGCTCTTGGTGAAAACCTTGACCTTGCGGACCCGACGATAGTGGTACAGACGCCATTACCCTCTTGGGGGCGTAGTCGCGGAGCTCTGATCTCCCTCGATCTCGTATCAATGGCTTTGGTGGCAAGTCTTGGCCTTTTTTGTACCTTTTTTGTTATATTTTTATCTGTTTTGTTTTAGGTTTCCTCATCACCTTGTATTAGTTTGCCGTGTGTGAATTAATTTATAAAAGAAGGCGAAAGCCTCTTTGGAAAAAGTGTCGAGAGTTCCATCGCAAGTCGCTTATTTTTCTCCAAGGGACTGTTTTCACTTTTTGTGCCAAACCTAAAAAATAATTAAGCACCTAACCCAACTATTTGGGCCTATATCGTCGTGCTACCGGGATGAAATTCAATACTTCTTACTACTTGTTGATGATCATAGAATATTTATATGGTTGGAGCTGCTGAGGACCAAGGACGAAGCACTTAAGATCTTCAAGAAGGTGAGTGTGCTCGCTGAAGACGAGGCCGACCTAAGATCAAGGCTCTGCGCATAGGTCGTGATGGCAAGTTCATGCCACGGCGAATAATCGAGCTTCTGCGAGGAGCTGGGCATCAAGCGCTTCACGTGTGCCCCTTACACACCCCAGTAGAATGGCATGTTGGAGAGGTGCAACAAGACGGTGGCGGAGATGGATCACAACCTGCTAAAAGGCATGGGCGTATCAGACAAGTTCTAGGCAGAGGCCATGAAGACTGATGTACACATCTTGAATTGGTCGTCCACATATAGTCTCAATGGAGCCACCATGTACAAGGCGTGGCTCGAATTCAAGCCCAACATGTCCTATCTAAGCACGTGGGTGCATCGATCATGTGAAATCGCAGTACAAAAAATGTGTTATGCTATGACCTTCTAATAGTGACCATGGACAAAATCGTCATAGTGTTATGACGATTTCACACTAGATGGTCATAAGCCATTCGGAAGGTTCAAAACCTTAGAAAATTATGACGATTTGACTCCAAAATGTCGTAGTTTCATTAGCAGAAATCGTCATAACGTAGTGAATATAGTCTATGATATTTTTTATAGCTCACTATGACGATTTAAAATCGTCATGTCATCCAAAATTAGGATACGTTGAAATGGATAGTTCGCCATATCAGCAATTGCACCTAATATCTAGTCTATGTGTCATTTTTGACTACATGTCATATCCATGTGGCAATATTTGCTTATGTGACTTACGGGAGGTTTTTTTGGGCATTCGTAAATATTAGGCCACATCAGCAATAACACCTAATATCTAGTCTATGTGTCAATTTTTTACTACGTGTCATATCCATGTGGCAATAATTGCGTATGTGACATACGAGAGGTTTTTTAGGCATTCGTGAATATTAGGTATTAAAAGAGCTGTGATGTCTACGCACTTCTATTCTTGTAGACAGTTGTTGGGCCTTGATGACTCCTTGATGGCACCATAGAACTTGGTGCTTGACGTGGAGTCTATTGGGAACCCCAAGAGTAAGGTGTGAAGCAGCACAGCAGCAAGTCTTCCCTCGGTAAGAAACCGAGGTTATCGAACTAGTAGAAGGAAGGAAACGCCACATAGATGTTGCAAGCAACGCGGAAACCTCACAACACAAACTCAAGATTTTTCCCCAACTAACAGTGAGGTTATCAGTCTCACAGGTTTGCTGTAACAAAGGATTAAACGTATGGTGTGGAAGGTAATGGTTTGCAGCAAGTAAACAAGTGATAGTGGAAGATGTATCAATGATAAAGATTGGACCGGGGTCCATGGTAAAGATTACCCAAGGTTTATCAAACTCAGGGAGAAAATGGTCAAAGGTATCTCTCTCAAGCAACCCTGCAATCAAGATACAAAAAGTCTCTTGTGTCCCCAACACACCCAATACACTTGTCAGGTGTATAGGTGCACTAGTTCGGCGAAGAGATAATGAAATACAAGTGGTATGATGATTATAAGACAAAGGTGCCAGAAAAGACTTTGATGGCATGTTGTTGACGTGGCAGAAAAGAGCTTGACGGGAGGAAGAAACTAAAGGCAATCTGAAACAAAGATGGCAACAAGCAAACATGCAACAGATCTAGTTGTAAACGGTGTTTCAATACTTAGAAACAAGGCCTAGGGATCATACTTTCACTAGTGGACACTCTCATATAAATATCTTATCTTCATGATACTACTCTGAACTACTCTTCGGTTGGATAACTCTAATCTACGATAGGGCTACAAAAGCACTCCTTAAAGGTTGCAATCCCCATCTAGATAACCCCACATTGTCACCTTGAGCGCTAGATGGTTCCTTCAAACATCACAATTTCATAGAGTCAACCAACTCCAAACATAACTCATGATAAGTATTTATGTAATCTCTAGCCTAAGTGCCACACGGTGTGCATGCTGTCACTTTCACACACGTGGGGAGAACCGGAGATCTATTAAAGCACTTGATTAGCAAAGTAGATCTACTTGATTACAAAGCTCATGACCACAATAAGATCACGCATAGAGAGAGAGATGAACACATAGCTACCGGTAGAGCCCTTAGCCTCGAGAAAGAACTACTCCCTCCTCATCATGGGAATCGACAACGGGGATGGAGATGGTGGTGGAGATCGATGGAGATGGCTTCGGGGGCACTTCCCCTTCCTGGCAGGGTGCCGGAACAAAGACCTCTGTCCCCCGAATCTCCCCTTCGGTGGCGGTGGCGTTGCTGAACTTTTCGTGGATGTATGCCGATTCATCTAGGGTTTTCTCATCTGGGGCTTTATACAGGCGAAAGGAAAAGGTCGGTAGAGGGCCAGGGGGCCCACACCCCTTGGTGGCGCCACCAGGGCCACCCGCGCCACCATAGGGTGTGGCCGCCCTGGTGTCCCCCTCTGTCTCTGCTTCGTGTTTCCGTGTTGCTCCGAGAAAAAATAGGCATATTGGATTTTGTCCCGTCCAATTCCGAGAATATTCATTTTTTAGCTTTTCTGAAACCAAAAACAGCAAAAAACAACTAGCACTGTGGCATCTTGTCAATAGGTTAGTTTCAGAAAATCTATAAAAATACCTCAAAGTGTAGACAAAGCATAGCAAAGTGGATACTAAATAAGCATGGAACATCAAAAATTATAGATACTTTTATGATGTATCAAGCCACCGGGACTCGAACCCGTGACCAGATAGGTTCCACCAAACCATCTAACCACAAGTCCACACAAACTTTGGTGTCCGATAACTGCACGCTCCCTTATGTGTATCATTCTTTAGCTGGGTCGCTTTTTACTCGCAGTTGGGCCTAGCCATAGCGGAAGGAGCCCTCTGATATTTTCTCCTTTAGCTTTTGCATCACCGAATAGGCCATTGTCCCACAACCATTACAAATTTGATATTAAGAAAAAATATGGCCCATAGGTACTTTAGTTCTAATATGTTTGAATTTTTTTCAAACTTTAAATGATTTTGAGTAATTTCATTGTATATTTTGCATATCATCTCGGATTGAGGTGACCCAAAAATCAATTTGGTTCACCTTGATGAGACAAAAACTACGGTGTTCATGAATTCTTATGTTTACATTGCTTGGTTGAATTTTATTTTATTTTCTTGTGTTGATTTAAAAATCCGGTTATAGCAGCGGGCGTGATCATTCATATGTAAGGCTGACCCTCGCTAAACTTGCATTGGATCTAGGAAGAGATAGCATATTGTGAGTATAAAATGATTTTTTTCAAAAAATTAGGGGCATCATATCATGTACCTGTAGTTCAAATCGGACCCACTTCCTACCAATTCGGCATGAATTTTTCTTTTTCACCAGGGGTGGACATAAAGGTTCGATCTCTCCCAGTTGGGACATTGTCCATGTAAGGTGGTCTAATATTTTTGAAGAATGTGGTGGTGTTATTTTGAATTAGTCATTTGGTGGTTGCTTCACAAAACGCCCCATTTTTTATGCTCGGAAAATGAAAATTGGATTTTTCGTGCGACAAAAAGGAAAACTTCCTCCTACAACATTGTTCACCATCCCAAGTTGCACATGCATGAACAATATGGGAACATTATCACAAACTATGCTGCGATTCTAGCCATAACACTGGTCGTTTGGCCCGAAAGCCATGAAACCCCGAACATGATAGGTCATTTCTGGGAAGGTTTTTTCGAGATGCAATCAATTAACCAAGTTTGGTATTTTTTCCTTGCAACTATGTCATATAACATGACATCACACGAATGTTTTACATTGTTCGGACCGTTTGTGAATTTTTATGCCTGTTTTAAACAATGGACAAAACGGTGGGCATGAAGGTTCTTAACTAAGGGATGAACCTCGCTAAACTCGCATTGTATCTATGATGAAATAGCATAGTGTGAGACTAAAAATTATTTTTGCAAAAAATCATGGATATCATATTGATACGTCGGAAACGTATCTATAATTTTTGATGCTCCATGCTTGTTTAGTATCTACTTTGCTTTGCTTTGTCTACACTTTTGAGGTGTTTTTATATATTTTCTGGAACTAACCTACTAACAAGTTGCCACAGTGCATGTTGCCTGTTTTCTTCTGTTTTTGGTTCCAGAAAGGCAGAAAATCAATATTCTTGGAATTGGACGGGACAAAAGCCAAAGTCAATATTTTACCGTGGGCATCACGTAGTCCAGAGGAGAGACAGAGAGGCGAGCCAGGGCCGCCACACCCCCACTAGGCACGGATTGGCTCACCCCGCGCCTGGGTAGGGTGTGGGCCCTCCGGTCGCCTCCCAGCCTCGCCTCTTCGCCTATAAGAAGCCCCCGATGCAGAAACCCTATGAACCCGATCAAAAAATACCACGAAACCGTCTATAGCCGCCGCCACCATCATCCCTGGATCGGGGGGATTTGAAGTTCTTCCGGGCACCCTGCCGGAGGGGAGATCATCCCGGAGACCTTCTTCTTCATCATGCCAGCCTCCGGTATGAAGCGTGAGTAGTTCCACCTTGGACTACGGGTGCATGTAGTAGCTAGATGGTTGTATCTACTCCTTGTGATTTCATGTATAGATCTTGTGAGCTCCATTCATGATCAAGATCTAATCTATTTGTAATCATGCATGTTGTGTTTGCGGGGATCCGATGGATATTGAGATTACTATGTCAGATTGATTAATGGTTTTGTCTATTTGATACTATCATGTCTGTGTTGTTTGTGATCTTGCATGCTCTCCGTTGTTAGTAGCTATCTTGGCCAAGTAGTTGTTAGTTACTCCAAGAGGGGGTATTTATGCTCAATAGTGGGTTCATGCATCTAGTTTCCAAGGAAAGTGACATAAATCTCTTCGGTTGTAGATGTGTTGTTGCTATTAGGGGGGACAACGGTCTCTTGCTCAAGGAACAAGTGGATTGTTTATCTTACACACTTTGCTTAAAGAAGTTGTCTGTTGCTTGCAACTTAATACTGGAGAGGGTTCGGATGATAACCTGAAGGTGGACTTCTAGTCATAGATGCAGTTGGATGGCGGTCTATGTATATTGTTGTATTTCCCAATCAAATCTTATAGGATCTTTTTGTCTGGTATTGAATTTTTATGCCTTGCTCAGTTCCTTTCAATTGCCCTGCTGTAATTTTTTTAGCTTTTCTGAAACCAAAAAAGCAGTTGTTGTCATATGGCATGAAGGGTAAACAAATTACAGCAGGACAATTGACAGAAACTGAGCAAGGCATAACAATGCAATTACTAGCCAAAAAGATCCTATGAGATTCGATTGGGCAATACAACAAGATACATAGACCGCCATCCAACTGCATCTATGACTAGAAGTCCACCTTCAGATTATCATCCGAACCCCCTCCAGTATTAAGTTGCAAGCAACAAACAATTGCTTTAAGCAAAGTGTGTAAGGTAAACTGTCCACATGTTCCATGAACAAGAGACCGTTGTTTTCTCCCTAGTAGCAACAACACATCTACAACCGAAGAGATTATTGTCACTTCCCTTGGAAACTAGAGGCATGAACCCACCATCGAGCATAAATACCCCCTCTTGGAGTCACTAGCAACTACTTGGCCAAGATAGCTACTAACAACAGAGAACATGCAAGATCACAAACAACACAGACATGATAGAATCATAAAGACAAAACCATTAATCAAACCAACTAAATAATCTCAATATCCATAGGATCCCCGCAAACACAACATGCATGATTACAAGTAGATTAGATCTTGATCATGAATGGAGCTCACAAGATCTATACATGAAAGCACAAAGGAGGAGATACAACCATATAGCTACTACATGGACCCATAGTCCAAGGTGGAACTACTCACGCATCATACCGTTGAGAAGGCCTCCGGGATGATCTCCCCTCCGGCAGGGTGCCGGGAAGAACTTCAGATCCCCCTGATCTAGGGAAGATGGTGGCGGCGGCTACAAACAGTTTCATGGAGATTTGATCGGGTACTTAGGGTTTCTGCATCGGGGGCTTCTTATAGGCAAAGGGGGAGTCCGAGGAGGCGGCCAGGGGGGTCAAACCCTACCCAGGCGCGGGGTAGGGCCCACCCACGACTAGGGGGGGGGGTTAGCCGCCCTGTCCCGCTTCCCCGTCTCCCCTCTAGACTTATTGTTCCCCACAGAAAGTTATTGACTTTGACGTTTGTCCCGTCTAATTCCGAGAATGTTTCTGTACTAGGTTTTCTGAAACCAAAAATAGCAGAAAACAGGCAACTGGCACTGTGGAAACCTGTTAATAGGTTAGTACCAGAAAACATATAAAAAGTACATCAAAGTGTAAAGCAAAGAAAAGTAGATACTAAACAAGCTGGGAGCATAAAAAATTATAGATACGTTTCCGACGTATCATCGACCCCATCCAGATTGAGGTGGATCTTAGCCACCGCCCCTGTTCTATCTCCTCCTTCACGGGAGCCACCTCGCCGGCCACCCTAGATGGCTGGCATCGTGACGCGAGCCATGTATGGTTGTCGTCCTCCGCGTGTCACCTCAGAGAGGAAGGAACGCAACAGCAGTCGCTGGTTTTTTGGCATGTGTTATCAAGATCTAGAACCGATGCGCCAAAAGTAGTTCTCCATGGTAAGCGCCCTTGTTGCCCTCTCTCCTTTGTTTTTCGTGTCAGTCATTCAGGACTCATGCTTCGTTCTAATTTGGATTTGGTTTGTGGACGGCAAGCTTCAGAGAGCATTCAGGATCTCTGCACACCACCACAGTTCGCACACGCCAAGACCGATCCCGACGTCCTATGCCACCTCCACTGCTGCATCACCTCGCGCGCGACAACACCAGATTCACCAGCCAGGTTTTATGATCTTCATGACCTCACCCCTGCTGCCCCTCTTCTTCATGATCTCTATGGTGTAGATAAGTCGCCGGCTCCCCCTTTCTTTTCGACTCTCTCCAGTACATCTACATGGATGGTTTGTTACGGGCACACTTAATAGATCTGGGAGAAGCATGTCTTCGTCTCAATAGGGGAGTTAGTGCAATTGTTGATTCATCACTTTAGAAGTTGCTGCTGTACTGACACTTGTCGCGTTATGATCATGTGGTAGTACCTAATAGTTGATCTGTTTAAATCATGCAGAGCACCAATACACAAAATTATGTATATCTTTCGTTATTAGGTCATGAACAAACAACACTGCAGGCTATAACAAACAATATATTATAAACAAGTGATGCTTAGGAATGAATACAAAATTTGCATTAGCAGTAAAATGGAAGTCATTGATGCATGATCTTTCTATTATTGTTGAAGGAAGCATAACTGAAAATGGATCACAACTGCAGTAAATAGAAACTGACATTGCCTGTGAGATCATAGATGTACTAGGTTATGTTTACTTATAACTAAAACATACATCTACTTGCATTGATATATTTGTTGCTTCATTTACTTTGATTTCACATATTTGATTGACAAAGTAGAATATGCTTGGTTTGCTTAATTCATGATCCCTGTCCCATCCCGTCCTTTCACACATGTTTTGCATTTTTGAGTGTTGGAAGTAGGTAAGGGATTCATGAACCAATCATGCAGGTAGTAGCTAGTGACAAAAAAATTAGAAATGCAGTGCCTATGGGTTCTTCTTCCTTAGGGGTAAATCTAGCCTCATGTGTTCTTGATCGCTTTACATGATTTGTTTTGTTCTATTTTTGTTTTCTTGAAGGATCACAGTGTAGTAGATAGACAATTTCAGTATTTTGCAAGACTATGGATGTACTATGTTCTGTTTACTTGTAACTACAACTTTTTGGTGTGCTGTTCTTTTCTTTTGACTATAGGAATGAGGAGAAACAAATAATTACAAACTTGTTTGCTAAAAGAATTAAAATGTATTAGAACCTATGGCGGTGCTCTTCTACGAGGTACGAAATGCTCTCACTCTGACTCAGTGGTACATATGTTGGATGTCAATTCCAACTCCCGACTGGTTGGTTGATTTGGTCAGGCGTGGGACAAGTGCCTAACAGAGGACGACATGAATTTCCTTGAGACAGTGCACTCGGGAACCCTCGGGGACCCTCTGCTCACTAGGAAGAACCACCACCACCTTGGGAACCCTCTTCTCAGCTGGCAAGTAACTCTTCCTGCTTCATTATTTACTCATAACAAGAACGATCACTATTTAGGAGGACCTCTTGCATGCACTGCAGGTCATCCTCTCTCTGTTATGGTGATCTCCACCCGGATGTTGTGCTTACCAAGGAGCGGCAGATTAGAGCCGACATGAAGTCCTATCGTGCCCACCTAAATGAATACAACTCAGTGTATGTCAGTCAAAGTGCAGATCATCCATTTACCTCCATCCGCTCCTATTGCATTTTTCTCTACTAACACCCAACTGTGTAGCATCACCGAGACCTTGACCAAGTGGAAGGACAGATGGTTGACTTGTCACAATCTAGAAAGTTGGTTCAGCTTACTAAATTCTCACTCCACTTAGATTTATATTTTTGTTTCTATATCATTAGCTCATATAACTTGTCACTCCTGGTTCAAACATACACACTGAATGTCCTGGTGATACTTGCTACTAATAGTTCAACTCCTTGTTGGCTCCTATAAAAGGAAAACTCAACTGTTTTGGATTGTTCATACGTCAAATCTGCTTTTGCTACTGCATTCCTTTGCATAACATAACAAGTTAGCTTTCAATTGTCTATCATTTTCTGTTTCTAATGCTCTATCAAGCTTTACTTGTCTTGTTCACCAACAGTTTATCAGTAATATTCAGATCTGTTTTGCATGGTTGGTTGAAGAAGGTAATCCCGATGGTGGTGGCGTGGTGTAGGGGAGAAGGTACAAAAGGGAGGGCCTGGGGCGCGTCTTGGCTAGGGCCGAGCTGTGCCTGTAGATTCTTGTTCATGCGGGAACAAGCAAAAGCTTAATGTAAAACCATCTTCTGGTAGTATTGGCTTGAGACCCCGATGTGATGATAATATGGAACAGTAATATGATGGTCTAGCTAACATGATGCACCCTGTACAGTTTGGTTCTCTAGCTAATATGATATAGCTGACTTCTCCCATGCAACATGTACAGTTTAGTTATATCTGATGCTTGTACTAGTTTGTGTGCTAGTACATTTTTTCTATCTAGTACTTGTAGTGTCCAAGTCATGCATTTTATGAACTACATGTGTATATATGAGTGTCAGTAAAGATTAGTTCGTGATCTTCTAGTCCTATGCTACTGTAATTTGTTGATTTGGAGTTCGGTTCTTGTAAATCTGTTCTTTATTGTGTTTCTATTTTTCTATTTTATTGTTAGAAGATATGCTTCATTTTGACTCGATGGCTATCATTTTCTCTCTTATACAGGAGTTCAAGGATGAAGTTGCAAGAAGGGAAGATTTTATTACATACTCAACAAAGTGTGGATTAGATAGTCATGTTTTTAGCAAGTTATTATACATGATTTTGGATGGTCTGAACTATGAACAATTGTAATATACTGCATTGCCCCAATTGTTTTACATTTCAGGTTATGTAATATGGCTTGATTGCAATATTTATTATAATTTTTATGTCATTTGTGAAAATTTATTTGATTTGGGTTCTTGACTGCTCGGCCGTAAGAAATGATCCAAAAGATATTTGGGCTCGTAAGAAATGACCCAAATAATGTTTTGGCTTTAAAATGGCCATGGCCCAAACAATATTAGATTCCAACAAACGATTAAAAAATACAGAATATAATGATTGTAGAAAAGGTCATGTCCTAGAAATAAAAAGGCCAATATGATGGGCTCGATCCATGTAGCTAAACGGAATTGATCAGAAAAAATTGTCTGAATTATTGGACTCGGACCATAAAAATGACCGAATGTACCGGGCTGAATACACACTACGGCGATTTCATTTCGTCACAATTTTGCCACGTAGTATCAGCCACGTAGGATATGACTTGGCCAGACCAGTTTGCTCGTGACGATATCAGACTATCATAACGCTTATGACGATCAAATATCGTTATAGACGGTTATGACGATTTTACCAAAATCGTCGTTATAGTTCATTTGCGACGCCCAGCTTTTGACGATCTCAAAATTTTTATAGAATCGTCATAAACAGACAATTGTGATGATTCTGTGACGACAATTGAGGGTCATATATAGCCAGATTCCTTGTATTGACGGCGGGTCCAAGAGTCAAGAAACTCGATGATAGATCCGAACCAATATTGTTCATTTGGTACAAGGAGGGCTCAAAGGTGTATCATGTCTATGAAAAAAATGGCCACCGTGTGCGCGTCACTAGAGACATCGTCCAATATCGTTTTTGAGGAAGATCGTCGCTGAATTGCGAGGCCGACTATTGGGGATATGCATAATGGGTAATCTCATAGCATGGACCTAATCCGGCTAACCCGGGTGGCAGCCTACACAAGTCTTCGTCACGATTAGGAACTTGCTTGGTGATTCGTGACTCGTAGCAGCAGCATCGACAAGTGAGGCCGGCAACACTGGAGAAGTACAAAGTCTTATCTTTCAAGGTAAAAAATACAATGTCTAGCCCTAATTAGTTGTGCATACCAATGCTCTTATTGAATACATTGTTTTGAAATGACGGACTTTCTTCCAGGTAAAAACCGACAATCTATGATCAGACGATGATTGCGGTTGTGCACTTACGGTTGTGCACTGTTTTATTTTTGCATGGGTCGCTTTTGGAGTTGTCTAGTTGGTGCTTGTAGTGCTCCTATAAGGAATATATCACTATAAGTGGGATTTGTTGTTGTTATGTGCATCTGTAATGCCTTAGAACATTGTGTTGTTAGATGTAATTGGTATTTTCGAATATTAATATATATTTTTTGTCAAAAATATTATATGATAGTATAGGGAATGACCGCTATATGTCTCGTACGCTACAAGCACATCATAGGAGTAGTACTACTGCTAGGCTGACTACTGGCTTGTTCCAGTTTAATGGGATATCTTCATAAACACACACGATAAATCCGCTGCGCGCAGACTCGTGTAGACTCTTAAAACTCGATCTAGTTCGTATTATGGATCGAGATGATCGATCACGTAGCACCCCGGCCTCAAGGCAGCATGTCGTCGTCACATCGAATTACAGCGTGTCCGTCACATCGTAGTAGTCCATGACATCCAGCCCCTCGCCATCGCCCAGCGACGTCGGCGGGTATCCCTGCGACGACGATTCTTCCGGCGATCCGCCCCCGGAGTAGCACTGGCTGCCCTGCAGCACGCAGGCGAGGGACGAGACGAGCACCTGCTGCTCGAGCTCCTCCTTGCTCACCTGTACCACGCCGCAGCCTCGCTGCTGCTGCTGCTGCTGCCGCGGGAGCCCGGCGGCGGAGAAGTCGAGCAGATCCGTCGCGCTACGCCGTGCGGCCTCAGGCTCCGCGGCGGCTGCGGCGGGCGATGTGTGGTGGCACGTGTGCTCGTGGCCGTAGATGACGAGGTACATCCTTGGGTTGCCGTTGCTGTGCTGCTCCTGCACCTGCTTGGTTGCCCGGCACCCGCGCTCGCGGTGGTAAGCGCATCGGTAGTAGCACCTGCGTGTACACGTACGTACGCACGCAAGTAGGAGTAAGAAATACAATTCGTTTATCCTATGTATATATATTAGGTGGTCTGATCTTTGATGTTAGCACATGCTGGCGGCTAAGCTGGTTTCTGCTGACGTCGCTTCAAATTGATTAACTATTGGCTTGTGACGTAATGAGTACTGACAAATTAGTAGTCCTAATTAACCCAACTCTAGCCTGGGCCGAGTAAAAGTTCCCCATGGTATACAGTTACACACACGAGAAACCCGCGCGCCTCGCCTCGAAACGTAACTCTCGGGCACAAAAGGTTTGTGTCAAGAAAATGTTGTTTTCTGTTTGTCGAGAGAAAGAAACATTCTCTTAACCTGAAAAGGTAAACAGGCGTCAGCGTCAGAACCGACTTTTAGCTCTGTTTCCAGACCCCTTCAAAATGGGCACATTTCCACTTTGCTGATGCTTTCAAACGTGTGGGGAAGTGGGGATCCGTGTCCGATCGGCTGCTCATGGAGAATCTTTTTTGTTAGGTGGGCACGGTCGGGCAACAATTTTGTGTTTGTCCTATGCGTTCCTTCCCCATCTCAAGGTGACATCTCCAATCCGAATACTAGCTCAATCATATGCACGCTGTGCCCTGTTATTATCCTGTACGCTTACCTAATTTTTTCTGCTTAATTTTCTTTTTGGATTTGCTAGTTCTCTTCTTAAGTCTTAGTCGTCTCTTTCGTCTCTTTCATCGTTTGATTTACTTCGTGATTCGTGTAAAATAAAAGTTACACATGAGTTGTAATTTGGGTGTAACTGAAAATTTAATGAGTTGCAACTAGGTTATAACTGATAATTAGTACAAATCTTATGACTTGTAATTAGGTTGTAACTGAAAATTAACATAAATATTAAAATGATATCAGCGACTTAGACATAAGATGTTCTCATGCGTCTAAGACAGACACTCCCTTTTCTTTTGTACTACTTACAACGACATGGCAACTTAATCACTGATAATCCATTAATTAATTTTGGAGATAAGATAGACTATATGAAGGAGTATATATGTAATCCATTATTAAGCTAACCTTGGGAAGTTTGTCCCTATGATCCTCTTCTGGCCGTACTTCCTCCACTGGTACCCGTCGGAGTACGGCGAGGGTGTCACAGTCGTTCTGTCAAAGAACCAATGCACTCAAAGAATTAGATACACGCATAACCGATCGACTTGTTTATTCTACTATGGATAGGCATGTCGTAGAGCTAGACGACTCACTTCCTGGGCACGCCGTCCTCCTTAGCCCGGCGCGCGCCCTCGCCGGCGGTGGCGGCGGCAAGTGTCCCATCGGCTGGGGCGGTGACCGCCGGGGCGGAGGAGCCGCCCATGATGGAGATGCAGACGGTGAAGGCGCGGGACACCTCCCCCAGGATGAATGCGGCGGTGGCCTCGGCCTGGCCCTGCCCGCGCAGTACCCGCAGCAACTCCGCCTGCAGCTCTCCCGTCAGCTCGTGCCCGCGCGCCAGCTCTCTCACCACCGCCTCGTAGTACTGCTCGTCGACCGCCGGTGCCGAGCCGAAGCCGGTGGCGGCGCCGCCGTTGGCGTTCACGATGGAACGGGACTGCGTCTGCATGCTGCTGCCTCGCGAGCTAGGTGGCTGCCGCTGCCGGAGTACTTTTAGCGCTGCGCGCGCAAGTGTTTGTGTTGGGAGTTCGTTGGTGCGAGCTGAAAAGTCTGGCTGGGCAGTTTGTGGCGGGCGGAAGTAGAAGATGAAGTGCAGCAGCACTCTTATAAACGGCATCTGGTGGACGGAAGCATCGTGACAGCTAACCTGGGGCGCTTTTACGCGGTGTAGTAGACCTGGTGTGTGGTGAGCACCCTAGCCTACAGCAAGTCAGGAAGTCGTTCTTAAATACTATAGTCACTGTGCAAAGGAAAATCACGATTTGCAAATAGAAACAAGAAACGGCAAAGGTGGCTTCTCTTTTTTCTGCCCAAATCAGAAAGAAGTGTGCGCTGTTTTCTGCAAGCGTAGCTCTCTTTCTTAATTTTAGTGGTTGGTCGGATTATTTAGGAGGAAAAGAAAAGCTGACAATAATTGAAAGAATCAAAGCTAGATAAATATGATGCATTGACACTGAGCGAATTACTTCCCGATTCTGAGATTGACAGGAATGGCAAGGAACTTTCCTTGAAATATTCGTTCGTCCCGCTGTCACTACAGGAAAACTCCACAGCGTCGAGGACCGGGTCACTACGCTGATGGCCAAATAACGGGGCCCTCGGCGTAGGCGCCTTCCCAGCCCAGGCCAGCAGGCCAACACTTGGCATAGGAAAGCCGTCGGCGTAGCCTAGCTAGGCCGAGGGCGCCCTCGGCATAGCTACCGTGCGCGGGACAACGTTAAGGCTACGGCGACGACATTTTTCTCGGCATAGGTTTCACAGCTATGCCATTTTACCATATTAATCTTAGAAAAATAATAACTAAATTATTCTAATTCACAAAAATACAAATAATGTATCGAAATTTGCAGAAAAATAAGATCTATTTATCTATACTTAAATATTACACATTTATGAATAAAAATTAATTAAAATATAAAAACATTACATATAATTTAAAATGGGCATAAGATATTAAAAAATGATCCAAACAATACGAAACCTCCATGTGGTGTCATATTATGTGACATAGTTGGAATAAAAAAATATCAAACTTGGTATATTGATTATATCTCAAAAAAACTTTGCAAAATGACCTATCTCATTCGAGGTTTCCTGGCTTTTGGGTCAAATGAGCAATGTTATAGCTAGAATCAAGACATATTTTGTGATAATGTGCCCATATTATGCATGCATGTGCATCATGGAATGACGAACAATATTGCTGCAGGAAGTTTTCATTTTCGTCGTACCAAAAAGCCATTTTCTATTTTCCGAGCATAAAAAATAGGGGTTTTGTGAAGCAAACACCAAAGGCTAATTCAAAATTCTACCTCCATATTTTTAAAAAATACTAGACCACCTTACATGGATAATGTACCAACCGGGATATCTAAAATCTTTCCATCCATCCCTGGTAAAAAAGACAACTTCATATTGAATCGATAGAAAGTGGGTCAGATATAAACTACAGGTACATGATCTGACGCTCATGATTTTTTACAAAAATCATTTTTAGATTTAAAATATGCTATTTCATCAGAGATCCAATGCAAGTTTAGTGAGGCTTAGCCCTGAGCTAAGAATCTTCATGCCCGCCGTTAGATAAAGTTTGACGACAGTTTAAAACGGGCATAAAAAAATTTAAAACCGATCCAAACAATGCGAAACCTTCGCGTGGTGTCATATTATATGACATAGTTGGAAGAAAAAATATCAAACTTGGTATATTGATTATGTCTAAAAATAACCTTCACAAAATGACCTATCTCATTCGAGGTTTCTTGGCTTTCGGATCAAATAACCAATGTTATGGCTAGAATCAAGGCATAGTTTGTGATATTATGCCCATATATATTGGGCATGCATGTGCATCATGGAATGGCGAACAATGTTGCAGGAGGAAGTTTTTCTTTTCATCGCACCAAAAAGCCATTTGCAATTTTCTGAGCACAAAAACAGGGGATTTTGTGAAGCAATCACCAAATAGATAATTCAAAATGCTACCACACCATTTTTAAAAATACTAGACCACCTTACATGGACAATTTTCCAACCGAAAGATCTCAAACCTTTCCGTCCACCGCTGGTAAAAAAGACAAATTCCTGCCGAATCGGTAGGAAGTGAGTCAGATATGAACTATAGGTATATCATATAACGCACATGATTTTTTAGAAAAATCATATTTAGGTTCAAAATATGCTATTTCATCAGAGATACAATGCAAGTTTAGCGAGGCTCGGCCCCGAGCTAAGAATCTTCATGGCCGTCGTTTGACAAAGTTTGACGATAGTTTGAAACGGGCATAAAAATTTCAAAAATGATCCAAACAATGCGAAACCTTCACATGGTGTCATATTATGTGACATAGTTAGAAGGAAAAATATCAAACTTGGTATATTGATTATGTCTCAAAAACCTTCACAAAATGACCTATCTCATTCGAGGTTTCCTAACTTTCGGGTGAAAAGACCAATGTTATGGCTAGAATAAAGGCATAATTTATGATAATGTACCCATACTGTTCATGCATGTGCATCATGGTATGGCGAACAATGTTGTAGAAGGAAGTTTTCCTTTTCGTCGCACCAAAAGACTATTTTCCTTTTTCCGAGCGCAAAAAACAGGAGGTTTTGTGAAGCAACCACCAAATGGCTAATTCAAAATGCTACCATATCATTTAAAAAAATACTAGACTACCTTATATGGATAATGTACCAACCGAAAGATCTCAAACCTTTCCGTCCATCCCTGGTGAAAAAGACAAATTCCTGCCAAATCGGTAGAAAGTGGGTCAGATATGAACTACAAGTACATGATCTGATGCTCATGATTAAAAAATCAGTTTTAGTTTCACAATATGCTATTTCATCAGAGATCTAATGCAAGTTTAGCGAGACTCAACCCCGAGCTGAGAATTTTCATACATGTCGTTTTGGAGTTTTAAATGTAAAGAGTTCCAAGTAGTTAGTACATGTTTTAGAGTTTTGAATATGAAAGAATTCAAAAACATCACCCTAGTTTCATTTTGGAATGATATATGGATGTCATATTTGGATTCCTCTCATTTTTCTAATCAATTTGAATTAATTTATATTTTCAAAATTCAAAAAGGAAAAAAGTTATTTTAAAAATTAATTTTTTTAATTATTTTATATTTGGATTTCTCACATTTTTCTGATAATAATGGATATATTATTTGTCAAATTTTGATTTACAGATTTAAAGATACTTCCTCCTATCCATATTACTTGTCACAAAAATGGATGTATTTAGACATATTTTAGTGCTAGATACATTCAATCTAGTGACAAGTAATATAGATCAGAGAGATTATTAGTTATGCCATATTATATGATAATAATGGCAAAAAATGAATATAATATTATTTTTATTACTTATTTTATTTTCATTGTAATTCAATATTCATTGTTGTTTACTTAAATAATTGTTTGTAATTTCAAAAAATAAAGACATGTGACATAGTGGTATAAGAGTTAAGAGGATTGATATGGTAGTATTGACAACAAGGTATAATTTGTTTCGTGGGAGTTTATCTGAAGGGAACCAGGAAGTTAAGCGTGCTGGGAGTGAAGTAGTGTGAAGATGGGTGACCGACCAGAAAGTTTGACTAAAACTACAATTTGACATAAGATTAAGTGAACTAAGTGTTAAAAATATCCCAAGTGAGAGAGATTCAAACAATTCAAAAATATAAAAAAACTATTTTGATTTTTTTGGAAAATACTAACCGACGACAGTCTATGCCAAGGGGGCTACGCCGAGGGAAAAGTCGTCGGCACAGGTTTTGCCGAGGGTGTCCATCGACGTAGCCCCTACGCCGATGGGCTGCTACGCCGAGGGGGCTATGCCGAGGGATGCCCTCAGCACAGCCTGTGCGGACGGTATTTCGGGGATGTGCCGAGTGTAGCTGGCCCTCAGCATAGCTTAGTTTTCCTGTAGTGTATATTGATATAGCAACCACCCGATACAAATTCAATGCCACTCCTGGGGCAACACAACACAATTCTATCCCAAAACAAGAAAAGAATAGAAAACAAAGCCGACACTGGCGGTACGACAAAAAACACAAATGACTCGAACCGTTGCGCCCTCCACTGAACATCTATCATGCTCCTAGCACTCCGAAGCACCGCGACAGCACCTCCAAGAAGGTAAGCGTCAACGACATTGCAGCGGGACTGATCCTGGGGTTACCCTAGCACGCATCCTAGGGTTTCTCCCCTGGTATGTGATGGATGTGAAATATATCCATCTACACTCATATTTAAACTGGATATTATTCATATATTTGATGAAATATATCTCTAAACTCTGCCACTAATGCCTAATAATCAAAGGGCTATGCAATTCTTTCTTTCTATTTTTCTCTGCCTAGATAATGATGTATAATGATAGAAATCACAACTTTAGAGTCAAAGGTACGAGATTTCCAACACGTCAAAGAAATCAAGAGCCGTGGAGTGGATCCAGTGCACTTAATGACCAACTATACAGCCGGAATAAAATTCCCGCTGTATAGTTCCAGACGTATAGTTGACACCGACATCACCAGGTCAAACGGAACAACTTTCGTGAAGGGGCCCCTATATAAAGAGGCTTCGGGCGACGAGAAAAGGGATCTTGATCTCTCTCTTTTCAACCACAACTCTCTCTCTCTCTCTCTATTTCTCTCTCTCTCTGCCAGCAGAAGCCGCCACGCCGGAGGAATAGATCTAGATCTAAATCTCCAAACCCTTCTCCACCACCATAGCCATATTCCACCATTTGTAATAGTAGATCTCTTCTCCAATTGGAGACATTGTAAGACTATTTTCTATCAATCTTATGATCTTTATTATAATGTTTATGATTGATGATTTAATCTCTCCGTGTGAGTAATTCTCCTTGGGTTAAGGGCTTTGACCTAGCCATGTAGCTTTTTGTGCGTGTTATTTATCATAGATGGGATCATGTATTAGTTTGTATAACATGATGATTATTGTACCCTCTCTTGCCTCAATCTAAGAACCTTTCAGGTACCCAAGACCCCAAGGATTGATCCAGGTATGGGGAGTGTGAGTAATGACTGATCTGCAGGTTGGGAATCCCAGTGACAAAAGGGGTAGTACGACTGTATGTGAGGGATTTACTTAGGATTAACAATGACATCACTATAATCAGCACACGCCATCTAGATCTCTCTTATGTGAAGGGGTAGTTCTATTTCTTCTATGGATGAGACTAGTAGGCTATTGCTATAAGCGGTTGCAGAGGAAATAGAAATTATGGATGCACTGCCCACATATAATTATCTTGTTCTAACAATTACATGCATACTTTATTATTATCTTTTATTCCCATCGGATGTTTTGCACAGCTACTGGTGAAACCGAAAGCCCCAGACCCTCTCTCTCTCTATCGTCAACAACAACAAAAAGATCACAAACTCTTGGTCCGGTCAAAACACAAAAGGAATTCTAAAACTCCCGAAGGTCCTTTTAAGTAAATTCACTTTGTTTTCTGCTTCCCGAGGATTCGGTCAAACTAGATCTACTAGGGAAAAAGAACTATACTACATCCATAATCCGGATCGAAGGTATCAATATGCTATGGGGGGTAGGAGAAGGGGTACACCTGAAGCCCTGCAGGAAGGAAGAAGACACCTATAGGCATCACCGCGTCGATGTCGAGACGACAAGGATTTATCTCCACCCCCAAAAACACACCCCTGGGTGCTCTGTATCTCTCCACAAATATTGCCACACAGCAGCACACGCCACCATGGTCTTTCAATCACCACCATCGTCTCACGTGGCCCATGTTGTGAGGCCGGTAAAACCGAGAAGCTAAAACTTTCGCCAGGGTCAGAGGTATAGTAGCACGCGGGAGGGAACTACCACCACCCCTAGGAGGTGGTAGCTAACCGGATGAATGTAGCAGTACGGATAAACTAGGCCCTTACCGGCCTAGCCGAGCCCTAGTGGGCCCGTGAAGTTCTGTTGCCGCACTACAGTAAGGGCGCCACCTACACCGGCATCCCCAGCACCAGACCCTGCTACTCATCCCGGGGGAGCCGCCACCACATGGCGTGGCCCGCACATGCCTAGATGGGGCCCAAAGGGCCTAGATCTAGGCTGGTACAATGCCTCCAGCCACCCGCGGGCTTCCATGGTTCCCGCATCCAATGACGACGCAACCACTATGAAAACCACCCAGGGCTCACGGGGCTCACATTGTTGAGGCAGAACACAGCCAGCTAAGCCGCACTGCCGCCATAGGGAGGCCCTGGCCCGCTTCATGTCCCCATCAGATGTCAACTTCAAATGTTTTGAAGCTTTAGGGTGTGATACCTAAGGGAAAAGAAAGCTATATAACTACAAGATATAATTCACAAATAAAACATAACTTTCTCATACAAACTAAAATTCACATGAATTGGGATCATTTAAAGCTAACAAGAATCTAAGTTATAGGTTCTATATCAAATAACCACCAAGATTAACCAAAATGGAAGATGCAACATGCAAATGTATAAGCATTCTGTGTATGATGTGAACAAGCTAATATCCGAAAAGTTCTTATGTTATGACTATCATACCTATAATTTGATCTCCTAAAAAGGACTTTTTGACCGGTAAAACTAGGAAATACCTTGAATAGGCATATAGTTTCCTTGTGAGTTCCTCTTGATGAGCTTGACCAAATCTAGAATCCTTCATTTGAGCTTGACCAAATCAATTTAATATGGAGTGGTCTCAAATACTTCACTTTGATTTTGAAGAGGGGTCTCGAAGGACCCTGAAAAGGCCGCATTAATCCATCGTCGGTGGGTACAATTTTCTTACAAGACATTGAAAGAATCCAAAAAAACAAACTGGTCCTGGACAATAATAGGAAGGACCTCTAAACTAAAACTAGAAAAGCAATCGGGTCCTTGGTCCTCTCCACCTGGGATGAGTCTCCCCCGTTGGCCGCTTTGCCGTCGCTGGGGATGCACCACTTGGCGATGGAAGATGGTTGAATCTGGTGAGAAACTCTTGAATGGGCCTCCTAACTAGAGGTTGTAGTGAGTGCCTTGTAGGCGTCTCGATTGGTCGCCCTTTTGGCCAAAAATTGTGGCAGTGGCCACGTCAATTACACATCTTTGCAGTAGCTCGAACCAGCACCTCGACGCCATTGAAGAAGATGTTTTGTTGCACCTCATCCTCTCACCTCCATGGCCGGACAGAGGGAGGGAAGCAGAAAAGCTCCCCAACATCTCAAGGTGGATACACACCTTCGGCTCCGCAAACCACGTCTCCATCGCATCAGACCAAACGCCGCCCACCTCCTTCCTCCCGCCACCATGACCGACTAGAAGGAGAGAGGGAGTGCTGCCGAAGATAGTGAAGAAGATGACTGAAGGATCCAATATCTTAGCTTTATTGATGGAGAGGCTTCTCATCTCACTCGATGTTGCATCCGGCTCCGACTGAAGGAGCACCGCGACCTGAGCAAGGAAGAGAAGGGTGTTGCAGCTCCAGCAGACAAGAGCTACCTTTTCTCTCCTAGCATGATGCCAACCTACGACAAGAAGCCAGAACCTACACATAAAACTAAGAGGACCTCCTACATCTAATCCAGCGCTGCTCTACCATCGCCACCCGCCGGCAATTCCGGCGAGAAGGGCTCGGGAGCGACCCGTATTCTCATTGGGGACTCTCAAAGAAGAGGAGCTGGGAGAAGGGTTCGGGAGATAGACATAGAATGCGAAATATAAATACTTCACTTGAAGAGTTCATACTTGCCTCAAAATTCAATGTATATACTTCTCTTGATCATGGCCCGTTGGTTAATGCTCTTGATTTGCCCCTGCATTCCAATATGCATGGTAATCATTCATGTAATCATGCATTTTCACTTGTCCATTATCACCAAATGAACCACATGATTCAAACATGTAATCGCTCGAAGTGCTTATGTTGAACTTGATATTTTCAATATTGAGGGACAAATCAACTTTATGCCATTCTCACATGAGGTATTTGAATCCTCCTTCTAGGGGATTTCAACTTGCGGGGTCCAACTTCTCGTGTGAATGCAACGCGGGGTCCAAGTTCCGTGTAATCGTCCGGTTTCGCAAACTTGGGCTGCCAAACACTGAGAAGGCCCATTTCGAGCCGAATTCATCCCACCCCTGTCAAATACAAACTTTTTTGTCAACTGTCCCGTGAAGGAGACATCCGGGACCTCCATGTCGCTACTCTTTCCGTGACGCGAGCGCCATGTCGGCAACCACGTAGGCAAAACGAGTAACTAGACCCCACGCCATAGAGAGTTTACGAAATTCACAAATTCATTCCCTCCTTGGAATGAACCCTAGCACCACCGACGGTGAAATCCACCCTACACCCAGAATGATCCCTTGGGACATTTGCCTTCCAACGCCAAGTTGCTGCACCCTCTTGCTGATCCCGAGCCCTAATGCTGCATGCTATCCCCACCATTCTGAGGAGATAGCCGGAGGAGCTGAGCATCACGGAGGATGGCATATCATCGTACCCTGAAAGAAGTGTTGGATACATGTGGGTGATCTACTCTTCTCTTTGATTTTTGCACTAACTATAACTGCAAGTTATCTATTGACCTAAAAGAGATAGATCGAACGTAGAATTGTTTGCTGGCCGAACGCTGATAGACAAGTTCTTATTTTTTGCCCCAGAGTCCCCTTACGTGGTTTCGGCACGCGTCAATGGATACCAACCGCAAATAGCAAATGTGAAGGCCAAGTGGAATTATGATACTTGTGTCACGATTAAAGAAGCACCGACACAGATTTGCACTATCCCTGGTATGGTTGCTACTCTGCGTAAACATATGGAAATAGGGCCGACACAGACTGCACAATTTATCTTTATGGATGAAAAAGGCAGAAAGGTTACTAGAAAGCATGACAGTCAGATGTTCGGGTTGCTGAAACGGTGTCTGAGGGATCGAATGTTTCTCATGGAATGTAGAATAGTGGATGTGGAAGCTTCTTCCACTCCTAGTGGCCCTGCTATTCAAGCTCAAGGTGGTATGACTCAAAGCACCGCTGATGTTAAGCAAAATGTGGTTCCTCGTCTGCGCCATGGTTCTGCAGCGCAACCTCCTTGTAGGAGTCCCCATTTTGCCGTGGTGCAAGACCCTATTGTGGATGCAGGTCGTGCTTCCGTTGTGGAATATGTCGGTGTTGTTGCTCAGCCTGCTACTGACCAATCCCTGCTGCTGTTGCGCAAACTAAGGCTTCGTGAGGCCGCCCCGCTGTTGTGAAATCTGCTGGTGTTGTTGCTCAGCCTACTACTGACCCAATCCCTGCTGTTGTTGCACAAAGTAAGGCTTCGGGAGGCCACCCTACTGTTGTGGAATCAATTAGTGTTATAACTCAGCCTGCTATTGACCCAATCCCTACTGCTGTTGCACAAACTAAGGCTTCGGGAGGCCGCCCGCTATTGTGAAATTTGCTGGTGTTGTTACTCAGCCTGCTACTGACCCAATCCCTGCTGCTGTTGCGCAAACTAAGGATTCGAGAGGCCACCCCGCTGTTTTGGAATCTGCTAGTGTTGTTGCTCAGCCTGCTACTGACCCAATCCATGATGCTGTTGCGCAAACTAAGGCTTCGGGAGGCTGTCCCACTATTGTGGAATCTTCTGGTGTTGTTGCTTAGCCTGCTACTAAACCAATCCCTGCTACTGTTGGGCAAACTAAGGCTTCGGGAGGCCACCCCACTATTGCCAGAACTACTGGTGTTGTTGCTCAGCCTGCTATTGACCCAATACCTGCTGCTGTTGCGCTAACTAAGGCTTCGTGAGGCCTCCGCGATGTTGTTGTTGCTAGAACTGCTGTCTAGGGCGCTGGTCCTCCTCGAACCCGTGGTGAAGTTTAGCATGATGCTGCTGCCGTCAAGGCTAATCGAAGACTAGTTGTTGAGGAGCAGGCCCATGGTCTGGACTCTAATACTGTCATCAAACCTCTCGAGTGGTTTCAGTCCTGAGGAAATTGGTGATGGAAAGGTACACTTTCGTATCGGTGTCCAGAAGTTCACAGCAAAATTAGATTATGGCATAGAAAAATTCGTTGACGACATTGATGTAGTCATTGGCACATACGATCCTGAAGTGGTACAAATATTTGAACTGATAACAGCGTTACATGAGAAGGTGGAGCGGGGGTCCTCCTAGGAAGTACATTTTGCATTTTTTGCTGACAACATAAAAAAGGCTATAGAAGTGAAAGTTGCCAGTGATTTAGATGTACCGATAAGTAGGATGAGTCGAACTAGATGGGAGGTTTACTTATTTGTGCGCCTGCTAACGGCTGGACAGGAATTTGAGGTCGGCAATGATAAAGATGAACTTGTAGAAAACATGATTGACCTGATGGATGACCTCGCTCGTAGTTGTTTGAGTTACAGTAGCTTCGAATAGAGGAGAGACTTAAAAGGGAGAAACATAAAGAGGAGCAGGAAGAGCATCCCCAGAAAGAGCACCCCGAAGAAGGCCATCACCAAGCAGACCACACCAGAGAAGAGGAAACCTAAGAGTTGCATGAAAAAAGGCACCACGCCGTAGAGTACACCCCTGAGATCCGGCCATAATGCAACACCGAATAGTAGCATAAAAAAAGATAAGAGAGCCAGACCGGTGGAGAACGAGGTACCTAGGATCAGTAGAAAAAAAGGCTAAGGTGGCTCGCACACAGGATACCACACCAAATAGTAGAAAAAAATGCTAGCTTCAAGACGAACATGCCGCAGAGGTCCGGCAATAATGTCGGCACGAAGGAGAACACAGCCAATAGTCGCGGCAAAAATGCTAGCTTCAAGAGGAACACGCGGCAGAGGTCCAACAATAATGCTGGCGGGAAGGAGAACACACCCAATAGTGGAAGCTGATGACCCACAAGTATAGGGGATGTATCTTAGTACTTTCGATAAATAGGTGTGTCGATCCCAACGAGGAGCAGAAGGTGTTGACTAGTGGTATGGAGCAGGAAATCTCTGTAAATACTTAGCAAATGGATTTTTAGGGGTTTTCTGATAAAGCAAAGAAACAAAGTGCAAGTAATAAAGACAACAAACAAACACAACAAGTGGCCCAATCCTTTCTTAGCAAAGGACAAGCCGGTGGAAATACTTATAAGGACCAAACGTTCTCGAGGACACATGGGAATTTTGTCAAGTGCTTTTGCTTCAAATAGCTGAGTACCCTTCTTTGGTGTTGTAAGTGTTGTGTGGGTGAACCTGTGCTAATGTACCGACTTTACTTGGACTAATACATACTTGTGATTAAACCCCCTGCAAGCATCCGCAATTACAGGAAAGCAATTAAGATATAAACCTAACCACAGCCTTAAACTCTGAGATCCTATGCTCCCTTGTGCAATGGTGTCCTAATGGGGGTTCAGGTTTCTATCACTCCGGCAACCCCACAATTAGTATCCAAATAGACAATGCATTCCCCTAGGCCCATAAATGGTGAAGTATCATGTAGTCGAAGTTCACATGACACCACTAGAAGAATAGCACCACAACTTAAATACTAAACCATTGAATAATATCTCAACACAAATCCACTACTAACAACATGAATTCTCCCATGTCCTCAAGAACTAAACGATCTACTCATAAGACATCATATTGATAAAGATCAAAGATGATATGGTGATGGATAACAATCTGAACATAAACAATAATCCAATGGTTCCACTCACAAGCATTAACTACAATAGTAATCAACATCGGGAAAGTTTCCCCTAAGATCTATGCAAGTATTCAACACAATTGTTACAACGGGATGGAGTGGTGATGATGGTGCTGGTGGAGATGATGGTGTGGATAATTATGATGATCCCGATGAAGTCTAGCTTGATGATGGTGTTGATGGCGATGATATCCCCTCTCCGGGAAGGAATTTCCCCGGCAGAAATCTGTCTGCCAGAGAGCTCTTTCTCTCACGGTGTTTTCCACCCCGCAAAGGCGGCGTAATATTTCTGTGGTTGCTCCCCGTGTATTAGGGTTTCGAGGAGAAGATATAGGAGAGAGGGTGGAGACGGAGGCCGACCAGGTGGGCCACACCCCCTATAGGCACGGGATAGGGGTGGCCCGCGCCTGGGGGGTGTGGCCCCCCTATGGCCCATCTCCGCCTCCCCTTCTGGCTTCCTTCGTCTTCTAGGAAAATATGATTTTCCGTAATTTTCTGGTATGTTTCTGATCTTCGCGAAATTTTCATCGAAACACCTCTTTTTCCATTAGAATCCTGACTCCGGCAGTTCATCCTCCAGGAATCATCCAACATGCAAAAACAGATGAAAAGACATAAGTAACACCTCTTAATATGAAATATATCAATGAATAGAGGCAAATTGTGATATAGAATGGTGATGCAAATTGGATGTATCAGCAGCAAAAGGGATAATTGGCGAAGGGGAACATGCCGAAGAGGTCAAGTAATGATGCCGGCATTCAGGAGCCAACACCCATGAGGGGAAGCAGGAAGGAGATCACACCAAGGAGTAGCAGCAAAAGGTTAGTTCGGTGAGGAACACACCGCAGAGGCCAAGCCCTAATGGGGCTACCATCACGAATGATACCATCAGGAAGGATTCCATCAGTAAGGAGGATGTACACAAGAAGAGCAAGAGGGTTATGTACAGTCAAGATGAAATACAATCTGATTACTGTTTGTCTATTGACGAACATGTGATGCGTGACAGTATAAGACCACCCAGTATGGTTGCAGCAACACCAACATAGCGTCTGGGAGAAAACAAAGTTGTCAGGGAGGTAGATTGGGCTAATGTTCCGGTCCATGTAGGTGCAAATGATGGAGCAGCCCCACCCCTGGGAGTCAATGCAATGTGTGCAGTACTAGGCATTGGTCAGGATGGTGAAGATTCCGAATCATATATAGAAGATGGCACTATGGAGCATGTATGTACACGATTGCTAGTGTATTCAATAATCTAGAGTCAACTGATCTAGTTTCAAACCTTTGTGTATTCAACACCTATGGCTTTCCGGTGTTGTATGTACACGATTGCTAGTGGTCAACTGATCTCCGGATCTGACACTTCCAGGTCCGTGTGTAATTGCATGTCTTTGCGTCTCTACGCATCACTCATTCTCTAATGAGATGGCTTCGTACAAATTTGGTCCTTTGGTGTGACCTTTAGTTCTTTGGGGTTAAAAACATGTTGATAATATTGTCGTACAATATATCTTCATAGTATTATCCCACTATGAACTACACCTAGTTTGATAACAAACTACTTGACACAAATGCCCTCTTTTGCTGCTAAAATAGCAGTCATACACTTAGCCTTTTGTTGTAGTATCTGTCACAATGTCTTTAACTTTGGAACTCATCCAAATCCATTATGGAACTCACTTTCCATTATATTGTGCCACCCTTGGTTTATATTGAGATAAACTTAATTTGTACTTTGTGACAAAACTAGTATCAATGTAGTACTTTTACAATGAACTAACCATCTATTTGTCACTTCTACAAATAATATACTCTTAGTTCTTCCAAAAGACCATAAGAATATTCTTACTATTGTCCAATGATCATCTTATGAATCATTCTGGTATATGCTCACAACATTTAGAGCATAGGACATATCTGGATTTGTACATTTCACAGTATGATTGATATAAATACTCTTTGTGATCAAGTATCAATCTATACTTGAATCTTGTTTCACTTACCAAATGTCAATACATTTGAATATATCATCAATATTGAACTCATTCAATCCTTTCTGTGCGACAAGAAACTTTCTTGTAGTTTCTATATTGAACTCATTCAATATCTCGTCTATGTACTTCTGGCACAACCATATTAGCGTCCATTCATGCCAAATATTTGGGTTTTGCCTAAGTCTTTCATCGAGATGAAATTCTTATCCTGTGTTAATAAAAGATACATTATTTCCAATCAACAATATGTCTTCCACATAATGTATTAGAAACATGTCTTAGCGCTCCCACTTAATTTCTTGCAAATGCAAGAATCTTCATCATCTCTAATGAATTTAAACTCTTTTAACATTTTCATCATAGTGAAGATTCCAACTCCGCGATGCTTACTTCAACCATTGAAGTTTGCATATGCTTTTAGCATCCTTTGAATTAACAAAACCCCTATGGACCATGTTATTCACATGTCCTAGGTAACAATTCTATTAGAAGAACTTGTTTTGTTTATTCAACTACCATATAACAAAATTATATGTAGTGGTTGCTACACTAATCCGTCTAGACTAAATATCACTATGAAAGATCAAATCTTATCATAGTCAACCTTTGAACATTGTTGTGAACTTTTTCCCAACATGTCGACTATTTCATAGATGTAAAACATCCATGTCTATTTCTTTATAGATCCAAACACGACTGTAAGGTCTTACACCTTTCTCGAGGGTCCTTCAAGTTCAAAACTTGATTTCTCGTGTATGGAACTATCACGGATTTTATGGCTTCAAGCCATTTGACGGAGTCAGGGCTCATCATCGCTTATTTGCATGTAGTCGGATCATTATTGTCAAATAATGATTTAACTCTCAAATCTTGGTATTCGATTGTTCATCCGACCTACTTGTTTCAATAGGAACTTGGATCTCCATGACCACAACCTTTGAGGTACGTGAGCCATGAGCATTGTTGCTACCTCCGGAACACTTTTCGGTGCTGCGCAACTTTGCACATATAGCTAAGGTTCTTTTAACCTTATCAAAGTTCTATTGTCCTCCCACTTAACTTTTCACGAAAAATTCCTTCTCAAAGAAACTTGACGTTCTAAGCAACAAACACTTTTGTCTCCGGTGTTTATGGAGGAATACTTAACAGTTATACAAAGACAGGTTCATCCGACTTTGGTTGCACACATCTTTCTTATGCATAGCATACCAATGTTTTAAGAAAGGAATACTTGGGTTTTATCCCAAACCATAACTTTATATGGTGTCATTTCAACGGATTATGATGAAGCTCTTTTCAGTGGAAAAAACGGTAGTCTCTAAAGCTTTTAATCTTTAAAATATAATGGCAGTTTTATGAATTATACCTTTGATCTTACCATGTCAAACAAGGTTTAATTACATATCTCGAATGCTTCATACTCTTATGGTGTTTCGGGAAATGCAAATCCACGGAACGATTCCATAAATCTTAGGTATTATGCTAAACTTTGTAACTCAAATATCTTCCTTTATGATCTTTATCATAAACTATTTATATTCTTGTTACAATGATTTTGCACTTCATCTTGAAAGTCTTTGAACTTCTCAAATGTTTCATACTTCATCCTTATTAAGTAAATATTCATATATTCACTCAAATTTTCGGAGAAAGCATATGAAGTTGAAATCCATCGCTCTTGACTACACATAATGGACTTCGTACAACAATATGTACAAGTTCCAATAAGCTAGTCATTCGTTCCCTTTTGGCCTATGAACGAAGTTTTAATTATTTCTAGGAAAGTTTCACAAGCGTCATTTGATCAAAAATCAAAAGACTCTAAAATTCCATCCACATGGAGTTTCTTCATGTTTTCTTTCAATATAATTTAAAGGGCGATGTCACTTCCTAAGTGATCTTTCAATCAATTTGTCTTTCGACATCTTTAGCACTAGTTTTATGGATGTGATTTCTGCAACGAGATTTGCGAATCCATATTTTATGGATTACGGCAATTATTTGAACAACCCTTTTGTTCTCATAATACCTGATAAAACAAATCTTTGAAGGCAAGCTTTGATGTTTAACGAGCAACACAATAACCCTTTATTTGTTCTCGATGAACATCATCACATATTCTTTTGCTAGTTACTTAGGCCACTGTAGTTCATGAATTCTGTTGTTTCGTATGACGATTCACACCAACAAATTCAGTATCAAATACTTAAGAACTGCTTTGTTTTATAAGCAAAGAATATAGCCATAACATGTATATCATCTATATACTTAAGCTGAACAATTCTAGTCTTTTCTTTTCTGCCATATACTTATGAGATTCTCTTTCAGTATTTCCTTTTCTGTTTGAAAGAATCTATCAACATCAATAATGGAGTCATACATATGACACATAGTCCAAAGCGTGTTTAGTTAAATACCAATGTCTTTGGACTTGCATTTTGAAGTAGATCACCATCATCAAATGTTTGGTGTTCTTTCAAATTCCTTTCTTTAGTAATCTCTTGGTGTAGTAAACATTTTACCTACATCAAATATTCACCCTTATCATGTAATCGTCCATGATCAAGCTACTTTTAGCTTATAACGATGAATTACGAGTATAATGTTGCTATCCAAAACCTTTTGGAGGATTAGGACAACAAGTCTCTCCAACCCTTTGCAAATTCTCATCAAAAAATGAGAACATGAACTTTGCCATATTATACTCTATCATGGTGTAACCAAAACTTCGTTTCAGATATCACAATATCTTCCACACATCATGGTTTCTGAAACAACTCTTTCAGATCCTAGATAACCTTGATATTAAGATAATCCTTTGAATATCAAGAATCATGGAGACAAACATGATACTCATACACTAACACTTGGAATTGTCACTCTTGATTTAATACCAATTATTAAACTTCATGGAGTAACCGGAATTTACTGAAAGTTTGCAATAGGACTTTTAAACTTTAGATTAACACTTCAAAACAATACGATACCAGTTCGTAAAGTAACTAACCAGAATTCTATAGTTCTATCATCTAAATTATAACTAAGCGCAAGGTGGTAAACGGATGCCAATGACTACAACAATTATGCAAATTCACTTTGAGTTAATTTATGATAAATAGTGTTCAACTTTTAATCATATTGCTGTTAAACTCCCACTCAAAACAATATCCCTCACATTGTTTTAGTGATCACACGAACCAAATCCACCACATCAAAACCGATCATCACGAGAGTTGATATAGCTTCAATGGCGAACAATCAACATGTTCATCATATCTACTATATGACTC
Organism: Avena atlantica; assembly: GCA_910589765.1. NCBI lineage: Eukaryota > Viridiplantae > Streptophyta > Magnoliopsida > Poales > Poaceae > Avena > Avena atlantica. Next base: position 460,006,997 of record OU342735.1, on the reverse strand, counting down.
ATGCTTTACCTTTCGGTGATCCGTGTTCCTGAGACCATGTCTGTACATGCTAGGCTCGTTAAGATCAAACCTTAGCTTCCGCATGAGCAAATCTGGCTTGCCCACGTTGCATACACTTGCGGAATCTAACACACCCGATCATCACGTGGTGCTTCGAAACAACAAGCTTTAGCAATGGTGCTAACTAAGGGTGAACACTTTATGACTTGAAATTCATGTGCATGAGGGATCATCTTATAATGCTACCTTTGTCTACTAAGCAATACAAGATGCATAAAGGATTAACATCACATGCAATTCATAATATGTGATATGATATGGCCTTTCTTCTTTGTGCTTCCGATCTCCATCTTCTAGCACGAACATGATCTCCATCATCACCGACATTGCATCAAGGTCAATGATGCTTCTCCATGGTTGTCGTCCACCGGCTTCAACTATTACAACTACTTTGAATAGACATGCGGGTCTTAACATAAATTAAAGACAACCATATGGCTCCTGCCGGTTGCCGACTTACAATAAGGAACATTGCATACATCATATATAATCACAATCATGGCCATATCACATCACTGCACACCCCTGCAAAACAAAGTTAGACGCCTCTACTTTCTTTGCATATTTTACGTGGTTTGGGGCTTTCAATAAGTGTCGTTCTAACTTACGAACAAGAACCACAACATTGATACTAGTATTGTTAATCACCCGTTGTAAATTGGATCTTAACTATGCTAGGAGAAACAGGCACCCGCAAAGCCACTTATGCAATACAAGTTGCATGTCAAGCATGGAGCAAGTCTCATGAACGATGTCATGTAAGGTTAGCCCGGGCCGCTTCATCCCAACATACCGCAAGATGCAAAGTACACAAGAAGCAATCGACAATAAAAGCATCAATGCCCACAATGACCATTGTGTTCTACTCGTGCAAACAGATCTACATATAGACACGGCTCTGATACCACTGTTGGGCTTCGTAGCATGGAAAACAAAAAATTTCTACCGCATGCACACAAACAAGCCAAGATCTATCTACTAGATTGTAGCAACGAGTCGATAGAGGAACTTACCCTCGAAGATTCCAAAGCGGTTAACGAGAGCAGATTCTCGTGGGTGATGTAGTCGTACACTTGCCGATCTCAAGATCGCGTAGACGATCCTTCCGGCGCTGCGTTCCGGCAGCGCTCCCGTAGTCGGTCACACGTTCGGTACTCTACGAAGACCTTCCTCTCCCTTGTTCCAGCAGGCAGCGGAGGTTGTAGCACTCTCCTCGCGATTCCGGCAGCACAACGGCGTGGTACCGGAAGTAGAGGGGAGATCTCGCAGGGCTTCGCCTTAAGCCGGAGCGAGTATGGTGGACTATGAGAGAGCCCTCGACGATCTAGGGTTTAGACACGCCGAGGAAGAGGTGCTAGAGCCAGCGGCTAGGGCTTGGTGGTGCCCAAGTCGGTGGCAAGGAGAACCCTGGGAGGCGGCGGCAGCTGCAGTAGGTGGTGGCGCCAAGCTAGGGTTTAGAGGTAGGAACTTGTGTGTCTAGGAGGGGAGCCCTGCCCCTCCTCTTATAGGTGGCGGGAGGCGCGCCTGGGGAGGGGAGTCCCTCCCCAACTCGGACCCAAGGTGGGCCGACGGTGGGAGGAGGAACTCCTCCCCCAAGTCGGTTTCAAACCTCCTTCTCCTCTTTCCCAAAACTAGCCGTTTGACTTTCAAACTAGCCGTTTGACTTTTTCAAACTAGGATTTGAATAAACCCTCTATTTTGGTACAGCGATGACACCTAGTACATGATGCAATCATATCAACTTGATATAACACATTCATGTACCCTTTCCCCTCCGGAGTGCCGGACATTCCGGAACCTTCTAGAACATTCTCGATGAAAACACCGGAACCATTCTCCAACTCCGAAACGGGACTTTCCTTATATGAATCTTATTCTCCGGATCTCCTCGTGATTTCCCGGATCCCATCCGAGACTCCGAACAACATTCGGTCTCTTACTCATCATTCCATAACTACTCAACAACATCGAATCCTTAAGTGTGTCTCCCTACGGTTCGTGAATTATGCGGACATGATCGAGACTCTTCTCCGATCAATAACCAATAGAGGAATCTGGAAATTCATATGGCTCCCACATATTTTTACGATTGCTTTGCGATCGAATGAACCACTTACATATGATACCAATTTCCCTTTGTCTCACGATAGTTTACTTATCCGAGGTTTTGATCGTCGGTATCTCTGCATACCTAGTTCAACCTCGTTACCGATAAGTACTCTTTTCTCGTTCCCGTGGTATGTGATCCCTTGTGAGCCAGTCACATGCTTGCAAGCTAATTGGATGACATTCCACCGAGAGGTCCCAGAGTATATCTATCTGTCATATGGATGGACAAATCCCACTCTTGATCCATGTGCCTCAACACATACTTTCCGAACACTCAATGCCACCTTTATAGCCACCCAGTTATGGTGTGGTGTTTGATGTCATCAAAGCATCCTTCCGGTGATGGTGATTAGCATGATCTCATGGTCGAAGGAATTAGGTTACTATGTATCAGAAAGCTTATAGCAAATGAACTATATTAAATGACTTGATCTTTATGTTACGCTTAACTATAGGAGTATGTCCATCACATCATTCTCCTAATGATATGACCCTGTTGTTAATAACATCTCTATGTTCATGATCAGGAAACCATGATCATATATTAACCAACAAGCTAGTTTAACAAGAGGCTTTACTAGGGACTCTTTTATGTTTACAAATCACACAAGTATTAATGTTTCCGGTTAATACAATTATAGCATGGTATGTAAACATTTATCATAAGTATGAAGATATGATAATAACCACTTTATTATTGCCTCTTGGGCATATCTCCAACATTGTGCACAGAGGAAGCTCTGCTCGTACTTGATATTTTGGTATTTTCATAGTGATACAGTCTTAATTTAGGTGATAGCTGAGGTGTCAATTTGGATTTGTAATGGAATGCCTGCTAGGTGATATTATGTTTTCTAAAAAAATAAAAAAACTAGACGATTTAAGACTATTATGTCCCTAGTTGTTTATGATCACCGTCAGGAGTTTGTTCGGGGGAAGCTCTGCTCCTACTTGGTATATTGAGTATTTTCGCAGTGACACATGCACAATCTAGACGTGAGCTGAGGAGACAGTCGTATATGATACTTTAATATGAGCGCCTAGCTGTTTAATTGTATTTGCAATAGAATCCATGCTAGGTGATTCTGCCGACTGACAACAAACTTTGCATAACATTCATGCAAAACTTATGCTGCTGGATAAGTGGCCGTGATCAGTAGTGGTGAATATCAAGGAGACAGAGGAGACGAAAATGGATGATGAGAAGAACTGGGTGGGTGGCAACGGCGAGTGGCTGGTCCTTTTAACCCAGGAAGGGAGTACTTGGACTCTCAAATATGTCTACAGATCGTTGAGACTTACACTGACATCTTTAGTAGGTGTCGGCATTAATGCATTCAACCACGGGTTCCCGCCTCCAAACTCTGAATTCGTTTACAGGTTCAACATGGCAGAACTTGAGCTCCTAAAGGAACAACTCCCACAGAAGCCGCACCTGGTGTGGCATAATTTCACTACGACCTCTTAGCGGTGTTCGACAAGGCAGTCGCATTCATTAGATGCCCACATGACAATGAATGGACAGTCTTGCGCGACGACCATCTACGGCCGGAGAAGTATGTCAACACCGTCTTCACCTCCAGCTGGTATTCCGACACACCGCAACGCATTTACGCGGTCACTGAACCTAGCGGCGACGTGCGTGTTTGGGAGCCGTTCACCTAGGGAGAGTCATGGTGTCATATCATATGTAAATTCCCATTCAAAATTCTGCTTACTGACTGAAGGTAACACGCAGGTACACATGCATCCCCGCGCGTCATTCCAGCTCCGGTGATCGAAGATGCAGTAGTAGATGCTGATCTTGGATCACATCGCTGGTTCCTTGTACCTCTCAGAGGCGATAGGAACTAGGATGTTGAACTCATGTAGATTCATATCAGGGGAGCACTAAACAGCATTGCTGATACAATAGAACATATGGGGACACAACTTTCTTCATACCCATCGCTGCGGTGTCACGTTTTCTCGAGGTTTACGTGACCATCAAAAGACCCAGTAGAACAGGTCTGGAGTAGATTCGACAATCTGAAGGGACAATCTTTGTTTCTTGGGATCAACTACCATTTCTTTGTCGGAGCCCCTAAAGCTTCTGAACTTGTAATTGCTCAGGCAGCCCCGCCTCCTGATGATGCAGGTGGTGGTGCAGCTGACGAAGAACTAGCTGCTGCTGCTCCTGGTGAAGCTGACGAAATACTTGCTAATGCTGCTTCTCGTGAAGCTGACGAAATACTTACTGATGCTGCTGCTAGTGAAGCTGACAAAATACTTGCTGAGGCTGCTCCTGGAGTCCAGGGAGAACATGCTGATGTTTTTGCTGAGGTTCCAGCACTTCCAGTGTTGATAGCAGACTATGTGTTTGCTGCGCACTCACGCGTCTATTATGTTGACACTCCAGATCCGACCTGGATCTGAATCCACGTCGGGGGGAGGGGGCATGCCATTGGCTCATCAGTGGGGTCGTACAATTTGATAGAGAATGATAGACGGCCAAACACAGTATTCTCGTTCGTTCTGACAATGCCACCAGCTCCAGGAACCTAGTGCTCAACTAGCAGATTAGATGAACCATTTATCTTTATCTTTATCTTTAGTTTTCCCCCTGGTTCTATGAACTAAATGCTTCTTTGGTAAAGACTTAGTTACGCTTATTTGTGTAAGATTGCTTTGCTTATTTGTGTAAGAACAAGTTAAGACTATGTGTGTAAGACTAAGTTATGCCGAACTGCGTAATATTCAGTAAAGCCCAGCTTTTCTTTCCCTGCCCACAATAGCAGAATTACAGCATAGAACATACAAGGGTCATGTGTATACCAGACATTTTTCTCGAGATAACAACCACTTCAAGTTAATTACAGTTTCAAGTTTACTATCCAGGAAAGTAAGGTGACACGATCATATAAAATGAATATCTCATACAAACAGCTAGCAACACTACCGACAATGTTATTGTTATGAATGATACATAGTGTACGTATTTGAAAACATCACTAGAATGTGCCACCTGTTGATGATGGATGACATGGATCTAGCTTCTCTTCGTGTATTTGCATTCAATCTCTCATGGATTTGTTCCCATATTTTTGGCAATGGATGATGAACTCCACTCTCTTGGTAACATGCTTTGTCGACGAGCCCTTGTTGATGCAATGCAAAATACAGACTATGGTCTTTATCGTTATTCCATTTAGGTTCTCTCTTTTCCTTCATCATGGAGCTACTAATTTCAAATGAAAGTCTAGTAAACAACATATCGATACATGTTCTTCTACCACAATCACATGAAGAAAACTGGATGAAATTTCACCTTGTTGGCATTATGCCGAACAGAGTGGATGTGGCCTTGGGGTTCGGAAAGTAAGGTGCCCTGGCTGGTGCGGGTGCGACCACGACAACAACGATCTCGGATTCTAGAGGAGGACAACAGGACCGATATCTCGTCCCGGTGTCGTGCCATGGGTGCTGCCGTGCCATTGGTCGAGCTCCGGTTTGGGAGGAGGAGGGCGAGACCGATCAGGTTCAGCCGGGTGCCGGATCTCGCCGCTGAAGGAATTCCCTCCCAGCTTCGCGCCATGGCGGCGATCACATATCGCCCCTTTGGGGAAGAAGAGGGCCACGTCAAAAAGAACGTTTGAACATGAGTACGCCAACGCTGCAAGTCTATATGGCAACCAGGATGGCAGTGACTTAACGGTCAAAAGTGACAGGAGGGGCCCAATTTGACGGGCGTTAGCGATTTTTCTCGTGTTCAAACGGTTTATTGAATTCGTGCCGAAAAAGACCCTCTGGGCATTTGGCATGCCAACTCTGGGTATCGCGATCCAATACCGATGAAGTCGGACCCCGCGTTGCCTTGGCGCTTTAACTTTCGAGCCGCAGGTTAAAAATCTCGTCCTTCTAATGCATATCCATTGAAGTCACCTAACCCACGTAGGAATACCACGAACGCATGGATTAGTTCATAGAGATTAATTCACAATTGCTTACCCTTATGGGTTTTCACTTGATCCCATATGGCACATTCTGCTCTTATACGCTGACCATCTCGAATCCATACCCCAGCCATAATATTGGTCAATCTTTATCTTTACATCATGTTTGTGTTAATATTGTAAGCCACCATGAACTCTTCACTCATTGCTTCAAGACCTGATCATCAATGCATCAAATCCCTCATGATCATTTTTTGAGTTTCACCATGAACATCAATTTTAGTCATCACTAGATCTTCTTTGTTAGAGTATATCACGAGTGCACTATATTTGATAGTTTAAGTTTATGATCCAATTCTATATCTATTAGTCTTCTTGCCTTCAAGTCTTCTAGTACTATATAAACAGTCTAATGGCTCTCAATGTAATCAATTAATATCAATACAATATCTATTTCACAATCTTTCATGGTATCAGAGAATCTCGTTCCTCGGCCTAGGGTTTAGCCAACACCACTTTCGCCACGTCGCCCCAGCGAGATCGATCTCCATGATCTACCCAGGGCATCACAACTAGTAAATTATATCTTGCTTCGTCAAAAACATATTCCTGGCCCCTTGACCGGTGTTTCTTCTTCTTCGCCGATCATAGATCGGATTGCGTCATCCAAAGCCGCATGTCATCATCACGCGCCTCTACTTCAACCTCGGCATCGACCCAACTCCGGCAAATCATCGTCACCGATCATGCCAAGGAGGCTCCACGTGGCACCCCAAAGGACGCCTTCACGCGCTACGCCGGCTGCTTCGTCTGCATGTCATCACCACACTGGCTCGTCTTCGCCAACATCGACAGTGACACCAAGACGTCCCGAGTACGCGCCTCGCCATCAATATAGGGCGCATCACCCGTGGTCATCATTGCCGACAACCATCTACACCAACAACATCGCTCTGCTCGTCGCCGCCACCACCGATCGTGTTCATCGTCAATGCCAACAAGGTCTTCTCCAGGAGCGACGCTACGCTCATACAAGAGGAAAATACATGACTAATCCTCGAAATCAACTATCGATACAATTCAATCGCCATCGAAAACTACCTCGTCATCTTCGTCCACCATGACCTCGTCATTGTGCAACTACTTCATTTACTCCAACACATTGGCGGACAACTTCTACACATCGACCATTCTTTGCTTCTTAAAATCCGGCTCTTATTCGCATGGCTCGTGATGGTCACTGTCTTTGCACGTACGGTATTGGCAACACCGACGCGTGTCATTGTCTCTGGAGCGCTCCCGAGTTTGAAAAGCTCGTCAAGGCGTGTCGCCTACCTCGACTACTCCGAATCCAGGTACTTCTACATCAAAAATTTCTATGGTGACTTCTCTAGGCTCAATGGCAACATCAACCTCATCGACTTCATCAATGTCGACTACATCACCAACGGCACCATCGACCACAACTATAACACCCCACTTCTGGCTACATCGACATCGACATCCACCGGCTCCCTCTCTAGTTCGGTCTTTCGGATTATGCTCTAGTCAGACCGTCCGTGACGCTCCTGCTGTTCGCGTCACAACCGATACGACTTCGGGGTGGGAGGGGGTGGTTAGGGTATATCACGGATGCACTATATTTGGTAGTTTAAGTTTGTAATCCATTTCTATCTCTATTAGTCTTCTTGCCCTCTAGAGTCTTCTGCTACTATATAAATAACCCAATGGATCTCAATGTAATCAATCAATATCAATACAATCTATATTCCGCAATCTTTCATTCTGCATGCTCTATCCCAATCTCTTGAGATGCACAATGATCTATTTGTTTGACTTTCATCTTGATACCATTTGATATCTTGACTTTAATGGCATTCATCTCATACCCAAGTAATATTTTGCACGCATCAGTGATCGAACATTTCTTCATATATAACTTGATCAAACTTTCATTCCATACAAATTGTCATTAGTTAAGAGAGAGAGAGAGAGAGAGAGAGAGAGAGAGAGAGAGAGAGAGAGAGAGAGATGGATAGATAGATAGATAGATAGAGAGTGTCCGTGCCTTCCCTCACGATCGATCAAAAGAATATTTATGTTACTCCAAAAAATATGATCATGGCTTTTTATTTCCTATTTTTTCCAATCTACCGTTCTGACTAGAAAGGCACATATGTTCCAAACAGCCCTCATATCGTCATCAAAACCATTTTCAGCAAAGTAAGGGACCAATATAGACAGCCGCGAGAACAAAAATAATGTGTACTAGAGTCGACGACTAAAATCTTATGTTCTGGAAATATTTTAGGGACCAGGCATTCATGTTTTGTTTTCCTAATCTAAGGATCTTGCTTGTTCAATTTAAGAGTTTTGAAACCAACATGATATACTAAACTCAGCCAATAGTTCAAAGCACCCATGACATTTATGTGGAGATTTATTCTTGTAGTTCAATGGACAAGCTTGTTGGCATGGAACGTACACATACTATAAAGTGCACGCATGCATTATTTTCCAGAAACAAAAGAACATTACACATACTATCTGTGAATGAAGACCTATCAAAGAATCGGCCATTACAAGACATGCAAACTTGACGAATATTCCTTATACGTACATGTTGATCCGTCTTGAAGGACCTCGTCCCACCAACCATCAGTCCATCACCATAACGGCCGGCTATAGGATTAGAACAAACTGAGATACAGTTCGCTACGGTCACATATACGTACAAGGAAAAGTTCGAATTTGGAGTCAAGTACCGCATGTTATGTTGACCCATTTGACAGTAGACTCTTTTCCTGTCCTTTTGCAAGATTATTTGACATCTTTGAGTATAGTTTGATGTGTACAGTAACTATATATACTCACAGCTCCCCAGCTACTTGGCTAACCTACTGCATGATTAGTCATTCTCTTAATTTTGTTGTGCCCGATCTCTCCAGTTACACGCAGCTAATCGTACGTGCTGCACGTGCGGCCTGATATGATAAAATTACATACACTTATATCTGTCAGCCCAAGTGCCGATCTACCTCATATCATATTAACATATATGGTTGACAGCTAAGTTCATGTGTTGTTGCTGCAACGCGGTTTCCCGCAAAATAAAATACAGTAAAACTGCACTACTATACATAATTTGACCATCATATCAGTTACTGGCTTACTGAAGATGGAAGTTTTCCGAGTCTCTGGTGGAGATATCTGGTCAGTAAACATGCATATGCCAGCGCGCACTCGACCGATGACCATATCTCATTCACCCGAACGTACATACGGTCCCCAAGTTTTCTTCAGAAAATCTACTTGAAACATCTTTCGCCCCGTTTTATAAATAAAGCAAATCGATGGAAACTATGTTCTCACATGCATGTGATCAGCCAGCTAGCTGCCTGCTTCCATGACCGTTTTGTTCATAGCGAAACCAGTTAGCAGTAGTGCACCAGAGACTACATTTGGCATGGAGTTTCTTCCATGATTAGCCTTAACACCCATCTGGACCACTTCAACGACCGAATGCTGCTACAAGATCGTTTGTTCACAGAGGATTCAGAAACCCACATGGACCACTTCAACGATCTCACCATCTACCGAGTACTGGTCCTTGTTTTCCCTCAAGTAATGTCATTTTCGTACTCGATTGATTACCATTTACCAACTGGATGCGTGTGTGCGTGAGTGACAATATTAACCTTACTTAAACTAGCTGAAGCCAATTAACCGGAAGTGGTTCAGTTAGTTAAGTACTACTGCCGCGTATGATTCTGCCTCTGTGAGCAGAGCAGATAGCAAATACAGTACTGCAGGTTGCTGTCAAATCCTACCATTTGGGTCAAATTCCTCGATCAGTTGGGTCTCATATATACTGTAATTAACAAGGACGTACACATATGCATACTTCGTAGTCCTCGAACTTGCACCGGTCAACACGTACGTACCTTGAAGAACAATTTTCTTGCAAAGACCCATTAAATGCAAATGACATCTTGGCATATCAAGAAACCTGAGCACGGTTTTGTATCCATGCGTGAAAGTCTAACCCGTTTATACATTTCTCGCATGGTGGATGTTTTTGGAACGTTCTAACATATACTACTAGCTACTGATCCACCATGCATGGTGCTTGTAGTAGTTTTCATAGTCTTTTGTTCTGCGCACGTTGACTAGCTAGATGGATCCTATATTCCCGTGACAACTTTGGGGTCAATATGATTTGGTTTTCTAAACGAAGAAGTCTGGTCAATATGTTGCTATCTATCTTCTAAACCAATAGGAAAAGATGTAACCACGTAATATTTACATATTGGGTGTGACTAATTCTCAATTGACTAAGAATTAATTTAATTTTCTGTCTTGGTTGCATCTTATGTTGCAACTCATGACTAACACGAATCACGAAGCAAATCTAACGCGGTTGAGGGCATTTTTCTTAGTCGCATCCCCACATGGAACAGCAAAAAATTCAGTTGCAACTCATATGTGCATGGATCTTAATGCAAATGTGATGGTGTAGGACTCGAATAAGCACTAAGTTAATTCTCTGTTAGCCGAGAATTAGCAATTCCTTATTTACACCATTGATAATAGAAACTCATGATTGAGAGATAATAGTTAATACATGCAAAACATGTTCGGCTTGGCAGAGGTCACATTCAATGAAGTCTTGCTCGGGTACGTATGCGCGATTGTCTTGCAGCTCCAAGACCCAGGGGAGACACATGGGAGGGTCCACCTCGTGCAGTAGTTACGCTAGGGAATCGAGAGGCAGTTGTGTTCCAGTTAGGGTTTATCGAGCGAAGGGTTGTTTTCCTTCGATGTCGGTGTGGATCACAACGGCATGATCCATGTCGGCTGCTGGTGTGGGTGCCCTCCATCCTCTGCTAGCCTGCGTCCGATGTGGGGGGTTGCCATGGCATCTCCGGTGAGGAAGTCCACTTCGGGAGGCAGTACGGTGAGGTCGCTATCAAAATCTCCAGCGAAAGGCGGGTCGGATGATATAGCTGCTGGACTGTCGGCATGGCTTGGGGATCTTGTGCTGCCAGAAAAGGAGGTCACAGGCCTTGTCATCAAGGGGGTCAAACCAGAGCGGCCAAAACCAAAGTGGGCGGTGGTGGAGAAGGTGTTCTCACCGAGGAAACTTGGCATCAGTGCCCTGGATAGGGCGATGCAGCGGACCAAGTGTTTACACAGACCGAGATAGTTCAAGGAGATAGGTGACAACATATTTGTTGTCGGGTTTGGCTTGGAGAGGGAGTGGAAACACGAGATGAAGAACGGACCAGATGGAGATTCGGGGTCAAGTCAAGGATGTGCCCATGGATATGATGAATTAGTTGTATGGTAAGCTGATCGAGGGCTAGTTAGGTGATTTCATTGTTGTGGATGTAGATCGTGTCTAAATTAAAATAACAGATATAACAAAATGTATGCAATCTTCCACAGGTAGTCATACAGCTAGTTTCGAAGAAAATGCATGCATGACACCATCACATAGGTCTTGGATTGTTCCTGCACTTTGGGTCTAAATAATCAGATCTCAGGCACTTGTCAAGGCTTCTTTAGTTAGTTAAGCCTGCTTTTGACTTTGGAGTCCGAACATTTTTCGACATGTCAAACCAATACGTACTCACAGAGAAATCACACATCAAATTACATGTAATTTTATTAAAAAGTTTACGGAAATTTACATCCAATTTAAAACGTAAACATAAAAAAAGCTTACTTCCAAAGCACGGTTTTCTTAGGAAATTTCCATCGCACGCAAACATATTAAATTGATATGATTGGATGGAAACCAAACACAATAACATAAAAGGCGCATTTTCATAAACCCCAAAACAGCCTACAAAAATAAAATAAAAAGGCAACCCAAATGACCCTGATCATAGAAATCCAACATAAAAAGTCCGATCGGGTCAGCAGAAAGTGAACGAGACAAAGATCGATCTGGTCCTTGGAAATTCGATTGTCGACGAAAAGAAAAACAGTCGACTATTAAGTAGCAAAAGTGTATAAATAGTGAGTTGTACACCATCCATCTCAAAATAGATGTCAAAATTTTAATATAGGCATATGCGTATATAAAATAGTGGTATATACGTACCACTAACAAGAGATTGTGTCTAAATTAAAATAACATATATAACAAAAATTATGTAATATTCCGCGGGTTGTCATACAGCTAGTTTCAAAGAAAATGCATGGAACATGCACATAGTCATATGTCTTGGATTGTTCTCGCACTTTGGGTTTAAAGAATCATATTTCAAGCGGTTTTCAAGGCTTCTTTAGTTAGTTAAGGCCGCTTTTGACTCTGGAGTCCAAATATTTGGAGATGTCAAACCAATAACGTACTCACGGAGAATGGCCACAAGTGACACATGTGTCAGTCCAGCTCTACCAAGAGAAGGACATCACACTAAAATCCAATAATAAAGTGTCATTTTTGGAACAGATCATGTCTAGCTAGTGAGAAAGCATGGCCTGAACTCCACACTTGGACCAGGCTAGTCAAGCTACCGGCCTGAGCATCATCACTGGCCACACAACCATTACATTAGTGGAAGACTGTACGATCAGTGTACACCCATTACATTATAATTTGTACGCTTACATGATCGAACACTGAAGTATTTTATACCGGTATCCGTCGTCGTTTCATCCCGTAAAAGAAGGATCAAGTATCAACGCAACCTACGTGGCTCGGCCCAGAATTACGTACATGCGGCTACGTTGAACTGCTGCTGTAACGTATTCCGCGTAGCTGTGAGCCAGTACATTGAACCTAGATCCGAATCTAGGGAAGCATGTGTGCATGTGTCAATACTAACCACCACCAGCAGCTAATCTAGGGAGACACTTGCATTTTCTTTCGATCGATTCCGTACGTCACTCCGCGCGCACCCGCCTATGAGGTTTTCTTTTTTCCCGAAAACATAAAAGCTGTCGGTAGAGTATACGTATCTGTTTAGACTAGGTTATTTTTCTTGTACTCCAAGTAGGTTACTATACGTCTATATATACTCGCCCGAGAGGCTTAATAATATATCCAATATATTCCGCAATCTCTCTCTCCCTCTACCCTTCAACATGGTATCAGAGTGGCTAGGTCACCCTTGACCTAGCCATCGCCTCCGCTTCCGCCGCCTCCGCTTCCGCCGCGCCGCCCCCGGGGAGGTCGATCTCCGTCGGGGGCCGCGCAACCCGTACGCAGGGTTCGTTCGCCGATCCGTGATCGGCTGCCCTGCAAGTCTTTTTTTCCCGATCTCTTGATCGGTTTTCTTTTTTGGTTTACCGACCTTAGATCGGATTGCGTCGCCCATCGCCGTCGTCATCGCCGCGCCTCTACTCTCACCATCGGCATCGACGATCTACACCGCGCCCGTGCGCCTGTCACTTGTGCCGCTATGCCTTCCTCGGTAGGCCGTCGCGGCCTCATGACAGGCTGCCGCGCACCGCGGCCGGCTGCTGCGGCTTCCTCGGGAGGCTGCCGCGGCCGACCCCCCTTCGGATTGTCTTCGTCGTCATCGCCCGGGATTGCACCGACAACGACGCCGCGGATTCCGATCTGCCGTCGTTACGGACTTGGCGCGTACAGTGCCGCCGTCGGTCTGATCAACCGATCTGGCGCTCGTCTCCGCCGAGTACGTCCCCGAGCACGTGCCTATCACCGATCGAGCATCGGGCTGCCGCTGCGTCGCCCCTTTGGGCCGTAGCGTCGCCGCCTTTGGTCCCTGCCGCCGGCTACCAACGCGCCTTCTCAGGCGTGTCCTTCGCTGGTGGTTCTCACGCCGCTGCACCGACTCGCGTCCTGCAACTACGCCGCCCCATCGGGCAGTAGCGTCGCTGCACGCGGTCATCGCCGTCACCCCGGAAGGACGTCGAAGGCTTCCACCGCGCCACCTCCCTCGGCGCGGGTCGCCGCCGTCCGCGCATGGTCTTCGTCACGTCATCGGGTTCTTCCTCGCCTACTTCGAGCACCGCCGCCGCATCTCCACAGGTAGCCTGCATGGCCACTCGTAGGTCCCGCCGACTGCCCCTCCGTCTAGGCATCCAATATGACCCCTCTTGGTCGTCGCTGGTTCGCCGCATTCTACGTCTTCGTCCAGCACCACTTCGTCGCCATCGTCCTCGCCTCGTCCTCGACCACACCTACTTGTCTACTCCGACAACCGCGTCCTGCATCGGCACTTCGCCGATCTGCGCAACGCAACCGTCGTAGAGTCCTCCTCCGCTAGTCTCCTCTCCGACATGGCGTGAAGTTGTTTCTACTGGTCCCGTTCTTCGCATGCCTGGTATTGGCAACACCGGTGCGTGCCTTCGTCCTCGACGCGTTCCCGAGTCTGGCAAACTCGGCGCCAGCGCCTCGTCTTCATCGGCCTTGACAACGTCTTCTTCGGCATCGACTACCTTCTCTATGTCTGCCAAGACCGCATCACCGATTTTGGCTACGCGTACTCGGTTCTGGCAAAACCGGAGTATGCCTTCGTTCCCGACGTGCGCCTGGTTCTGGCAAAGCCATGGCCCCAACTCGTCCTCGACGGCTCGGACTGCATCGGCTTCAGCATCGCTCTCTCCAACGACTGCCCTGACGCGTCTCCGTCCTTCTACTGGCTGCACTATGCGCACGCGGCTTAATATGCGGCTACCTCGACACCGACAACCCCGACCACGACATCGACCACGGCGACCCCTCGCGCGGCTACCTCGACCAAGGTTGCAGCACCCACCGCTCTCGGCTCACTCGACACCGGCACAAGGGCTACCACCTCGCCTGAGCTCCTCACCAACATCCTCTACGGTCCAAGCTTCTGCGACGTGACACCGTCCACGATGTTCCCGCTACCACTGCAGGGGGATGTCAGCGCACTGGTCTACTTCAGCTCTCCAGTCTGACCGTTCGCAACGTTTCAGTTGTTCACGATGCTACCGCTATGACTGCGGGGGGTGTTAGAGTATACGTATCTGTTAGGGATAGACTAGGTTACTTGTTTTGTACTCCAAGTAGGTTACTTGTCTTGTACTTCAAGTCGGTCCCTGTACGCCTATATATACTCGCCCGAGAGGCTCAATAATACATCCAACATATTCCGCAATCTCTCTCTCCCTCTACCCTTCAACAGCTATGTGTTTCAATGTATTGATAGATAAAAAAAGTCAGTTTATAAGTTTAGAAAGGACCACACCCGCACCACACAATTCGACTCAAGGAGGCAGACCAAAGCTAAGCCACAACTTTAAGGGAGTATCTGGCGCAGCCCTCGCGTCTCAGTCTCAGCCCACGATTTAGCTTCAGCTTTGATCGGGTCGACTAGGGGAAGCTACCAAGGGGCCTATGAGGTTTTCTTAACAGTTGATTACGACTTCGGGCTGGCTTGACCGGTAGTATATACGAATAACATGCATCATACCATGCGTCACGGCTACGTTGCCTAATCACTCGTAGATAGTGAGCTCGAGTATATAGTACAGCCTCTAAAAAAAAGGAGTATATAGTACAGTATAAAACATGAGCTCTACACGCGTTTCTGCAACAACTACGTACACGTCTGCCGAGCGTATCTCTACTAGCTCCGATCTCATAGATTATCTTGACATGTATCTAGTCATCATTTTCAATTCCTAATCACTCTCTTGGGCGCTGTTGGATTATTTCGTTTCGATCGGCTGCAAAGGGAAAGGAAGGGTTAGGAAGCCAGGCAGTTAGTACTACCAATAACCCCAAGAGTGGACTTGGATCGGTAGCTAGGTTGTCGCAGCTCGGGCTCGCCCACTTCTGCGCTATTTCCCCGTAGGTTCCCTTGTCCTAGGCTCTATAAATTCCAGATCCGACACGACGGCCGGGGCACTGACAAACCCGACACCAAAAAGCTCGACTAGTGCAAAGAGTGAGCAGAGAGACTCAATAGGTATGGCGCTGTCCACCCCGACCGCCGTGGTGCTGGAGCTCATGACGATGGGCCAGCAGTCCGCGGCGCACCTTCGGGAGCTGCTCATGGCCGCGTCCCCGCCGATGGCGGCGGAGCACGGCCAGGCGCTCACCGCGGAGATCCTCCGCTGCTGTGACCGCGTCATCGCCGCGATCAGCAAGGGCGCCACCGGCACCGGCAAGAAGAGAAAGGTGGCGGACCGTGGCGCCGCGACCTGTCCTAGTGATCTTCCCCTGATGTCGTCGAAAAGGAGGTGAAAAATGAAGTTCGCTAGCTAGTACTACTTCGTTGCGAGAATTGGAGTACACATGTTATAGCCTTGCAAGGGTGTTAAATTTGACATTTGATTCTGCAGGGCGCGTGGTGGTGCTGAGGCGGATAGAGTGCTCGAGACCGGCACAGCGGCGGACGGGTTCATCTGGCGGAAATATGGGCAAAAGGACATCAATGGAAGCAAACACCCAAGGTACGTCGTCGCCGGTAGAAACCCATCCAGGATAATGCGTCGATCACAACGGAGTCTGACGCGGTGACGCGCTCTTGTTGCAGGTTTTATTACCGGTGCGCGTACAGTGGCGAGGGCTGCGGCGCGACTCGCCGGGTGCAGCAGTCGCGGGATGAGCCGGCGGCGTTCGTGATCGCCTACTACGGCGAGCATACCTGCGGAGATGGCGCCGCCGATGGGGCACGTGCGGCGATGCCTCCTGCCGTCGTCGATTCTGCCTTAAACGCTTGGGGAGTCGGTGTCGATCCGAACGGGGGCTCGCCGCTGCTGCCGTTACTCCATGCCAACGATACTAGGCACTGTCACGGCGAGGATCCCGGTGAAAATTCGCGGGGACAGTGGTCGTCGTCGTCCTCCTCCTCCTCCTCCTCCTTCTCGTCGGAAGCTGAACTTGGCACATCTCCTGTACTAGAGTTTCTGGAGGGTGGTCTCGGAGTCGGATGGGAATCCGTCGTCAATTACCTTGACTTCGGCTGTGATCTCCCTAAGTTTGATAGAGCGTAGCAGCGGCCTCAGCGGGGTACATCTCGCGCGCTGTTTAGTGAAGTCCGCTGATAAGATTTGGAGTACGTCGGCTGCTGCAGTAGTCCACCCCGGTAGATAACTATAGGTGGGTGTCCTAGTAGTGTTAGTAGTAGTATCTGGCCTTTCCTTTCTTTCTTTTAAAAATGGAAGAGGTTGCGTTGTCCTAGTAGTGTTAGCTGATTGGTTACTAAGACTTTGTTTCAGCAAAATGTGTAGACTGTCTTCTAGTTGTATAAGCACCCCAAAAATGAAGAAAAATATCACGTGCATATCTGGATAGTTTATATTCCTACACAAAATTTTGGGGAAATTTTGTAACATGTGTAAAAATAATTTTTGATTCTCAAATATGACTATTCAGAAGACTTTTATTTTTACACATGCAACAAAAATGATCTATTTCCCGACTGTTTGTGTACGGACTTTTCTTTGGGTAAAAAGAGTTTCCCACTTTACTCCGCTTCACTTTGAGTCCATGATAACCAAGACCATTCCTAACGAAGACTATCCGCCAGGTACCGTACCCGCATGGTTAGGGTATGCCACACTTTTATACCTATGGGTAATACCCATGGGTAATACCCATATTCTATCCGTTAAGTCACGGATACGGGCACGTGTATAGATTTGTATCCATGAGTTTATACCCATACTCTGCCCGCTTAAACTGACATGTCAAACTTATTTATAGAGTTTGAACCTATGCAGCCGAAAATCCTAGGGACGAGTATGAGATTGCGACTTCTAAACTTTAATTTGATACTTTAATGTATTCGCCTACTATTAGTAAGTAGAGATTTTTTTAAATATGCTATTGATGAAAGTAAATTTTTGAATAACTTGTATACTATTGGATATACCCGCCGAGTATCTAATAGGTACGGGTACCCGTCGCGATATGGGTATGGATAAAATTTTATATCCGCGAATACGGATATGGGTAAGCTTTTGTACCTATTGACTACACGAGTATGGGTATGATATTGCTTTACCCTGCCCATTGCCATCCTTAGTGCCCAATCCTTCGATCGATTTCAAAGATTTCATGGATGGTCATTCCTCGCCAGTCCACTGCTTTGTTCCAGCACCCTTCGCACCCTTGCTTTCTGCAATTCACCCCAAATGTAAATGTACTAAAAAAATGTTATACAATGTCGCAAGGAATTTGGCATAATATTATCAAAACATATTCTGTTTCTAGACTTCCAGAGGGACCAGAACATAACAGCTAGACAAATTTTCATGGCTAATTTTTCCACTCCCTAGAAGTTGAGTACCCATCCTCCCACTTCAATCGTATTTTTTAGTTGAGTAGGAGAATTAAAGGCACAATAAAAAACTTAGTAAATGTATTTAGGTAGAGGAAAATAAAAGAAGGTATGTGATATATGCTTTCAACTAAAGCACAAAACATGCATTGAGTATTTCCTTTCCTAGCCTCTTTTCTTTACATTATTTTTGTTAGCATCCCCCCTTCATTTACTAGCCATAAGAAAATTTTAATTTTGACTGGTGACATAGTATGCAAATCATTATACAGTGATTTTCCTTTAAAACTTTTTGTTCTTAGTTTCAAACAAACCGTATCATCCCTAGAACTTATCTTATGAATTATTTCCAACATCTTATCCCATTCTCTGCCAACTCCTCCCCCCCCCCCCCACACACACACCCCTGTCCCACATGAACTTCTTCTATAAACTAGACAAGCTTCATATGAATGCACAACTCTGCCAACTTTTAACATTTTTTTTGTTAAAATACAAGTCATAAAACCTAGGAAACCTATCCTCCATGGATTTTCCATGGTAATAGAATCCTTAAAAAAATTGGTTTTGTTCCGAGTGATTACAATCTTATCACAAAAAGTACAGAAATATTCCTTACTTTTAGCGAACCCGTCAAAAGTTGAGAAGTCTCATATTTAGGACTAAGTTGGTGAAATGATCGTATGGGCACCTACAGGAGGGGGGGTGAATAGATGCTACTTCAAATTTTCTTCTTTTTCAAATTAGGGTTTGACAAGAAAGGTAAATTCTCTAGATTATGCAACTACAGTGAATTTACCTATATGTCAACCAAGCAAGACCTATCACAACACTAAGCAAGAACAAGTAAGTAAAGTGCGGTAAAGGATAGAAGTAACCAAAGGAGAGGACGCAGAGACACAAGGATTTGTTTCCCGTAGTTCCTTCCTTTTAAAGGGAAGTACGTCTACGTTTGGAGAGGGGGTGGTTTCAAACCACCAACGCCACGAGAGTACTCCCTTGTTCTCCGGTAAATCTCACCCCAACGGGATCAATCCACCTTCCACTATATCGGCAACCTTCAAGGTGGAAGCCGACACCTTTACAAGTTTGGGGCACACATCCGCAACTTAATTGGAGGCTCCCAAATACAATCAAGCTGTCAAAACAATCAAAGACAAGCTTGTAATAACCAAATCAAAGTTAGGGTTTCAAAAGAAACACTAGAGCTTGGGGGCCCTCAAGTGAATGAGGGGTAAATGGAGATCTCTCTTGGTGAAGCTGTAGATCAAGGCCTCCTCCTTCGATTCTCCAAAGATCAATAACTTTGGATGGTTGGATGGAGAGATCTTGTAGATTTGGTGGCTCTAATGGAGTTTGTGTTCTTGAGCAGCTCGAGCAGCTGGAGGAAGAAGATAAGGGTCCCTTTTCATAGGCAGCTCCCTCCACGAACCGTTTTCTGACCGTTGGAGAAAAGTCAGACCGGAGACTCCGGTCTGTACACCGGAGATTCCGGTCTATCTCCGGACTGGCCTCTGGACCGCCCATCTGAATGTCCTAGACCAGCCATGACCCAACTTGGCCGGAGACTCCGGTCCTTCAACACCGGAGACTCCGGACCGAGTCAGGACCGGAGATTCCGGAGTAGCCTCCGGACCTTGCTCCGGACCCCCATTCAGAATGTCCCAGCCAAGATTCTGAAGCCTCCACCGGGGACAAATCCGAAAACTCCGGACCACACCGGAGACTCCGGTCTATGGAGACCGGAGACACCGGTCTGGAATTTCTAGAACTTTGTCACTCTTGTAGGAAACTTTATCAAGTGAGGGTACTTTTCACTTATCATAATACCAACCTGTTGACAGTGACAAACTGTAAAATGATCTACTTGTTGTTAACGAACACCAAAAGTGATTATGACAATAATTGTCCTTTCAGTTGGGCTATTGTCTCTTTCTGAAGGTATTTTTCCTTCAGAAGTTGTTGATAGGACCCATCAACATTCTCTACTTCCAATAGCTATTTACATAACAAACTAATATTCATCAAATCAAGATTTAGAACACCAAACCCTCCCACATCTTTGGGATAGCACAGATGACATTTCATACCCCTATCCTTTTTGACATAACAATCTGCTTCTAAAAATATTACATATTTTCTTCACACCCATAGGAACTCTACAAAATGACATCATAAAAAGAATACAGATGTCAAACTAGAGTTTATAAAAATTTCTCTAGATCCAATATCCAACAGATTCCCTTGCTAGCATCCATTGTCCAACGGTTTCCCTTTCCAGCAGCCCAATTTATTCTCCATTTTATCCTCATTGGGCTTTTAATGTATGTTAAGAAGTGTTGGAGATATGCCCAAGAGGCAATAATAAAGTGGTTATTATCATATCTTCACACTTATGATAAATGTTTACATATCATGCTATAATTGTATTAACAGGAAACATTAATACTTGTGTGCTTTGTAAACATAAAAGAGTCCCTAGTAAAGCCTCTTGTTAAACTAGCTTGTTGGTTAATATATGATCATGGTTTCCTGATCATGAACATAGAGATGTTATTAACAACAGGGTCATATCATTAGGAGAATGATGTGATGGACATACTCCTATAGATAAGCGTAGCATAAAGATCAAGTCATTTCAATAGTTCAATTGCTATATGCTTTCTGATACATAGTAACCTAATTCCTTCGACCATGAGATCATGCATATCACCTTTACCGGATGGATGCTTTGATGACATCAAACACCACACCGTAACTGGGTGGCTATAAAGGTGGCATTGAGTGTTCGGAAAGTATTGGTTGAGACACATGGATCAAGAGTGGGATTTGTCCATCCATATGACGGATAGATATACTCTGGGCCCTCTCGGTGAAATGTCATCCAATTAGATTGCAAGCATGTGACTGGCTCACAAGGGATCACATATCACGGGAACGAGAAAAGAGTACTTATCAGTAACGAGGTTGAACTAGGTATGCAGAGATACCGACGATCATAACCTCGGATAAGTAAACTATCGTGAGACAAAGGGAAATTGGTATCGTATGTAAGTGGTTCATTCGATCGCAAAGTAATCGTAGAAATATGTGGGGGCCATATGAATTTCCAGATTCCTCTATTGGTTATTGTTCGGAGAAGTGTCTCGATCATGTCCGCATAATTCACGAACCGTAGGGAGACACACTTAAGGATTCGACGTTGTTTGAGTAGTTATGGTATTATGAGAAAGAGACCGAATGTTGTTCGGAGTCTCGGATGGGATCCGGGATATCACGAGGTGATCCGGAATGGTCCGGAGAATAAGATTCATATAAGGAAAGTCCCGTTTCGGAGTTCGGAAATGATTCCGGTGTTTTCATCGGGAATGTTCTAGAAGGTTCCGGAATGTCCGGCACTCCGGAGGGGGGAGGGGTACATGAATGTGTCATTACATATTGGAATGATTGCATCATGTACTAAGTGTTCTTGCTGTTCCAAATAAAGGATTAAATTGAATCCTAAAACAGAAAAGTCAAATGTCCAGTTTGAAAGTCAAACGGCTAAAACAAGAAACTGTGGGAAACAAGCAAGAGGTGGTTGGAACCGACTTGGGGGAGGAGTCCCTCCAAGCCGGCGCGCCAACCAAGGCCGACTTGGGCAGGGACTCCCCTCCCCTTGGCCGCCCCTCCCACCTATAAAAGGAGGGGCAGGGCCTCCTCCTCTAGACACACAAGTTCCTATCCTCTAATCTCCGGTTTAGAGCCGTTTTGGTTTAGAGCTTCTAATTGCCCGAGCCTTCGGTTTAGAGCCTTCTAATTGGTGTGTCTAAACCCTAGACCACTAATAGTTCTCTCTCATACTCCACCATACTCGCTCCGGCTTAAGGCGAAGCCCTGCGGGATCTCCCCTCTACTTCCGGTACCACGCCGTTGTGCTGCCAGAATCGCGAGGAGAGTGCTACAACCTCCGCTGCCTGCTGGAACAAGGGAGAGGAAGGTCTTCGTCGAGTACCGAACGTGTGACCGACTACGGGAGCGCTGCCGGAACGTGGCGCCGGAAGGATCGTCTACGCGATCTTGAGATCGGAAGAGTACGACTACATCATCCACGAGAATCTGCTCTCGTTAACCGCTTTGGAATCTTCGAGGGTAAGTTATTCCATTGACTCGTTGCTACAATCTAGTAGATAGATCTTGGCTTGTTTGTTTGTATGCGATAGAAAATTTTTGTTTTCCATGCTACGAACCCCTACAGTGGTATCAGAGCTGTGTCTATATGTAGATCTGTTTGCACGAGTAGAACACAATGGTCATTGTGGGCGTTGATGCTTTTATTGTCGATTGCTTCTTGTGTACTTTGCATCTTGCGGTATGTTGGGATGAAGCGGCCCGGGCTAACCTTACATGACATCGTTCATGAGACTTGCTCCACGCTTGACATGCAACTTGTATTGCATAAGTGGCTCTGCGGGTGCCTGTTTCTCCTAGCATAGTTAAGATCCAATTTACAACGGGTGATTAACAATACTAGTATCAATGTTGTGGTTCTTGTTCGTAAGTTAGAACGACACTTATTGAAAGCCCCAAACCACGTAAAATATGCAAAGAAAGTAGAGGCATCTAACTTTGTTTTGCAGGGGTGTGCAGTGATGTGATATGGCCATGATTGTGATTATATATGATGTATGCAATGTTCCTTATTGTAAGTCGGCAACCGGCAGGAGCCATATGGTTGTCTTTAATTTCTGTTAAGACCCGCGTGTCTATTCAAAGTAGTTGTAATAGTTGAAGCCGGTGGACGACAACCATGGAGCAGCGTCATTGACCTTGATGCAATGCCGGTGATGATGGAGATCATGTTCGTGCTTGAAGATGGAGATCGGAAGCACAAGAAGAAAGGCCATATCATATCACATATTATGAATTGCATGTGATGTTAATCCTTTATGCATCTTGTATTGCTTAGTAGACGACGGTAGCATTATAAGATGATCCCTCATGCACATGAATTTCAAGTCATAAAGTGTTCATCCTTAGTTGGCACCGTTGCTAAAGCTTGTTGTTTCGAAGCACCACGTGATGATCGGGTGTGTTAGATTCCGCAAGTGTATACAACGTGGGCAAGCCAGATTTGCTCATGCGGAAGCTAAGGTTTGATCTTGACGAGCCTAGCATGTACAGACATGGTCTCAGGAACACGGATCACCAAAAGGTAAAGCATGAGTCATATAGGAGATATGATGAACATGTTGATTGTTCGCCATTGAAGCTATGTCAACTCTCGTGATGATCGGTTTTGATGTGGTGGATTTGGTTCGTGTGATCACTAAAACAATGTGAGGGATATTGTTTTGAGTGGGAGTTCACCTAGATTAATTTAATTATTAATTAGAACTCAATTTATCATAAATTAAATCAAAGTGAATTTGCATAGTTGTTGTAGTCATTGGCATCCGTTTACCACCTTACGCTTAGTTATAATTGAGATGATAGAACTATAGAATTCTGGTTAGTTACTTTACGAACTGGTATCGTATTGTTTTGAAGTGTTAATCTAAAGTTTAAAAGTCCTATTGCAAACTTTCAGTAAGTTCCGGTTACTCCATGAAGTTTAATAATTGGTATTAAAACAAGAGTGACAATTCCAAGTGTTAGTGTATAAGTATCATGTTTGTCTCCATGATTCTTGATATTCAAAGGATTGTCTTAATATCAAGGTTATCTAGGATCTGAAAGAGTTGTTTCAGAAACCATGATGTGTGGAAGATATTGTGATATCTGAAACGAAGTTTTGGTTACAACATGATAGAGTATAATATGGCAAAAGTCATGTTCTCATATTTGATGAGAATTTGCAAAAGGTTGGAGACACTTGTTGTCCTAATCCTCCAAAAGGTTTTGGATAGCAACATTATACTCATAATTCATCGTTATAAGCTAAAAATAGCTTGATCATGGACGATTCCATGATAAGGGTGAATATTTGATGTAGGTAAAATGTTTACTACACCAAGAGATTACTAAAGAAAGTAATTTGAAAGAACACCAAACATTTGATGATGGTGATGTACTTCAAAGTGCAAGTCCAAAGACATTGGTATTTAACTATACACGCTTTGGACTATATGTCATATGTATGACTCCACTATTGATGTTGATAGATTCTTTCAAACAGAAAAGGAAATACTGAAAGAGAATCTCATAAATATATGGCAGAAAAGAAAAGACTAGAATTGTTCAGCTTAAGTATATAGATGATATACATGTTATGGCTATATTCTTTGCTTATTAAACAATGTGGTTCTTAAGTATTTGATACTGAATTTGTTGGTGTGAATCGTCATACAAAACAACAAAATTCATGAACTACAATGGCCTAAGTAACTAGCAAAAGAATATGTGATGATGTTCATCGAGAACAAATAAAGGTTTATTGTGTTGCTCGTTAAACATCAAAGCTTGCCTTCAAAGATTTGTTTCATTAGGTATTATGAGAACAAAAGGGTTGTTCAAATAATTGCCGTAATCCATAAAAGATGGATTCGCAAATCTCGTTGAAGAAATCACATCCATAAAACTAGTGCTAAAGATGTCGAAAGACGAATTGATTGAAAGATCACTTAGGAAGTGACATCGCCGTTTAAATTATATTGAAAGAAAACATGAAGAAACTCCATGTGGATGGAATTTTGGAGTCTTTTGATTTTGATCAAATGACACTTGTGAAACTTTCCCAGAGATAATTAAAACTTCGTTCATAGGCCAAAAGGGAACGAATGACTAGCTTGTTGGAACTTGTACATATTGTTGTACGAAGTCCATTATGTGTAGTCAAGAGCGATGGATTTCAACTTCATATGCTTTCTCCGAAAATTTGAGTGAATATATGAATATTTACTTAATAAGGATGAAGTGTGAAATATTTGAAAAGTTCAAAGACTTTCAACATGAAGTGCAAAATCAATGTAACAAGAATATAAATAGTTTATGATAAGATCATAAAGGAAGATATTTGAGTTACAAGTTTAGCATAATACCTAAGATTTAAGGAATCGTTCCGTGGATTTGCATTTCCCGAAACACCATAAGAGTATGGAGCGTTCGAGATATGTAATTAAACCTTGTTTGACATGGTAAGATCGAAGGTGTAATTCATAAAACTGCCATTGTATTTTAAAGATTAAAAGCTTTAGAGATTACCATTTTTCCACTGAAAAGAGCTTCATCATAATCCGTTGAAATGACACCATATAAAGTTATGGTTTGGGATTAAACCCAAGTAGTCCTTTCTTAAACATTGGTATGCTATACATAAGAAAGATGTTTGCAACCAAAGTCGGATGAACCTGTCTTTGTTAAGTATTCCTCCATAACACCGGAGACAAAAGTGTTTGTCGCTTAGAACGTCAAGTTTCTTTGAGAAGGAATTTTTCGTGAAAAGTTAAGTGGGAGGACAATAGAACTTTGATAAGGTTAAAGGAACCTTAGCTATATGTGCAAAGTTGCGCAGCGCCGAAAAGTGTTCCGGAGGCAGCAACAATGCTCATGGCTCACGTGCCTCAAAGGTTGTGGTTACAATAGTCAAAGTTTCTATTGAGACAAGTAGGTCGGGTAAAACAATCAAATACCAAGATTTGAGAGTTAAATCATTATTTGACGATAATGATCCGACTACGTGCAAAGAAGTGATGATGAGCCCTGACTCCGTCAAATGGCTTGAAGCCATAAAATCCGTGATAGTTCCATACATGAGAAATCAAGTTTTGAACTTGAAGGACCCTCGAGAAAGGTGTAAGACCTTACAGTCGTGTTTGGATCTATAAAGAAATAGACATGGATGTTTTACATCTATGAAATAGTCGACATGTTGGGAAAAAGTTCACAACAATGTTCAAAGGTTGACTATGATAAGATTTGATCTTTCATAGTGATATTTAGTCTAGACGGATTAGTGTAGCAACCACTACATATAATTTTGTTATATGGTAGTTGAATAAACAAAACAAGTTCTTCTAATAGAATTGTTACCTAGGACATGTGCATAATATGGTCCATAGGGTTTTGTTAATTCAAAGGATGCTAAAAGCATATGCAAACTTCAATGGTTAAAGTAAGCATCGCGGAGTTGGAATCTTCACTATGATGAAACTGTTAAAAGAGTTTAAATTCATCAGAGACAATGAAGATGCTTGCATTTGCAAGAAATTAAGTGGGAGTGCTAAGACATATTTCTAATACGTTATGTGGAAGACATATTGTTTATTGGAAATGATGTATCTTTTATTAACACATATTAAGAATTTCATCCCGATGAAAGACTTAGGCAAAACCCAAATATTTGGCATGAATAGACGCTAATATGGTTATGCCAGAAGTACATAGACGAGATATTGAATGAGTTCAATATAGAAACTACAAGAAAGTTTCTTGTCGCACAGAAAGGATTGAATGAGTTCAATATTGATGATATATTCAAATGTATTGACATTTGGTAAGTGAAACAAAGATTCAAGTATAGATTGATACTTGATGTATGAAATCACAAAGAGTATTTATATCAATCATGCTGTGATGTGTACAAATCCAGATATGTCCTATGCTCTAAATGTTATGAGCATATACCAGAATGATTCATAAGATGATCATTGGACAATAGTAAGGATATTCTTATGATCTTTTGGAAGAACTAAGAGTATATTATTTGTAAAAGTGACAAATAGATGGTTAGTTCATTGTAAAAGTACTACATTGATACTAGTTTTGTCACAAAGTACAAATTAAGTTTATCTCAATCTAAACTAAGGGTGGCACAATATAATGGAAAGTGAGTTCCATAATGGATTTGGATGAGTTCCAAAGTTAAGACATTGTGACAGATACTACAACAAAAGGCTAAATATATGACTGCTATTATAGCAGCAAAAGAGGACATTTGTGTCAAGTAGTTTGTTATCAAACTAGGTGTAGTTCATAGCGGGATAATACTATGAAGATATATTGTACGACAATATTATCAACATGTTTTAACCCCAAAGAACTAAAGGTCTCACCAAAGGACCAAATTTATACAAAGCCATCTCATTAGAGAATGAGTGATGCGTAGAGACGCAAATACATGCAATTACACACGGACCTGGAAGTGTCAGATCCGGAGATCAGTTGAGCACTAGCGAACGTGTACTTACAACACCAGAAAGCCATAGGTGTTGAATACACAAAAGTTTGAAACTAGATTATTGACTCTAGTGCAAGTGGGAGACTGTTGGAGATATGCCCAAGAGGCAATAATAAAGTGGTTATTATCATATCTTCACACTTATGATAAATGTTTACATACCATGCTATAATTGTATTAACAGGAAACATTAATACTTGTGTGATTTGTAAACATAAAAGAGTCCCTAGTAAAGCCTCTTGTTAAACTAGCTTGTTGGTTAATATATGATCATGGTTTCCTGATCATGAACATAGAGATGTTATTAACAACAGGGTCATATCATTAGGAGAATGATGTGATGGACATACTCCTATAGATAAGCGTAGCATAAAGATCAAGTCATTTCAATAGTTCAATTGCTATATGCTTTCTGATACATAATAACCTAATTCCTTCGACCATGAGATCATGCATATCACCTTTACCGGATGGATGCTTTGATGACATCAAACACTACACCGTAACTGGGTGGCTATAAAGGTGGCATTGAGTGTTCGGAAAGTATTGGTTGAGACACATGGATCAAGCGTGGGATTTGTCCATCCATATGACGGATAGATATACTCTGGGCCCTCTCGGTGAAATGTCATCCAATTAGCTTGCAAGCATGTGATTGGCTCACAAGGGATCACATATCACGGGAACGAGAAAAGAGTACTTATCAGTAACGAGGTTGAACTAGGTATGCAGAGATACCGACGATCATAACCTCGGATAATTAAACTATCGTGAGACAAAGGGAAATTGGTATCGTATGTAAGTGGTTCATTCGATCGCAAAGTAATCGTAGAAATATGTGGGAGCCATATGAATTTCCAGATTCCTCTATTGGTTATTGTTCGGAGAAGTGTCTCGATCATGTCCGCATAATTCACGAACCGTAGGGAGACACACTTAAGGATTCGACGTTGTTTGAGTAGTTATGGTATTACGAGAAAGAGACCGAATGTTGTTCGGAGTCTCGGATGGGATCCGGGATATCACGAGGTGATCCGGAATGGTCCGGAGAATAAGATTCATATAAGGAAAGTCCCGTTTCGGAGTTCGGAAATGATTCCGGTGTTTTCATCGGGAATGTTCTAGAAGGTTCCGGAATGTCCGGCACTCCGGAGGGGGAGGGGTACATGAATGTGTCATTACATATTGGAATGATTGCATCATGTACTAAGTGTTCTTGCTGTTCCAAATAAAGGATTAAATTGAATCCTAAAACAGAAAAGTCAAATGTCCAGTTTGAAAGTCAAACGGCTAAAACAAGAAACTGTGGGAAACAAGCAAGAGGTGGTTGGAACCGACTTGGGGGAGGAGTCCCTCCAAGCCGGCGCGCCAACCAAGGCCGACTTGGGGAGGGACTCCCCTCCCCTTGGCCGCCCCTCCCACCTATAAAAGGAGGGGCAGGGCCTCCTCCTCTAGACACACAAGTTCCTATCCTCTAATCTCCGGTTTAGAGCCGTTTTGGTTTAGAGCTTCTAATTGCCCTAGGCTTCGGTTTAGAGCCTTCTAATTGGTGTGTCTAAACCCTAGACCACTAATAGTTCTCACTCATACTCCACCATACTCGCTCCGGCTTAAGGCGAAGCCCTGCGAGATCTCCCCTCTACTTCCGGTACCACGCCGTTGTGCTGCCGGAATCGCGAGGAGAGTGCTACAACCTCCGCTGCCTGCTGGAACAAGGGAGAGGAAGGTCTTCGTCGAGTACCGAACGTGTGACCGACTACGGGAGCGCTGCCGGAACGTGGCGCCGGAAGGATCGTCTACGCGATCTTGAGATCCGAAGAGTACGACTACATCATCCACGAGAATCTGCTCTCGTTAACCGCTTTGGAATCTTCGAGGGTAAGTTATTCCATTGACTCGTTGCTACAATCTAGTAGATAGATCTTGGCTTGTTTGTTTGTATGCGATAGAAAAATTTTGTTTTCCATGCTACAAACCCCTACAAGAAGTTTTTCTTATCAATGGGAATGGCTAAATATTTAGGGGTGAATTTCCAGATTATACAAGTAAAATATTTCTTCATTAAACTTGTATTTTCCACACACACACTCCCCCAAACAAAAACTTCACTGTTCAAGAAATTGATTTTCAGACCTGACATTTGTTCAAACATACAAAACATGAATTTCAAACTTCACGCATTCTCAAATCCTTCCTCAAGTAAAAAGATGGTATCATCGGCATAATGTAGAATGACAATGCCATTCTCATATAATTGTGGTACCGTCTGAGTATTAATTCCACTTTCATAGGCATTTCTTAGAATAGTACTCATAAAATCAATGGTTATATTGAAGAGGATGGGAGACATGGGATCTCCTTGTCTTGCCTCCTTTTGCAAGTACTAAAAAAGAACCTAACGATCATTCGATTTAATGTTAACTTTCCTACTAGCAATTATATGAAAATTCAATTGCTCATATTGTGAGAAAAGCCTTTCCTAACCATAATGTTGTATAGAAAAGACCAATTAACATTGTCATAAACTTTCTCAAAGTCAAGTTTGAAAACAACATCTTGACATTCTTTTGCTCTTAACATCATATAAAATTCCATGCAACATAATTACCCCTCCATGATTTTTGGTGTGCGAACATTAAATTTCTTAATGTACAAAGAATTTTGTTTCAATGTTTTTATATTTTCAAATGTACTTTTTATAATTTTCTGAATAGGGCAAACACCACCTCTGTAGCCGACAAATGGTTTATGTGACACTTGGGAGCCCAGAGATGTACAGTTACATGCATCTAATCGTTCCTGCTGCACGTGCGGCCTGATACATGCATGCACCTCTCAGCCCAAGTGTTGGTCTACTTCATATAAACATATATAACTGACAGCTTAGTTCGTGTGTTGTTGACGCGGATTTGACCATCAATTACTGGCTTACTAAGGGATGGAAGTTTTCCAAGTCTCTGATGGAGATATCTGGTAAGTAAACATATGTAGGCACGCACTCGGCCGATGACCATATCTGATTCAAGAACGGTACCCAAGTTTTCTTCAGAAAACCTCATGCATGTTGCTAAATCGGTCAAAAGCGCACTTTGTAATGTTTAAAATTCTGAAAACAAAATATGGAGTTGTACATCCAGATATTCTATGTTCGCACACAAAGTTACATCAAAAAAGTATATTTTTATGGCTTGTGGAAAAAAAAGACAATTTTTGGTGCCCTAAAATAAATTTTTGCGAGACATTTTCTGTCTTTTATATAGGCCAAAAATTATGTCTTCCTCTCTCAAAAATTTGTGTGAGTACATTTAATGCTCGGAGATGCACGCGGAATTTTTTTGGAATTTTTTAAAATTTCAAATTGCATTAACAATATTTTTTTCACAATAGGTGCAGTGCATAAGCCAAAACACCATGTCCAATCTGATCCTCACTTTTTATCTGCACTATATTCTCTCTCATATGCATGTGCCCCTAGATCTGCCAGCTGCCTGCTTGCATGACCATGCAAACAGAATGGTAGTACTACCAAATCGTTTGTTCACAACAAATTTGCAAAAATCAGTTAGTAGTGCATCGGAAATACAGTTGGCATTCAATTTCTAGCATGATAAGCCTTGCACGTACCCATCTGGACCACTTCAAAGGCCGTACGATCTAGCATGCAAAACACAGTATACTGGTCATTGTTTTCAGTTGAGTTATAATGTCGTTTTCTTGCTCGGTGATTACCAACTGGAAGCGTGTGCATGACCATATTAACCTTACTTAACTACCTGAAGCTAATAAACTGGGAGTCTCTGGATTCCATCGAGCTGATATATTCTATAGGTCCAGGTTAGTGTCAAATCGATGCTAATATTTGGGTCAAATGCCCGCGGGAGAAATTCTTCCATCGCTTTGTTTAATTTGCATATGATTAATAAGGACATACGTCTACGTACTATACTTCGTAGTCCTCCGACTTAATTGCATCCCGGTCAACACGTATTTCGTGCCGTCACCCTGAGCAGGGTTTTGTATTCATGCGTGAAAGTCTATCCCAGTCGTACATCTCGCATAGTGAGTAATTTGGAACGTTCCAAATATACTACGCTATACTAGTAACTTTTCATGGTCTTTGTTGTGACGCTCGTTGACTACATGGAAACGGATCATATACTCATGGCAACGTTGTGGTCAGTATGATGTACAATTGCTAAACGAAGAAGTAGAAGTTCTCTTTGTCTTGGAGCTTTTATTCCTCAATCTTGGCAATATGTGGCAATTTCGAAGAAAGGGGCACCCTTCAGGCCTGCACATATATAGTCACAGCAGGTCTTCGATTATTCTCGCACTTTGCGTGCACTAGTAGAAAAAGAGGCTTCGGTTCAATCTAGAGTCTGACACTAGTCCCGATTTATTACGAGTAGGGACTAGTACGAGCACTAGTCTCGGTTCGTACCGTTTTTAGTGTCAGGAGCCCGAGAAAACTCTAGTCCCGGGTTATTCTGGACCTTTAGTCTCGGGTCGTGATACGGTCCGGGACTAAAAGTGTGCAGGCGCGGGCAACACCCTTTAGTCCCGGGCCATGATATAGCCCGGGACTAAAGGGATGACCCTTTAGTCCCGAGTCGTGATACGGTCCTGGACTAAAGGGGTACGAACGCGGGCAACTTAAAATTGCTATAACTTTTGCGTACGATGTCGGAAAAAAATGTACAACCTATTAAAATGTGTGGAAAAAAAAATTAAGTTTGATTTTAACAACCTTATTTGGATTCCTCACATTTTTAGATTTTTAAAATTATAAATAATGGATTCCTCACATTTTTCTGATTCTTTTACATACTTAAAATTTGAAAAGGGAAAAAAGTTATTTTAAAAAATTAATTATTTTAGCAATTTTTATTCCATATTTTGATTCCTCACATTTTTATAATAATAATGAATATATTATTTGTCGAATTTCGATTTACAGATTTAAAGATATTATGTATGCCATATTAAATGAATAATGGCAAAAAATGAATAAAATATTATTTTATTTAGTTTTTTACTTTCATTATATTAAAATATTATTATTACTTATTTATTGTTGTTTACTAAAATAGTTGTTTGTAGTTTTAATAAATAAAGATATGTGGCATATTGATATGGGCTAATAGGATTGATATGATAGTGTTGACAACAAGGTATAAAAGGGCTTCGCGGAAAGACATCCGGATGGAACAGGAAAGTTAAGCATGCTAAGGGTGGAGTAGTGTGTGAGGATGAGTGACCGAATGGGAAGTTTGACCACAAGTGTAATTTGACCTAACTACTAAAAATGTTCCAAGTGAGAGGATTACGAGTCAAATAATTCAAAAGTTAAAAAAAATAAAAAAAAATAAAAAAATATTTGAAAAAAGATCTTTAGTCCAGGGCCGTATTACGGTCCGGGACTAAAAGTCCTTCATCCCCCGTAGCAAAAAAGGGCCATACGGTGGCCCTTTAGTACCGGGTTATAACAAATCGGGACTAGAAATTGGGGCCTTTGGTCCCGATTTCGCAGTCCCGGTTGCAAAATCAAGACTGTACGCCCTTTTTCTACTAGTGGTGTAGTAAAGAGTCTGATCTCAAGCACTTGTCAAGGCTTCTTTAAGTAGTTAATTGGTTAATTTTGGACTTTAGAGACTGAACATTTCGATATGTCAAACCGGAGTAAGTACTCACGGCAAGGAGATGGCCGCTAGTGACTCATGTGACAGTCTAGCCTATCAAGAGAAGGATATCACACACATCATGATTATAAAAATTCAATACAGAGACATTAGTGAAGTAGAGCAAAGCATGTCGGATAGTAGTTCAAGTGAGAAAGCATGGCCTGAACTCCACACATGGACTGGCTACCCCCATTATTATTACGGGGTCTGTATTGTCAGTATTCTCTTCACTACGTCTAGAGTTCACTACACGAATGGACTACTAAGCCAAGAGCCAAAAGTCGTCGGCGTATGCCATATAGTTGTCGGCGTGCCATATAGTTCTCGGCAAAGGTCTGCCTATACGGAGTGCGTGAAGACCGTCGGCGTATACTACGCCGACGACTGCCCTCGGCATAGCGGCCGTCGGCATACACTAACGGCCGATTGCAAAACTAATTTAAAAAAAATATTTATTTTTTTAATTTTTTTCAACCTTTTTAAATCTTTGAATTGTTTGACTCATTAATCTCTCACTTTGAACAATTTTAACACTAATTACACTTAATCTTGATCAAATTGCTGTCTTGGTAAAACTTCTAAGTCGGTCACTCATCCTCACTACTCCATCTCTAGCACGCTTAATTTCCATATTCATTCAGAATCTGTTTCTGCAAAGCAATTTATACATTGTTGTCAATACTATGATATCAATTCTATTAACTCTTATATCATCATGTCACATGTTTGTAATTTTTTGAAATTACAAAGAATTATTTAAGTAAACAACAATGAATAAGTAAAAATATTATTGAATTCAAATAAAAATATGATGATTTTATTTTTTTTGTATTTTTCTATTTAATATGGAATAATTAATATCTTTAAATCCGTAAATCAGAATTCGACAAATAATATGTCTAAACTGATCAGAAAAATGAGAGGATCCAAATATGATATCAATATAAATTTATCACAAACTATGCCGTGATTTTAGCCATAATTTCATTTGCCTTTTTAAAACGATACGCATAAAGGTTCTTAGCTCGGGGCTGAGCCTCACTAAATTTGAAGTGGATCTCTAATGAAATAACATATTGTGAACCTAAAAATGATTTTTGTAGAAAATGATTCGGCAGGAATTTGTCTTTTTCACCAGAGATATATGGAAAGGTTCGAGATCCTCCTATTAGGACATTGTCCTTGTAAGGTGGTCTAGTATTTTTTTAAATATGGTGGTATCATTTTGAATTAGCCACTTGGTGGTTGCTTCACAAAACCGTCTGTTTTTTGCACTCGGAAAATGAAAAATGCCTTTTTGGTGTGACGAAAAGGAAAATTTCCTCCAGCAACATTGTTCGTCATCCCATTATGCACATGTATTCACAATATAGACACATTATACAAACTATGCCTTAATTTTAGCCATTACATTGGTCATTTAACCCGAAAAACAGAAAACCTCGAATGAGATAGGTCATTTTGTGAAGGTTTTTTTCAGACAAAATTAATATACCAAGTTTGATATTCTTCCTTCTAACTATGTCACATAATATGACATCACGTGAAGGTTTCGCATTATTTGGATCGTTTTTCTTATGCCCGTTTTAAATTATATATAATATTTTTGTTTCACTTAATTTTTATTTACAAATGTGTAATATTTAAGTGTAGATAGATCTTATTTTTATGCAAATTTTGATATATTATTTATATTTTTTTGAATTAGAATGATTTAGTTATAATTTTTCAAATTTTAATAAGTTAAAAAATAGATTTGCCAAGAAAAGCCATCGACGTAGGCTACGCCGAGGACAGCCGTCAGCGTAACTATTCTACGTCGAGGGCAATTTTACGCTGACGGCTGCTTTGAAGAGCTAGCCTTACCGTGGTTTACGCTGACGGCCCCGGCGTTTGGGGTTCGGGGCCGTAGCGCCGGCCGTTGGTATATCCGTCCGGTACTGTAGTGTTCAGGTAAATCAACATACTGAAATCGTTACGGTCTAGGGTACACATGGACATGGCTAGTGCTCGGCCTAGAATTACGTACACGTGGCTACGTTGAATCTGTTTGTTTAGGACTATAATTGTATGTTTCCCGCGTGGCTGTGAGTCAGTACATTGAACCTCAATCTGAATCTAGCTAAAGCTGAGTACGTGTAAGTACTAACCACCAAAAGCGAATCTAGGGCGGAGACACTTGCATTTTGTTTCGATTCCTTGCTGCGCGTGTGTCTATGAGGCTTTCTTAACCGGTTATTAGGACACATTGACCGTTAGTATAGTGAGCTCGAGCTCTCAAACAGCGTCATGTGACGGCGTATGTACGTACGTAGCATTGACCGGGAGTATAAAACATGAGGGGCTTCTTTAAGATAGTAAAAATATAGGAATTAGAAAGACATAGGATTGAAGTGTCATGCCTACTTGAATCCTATGAGAAGATGCATTCCATTTGATTATAGGAAATGAATTTTCCATGAGCTATGACCTAATGTTTTTTTTCTATGGGATTTATACTACAAGATTTCTATAGGATTAATTCCTATGAATTTTGATCCTATGAATCAAACAACTTGTGTAGGAAAATTTCCATGAATCCTACATAATTCCTACAAAAATCCTATGAATCAAAGGAGCCCGAGCTCTGCACGCGTTTATGTAACTACTACACGTGGAAACATGGCCCATCGTCTAAGCATACCTCTACATTTTTTTATTCTCTCAGCGTACATCTACTAGCACTAGTGAAAACAGGGGCTATAGTCCCAACTTATAAGGCCACTAGTCCCGGTTTTAAAACCAGGACTAATCAAACGGAACTAGAGGCACAAGCACTAGTTCAGACATGTCACCAGTCGGACAAATAAATAGTTATGCACGTAGACGCCGCGGCGCGCGCGGGGTGCTCCCATTAGTCCCGGTTGGTGTTACTGACCGGGACTAGTGGTTCTCTATCCCAGCAGCATTTTGTGCTCTTTCTCTGCCGCGGCAGAAAATTCATTTTGTATTGTTTTATGTATTTTTTTCATTTCAAAATAGTGCATTGTGGTATGATCTTTATCATTCCTTTGTGTGTAAGGTCAAGGTCTATGGAACTTACACATTAGGTGTGTTGTAAGAGTATCGACTATACATCTACTTAAAATATTAGCATATCATGTCACTGGCCCAACAACAATCTAAACTAGACGCTTTTAATTTATCCATTGCAAGTTTTACGTGGCTTAGGACTTTCGAAGATAGAATCATTCTTACCTACGAACATGGAACCACAACGAAGATAACCAAATTATTAACAACTCATTGGAAATTAGATAAGACTATAGTAGGAGAGACAGACACCCGCTAGCCACTTATGCAAACTATTTGTATGTCAAGCGTGGAACATGTCTCATGTGCGAGGACATATAAAGTCTGTCCGGGCCGCTTCATCCCACTATGCCACCAATATCCAAAGTACAAACAAGAAGCAATAACATGATCATTATCGCCCACATACTCATATGTGTACTATCCGTGCGAAGCATCAACGCATAGATCTGGCTCTAATACCACCGTAGGGTTCGTAGCATAGAAAACAAATAAATTCCTACGATGGGAACAACTATGTACCAATATCTATCTACTAGATACACGCAATGGGTGGATATAGATCCATAGAGAATATACCCTTGTAGACCGACAAAGTTTAACAATGTTGTACTCGTGGATGATGTATACGAACGGTTGTCGATCTCAAGATTAAGAAGAAGTCTAGCGCAACAAATCAGCGGCGCATTGATGCTCGCACACACGTCCAAGCCACCGAGAAACCTCCGCCTCCTCGCTCCAGCGATGCAGCGAAAGCAACAACTCTTTCTCAACAAAAATCCACCGAAAATATGTATCTCGCTAGTCCGAGACCATGGGGGATAAACTAGAGGGGGAGAGAGATCCTTCACGAGAAGGTGTGTGTGAGAGAGAGAGGGAGAGGGGGGCTTTATATAGGAGGGAGGGGTGGCCTGCGCATGGGGGCTGCCCCCTCCCCTCCTTCCATTCATGTGGGTGGAGCGCCCACTCACATTTAGCCTCTTCATTTCTCCACTCAAAATCCCACTCAAAAATCCCATTAAATTTCCACCAAATTTAATGCAATCTCTTTTTAAATAAAACTCATTTTATTTATTTATTCAAAATTTTGGCAATTAAATTAATTAAAAAACATTCACATAAAACCCTTGCTAGTATTCTATTTCACATGCAGAAACACTTTTAGCAATTTCACCCAAAACAATTCCTGTGTCTAGTGAAATAAATTCATGCGCTTTGTAAATCTTTTCGTCAAGAAACTATTTGTTCCAAATGGTGTCGATGTCTATTAAGTGTATCACCCTACGATTCGTGAATAATGCGGACATGATCGAGACCCCTCTTAGATCAATAATCAGAAGCAGGACCTAGAGATCCATACCGACTCCCACACATTCAACAATAACTTCTTGTGATCGTGAGAACCTTTTATGCTAGAATCTTAATCCTTCTTTCTCGCGATATATTACATGCCCAAGATTCGATTATCGGTATCTTCATACCTAGTTTGATCTCGTTACCGACATGTACTCTTTTCTCGTTTCCGTGATATAACATTCTAGTGATCAAATCACTTGCTTGCAAGCTAACCAATGTGATATCACCAAGAGGACCCAGAGTATATCTCTCTGTCATCGGGATGGACAAATTCCACTCTTGATCCATGGGCCTCAACATAACACCTTCGTAACACTGAGCCCATCTTTATAATCACCCTGTTATAGTGTGACGTTTGATGTTATCAAGATACTCTTCTAGTGTTAGTGATTGACATGATCTCATGGTCTAAGGATTAGGATTACTTCGTATGATGTTATAGCAATATAAACACAATGCCTTTGATCGTAATGCTATACTTAGGATGAATGTTCATCACACCATTCCAATAATATTGTGACCTCATTATTAACAACATCCAATGTCCATGATCTAGAAACCTTGATCATCTTGTTAATCAACGAGCTAGTTTATAAGAGAGGCATAACTAGGAACTTTTCATTTGTTTATTAAACACACATGTATTAACGTTTCTATATTAATACAATTATAGCATGCAAAATAAACATCTATCATATACTTAGAATATACATAATAACAACTTTATTATTGCCTCTCAGGACATGTTCCCTTCAGTCTCGCACTTGCACTAGAGACAATAATCTAGTTACATAGTGATAAATCTAACACCATGGAGTTCTGGTGTTGATCATGTTTTGCTCTAGGGAGAGTTTTAGTCAACGGATCTGCTACATTCAGATACGTGTGTACTTTACAAATCTTTATATCTCCATCCTTGACATGCTCGCGGATGGAGTGAAACCGGCTTTTAATATGTTTGGAATTCTTGTGAGACCATGGATCCATTGTTGTCACAACAGATCACCATTGGGTCCAACACGCTAGCAACCACACCTAGTTCGGTTATAAACTCCTTCATCCAAACTGCTTCCTGAGCCGCTTCCAAAGCAGCAATATATTCGGCCTCCGTTGTTGATCCTGCCACCACGGGTTGTTTGGAACTCCTCCGACTAACCGCTCCACCATTCATGAGAAATACGTATCCGGATTGAGACTTTGAGTCATCCGGATCGGTGTTGAAGCTAGCGTTGACATAACACTTAGCGACGAGCTCTTCTTCACCTCCATACATGAGAAATAGTTCCTTAGTTCTTCTTAAGTACTTAAGGATATTATTGACCTCTATCCAGTGTTCCGATCGTTGATCAGATTGGTATCTACTAGTCAAACTAATAGCATGTGCCACATCCGGCCTTGTACATAGCATGGCGTTCATTATAGAGTCTATGGCTCAAGCATAGGGGACCTTGTCCATTATCTCTTTTTCTTCCCTCGTAGCGGACTTTGAGTCTTACTCAATGTCTTGCCTTGCAACATAGGTAAGAACCCTTTCTTACCTTCGTCCATTTTAAACTTCTTTAAAACCTTATCAAGGTATGTACTCTGTGATAGCTCTATTAGGCACCTTGATCTATCTCTATAGATCTTTATTCCTAATATGTATGACGCTTCACCTAGGTCCTTCATTGAAAATTTGCTATTTAGATAACTCTTTACACTGTTTAAAAGATCTACATCATTTCTGATCAGTAATATGTCATCCACATATAATATTAGAAAAGCCTCATCGCTCCCACTCACTTTCTTGTAAATACAAACCTCTCCATAAGTTTGGACGAATCCAAACTCTTTGATCACCTTATCAAAGTGGATATTCCAACTCCGGGATGCTTGCTTTTGCCCATATATGGATCACTGAAGCTTGCATACCTTGTCAGCATCCTTAGGATCAACAAAACCCTTTGTTGCATCATATATAACTCTTCTCCAATGTTGCCATTGAGGAACGCGGTTTTGACATCCATCTTACATATCTCATAGTCGAAATATGTAACAATTTCTAACATAATCCTAACTGACTTTAGAATATCTACGGGAGATAATGTATCATCTAGTCAATGATACGTCGTAAACGTATCTATAATTTTTTATGTTCCATGCTTGTTTAGTATCAACTTTTCTATGCTTTGTCCACACTTTGAGGTATTTTTATACATTTTCTAGAACTAAGCCATTAACAAGATGCCACAGAGCCAATTGCCTCTTTTCTGCTGTTTTTGGTTTCAGAAAAGCCAGAAAAGAAATATTCTCAGAATTGGACGGAACAAAAGCCAAAGTCGATATTTTACACGGAGCCCGAAGGATAGACGGAGGAGGGCACCAGGGCGGCCACACCATACGGTGGCACGGGCCCCCTGGACGTGTGGCCACATGGTATGGGCCCCTTGGCCCTCCACCGACCTTGCCCTTTCGCCTACTTATACGTCTCCCCGAGACGTAAACCCGTACGCGATCAGATCTCCACAAAAATTTGTTGGAGATATGCCCTAGAGGCAATAATAAAAGTATTTATTATTATATCTTTGTGTTTATGATAAATTTTTACATTCATGCTATAATAGTATTAACCGGAAACATTAATACTTGTGTGATTTGTAAACTAAATTAGAGTCCCTAGTAAAGCCTCTTTATAATACTAGCTTGTTGGTTAATAGATAATCATGGTTTCTGGATCATGAACATTGAGATGTTGTTGACAACAAGATCATATCATAAGGAGAATGGTATGATGGACCTACTCCTATAGATAAGCGTAGCATAAAGATCAAGTCATTTCAATAGTTCGTTTGCTATAAGCTTTCTGATACATAGTAACCTAATTCCTTCGACCATGAGATCATGCTAATCACCATCATCGGAAGGATGCTTTGATGACATCAAACACCACACCGTAACTGGGTGGCTATAAAGGTAGCATTGAGTGTTCAGAAAGTATGTGTTGAGGTCAAGAGTGGGATTTGTCCATCCATATTATGGATAGATATACTTTGGGCCCTCTCGGTGGAATGTCATCCAATTAGCTTGAAAGCATGTAACTGGTTCACAAGGTATCACATATCACGGGAACGATAAAAGAATACTTATCGATAACGAGGTTGAACTAGGTATGCAGAGATACCGACGACCAGACCTCGGATAAGTAAAATATCGCGAGGCAAAGGGAAATTGGTATCGTATGTAAGTGGTTCATTCGATCGCAAAGTAATCATATAAATATGTGGGAACCATATGAATTTCCAGATTCCTCTATTGGTTATTGATCGGAGAAGAGTCTCGGTCATGTCTGCATAATTCACAAACCGTAGGGAGACACACTTACAAATTCGATGTTGTTTAGTAGATATGGAATGTAAGTAGGGAGACCGAATGTTGTTCGGAGTCTCGGATGGGATGGGATATCACGAGGAGATCCGGAATGGTCCGGAGAATAAGATTCATGTAAGGAAAGTCCAACTCCGGAGTTCGGGAATGGTTCCGGTGTTTTCACCGGAATGATCTAGAAGGGTCTAGAAGGTTCACCAGACCGGAAGGGCAAGGGTGCATGAATGTGTCATGACTAAGTGGAATGATTTCATCATGTACTAGGTTGCTTGGTTGGGCATTTGAAAGAAAGAAATTAAACTCCAAATTGAAAGTCAAAAGACAAGTTTGAAAAGTCAAACTGGGACAATGTTTCCAGGTGGAGGAAGGAGAGAATCCTTCTCTCCCGCCACCACAAGCCTAGTAGGAGAGGGATTTGGGGAAGGATTCAAACTCCCCTCTCCCAAGATGACCCCCTCTCATAAATAGAGGGGAGTGGGTGCCCCCCAAGACACACCACAACCAGCCCCTCCCCACACCGCCGCCATGCCGCCAGCCGCCGCCGCCGACCACATCCTCCTCTCCGGCTTCAAAACCCTAGATCGTCGGGGAAACCCTAATACTCCACCATGACCCGCTCCGGCTTAGGCGAAGCCCTGCGGTATCTTCCCTCTAATTCCGACACCACGTCGTCGAGCTGCCGGAATCGCGAGTAGAGAACTACAACCTCCGCTGCATGCTGGAACAAGGGAGAGGAAGGTCTTCATCGAGTACCGAACGTGTGACCGACTGCGGAATCGCTACCGGAACGCAGCGCCGGAAGGATTGTCTACACGATCTTGAGATTGGCAAGTGTACGACTACATCACCCACGAGAATCTACTCTCGTTAACCGCTTTGGACTCTTCAAGGATGAGTACTCTAATCGACTTGTTGCTACAATCTTGTAGATAGATTGTGAAACCCCCGAGATCAGGGCTAAACAAATCCCAAGTCTCTATCTAAAATAATCTTAACCTTGAGCTCGAGAATATCCAGTGAGGAATCGGTAACACGGAAGTGACCCTACAACACAAAAATTTATTACAACAAGCTCATAACTGAGCAGAGAACCAAATTATTACAAGCAGAGGTCACTGACCACAAACATCAAACAACGGAAGGCAAATTATGCTATTAAGTATAGCAAACTTAACAAATGGCCTAAGAGGCCTGAAGCATAACGATGATGTCCCAGCCCATAGATTCCAGGCTGTCGGCTGGGAACCCCAAGCTACTCGTCGATGTCGATGTAGTACTAAACTGATCTTCAGGGAACACTTACTCTGCCAAAAGTATCAACAAAGCAAGGGTGAGTACAGGGTGTACTCCGCAAGACTTATGGCTGATGGAGTTGTTTTGCATAAAGCCACTTTTGTTTATGAAACAATAGGGATAAGAAG
Organism: Avena atlantica; assembly: GCA_910589765.1. NCBI lineage: Eukaryota > Viridiplantae > Streptophyta > Magnoliopsida > Poales > Poaceae > Avena > Avena atlantica. The sequence continues at coordinate 459,964,613 of OU342735.1, read as the reverse complement.
CTCGTCTAGTCAGAGTATTTTAAAAGGGGATAAGAGAGCGGCATCTCCGAAATATTGGTCATCATCTTTTGATATCAACTGAATCATCATCATCTGAACTAGGATCACCCCCTCGTACCCATGAGGAATCATCCTTAAGCACACGTTGATCTACCAAGTTTTACGATTAGGATAGAGTTCTCTATGATCTTAGAATCTGGTCACCAAGCGTTCATAACCGTGAACACGGCTTTTCGAAAAGATTTAACCCTGCAGGGGTGTACAACATTACCCACACGTACCAACCGACTCTTAATGCCAGATCATTAGCCCTCTTCCTTGGAAGGCCGACAGAGGGTGTGGTTGGACACGACCTTTACCTTGCTTTCGTCGAGACCATGAGTCACGCAATAAGTATGGTTCCGCCGTAACGGGTCAAATCCCGAAGCCGGTACTTAAAGATGTGAGGCGAGGTTGGTTTACCAGGGGCGCCATCTACACCAAGCAACCTCGGCCACGCTTACCTACCTGTTAGGAATGCACCAACTTCACCCGGCAAATCTTTCAAAAGATTTTCTATGCATATGTCGAATGGAACACCCAAACTATGTGACTCATGGAATCTACTAGGCAAGTTAATCAGGCGAGGGGTTCCCAAGCCCAATGTGGCTATACGCTCGTCTCCGTTCCAAAGGCAAGAACTACGTTCCTAGTGATGGCGAGCATGGGACTAGAAAAACCACATCCCACCATGGCCTCCCATACAAGCCTTAGCATGTTTAACTCATATCACCTCTGATATCATCTCATCACGTTCTCCTGTCATACTAGATTCTCTGCATCTGATACATCATCAGGATGGACCAGAACTGACAGCTATGCATGGCTAAGCAGACACATATATAAGCTCTAGCAGTGCACACAAGCCAAACCTAGTTATGCTAGGAGCAATGGAACATGTAATATAAGCTCAAAGGGAGTATGCAATAGATAGGATACTTTATCTATTGATGAAATACCACAGTAGAATCGTATGCATCATGGCAAGTATTAAAATGCTTTCGAAATGATAGGATTATATCATGGTGGGGCTATGCTTGCCTTTGCCAGTTGATGACATATAAGCAGATCTTCGGAAGCCTTGAACTTGACTTCATTACAGTTGGTCAAGTATTGTTTGTAGATCTTCAATCTTCGACGGTGTTGATCTCGGTCTTCGATCTCGAGCTCGATATCGTATTCTACCGCGAAGAACCAAATCACCGGAAATAAAGGGAAACAATCAACACATGGCATCGATGCAATTCTCAAGCAAGGATGATGATATGACAAGTTAAATTGCATTGAAATGTAACCCTAAAGCATGCTCGGCAATTTAATCGGGGTTCCGAGGGGTGAAAACCCTAATTCGGGAAAACTCCGGAATCATATGAGAGGGGTTAATTTGTTCTTCTAATTAAACTTGTCATTTAAGTTGTTTAACAATGCATGATTATAGCTTAAATAGCTAGGTTTCATTTTTTTGAACATTTTGATATATTATTTGTATTTTCTGACTTATGAATAATTAGATATTGAATTTACAAGTTTTATTCAAATTCTGAAATTATTAACTCAATTATCAAAAGCTTATTGAACTTTTTACACCCAGTCATAGTCTACCCACAGTGACTGATTGATGGGCCCTGAGCCACCTCAGCAGCCACGCAAGCAAAGTGGGACAGGGGCGGCGGTTTGCTATTTTTCACATAGGCAGAGATTAGCCACAGCAACTGACGGGTGGGGCCAGGGTTGGGTCAACATGCCACGCAGGCGCCACGCGGGCTCGCCGGCGAGCACGGCAGACGGCGGTGATTGGCGGAGCTAGGAGGCGAGTGGGCTAGCGCGGAGGGGCGGGTTTGACGAAACACTCTGCGGGGGACCTAACTAGGGCGGCGCCGCCATGATATGGTCGCCGGAGCGACTTCCATGACGACGGCCGACGGCGACAAGCGGCAGTGCACGGTGGGGGAAGGGAGGCAGAGGAGAGGGTCGGGGTGGACCGTATGCTCACCAGGAATGCAACAAGCTTATTAGCGAGGCCGGAGGAGGATGGAATCGTCCATGGCGACGGCGGCCGGAGCTCGGACCTAGGGCGTCGATTAGAGCGAAGAGGGTGGTTTCGGCTGGCGCTAATTGGGGCAATCGACCTAGTCGACGACGGCGGTCACAACGGTGGCCTCGAACGGGGGAGGGGAGGCCGGGAACGACAGGAACGACGAGGTACTGGCCGGAGCTAGGGTTCGTCTTCGGCGCGCGAGCAACACAGAGCTGGGGAGAGGGGAATATGGGGATGAGGAGAGAGGGCGGAGAACGGCGCGGTTCTTATCCTCTCCAGAGAGCGGCGGCGGGCATTGCGGCGCGGGCGCGCATCGCGTCAGCGGTGGACGGCGGTGGAGGCTCCAGCGAGCAACTTCTCGTCGAGGAGGAAGACGAAGAAGCGGTATGTGCGGTTGGGCCTGGAGTGGACCGCTGCTGGGCCGGGGTGGGCTGCAGCAAAGGTTGCAGAGAGGGAAGAGGGAGTGGGCTGCGGCCTGGGAAGTTATTGCTCATTATTTTTTGCAGAAACTTTCCATTTTCTGTTTTGATTTCTATTTTGTAATTTCAAATTTATTTCTGTTTTTTTGAATCATTCAAAAATACTAGAAGCTTTTATAAAGTATATGAAATAGTGTGGGGCCCTTTTAATCCAGTTGGGCTCCAATTATTTTTGTCCTTTTCCAATATTTTCAAAACTATTTGAATGTTTCAAAGAGGGGGAAAAGATTAGGGTTTTTAGGGTTTGATTTGTTTTCTTCAATGCACAATTTAAATGATGATGCTCATGAATGCACAAACAACCCTAAATATTGATTAAGTAGAACTGGAGTGTTACAGATCTATCCCCCTTACGAGAATCTCGACCCGAGATTCCAAAGGTAGAAAAAGAGACAGAGGGAGAAAGAAACAAGGCCACTCTAAAGATAAGAGGGAAACACACTAAACAACACACAGAGTATCTCATGGTCGACTCATGGATGGAGTGTTCAGAAACAACTCTGAGATGACGAACATGAAACACATCAAGGTAACAGAGGAAACAAGAGGAGATGGTTTCAAGTTGTTAGATAGATGGTCTTCATAAGGATTGAGACCATGGAACTTACAGGAGATTTTGAAGCTTCTAAAGAAGGCTTCCAACAGATAGAACATGACCACAAACTTCGATAGGGAACCTCTACTAAACGGCTTAAGTAGAGATTTCAGGTTGTAAAGATGTGGATCAACAAAACCAAGCTGGTGAACTACTTTTGAAATAGAAGGGTCACTTTTTTATTCAACAGAGGTCAAGACAGAAAGGTGTTTAGTGGATAGGACTCGTAAGAGACACAATAAACATGTAACAAGAGAAATTTCTGATTATCAAAATCATAGCCACTCTTAAACATTTTTGAGAAAACAAAGGAAACTCTTTATTCATCCAGGTCTATCAAAATCTTTGCCAACATTATGATATTACTTTACACCACTAGGATGAATAGTTAAGAAGATTACTGATGACACGAGAAGAAATAAACTTCATTCTTAGACTTCAATTACTTGGCACAACAAGATGCTTTCCAACATAAATGGTCTGGAGGATCGACTGAGACACATTTAGCAACACTACTTTAAATGTTCTCCTTGATGTTCGAGAAATCGACCATCAAGTAAAGATCAAACTTCGGATACAAAGAAAACCATAAGAAGAACTCCTATAATAAATTATAGAAGAAGCCTCATGAAGAGTGGTTGTTATTGCTGATTCAAGAGAATATGACAAGAGGTCTTTCCGGCTAAGTTTGTGTCAACCATTACATCAATCTTGCCAGATTTACCAAGAGATCTATGTCAAAACCTTGAGGAACACCAACCATCATATCTGCTTGAGATTTAGATCGGGTTAGGTGGTATGATATTTCAGACTCAGCAGGTCTGAATAGAAAGTTTGCAACATTTACCACAAAGGTAAAGTCACTAGATTCTCAAGACACGGACTATAGTGTCAAGCTCCAAAGTATGAGCTAGATTGCTAGACCCATGTATTTAGCAATTTGTCAGAAGACAATTGCACACACATAAGGTACTGACAATAAAACACACATATATCCTTGAGGAAAGGAAGGTAAATCTTCTCAAATCCACGGTGACAACTTTCATCATTTGCACGTGAACCGGAGAAGGTCACTTCTAACATCTAGAACTCATACTTCGAAATGACTCGAATATGGTTCTCGAAAGTTTCCACCATTGATGCCAAATGTTCCATATGAATCAAATCTAGCATGGAGAAGATAAGGATGTCATCGATGGGCTCAATAACAAACTTATCGAGACACTCCAAGAAGATGGACTCATATGTTGCGTGAACAAGACAAAAATACTAGTCAGACCAAAGGACATGAGGATGTACTCAAGTGAAACATCACAAGAAGAAACATCATCAAGATAATCCTTGGAACCGAGTTTGATTTGACGATGACCCAAATCAAATCAAATATGGGGAAAGATAATATATCCATGAAGGAAATACTACCTTGCTTCAACACTAACAAAACTAGACATACCTTTTATAAAGAACGTAGTCAGATATAACTTTTGTCTTACAACTCTCCAAGTTGTTGTTTAAGCTCAACCAGCTAGTTTAGGGGTATCAAGTACGGATTCTTGGAGAGAAGGGCAGTTCAGAGAACTTACTTGATCAAGAACTTGACAACACGGTCATGTGACAACATGGCGATACTTCTAGTAAGACAACTAGAATATCACGAACCACCGATATGTCACTTAGTTCGAGAGGAAATTTGCTTGGTCAGGCAAGCGGACATAGTCTTAGAGCTTCGGCACGAGCCTAACTCTTGACTGAAGAGAGTGCACCAGAATAGCAGGCTTGGTAGCATAGTCAAACTTCGCTTAGTGACGGGGTTAACCAATCATGCTAAAAAATGACTCAAATGTCCTTTGAGTTCAAACAATAAGAGTTGCTAGAATCTCAGATGGCCACATTATTACGCACACGCATCACTTAGGAGCGCGAAATCTCGAGGGAGGGAGAGTAAATATGTGTAGGAGCATCACTTCATTAAGGGGTCATGAAGCTCAGCACGACCTCTTAGTATAAAAGAGTGTGGCACTTTAAGATAGAACAGACAGAAGCTAATCAATGCCTCTTAATCTGCGGATTACAACACTTTGACCTGGTCCTAGATATGACGAGGTACTGGAGTTTGTTTCTCCTAGACATACCGAAATGGTTTGTCTTGACGAACCACAAGAGCATGTTGCATCGGAAGACACTGATGCAGGTTTACTACTTGACTACCAACTGGTAGACAAAGGTCAGAGAACAACAAAGGGAGAAGAACATGCTCAAGATAGAATCCTGAGATGTGGATGCATAAGTCAACAACCTTCCGAAAACCAATGCAAAGAAAGGGTAAAGGTGTGGCAGATTCACGAATATAGATGTGAGACTCACGAGGAGTACTCTCGTCGTGATCTATTTGGTTCCATTAAAGAACATCTGCCATAGCATGTGGTAGGGAAGTCCTTTATCGTCACAATTTAATCGCGACAATAACCACAAGCTTGGAGGCTAGAACTATAATACCAGCCATCCTGAGGTAATGTATGAACATTAACGGCAGGGGTCAACAAAAGGGATCTTGGGTTAAAGATCAGCTTCATGTACAAGATTCACAACACCAGAATCCAGCACAATTGGGGATCTTAGGTTCAAGTCCAAGGGTTAAAACCCAAAGAAAGGAGTAACTACTACTTGAGTGACATAGTGTACACTGCAAGATAGTAACCCAGAGGTAGCTTCCAAGAGAAGAAATGACTTCTGAAATATCCGAACAAGTGAAAAGGAGGCACACGAGGTGAAAGGAAACCTCGAAGCCTAGAACAGAATATTGTGGATTCAACGATATAATATTGTGTGTCCAAAGGATAGAGTGATCATGATGTAAAGGGAATCTCTCAGATGAAAAAGAGCAAAGGGGAACAAGGAATTCACAACACGCACAAGTCTAGAGAACTCAACACTAGGTCAATTGGCTTAGAAACGGCATGCCAAGAAGGCACCTAAGTTTTGAAAGATTAGAAGAGATATCAAAACTTTTCAAAGCCAACACAAGATAAGATAACCCGGAGTTAGAGAGAGACTGAATAAGAAGAAAAAGAAGCATACTAGAGTTTTTCGCAAATACTTTTCAGCATTAAAAATAGTTTTCACAAGCACTAGACTCAACATCGACCAATAGCAAGGTTTTCCTATGGTCGATACTGCTCTGATACCAAGAACTGTGACACCCCCGAGATCAGGGCTAAACAAATCCCTGATCTCCGTCTGAAATAAGCTTAACCTTGAGCTCGAGAATATCCAGTGAGGAATCGGTAACACGGCAGTGACCCTACGACACAAAAATTTATTACAGCAAGCTCATAACTGAGCAGAGAACCAAATTATTACAAGCAGAGGTCACTGACCACAAACATCAAACAACGGAAGGCAAATTATGCTATTAAGTATAGCAAACTTAAAAAATGGCCTAAGAGGCCTGAAGCATAACGATGACGTCCCAACCCATAGATTCCAGGCTACCGGTTGGGAACCCCAAGCTACTCGTCGATGTCGATGTAGTACCAAACTGATCTTCAGGGAACACTTACTCTGCCAAAAGTATCAACAAAGCAAGGGTGAGTACAGGGTGTACTCCGCAACACTTATGGTTGGTGGAGTTGTTTTGCATAAAGCCACTTTTGTTTATGAAACAAGAGGGAGAAGAAGCTCGTCTAGTCAGAGTATTTTAAAAGGGGATAAGAGAGCGACATCTCGGAAATATTGGTCATCATCATTTGATATCCACCGAATCATCATCATCTGAACTAGGATCACCCCCTCGTACCCATGAGGAATCATCCTTAAGCACACGTTGATCTACCAAGTTTTACGATTAGGTTAGAGTTCTCTATGATCTTAGAATCTGGTCACCAAGCGTTCATAACCGTGAACACGGCTTTTCGAAAAGATTTAACCCTGCAGGGGTGTACAACTTTACCCACACGTACCAACCGACTCTTAATGCCAGATCATTGGCCCTCTTCCTTGGAAGGCCGGCAGAGGGTGTGGTTGGACACGACCTTTACCTTGCTTTTGTCGAGACCATGAGTCACGCAATAAGTATGGTTCCGCCATAATGGATCAAATACCGAAGACGGTACTTAAAGATGTGAGGCGAGGTTGGTTTACCAAGGGCGCCATCTACCCGAAGCAACCTCGGCCACACTTACCTACCTGTTATGAATGCACCAACTTCACCCGGCAAATCTTTCAAAAAAAATTCTATGCATATGTCGAATGGAATGCCCGAACTATGTAACTCATGGAATCTACTAGGAAAGTTAATCAGGCGAGGGGTTCCCAAGCCCCGTGTGGCTATACGCTCGTCTCGGTTCCAAAGGCAAGAACTCAGTTCCTAGTGGTGGCGAGAATGGGACTAGAAAAACCACATCCCACCGTGGCCTCCCATACAAGCCTTAGCATGTTTAACTCATATCACCTCTAATGTCATCTCATCACGTTCTCCTGTCATACTAGATTCTCTGCATCTGATACATCATCAGGATGGACCAGAACTGACAGCTATGCATGGCTAAGCAGACACATATATAAGCTCTAGCAGTGCACACAAGCCAAACCTAGTTATGCTAGGAGTAGTGGAACAGGTAATATAAGCTCAACGGGAGTATGCAATAGATAGGATACTTTATCTATCGATGAAAGACCACAGTATAATCGTATGCATCATGTCCAGGATTAAAATGCTTTCAAAATGATAGGATTATATCATGGTGGGGCTATGCTTGCCTTTGGCAGTTGATGACAGATAAGCAGATCTTCGAAAACCTTGAACTTGACTTCATTACAGTTGGTCAAGTATTGTTCGTCGATCTTCAATCTTCGACGGTGTTGATCTCGATCTTCGATCTCGAGCTCGATATCGTATTCAACCGCGAAGAACCAAATCACCGGAAAGAAAGGGAAACAATCAACACATGGCATCGATGCAATGCTCAAGCAAGGATGATGATATGACAAGTTAAATTGCATTGAAATGTAACCCTAAAGCATGCTCGGCAATTTAATCGGGGTTCCGAGGGGTGAAAACCCTAATTCGGGAAAACTCCAGAATCATATGAGAGGGGTTAATTTGTTCTTCTAATTAAACTTGTCATTTAAGTTGTTTAACAATGCATGATTATAGCTTAAATAGCTAGGTTTCATTTTTTTGAACATTTTGATATATTATTTGTATTTTCTGACTTATGAATAATTAGATATTGAATTTACAAGTTTTATTCAAATTCTAAAATTATTAACTCAATTATCAAAAGCTTATTGAACTTTTTACACCCAGTCATAGTCTACCCACAGTGACTGATTGATGGGCCCTGAGCCACCTCAGCAGCCACGCAAGCAAAGTGGGACAGGGGCGGCGGTTTGCTATTTTTCACATAGGCAGAGATTAGCCACAGCAACTGACGGGTGGGGCCAGGGTTGGGTCAACATGCCACGCAGGCGCCACGTGGGCTCGCCGGCGAGCACGGTAGAGGGTCGCGGTTGGCGGAGCGGGCTGGCGTGGAGGGGCGGGTTCAACGCAACACTTTGCGGGGGGCCTAACTGGGGCGGCGCCGCCATGATATGGTCGCCGGAGCGACTTCCATGACGACGACCGATGGCAGCAAGCGGCAGTGCATGGTGGGGTGGCGATTCAGAGAGGAAGGGAGGCAGAGGAGAGGGTCGAGGTGGACCGTATGCTCACCAGGAACGCAGCAAGCTTGTCAGCGAGGCCGGAGGAGGATGGAATCGTCCATGGCGATGGCAGCCGGAGCTCGGGCCTAGGGCGTCGATTAGAGTGAAGAGGGTGGCTTCGGCTGGCGCTAATTGGGGAAATCGACCTAGTCGATGAAGGCGGTCACGACGGTGGCCTCGAACAGGGGATGGGAGGCCGGGAACGACGGGAACGGTGAGGTACTGGCCGAAGCTAGGGTTCGTCTTCGTCGCGCGAGCAACACAGAGCTGGGGAGAGGGGAATATGGGGATGAGGAGAGAGGGCGGAGCACGGCGTGGTTCTTATCCTCTCCAGAGAGCGGCGGCGGGCATCGTGGCGCGGGAGCGCATCGCGTCAGCGGTGGACGACGGTGGAGGCTCCAGTGAGCAGCTTCTCGTCGAGGAGGAAGACGACGAAGAGGTATGTGGGGTTGGGCCTGGAGTGGACCGCTGCTGGGCCGGGGTGGGCTGCAGCAAAGGTTGCAGAGAGGGAAGAGGGAGTGGGCTGCGGCCTGGGAAGCTGTTGCTCATTATTTTTTGTAGAAACATTCCATTTTCTGTTTTGATTTCTATTTTGTAATTTCAAATTTCTTTATGTTATACTAGAGGCTTTTATAAAGTATATGAAATAGTGTGGGGCCCTTTTAATCCAGTTGGGCTCCAATTATTTTTGTCCTTTTCAATATTTTCAAAACCATTTGAATGTTTCAAAGAGGGGGAAAAGCTTAGGGTTTTTAGGGTTTGATTTGTTTTCTTCAATGCACAATTTAAATGATGATGCTCATGAATGCACAAACAATCCTAAATATTGATTAAGTAGAACTGGGTGTTACATAGATCTTGGCTTGTGTGTGTTCATGCGATGGATTTTTTTTCCATGCTACGAACCCCTACAGTGGTATCAGAGCCGTGTCTATATGTAGATCTGTTGCACGAATAGAACACAATGGTCATTGTGGGCGTTGATGTTTTTGTTGTTGATTGCTTCTTGTGTACTTTGCATCTTGCGGGAAGGTGGGATGAAGAGGCCTGGTCTAACCTTACATACATCGTTCATGAGACTTTCTCCACGCTTGACATGCAACTTGTATTGCATAAGTGGCTTTGCGGGTGCCTGTTACTCCCAACATAGTGAAGATTCAATTTACAACGGGTGATTGACAATACTAGTATCAATGTTGTGGTTCTTGTTCGTAAGTTAGAACGACACTTATTGAAAGCCCCAAACCACGTAAAATATTCAAAGAAATTAGAGGCGTCTAACTTTGTTTTGTAGGGGTGTGATGTGATGTGATATGGCCATGATTGTGATTATATGTGATGTATGCATTTTTCCTTATTGTAAGTCGACAACCGGTAGGAGCCCTATGGTTGTCTTTTAATTTTGTTAAGACATGTGTGTCTATTTTTCAAAGTAGTTGTAATAGTTAATGCTGGTGGACGACGACCATGGAGCGGTGTCATTGACCTTGACGCCACGCCGGTGATGATGGAGATCATGTTCGTGCTTTAAGATGGAGATCGAAGGCACTAGAAGAAAGGTCATATCATATCACATATTTTGAATTGCATGTGATGTTAATCTTTTTATGCATCTTGTATTGCTTAGTTCCCGACGGTAGAATTATAAGATGATCCCTCTCACAAAATATCAAGTTATAAAGTGTTCATCCTTAGTAGGCACCGTTGCCAAGACTCGTTGTTTTGAAGCACCATGTGATGATCGGGTGTGTTAGATTCTGCGAGTGTATACAATGGGAGCAAGCCAGATTTTCTCATGTGGAAGCTAAGGTTTGATCTTGATGAGCCTAGAATGTATAGACATGGTCTCGGAACACGGATCACTGAAAGGTAAAGAATGAGTCATATAGTAGATACGATGAACATGTTGATTGTTCGCCATTGAAGCTACATCATCTCTCGTGATGATCGGTTTTGATGTGGTGGATTTGGTTCGTGTGATCACTAAAACAATGTGAGGGATGTTGTTTTGAGTGGGAGTTCACCTAGATTAGTTTAAATAATAATTAGAACTCAATTTTCATAAACTTAGTCTAAAATATTGCAAATATGTTGTAGTTCAATGGCGGCCCCTACCATAAATTTTAATGCATTCCTAGAGAAATAAAAGTTGAAAAACAATGAAGAAACTTCGCGGATTGGTTCCGCAACTTGAGGATTGTTCTCAATGCTGGTAATTTGACCTATGTGCTGGATTCACCGTTGGGCGACCCACCTGCAGCTGACTCTACCGATGAGGTGAAGAATGTTTTCCTCACTCAGAAGAATCGGTACTCCACAGTTCAGTGTGCTATCTTGTATGGTTTGGAATTGGAGCTTTAGAAAAGGTTTGAGAACTTTGACCCACATGATATTGTCTGTGAACTCAAAATGATATGTGAGGCTCACGCGGTAGTTGAGAGTTATGAGCCTTCTGAAAAGTTCTTTAACTGCAAGATGGAAAAGGGCAGCTCTGTCAGTGATCATGTGCTTAAGATGTCTAGGCACGCAAGTAAGCTCCAAATCTTGGGTATAGTGATTCCTAAAAGAACTTTGTGATGAACTACAATATGCAAAACATGGACAAGTCGTTACATGAACTCTTCTCCATGTTAAAGTCTGCAGAAGTGGAAATCAAGAAAGAGCATCAAGTGTTGATGGTCAATAAGACCACCAAATTCAAAAGGAAAAGCAAGTCCAAGAAAAAGGGAAACTTCAAGAAGGGCGGTAAGAGAGTTACCGCGTCAACGAAGAAGACCAGAGCTGGTCCTAAGCCTGATACTGAGTGCTTTTACTTCAAGGGAGAACGTCACTGGAAGCAAAATTGCCCTAAGTACTTGGCGGATCTGAAGAACGGCAACATCAAGAAGAAAGGTATATCCAATATACATGTTATTGATGTGTATCTCACTAGTAGTCATAGTAGTGCCTAGGTATTTGATAATGGTTCGGTTGCTCATATTTGTAACTCGAAACAGGTGCTGCAGAATAAACGGAGAATAGCAAAGAACAAGGTGACGATGTGCGTTGGAAATGGATCAAAGGTTGATGTGATCGCGGTCGGCACTCTCCCTCTTCATCTACCATCGGGATTAGTTTTATACTTAAATAATTGTAATTTGGTGCCTGCGTTGAGCATGAACATTATATCCGAATCATGTTTATTGCGAGACGGTTACTTGTTTAAGTACGAGAATAATGGTTGTTCGATTTATATGAGTAATATGTTTTATGCACATGCACCTTTGATAGATGGTATATTCTTGTTGAATCTCGATTGTAGTAATACACATGTTAATAACATTGAAGCTAAACGTTTGAAATTAAGCGATAACTCAACTATATGTGGCACTGTCGTCTTGCTCACATTGGAGTGAAGCGTATGAAGAAACTCCATTCCGATGGACTTCTTGAATCACTTGATTTCGAATCACTTGAAAGATCCGAAGCATGTCTAATGCGTAAAATGACTAAGACTCCATTTTCTGGTATGATGGAGCGAGCTACAGACTTATTGGAAATCATACATACCGATGTGTGTGGACCAATGAGTGTAGCATCGCGCGGTGGTTATAGTTATATTCTTACTTTCACAGATGACTTGAGTAGATATGGGTATATCTATTTCATGAAACATAAGTCCGAAACTTTCGAGAAGTTTAAGGAATTTCAACGTGAAGTAGAGAATCAACGTAACAAGAAGATTAAATTTCTACGATCTGATCGTGGAGGTGAATATCTAAGTTACGAGTTTGGCGAGCATTTGAAGAAATGCGGAATACTTTCACAATTGACACCGCCGGTAACACCACAACGTAATGGTGTGTCTGAACGTCGTAATCGAATTCTCTTAGATATGGTTCGTTCTATGATGTCACTTACATATTTACCACTATCGTTTTGGGGTTATGCATTAGAAATAGCCGCATTCACTTTAAATAGAGCACCATCTAAATCCGTTGAAACGACAAAGTATGAATTATGGTTTTGGAAGAAACCTAAATTGTTGTTCCTTAAAGTTTGGGGTTGTGAAGCTTATGTAAATAAGTTACAGCCCGACAAGCTTGAACCCAAAGCGGAAAAATGTGTCTTCATAGGATACCCGAAGGAAACTATTGGGTATACCTTCTATCATAGCTCCGAGGGCAAAATCTTCGTTGTCAAGAATGGATCCTTTCTAGAGAAGGAGTTTCTCTCGAAAGAAGTGACCGGAAGGAAAGTAGAACTCGACGAGGGTGTTGGACCTTCTCTCGGATTTGAGAGGAGAACAACACTGGAAGAATTTCCTGTGGCACCTACACCAATAAGAGAGGAAGCTAATGATGTTGATCATGAAACTTTGGTTGAAGTTACTACGAAACCTCGCAAGTCAACGAGAACTCGTACCACTCCCGATTGGATGATACCGTTATGAGTGTCATGTTGGTGACAACGCTGACGACCCTGGGACATATGAGGAAGCAATGATGAGCCTAGATTCCAATAAATATCAAGAAGCCATGAAATACGAGATTGGATCCATGTACGAAAACCAAGTATGGACTTTGATGGACTTACCGGATGACTGGTGGCGCTTGAGAGCTCTTCGTCGGGAAACCCCAAGAACAAGGTGTGATGTAGCACAACAGCAAGTCTTCCCTCAGTAAGAAACCGAGGTTATCGAACCAGTAGGAGGAAGCAAACGTCTAAAAGGTGTTGCAAGCAACATGGAAACCTGCACAACACAAACTCAGGACTTTGCCCCAACTAATAGTGAGGTTGTCAATCTCACCGGTTGCTGTAACAAAGGATTAACTTTATGGTGTGGAAGGTGATGATGGTTTGCAGCTACTAAACAATAATAGTGGAAGATGTATCCATGGTAAAGATTGGACCGGGGTCCATAGTTCACTAGAGGTGTTCTCCTTAGATAAACAAACATGGAATGTTGGGTAAACAAATTACAGCAAGGCAATTGACAGGACTGAGCAAGGCATAACAATGCAATGCTAGACATAAAGATCCTATGAGATTCGATTGGGCAATACAACAATATACATAGGCCGCCATCCAACTGCATCTATGACTAGAAGTCCACCTTCAGGTTATCATCCAAACCCCCTCCAGTCTTAAGTTGCAAGCAACAAACAACTGCTTTAAGCAAAGTGTGTAAGGTGAACAATCCACTTGTTCCATGAACAAGAGACCGTTGTTTTCTCACGAGTGGCAACAACACATCTACAACCGTAGAGATTTCTATCACTTCCCTTGATTAAGTAGAGGCATGAACCCACTATCGAGCATGAATACCCTCTTGGAGTCACTAACAACTACTTGGCCAAGATAGCTACTAACAACGAGAGCATGCAAGATCACAAACATGATAAAATCAAAATAGACAAAACCATTAATCAATCTGACATAGTAATCTCAATATCCATCGGATCACCACAAACTCAGCATGCATGACTACAAATAGATTAGATCTTGATCATGAGTGGAGCTCACAAGATCTAGACATGAAAGCACAAGGAAGAGATACAACCATGTAGCTACTACATGGACCCGTAGTCCAAGGTGGAACTACTCACGCTTCATACCGGAGGCTGGCATGATGAAGAAGAAGGCCTCCGGGATGATCTCCCCTCCGACAGGGTGCCGGGAAGAGCTTCAGATCCCCCTGATCTAGGGACGATGGTGGCAGCGGCTACAGACGCCTTCGTGGAATATTGATCGAGTACTTAGGGTTTATTATAGGCGAATAGGCGAGGCTGGGAGGCGACCAGGGGGCCCACACCCTGCCCAGGCGCGGGCCCACCCTAGGCCTTGCCTGGGGGTGTGGCGCCCCTCCGTCTCTCCTCTGGACTCCATGTTCTCCTCGGTGAAATATTGACTTTGGATTATGTCCCGTCCAATTCCGATAATATTTCCTTACTAGCTTTTCTGGAACCAAAAACAGTAGAAAACATGCAACTGGCACTGTGGCAACTTGTTAATAGTCTAGTACCAGAAAACATATGAAAAGCACCTCAAAGTGTGGAAAAATCAAAGCAAAGTAGATACTAAACAAGCATGGAACATAAAAAATTATAGATACGTTTCTGACGTATCAATGGCCGAAGGGTTGTCGAGAACAAACAGATTTTTAAGAAGAAAATAGATGCTGATGGTAATGTTACTTTCTATAAAGCTCGACTTGTCGCAAAAGGGTTTCGACAAATTCAAGGAGTTGACTACGATGAGACTTTCTCACTGGTATAGAACCTAAAGTATGTGAGGATTTTGTTAGCAATCGCTGCATATTATGATTATGAGATATGGAAGATCGATGTTAAAACAGCGTTCCTCAATGGAGAAATTGATGAAGAGTTGTATATGGTACAACCCAAAGGTTTTGTTGATCCTAAAGATGCTAACAAGGTATGCAAACTTCAATGGTTCATTTATGGATTGAAGCAAGCATCCCGAAGTTGGAATCAACGTTTTGATAAGGTAATCAAAAGTTTTGGTTTTATACAAACTTATGGAGAAGATTGTATTTACAAGAAAGTGAGTGGGAGATTTGTAGCATTCCTAGTACTATATGTGGACGACATATTGTTGATTGGGAATGATGTAGACCTTCTTAATAGTGTCAAAGATTATTTGAATAATATTTTTTCAATGAAGGATCTTGGCGAAGCTGCTTACATATTAGGCATAAAGATTTATAGAGATAGATCGAGACGCCTAATATCATTGTCACAGAGTACATATTTGGAAGTTCTAAAGAGTTTTGGAATGGAAGATAGCAAGAAAGGGTTCTTGCCCATGTTTCCCAATACGACCTTGAGTAAAACTCAAAGTCTAGCTACGGCAGAAGATAGAGAAAGGATGAGTAAGACTCCCTATGCCTCAGCCATAGGATCTATCATGTATGCCATGCTATGTACTAGACCCAGCATTGCATAGGTTGTTAGTTTAACTAGCAGATTTTAAATTGATCCAGGAGTGGATCATTGGACAGCAGTAAGAAACATACTTAAGTACTTGAGAAGAACGAAGGATATGGTTATTTCTTATGGAGGTGATGAACAGCTCATTGTTAATGGTTACACCGATGCTAGTTGGATCCGGATGATTCTAAATCTCAATCTAGATACATATTTACTTTGAATGGTGCAGCACTGAGCTGGAGGAGTGCAAGGCAAAGTTTTGTGGCGAGATCTTCAACTGAATCGGAATACATAGCTGATTCAGATGCTTCACAAGATTCGATATGGATGAAGGAGTTCATTACAAATCTCGGTGTGGTTCCCAGTGCGCTGGACCCAATGTCTATCTACTGTTATAACATGGGAGCCATAGCCAATGCGTAAGAACCAAGGTCACACAAGAAGCTGAAACATATCAAGCTGCGTTTTCACGCTATTCAAGAGCATGTCCAAGATGGTGACGTAAAGATTTGCAGAGTACACATAGATCTGAATGTAGCGGATCCGTTGACTAAACCTCTCCCGAGGGCAAAACATGACCAGCGCCAAACCGCCATGGGTGTTCGGTATATTACTATGTAATCTAGATTAGTTGACTCTAGTGCAAGTGGGAGACTGTTGGAGATATGCCCTAGAGGCAATAATAAAAGTAGTTATTATTATATCTTTGTGTTTATGATAAATATTTACATTCATGCTATAATAGTATTAACCAGAAACATTAATACTTGTGTGATTTGTAAACTAATTAGAGTCCCTAGTAAAGCCTCTTTATAATACTAGCTTGTTGGTTAATAGATGATCATGGTTTCTGGATCATGAACATTGAGATGTTGTTGAAAACAAGATCATATCATTAGGAGAATGGTATGATGGACATACTCCTATAGATAAGCGTAGCATAAAGATCAAGTCATTTCAATAGTTCGTTTGCTATAAGCTTTCTGATACATAGTAACCTAATTCCTTCTACCATGAGATCATTCTAATCACCATCACCGGAAGGATGCTTTGATGACATCAAACACCACATAGTAACTAGGTGGCTATAAAGGTGGCATTGAGTGTTCACAAAGTATGTGTTGAGGAACATGGATAAAGAGTGGGATTTGTCCATCCATATGATGGATATATATACTCTGGGCCCTCTCGGTGGAATGTCATCCAATTAGCTTGCAAGCATGTGACTGGTTCACAAGGGATCACATATGACGGGAACGAGAAAAGAATACTTATCGGTAACGAGGTTGAACTAGGTATGCAGAGATACCGACAATCATACCTCGGATAAGTAAAATATCGCGAGTGGTACGTCCATTTTGCATCACCATTATATATCATAATTTGCCTCTATTCATTGATATATTCCTTATTAAGAGGTGATACTTATGTTATTTCATATTTTTTTGCATGTTGGATGATTCTTGGAGGATGAACTGCCGGAGTCAGGATTCTGATGGAAAATATGGTGTTTTGATGCAATTTCGCGACGATCGGAAAAATACCATAAAAACTACAAAACATATATTTTCCCAAAAGACGAAGGATGCTAGAAGGGGATGCGGAGTTGGGCCACAGGGGCCCACACCCCCTAGACGCGGGCCACCCTAGGCCACGCCTACAAGGGATGTGGCCACCCTGGCCCACCTATGGCTCCTCCCTCTCACCTATATCATCTCCTCGAAACCCTAAAGTAGGGGGAGTGACCATAGTAAGATTCCATCGCCTCTGCGGGGCGGAAACCACCGAGAGAGAAAGAGCTCTCCGGAAGATAGATTTCTGTCGGGGAAATTCCTTCCCAGAGAGGGGAGATCATCGCCATCAACACCATCATCAAGCTAGACTTCATCGGAATCATCATCATCATCCACACCACCCTCTCCACCAGCACCATCATCACCACTCCATCCCGCTGTAACAATTGTGTTGAATCTTGCATAGTTCTTAGGGGAAACTTTCCCGGTGTTGATTACTATTGTAGTTGATGATTGTGAGTGGAACCATTGAATTATTGTTTATGTTCATATTGTTATCCATCATTATATCATCTCTGATCTTGATCCATATGATGTCTCGTGAGTAGTTCGTTCAGTTCTTAAGGACATGGGAGAAGTCATATTGTTAGTAGCGTAATTGTGTTGAGGTATTATTCAATGGTTTAATATTTAAGTTGTGGTGCTATTATTCTAGTGGTGTCATGTGAACATCTACTACATGATACTTCACCATTCATGGGTCTAGGGGAATGCATTGTGTATTTGGATACTAATTGTGGGGTTGCCGGAGTGACAAAAACCTGAACCCCCGTTAGGAAACCTTTGCACAAGGGAGTGTAGGATCTCAGAGTTTAAGGTTGTGGTTAGGTTTATATCTTAATTTCTTTCTTGTAGTTGCGGATTCTTGCAAGGGGTTTAATCACAAGTATGTATTAGTCCAAGTAAGGTCGGTACATTAGCACAAGTTCACCCACACAACACTTATAAAACCAAAGAAGATTAATCATCTATATGAAACGAAAGCACTTGACAGTATTCCCATGTGTCCTCGAGAATGTTTGGTCCTCATAAGTATTTCCTCTGGCTTGTCCTTTGCTAAGAAAGTATTGGGCCACTTGCTGCAATTATTTGTTGTCTTTACTTACTTGCACTTTATTTCTTGCTTTATCAAAAAACCCTAAAAATCTGTTTGCTAAGTATTTACAGAGAACTCTTGAGCCATTACTACTATTCATCACCTTCTGATCCTTGTTGGGATCGACACTCCTATTTATCGAAAGTACCACGATACAGCCCCTATACTTGTAGGTCATCAAGACTATTTTCTAGCGCCGTTGTCGTGGAGTGAAGCGCTATTGAAGAGTGGAATCGGTAAAGGAAACTTCTACTGTGAGTATTGCTTTTTGTTTCCGTTTGTTGCTTTGTTTCCAATATGGATAACCCACTTGGTTTTCTGTTTGGGAAAACTATTACCACTGTTAGGGTAGTAGACGAACCACCACCTATTGAGATAGATACTTTTAAGATACCTACAAGTATTATTGATCGTGTTATGGATAATTAATATTTAGGGGATGGAACTGTCCATCCTGGTGATCATTTGCTTTTTATCCATGAATTATGCGGGTTGTTTAAGTGTGCAAGTATCACAACTGAACAGGTGAAGAAGAAGTTACTCTCTATATCATTGAAAGGAAGAGCTAAAGAATGGACAATCCATGGAATGGGAGGAAATAGTACCTCTCTTTTATTCTAAATTCTATCCTACCAGTGAGATTCAAACGATAGGAATCTAATATATAACGTTTGGCCTCGTGATGGAGAGATTACAACCAAGTCTTGGGGGAGATTGAAGTTACTAATGCTTAAATGTCCTATTCATGAACTCCCTAATAATATTATTATTATCAATAACTTTTATGCAAGGCTTTCTCTTCATGATAAAGGTTTATTAGATGCTTCTTGTGTTGGATCATTCACACGTATGAAGGAAGAAGCTAAATGGGATCTTCTAGACCGTATTCAAGAGAACACTGAAGCATGGGAGAATGACAAAGGAAGAAAGTCAGATATAAATTATGATTATGAATGCGTTAAATCTTTTATGGGAACTGATGACTTCCATGATATTAGTACTGAGTATGGTCTTGATTCTCAAGTTCTTGCAAATTGTTTTAAGGCCTTTGCCTCTTATGTAGAGATTCCTAAAAAGGAGTGGGACAAGTACCATGCACCTTATAAAGATGTTGTTGATCATGTTACTGTTAGAAGCACTGAAGTTTGTACTATTGATCCTATTTTGCCTGAACCTTATATTGAGAACCCTTTTCCTGCTAAGGTAAAGGAACATTCTATCATTGCTAATGTGGTTAGCAAAAGTACGAAGAAAACTGTGGAACCTGATGAGCAAATAAACGTTGAACCTATAGTAGCCATTGTGAAAGATCTTGTCACTAAAAATATAGAGGATGAGCACATTGTATTATGTGAAGACGCTTCTAATATTGTTTCTCATCCTAGAAAAGCTAGGAAAACTAGTGTCCCTGTGCTTTCTGTGAGAATTGGGTTTATGTGATATTGGTGCTAGTTCTAGTGTTATTCCTTATGAGCTTTACAGGGAAATTATGCATGAAATTGGTCCTTGTGAACTTGAGGACATTGATGTGGTTATTCACCTTGCTAATAGAGAGACAGTCTGTCCAATTGGCATTGTAAGAGATGTCGAGGTTCTTTGTGGTAAGATTAAATATCTTGGTGATTTTCTAGTACTTGGTTCAGAAGCTAGTAAAACTTGTCCTATTATCTTTGGTAGACCTTTATTGAATACTTGTGGGCTACTATAGATTGTGTAATGGAGAAAGTTTTAACTAAGTTTGATGGAGAATCTTATGAGTTTAATTTTTCCAAATTTGGTAAAACTCCTTATGAAAATGAATTGCCTAATGAGGATTTCAGGGTTAAACAATTTGCTGCTATTTCTCTTGCTCCTAATAATGCCTTGCAGCAGTATATGGAAGATCATGAAAGTGAGGTCATCATGAAGGAAAGAAATGAGATTGACGAGATTTTCCTTCTTCAACCTGAGTTACTTAAGCATAACCTACCTGTGGAAAATTTGGGTACCACACTACCACCTAAAGGGGATTCTGTTTCCGATTTAAAACCTCTACCTGATGATATTAAATACGTTTATCTA
This sequence comes from Avena atlantica, assembly GCA_910589765.1. NCBI lineage: Eukaryota > Viridiplantae > Streptophyta > Magnoliopsida > Poales > Poaceae > Avena > Avena atlantica. The sequence continues at coordinate 459,944,096 of OU342735.1, read as the reverse complement.
GATGATAAGAAAATATATCCTGTAATTATTAGCTCTAAACTTTCGGGAAAGGAAGAGGAAATATTATTGGAAGTATTAAAGAAACACCGTGGAGCTATGGGTTATACTCTTGATGATTTAAAAGGGATTTCCCCTACTATATGTCAGCATGCTATTAATATAGAACCTGATACAAAACCAGTTGTTGAACATCAACGCCACTTAAATCCTAAGATGAAGGATGTGGTAAGAAATGAGTATTAAAACTCCTTGACGCCTGTATTATTTACCCTATTGCTCATAGTTAATGGGTTAGCCCTATTCATTGTGTCCCAAAGAAAGGGGGTCACTATTGTGCCTAATTAAAATAATGAGCTTATACCTCAAAGAGTAGTGGTTTTTTATAGGATGTGCATTGATTTTAGAAAGGTTAATAAAGTTACTAATAAAGATCATTGTCCTCTACCTTTTATTGATCAAATGCTAGAAAGGTTGTCTAACACTCGCTTTTGTTTTCTTGATGGTTATTCTGAGTTCTCTCAAATTTTTGTGAGAGCCCAAGACCAAGAGAAAACCACCTTCACTTGGCCCTATGGAACTTATGCTTATAGGCGTATGCCTTTTGGTTTATGTAATGCTCCTGCTACCTTTCAGAGATGTATGTTTGCTATCTTTCATGGTTTTTGTGAAGAAATTGTAGAAGTTTTCATGGATGATTTCTCCGTCTATGGAATTTATTTTGATAATTGTTTGCACAACCTTGATAAAGTTTTGCAGAGATGTGAAGAAACTAATCTTGTTCTTAATTGGGAGAAATTCCACTTCATGGTTAATGAAGGGATTGTTCTTGGATACAAAATTTCTGAAAGAGGTATTGAAGTAGACAGAGCCAAAGTTGAAGCAATTGAAAAGATGCCTTGCCCTAGGGATATAAAAGTTATTCATAGTATCCTTGGTCATGCTGGTTTCTATAGAAGGTTTATTAAACATTTCTCCAAAATTTCAAAGCCGCTTACTAATCTTCTTCAAAAAGATATACCTTTTGTTTTTGATGATGATTGTAAGGAAGCTTTTGAAACTTTGAAGAAAGCTTTGATTACTGTTCCTATTGTCCAACCACCTGATTAGAATTTACCCTTTGAAATTATGTGTGATGCTAGTGATTTTACTATGGGTGTTGTTCTTGGGCAACGAGTAGATAAAATTTTGAATGTTATTCATTATGCTAGCAAGACTCTAGATGCTGCTCAAAAGAATTATGCTACTACTGAAAAGGAGTTCTTAGCTATAATCTTTGCCTGTGATAAGTTTAGACCTTATATTGTTGATTCAAAGGTTACTATTCATACTGATCATGCTGCTATTAAATACCTTATGACAAAGAAAGACGCTAAGCCTACGCTTGTTAGATGGGTGTTGCTTTTACAAGAGTTTGATCTGCATATTGTAGATAGGAAAGGTGCTAAAAATCCTATTGCTGATAATTTATCTCGTTTGGAAAACATTTGTTTTGATCCTATGCATGTTAATGATAGTTTTCCAAATGAGAAGTTGATTGCAATAAGGGTAAGCCTGCAAAAGAGTCCTTGGTATGATGATTATGCTAACTTTATTGTTTCCAAGTATTTGCCTCCAACCTTTACAGCCCAGCAAAGAAGGAAATTCTTTTATGATCTAAAGCATTACTTTTGGGATGACCCACATTTATATAAATAAGGAGTAGATGGTATTATGCGGAGATGTGTCCCAGAATATGAACAACAAGAGATATTGAGAAAATGTCATGGCAGTGCTTATGGAGGACATCAAGCTAGGTATAGGACCGCACAAAAAGTTTTACAATCGGGTTTTTATTGGCCTACTCTTTTCAAGGATGCAAGGAAGTTTATTTCATCATGTGACGAATGTCAAAGAGTTGGTAACATTTCTAGACGTAATGAAATGCCTATGAATTATTCTCTTGTTATTGAACCTTTCGATTGTTGGGGATTTGACTTTATGGGTCCTTTTCCTCCTTCAAAAGGGTATACTCATATTCTGGTTGATGTTGACTATGTTACAAAGTGGGTAGAATCCATACCTACAAACAGTGCTGATGGTAAGACTTCTTTAAAATGCTTAAAGATGTTATTTTTCCTAGGTTTGGTGTGCCTAGATATCTCATGACTGATGGAGGTTCTCATTTTATTCATGGTGGTTTTAGAAAGACTCTTGCTAAGTATGATGTTAACCATAGAATTGATTCAGCTTATCACCCCCAAACCAGTGGGCAAGTAGAACTTTCAAATAAAGAAATCAAATCTATCTTGCAAACGACCGTTAATAGATCTAGGAAAAAATGGCCTAAAAAGTTGAATGACGCTTTATGGGCTTATAGAACTTCTTATAAAAATCCTATGGGAATGTCTCCTTACAAAATGGTTTATGGTAAAGCTTGTCACTTGCCTCTAGAATTAGAACACAAAGCTTATTGGGCAGTGAAAGAACTGAATAGAGATTTTAAACTTGCTGGTGAGAAAAGATTGCTTGACTTAAGTACCTTAGATGAGTAGAGAAGTGAAGCTTATGAAAATTCTAGACTCTTTAAGGAAAAAGTAAAAAGATGGCATGATAGGATAATTCTCAAAAGGGAGTTCCATGTTGGTGAGAAAGTTCTTTTGTATAGGTCTCGTCTCAGATTTTTTGAAGGGAAGCTACTCTCAAAATGGGAAGGACCATTTGTTATTGAGGAGGTGTATCGTTCAGGGGCTATTAAAATATATTCTTTGAAGGACAACACTACACAGGTGGTGAATGGTCAAAGGCTCAAACATTATATTTCTGGAGATTCTTATAATGAAGATGTTGGTATTATTCAAATGGTGACTCCGGAAGAATTTATTAGAAACCAAACTCCAGAATCTGCAGAGTCTGTCTCTGAATAGGTAAAAAGTGCTGCAAACAGAAGGTTCGTGAAAACCTTATCTTTTTATATTTTTGATGTTTTTATTACATATGGACGGTAATGAGACAAAACAGAGGAGGAAACGGAGCCCAGGCTGGCCACACCCACCAGTGGCGCGGGCCCCAGCTGACGCGCCACCAGGGGTGTGAGCCCCCAGGAGTCCGTCTCCGCCTCGTTTTCGCACAGTGCCATCATTATGTTGTAAAACCTCGTAATATATAACCCCCCGGATCCCCGAGGTTCCTATATCATGTTCTCGTCGTGTTTTTTTTCGATCTATTTCTGATAGGCAGATTCTCAGTTTTGGAGCCACAATGTCTTGCTCTAGATCACGCATGGAGGATTCCTCCGTGGATGTCATCAACCCGTACATGTATGAGTTGAAGGTTCATCCCAAGGAGTTGTTACTCAAGGATGGGATGGTAAATATAAAAGAAGTACATGGCCCTAAAGGAGAAGGCAGCCTGGAAGATAGGATGGAAGCACTGTAGTAGGAAGTTTTTAGGTACAAGAAGATGGCGGAACGCGAAGTGGACATCGTCCATAAGATAAGTTCAGAACTCACTGCCAAGCACAAGGAGGAGATTGCTGAGCTTTGAGACAAAATCCTCTCACTCCATCATACCACCAATCAATTGCAATCACAGCTCTACGACATACAAAATCAAAATTGTGAGTGAGGCTAGGTTTAAACACATAAGCTCTGCCGCTAGTTTTAGGATATTTGAGACCAAGACACCTTTGTGGATGGGGAGCCTTTACCTTGAAAGTCTGATGATGACAAGGGAACACCACCATCGAAGGAGTAATTCGTCATCAGGTTTGGCATCCCCTTGTCTTGTTCCTAGCTTGGGGGATCACATCATTATCTTTTATCTTTTTACCTTTTTAGTAGATTCATATCTTGGGTAGAGAATTTATCTTATAGGTTGGTTTGCATTGTGGAAGTATCTCTCCTTTAGTTGGTTATCTATGTATCCCTTGGTGTGAGTGCCTTTAGGGAATATTAATGAGAAGTTTCATCTTTTACTTTTTGCACTTCTTATTTTAGTTTGCAATCTCTATTATATGATTGATCTTGTTGATCAGTATTGGTATCACTTTGGGAGCATCAAGTGAATCTAAATTGGTTTTGGCAAACCAAGCTCTGGTCAGTAGCAACACTTTTTGAGGTTTGAAAGGAAAAGAGAAAAGCTTACAGGTATTTTGTATACCGCTTCGTTAATGAATCTATCGTAGCGCTTGGATCTAGATCAGATGGCTCACACGCGCAGGCGAGCTGTGGGTGCTGGTATATGCGAAAGGATTTGGGGATCAGACGCATGTGAGCCAGGGCAGTGGGGAGGTCGGGTGTCACCGGAATCAGCCGGAAATGGTCATCGGAGCAGTGGTGTGTTGGCGAGAAATTAAGGCAGCCCTGGGGCGGAGAGGTGTGAGGGAATGAGGGGAAAGAGAGAGGGGAGACATGCGCTTAAGAGGGTGAGGTCATGAGCACGAATTACGCTTCCATTAACTCGAATTGATGCGAGGAATTAGCGGCAGAAAACGGCAGCGAGGGAGAGGGGGAACGGGTTGCGTGGTGGAGAAGATGATGCCTACGTGGCGAAGGGTCCACGGGTCAGCAAGGTTGAGGGTGGGGTGCGCGGTGAGAAATGAAACAGGGAGAGGGGGTTCCCCGCGTGGGCTCCTGTTGGGCTAGTTGGGCCTGTTTAATTGGGCTAGGGTTTCTGGGTTGTTTCTCTTTTCTATTTTTTTCTTTCTGAATCTTTTTCTTTTTCTAATTTCATTTTCTGTTTTGATTTGAATGAAGTGATTTAAACACTCAATTATTTTCAAAACTTTTCCAACTTTCCAGTGTGTTTTTGTACTGTTTATTACTATATTTTAATGTCCATTTTAGAATATTTTCTTTTATTCCTTATGGTTTTATCAATTATTTAAATTAAACATTTGTCTTTATTTAAATAAAATTGTATTTGGTTTAATCCATATGATTTTATTTAAATAATCCTTTACTCCTTTTTATTATTCAATAAACTTTCATTCCATTTGTTTATGGATTTGGTCGATTTAATTTGGATTTTAAATATTCCTTATTTATTTATTTATTTCTTCATTTGTCTTATAAAATTCATATCTTTTTATTTATAGTTCCAAAATTGCTGATTCAAATTTGTAGAATTTTATTTAATATTTTTTTATCTTTTTAAATCCTTTTAGGATTAATTTGCTCAACATTTGGTATTGATTTTAGTTAGGAGCTTTATTAGCCTTGGAAATTATTTCCTATTTAGCTTATTAAATTCATAAGTTTTTATCCATGGCTCAAAATTAAATGAAAGCAATTTCTATGGTTTTATAATATTTTTGTTTATCATTTTTGATCATTTATAAATGTTTGTTGCTAAATTTTATATGGATCAAATCCATAGTCTTAGAGAGATCTTGGAAATTATTTTCTTCCATTAGGGTTTTGGTTTATTTTCCCAAGTGTTTAAATTCAAGATTTTTTTCCATGCATAAAATGCATTTGATCTTTGGAAGTGATTTATTTCATTAAGATTTGGGATTTAGATTTAACTTTTCCAAGCGTTTGAGTTTCAAGATACATTCATTGATGAATGCATTTCACTTGATTGAATTTTTGTTGGATTCCCTTTTCATTCAAATTTTGTTCAAGAAGGGTTTTGATGTTTCCATTTAGAAGCAAAAAGTTTCTTTTCACCCTAAATTTCAAAAATTATTTATATTGTTTATTTATTTTTCACATTTCAAAATTTGGAAAATTTTGGGATGTGACACTAGTGTTCCTGTGCTTTCTGTTAAGATTAGTGATCATTGCTATTATGGTTTGTGTGATATTGGTGCTAGTTCTAGTGCTATTCCTTATGAGATTTATAGGGATGCATGAGATTGGTCCTTGTGAGCTTGAGGACATTGATGTGGTTATTCACCTTGCTAATAAGGATACCATTTGCCCCATTGGCATTGTAAGAGATGTGGAGGTTCTCTGTGGTAAGATTAAGTATCCGGCTGATTTTCTAGTGCTTAATTCAGCAGCTAGCAAAACTTGTCCTATCATTTTTGGTAGACCTTTCTTGAACACTTGTGGAACTATTATTGATTGTAAGAAGGAAAACGTTTTAACTAAGTTTGATGGAGATTCTTATGAGTTTAAATTTTCCAAATTTGCTAAAGCTCCTTGTGAAAATAGCTTGCCTAATAAAGATTTCAGGATGGAACAACCTGCTTCTATTGATCCAGTCTATGACCTTGGACCTCTCTTTGGTGACTGTAAGTATGCTTATTCTGATGATAAAGTTGTTGCCAGTGACAGTTATATTGTCAAATTTATTCAGAGTGCTACTGAAAGTTATTATGAGAGAGGGAAACATGGTTTTATGCATCTCAATAATGTTAAGTTTCCCCATTTTATGTTGAAAGATTTGAAGTTGCATCTGTTTTATCTTCCTATGCTAGTGGTTTTTTGTTTCAACAATTCGTTTTCTCATGATACTCCCATGCATAGGAAGTGGGTTAGACTCAAGTGTGTTGGTTATTTGCTTCTTGATGCTCTCTTTCACTTCATATATTTATGTCCTATGTGAGCATCTTTGAAAGTTTCAAGCCTAAGTTAAAGGCATTAAAGAAAAGTACTTGTTGGGAGATAACCCAAGAGTTTTGTCGAGTCTTGTAAGTTATTACCTCAGTAATAACCGCTCCTTATCCTTTTTGTTTTGGTTTTTGTGTCAAGTTCAACTACTTTAGTGAAGTAGAGGAGTTGTGAAAAGTGGCTATCCTGGGACAGATTTTTTTGTTGCATTGTAAAAATTCGTGAGTAAGATCAGTACTTCGGATGGAGCTGCATTTTTCTGAGCTTGTTCTCCAGGTTGTTACCCAAATTTTATTAGTTCTGAACTTTTTGATTTGAGCAACAGAAGATTTTCGAAAAAATCAATCTTTACATGCTGGTCTGTTTTGACAGATTTATGCCGTCATTTCCATTCGCCTCTTATAGAAGCTTTTGTGTTGATGGGTTTTTAGTTGAAGTGTGTATCCAAAGGGTTATTGTTTTTGCTTACACTAATGTTGTCATTGCGTTTGCAAGGGTTTTGTATGAAGGAATTTCCAGGAGAAGGAGGAAAGGAATCAGCAGAGTTCGACTTTGAATAGGTAAAAGTGGTGAAAACAGAAGGTTCGTGAAACCCCAATCTTTTTATATTTTTGATTTTTTTACTACATAAGGCAAGTTACGAGATCATAAAAATACCAGAAAAATATGGAAACATATTATTTTACCAGAGGATGAAGGAAGCTAGAAGGAGGGACGAAGAGGGGCCACAGGGGGCCCACACCCCCCTAGGCATGGGCCCACCTGACCCCGCGCCTAGTGTAGGTGTGGCCCACCTGCCCAGCCTCCGACTCCGCCCCTTCGCCTATATCTTCCCTTCGGAACCCTAAGCCTCGGAGAGCGACCATAGATAAGATTTCCGCCGCCTTTGGGGGCGGAAAACACCGAGAGAGAAAGATCTCTCCGGCAGACATATTTCTGCCGGGGGAATTCCTTCCCGGAGAGGGGAGACCGTCGCCATCAACATCGTCATCAATCTAGGATTCATCGGGATCATCATCATCATCCACACCATCATCTCCACCAGCACCATCATCACCACTCTGTCCCGCTGTAACAATTGTGTTGGATATTGCTTTAGTTCTTAGGGGAAACTTTCCCTGTATTAATTACTATTGTAGTTGATGCTTGTGAGTGGAACCATTGGATTATTTTTTATGTTCAGATTGTTATCCATTACCATATCATCTTTGATCTTGATCCCTCTGATGTATTGTGCGTAGTTCATTGTGTTCTTGAGGACATGGGAGAAGTCATGTTGTTAGTAGTGAATTAGTGTTGAGTTATTATTCAATGGTTTAGTATTTAAGTTGTGGTGATATTCTTCTAGTGGTGTCATGTGAACGTCGACTACATGAAACTTCACCATTTATGAGCCTAGGGGGATGCATTGTGTATTTGGCTACTACTCGTGGGGTTGTCGGAGTGACAGAAACCTGAACCCCCGTTAGGACACCTTTGCACAAGGGAGCGTAGGATCTCAGAGTTTAAGGATGTGGTTAGATTTATATCTTAATTACTTGCATTTAGTTACGGATGTTTTCAGGTCGATTAATCACAAGTATGTATTATTCCTAGGAAGGGCGGTATGTTAGCACAGGTTCACCCACACAACACTTACAAACACCAGAGAAGAGTACTCAGCTATTTGAAGCAAAAGCACTTGACAGAATTCCCATGTGTCCTCGAGAACGTTTGGTCCTTATAAGTATTTCCACCGGCTTGTCCTTTGCTAAGAAAGGATTGGGCCACTTGCTACTTTTGTTTGTTACTTCTGTTACTTTCTCTTTGATTTGTTGCCTTTTCAGAAAACCACTAAAAATCCTTTTGCTAAGTATTCACAGGGATTTCCTGCTCCATACCACTATTCAGCACCTTCTGCTCCTCGTTGGGATCGACAATCATATTTATCAAAAGTACTACGATACACCCCCTATACTTATGGGTCATCAAGACAATTTTCTGGCGCCGTTTCCCGGGAGTGAAGCGCTATTGAAGAGTGGAACTGGTGAAGGAAAATTTTACTGTGAGTATTTCTCTTGTTACTGCTTGTTACTTTGTTTCCAATATGGATAACCCACTTGGTTTTATATTTGGGAAAACTACTACCACTGCTAGGGTAGTAGATGAACCACCACCTATTGAGATAGATCATTTTAAGATACCTACAAGTATTGTTGATCGTGTTATGGATAATTATTATTTTGGGGATGGAACTGTCCATCCAGGAGATCACTTGCTTTTTATCCATGAAATATGCGGGTTGTTTAAGTGTGCAGGTATCACAACTGAACAAGTGAAGAAGAAGTTACTCTCCTTATTCTTGAACAATGGTATAAGCTGCTAAAGAATGGATAATCCATGGAATGGGAGGAGATGGAATCTCTCTTTTACTCTAAATTTTATCCTCCTATGAAATTCATAAGGATAGAAATCTTATATATAACTTTTGTCCTCTTGATGGAGAAATTACAGCTCAAGGTTGGGGGAGATTGAAGTTACTAATGCTTAAATGTCCTAATCATGAACTCCCTAACAATATTATTCTCTTTTATGCTAGGCTTTCTCTTCATGATAAAGATTTACTAGATGCTTCTTGTGCTGGATCATTCACACGTATGAAGGAAGAAGCTAAATGGGATCTGTTAGACCGTATTCAAGAAAACACTGAAGCTTGGGAGAATGACAAAGGAAGAAAGTCAGGTATAAACTATGATTATGAATGCATTAAATCTTTTATGGAAACTGATGACTTCCGTGATATTAGCAATGAGTTTGGTATTGATTCCCAAAGTATTGCCAATTGTTTTAAGGCCTTTGCCTCTTACATAGACATTCCCAAAAAGAAGTGGAATAAGTACCATGCACCTTATAAAGATGTTGTTAATCATGTCCCAGTTAGAGGTACTCAAGTTTGTACTACTAATCATATTGTGCCTGAACCTCATGTTGAGAAAATGCCTTTCCCAGCTAAGGTAAAGGAGTATTCTATGATTATTAGTGAAAATAACAAAAGTACAAATAAAACTATGGAACTTGATGAGCAGTTGAATGTTGAACCTGTGGTAGCTATTGTGAAAGACACTGTCACTAGAAATATAGAGGGTGGGCACATTGTCTTCTGTGAAGACGCTTCTAATATTATCTCTCATCCTAGTAAGGCTAGAAAAGCTAGTGTTCTTATGCTTTCTGTTAAAATTGGTGATCATTGCTATTATGGTTTATGTGATATTGGTGCTAGTTCTAGTGTTATTCCTTATGATATTTATAGGGAAATTATGCATGAGATTGGTCCTTGTGAGCTTGAGGACATTGATGTGGTTATCCACCTTGCTAATAAGGAAACCATATGCCCTATTGGTATTGTAAGAGATGTGGAGGTTCTTTGCGGTAAGATTAAGTATCCTGCTGATTTTCTAGTGCTTAATTCAGCAGCTAGCAAAACTTTTCCTATCATTTTTGGTAGACCTTTCTTGAACACTTGTGGATCTATGATTGATTGTAAGAAGGAAAAAATTTTAACTACGTTTGATGGAGATTCTTATGAGTTTAACTTTTCCAAGTTTGCTAAAGATCCTTGTGAAAATAGCTTGCCTAATAAAGATTTCAGGATGGAACAACTTGCTTCTATTGATCCAGTTTATGACCTTGGACCTCTTTTTGATGACTGTAAGTATGTGTATTATGATGATAAAGTTGTTTCTAGTGATATCTATATTGTCAACTTTATTCAAAGTGATACTGAAAGTTATTATGAGAGAGGGAAACATGGTTTTATGCATCTCAATGATGTTAAGTTTCCCCGTTTTATGTTGAGAGCTTTGAAGTTGCATATGTTTTGTCTTCTTGTGCTTGTGGCCTTTTGTTTCAACAATTTGTTTTCTCATGATACCCCCATGCATAGGAAGTGGGTTAGACTCAAATGTGTCGGTTATTTGCTTCTTGATGCTCTCTTTCATTTCGGATATATATATATCCTATGTGAGCATCCTTGGAAGTTTGAAGCCTAACTTAAAGGCATTAAAGAAAAGTACTTGTTGGGAGATAACCCAAGAGTTTTGTTGTGTCTTGGAAGTTATTACCTATGTAATAACCGCTCCTTATCCTTTTTGTTTTGGTTTTTGTGTCAAGTCCAACTACTTTTGTGAAGTAGAGGAGTTGTGAAAAGTGGGTGTCCTGGGACAGACTTTTGTGCTATATTGTCAAAATTCGTGAGGAAGCTCAATACTTCGTATGAAGCTGCATTTTTCTAATCTTGTTCTACAAGTTGTTACCTAACTTTCATCAGTTCTGGACTTTTTGATTTGAGCAATAGAAGGTCTTTGAATAAATCAATCTTTACCTCCTGGTCTGTTTTGACAGATTTCTGTCATCATTTGCATTTGCCTCTTACAGAAGCTTTTGTTTTGATGGGTTTTCAGTTGAAGTGTGTACCAAAGGTTTATTGTTTTTGCTTACACTAATGTTGTCATTGAGTTTGTGCAAGGGTTTTGTATGAAGGAAATTCTCAGGAGAAGGAAAAAAGGAATCTGCAGAGTTCGTCTTTGAATAGGTAAAAGTGGTGAAAACAGAAGGTTCGTGAAACCCCAATCTTTTTATATTTTGTATGTTTTCAATACTTAAGGGAAGTTACGAGACGAAACTAAAGAGGAAATGGAGCCCGGGGGTGGACAAACCCACCCCAGGCATGGGCCCAGCCTGGCCGCGCCTGAGGGGGGTGTTCCCCCCTCGAACTTCGTCTCCGCCTCATTTCCGTGTCAAAACCTTCCTTATGCGTTGAAACTTCATAATATATAACCCCCCGGATTCCCCGAGGTTCGTGCATCGTGTTCTCGTCGTGTGTACATTTCAATCTGTTTTTGTCAGGAAATCTTCTCAAGTTTAGAGCACCATGGCCTCCGGCAACGACAAAGGCAAGAAGCCCGAGGAAGAAGAACCTCAAGTCCCAAGGAGGAGGAGATTTCAGTAGGGTATGAAGGTGACATGGAGGAGGACAAGCAACCGGACACTCGCACTACCGTCGCAAGCATTGGTTTGGTGGCACGACCTACCAAGCTTAAGAGGACAACATGGATGTCTACAGGAGGGAAATCTCGACATCATACTCTCTCTCTCTCCATGATCATATCCTCCACGTAACAAGAGACCCTTCCATACACTTATACATGAATATCAATATCAACATGTGCCCAAAGGGAATTTGCCCTCGGTTTGGGATATGCCTCGTTCTAACAATGCAGAGAAGGATCATGCTAAGGATGAAGATTGGGGAAAGAATAACAAGAACTGAGATTCTCGGACTGACATGATCATGAACCGTATTGAGAAAAACTCGGAGCTAATCTGTACTCTTACTTTTGAGTTCGAGGAGTTGAGGAAACTTATTGAGGAGCTTATCAAGAGAACGCCACCACCACCGAAGGAGTAATTCGTCATCAGGTTTGGCATCCCCTTGGCTTGTTCCAAGCTTGGGGGAGTGTCGCGGTATCACCACCATTATCTTTTATCTTTTACCTTTTTAGTGGATTCATATCTATGGTAGAGAGGTTATCGAATAGTTTGGTTTGCATGTGGAAGTATCTCCCCTTTAGTTTATTATCTATGTATCCCTTGGTGTGAGTGCCTTTATTGAATATTAATGCGAAGTCTCATCTTTTAGTTTTTGCACTTCTTATTTTAGTTTGCAATCTCTATTATATGATGGATCTTGTTGATAAGTATTGGCACCACCTTGGGATCATCAAGTGGATATAAATTGGTTTTGGCAAACCGAGTTCTGGTCAGTAGCAACAATTTTTGAGGTTTGAAAGAAAAAGAGAAAGAAAAAATCTTACAGGTATTTGGTATCATTTGTTTTCTTTCTTGTTGGCTCATCAGCTTTGTATTCTTTATTTAAGATTCTTTTGTGTCTTCAAGGAAGATTGCATGTTTGGCTTTATTACTTGTATGTTTGCTTGTTTCTTTCAACTCTCTTGCTTGCTACCCAGCCTTGCTAGCCAAAAAACCTGTTTTGAGAAGGCATACTTATCATGTTTCCAAATCCCTTTGAACCAAAAACCTTTGCCATTTGTGTCCACCATATCTACCTAGTAGCTATTGCTATTCCAAGCAAATTCTCAAGCTTCATCTACCTTTCTAGTTAAAAAGTATTTTGTTATGTGAAAACTAGTTAGTAAAGCTCTCACGAACTTGATGGCACACCTTATTTACTTGCCCCTAATTGACTTGAACCATTGTGAACATTGAAGTTGTATATGCTTGCATCTATATGTTGGAATTAGCAGAACCGTGTTGTCACGGGGAACGTTTTCAACATTGCACTTGTACTCTATACACAATTGATATCGTGCTCTTTTGTATATGGATGTCAACGGTGTGAAATAAAGAGGGAACTTGTAAGTCCATGGAGTATGTATTCTGTGTTAGAGAAACGTCTGGGCCACTATCCTAAGCCATGCCTAATCATGGTGGAAACTTGCAGCATCACCATAGTGAGCTATCTATGAAGCATCCTTAATAAAAAGTTATGCACATAGTAAATAAAAAGATCGCTGAGATGCTCATTGTCTGCTTGCCTTGTCATTTTGGTTATGGGAAATATCATGTACCATATGCAAGGGGTACCCCGTTGGCAGTTCTCAATGATATGCAAATACTTACAATGACAAGAACTTACTTGGGCCCAAAGTTGAGTATGTATGAGGAGTGGCCCTCATATTCAAGGGACATGAGATTGCCAACTTATATTTTGTCAAGCATATACTCCATCTTTGTTCACTTTAACCTTAATCATATCAAGATGCTTATGATAGGGGCAATGAGGGATCAAAGCTAGTAAGTACCATAATCTTTTGGAAGCTCTTTATGACTTGTAATCCCTGCTACCCTCTAAGAAGGGACCTTTCTCCCACTTCCAAGTTGAGTCAGTAAACCTACTTCCTCTCTTTCTCCAGCAAGCATTTGAGTTGTTGTGTTTCAAGCATTCATATGGGGATTTATTCAATCATGTTATTTATATTCCTTGTTTGCACAAGACTCTTATCTATTGAGTATTACTTTGAAAGCCTTCACTTGTGAAAAACCTTTTTGAGCAAAGAGTGCTCCTGTTTTGAAACTTCTACAGAAATCTTTTGTGAAACTGTTTACCAGGTGTTCTCTGACCAAGAACAAGTTTGCCAATTCCAATTATGATTTATCTTTATGCATCTATATTGTGACTGATGTACTTGGTTGCAAGCTAAGTTATATAATGGTGAGTTGCTTCCTTCTATGAGTTGTGCAATGGTAAGTGTGATGCTTCTTATTCGTATTCTTTTATCGACACTTCACTCCATAAACTTGTGGACATGTTTACTGAGCTCAGTTTTCGCTTGGGGACAAGCGAAGTATATGCTTGGGGGAGTTGATACGCCCAATTTGCATCACCATTCTATATCATAATTTACCTCTATTCATTGATATTTATCTTATTATGAGGTATTACTTATGGCTTTTCATCTGTTTATGCATGTTGGATGATTCTTGGAGGATGGACTGCCGGAGTCTGGATTCTGATGGAAAAGAAGGCGTTTCGGTGCAATTTCGCGAAGATCGGAAAAATACCAGAAAAATATGTAAACATATTATTTTACCAGAGGACGAAGGAGGGACAAAGAGGGGCCACAGGGGGCTCACACCCCCCTAGGCGCGGGCCCACCTGACCCCGCACCTAGGGCAGGTGTGGCCCACCTGCCCGGCCTCCGAATCTGCCCCTTCGCCTATATCTTCCCTTCGGAACCCTAAGCCTCGGAGAGCGACCATATATAAGATTTCCGTCGCCTCTGGGGGCAGAAAACACCGATAGAGAGAGATCTCTCCGATAGACAGATTTCTGCCGGGGGATTTCCTTCCCGGAGAGGAGAGACCGTCGCCATCAACACCGTCATCAAGCTAGGCTTCATCAGGATCATCATCATCATCCACACCATCATCTCCACCAGCACCATCATCACCACTCTGTCCCGTTGTAACAATTGTGTTGGATATTGCTTTAATTCTTAGGGGAAACTTTCCCGGTGTTAATTACTATTGTAGTTGATGCTTGTGAGTGGAACCATTGGATTATTGTTTATGTTCAGATTGTTATCCATTACCATATCATCTTTGATATTGATCCATATGATGTCTTGTGAGTAGTTTGTTGTGTTCCTGAGGACATGGGAGAAGTCCTGTTGTTAGTAGTGAATCTGTGTTGAGTTATTATTCAATGGTTTAGTATTTAAGTTGTGGTGCTATTCTTCTAGTGGTGTCATGTGAACGTCGACTACATGACACTTCACCATTTATGGACCTAGGGGAATGCATTGTGTATTTGGCTACTAATCATGGGGTTGCCGGAGTGAAAGAAACCTGAACCCCCGTTAGGACACCTTTGCACAAGGGAGCATAGGATCTCAGAGTTTAAGGTTGTGGTTAGATTTATATCTTAATTACTTTCCTATAGTTATGGATGTTTGCAGGGGGTTTAATAACAAGTATGTATTAGTCCAAGTAAGGTCGGTATGTTAGCACAGGTTCACCCACACAATACTTACAACACTAGAGAAGAGTACCCAGCTATTTGAAGCGAAAGCACTTGACAGAATTCCCATGTGTCCTCGAGAACGTTTGGTCCTTATAAGTATTTCCACCGGCTTGTCCTTTGCTAAGAAAGGATTGGGCCACTTTCTACGTTTGTTCGTTACTTCTGTTACTTGTTCTATGCTTTGTTGCCTTGTCAGAAAACCATTAAAAATCCTTTTGCTAAATATTCATAGGATTTCCTGCTCCATACCACTGTTCAGCACCTTCTGCTCCTCGTTGGGATCGACGCTCCTATTTATCAAAAGTACTACGATACACCACCTATACTTGTGGGTCATCAATGTCTTCTGAGTAGTTCGTTTAGTTCTTGAGGACATGAGAGAAATCATGTTGTTAGTAGTGAATTTGTGTTGAGTTATTATTCAATGGTTTGGTATTTAAGTTGTGGTGCTATTCTTCTAGTGGTGTCATGTGAACGTCGACTACATGATACTTCACCATTTATGGGCCTAGGGGAATGCATTGTGTATTTGGCTACTAATTGTGGGGTTGCCAGGGTAACAGAAACCTGAACCCCCATTAGGACACCTTTTCACAAGGGAGTGTAGGATCTCGGAGTTTAAGGCTATGGTTAGATTCATATCTTAATTACTTTCCTATAGTTACGGATGTTTGCAGGGGGTTTAATAACAAGTATGTATTAGTCCAAGTAAGGTCGGTATGTTAGCACAGGTTCACCCACACAATACTTACAACACTAGAGAAGAGTACCCAGCTATTTGAAGCGAAAGCACTTGACAGAATTCCCATGTGTCCTCGAGAACGTTTGGTCCTTATAAGTATTTCCACCGGCTTGTCCTTTGCTAAGAAAGGATTGGGCCACTTGCTCCGTTTGTTTGTTGTCTTTATTACTTGCTCTTTGTTTTGTTGCCTTGTCAGAAAACCACTAAAAATCTGTTTGCTAAGTATTCACAGGGATTTCCTGCTCTATACCGTTGTTCAACACCTTCTGCTCCTTGTTGGGATAGACACTCCTATTTATCAAAAGTACTATGATATGCCCCCTATACTTGTGGGTCATCAAGACTATTTTCTAGTGCCGTTGCGAGGGAGTGAAGCGCTATTGAAGAGTGAAACTGGTAAATTAAACTTTTTACTGTGAGTATTGCTTTTGTTACTGCTTGTTACTTTGTTTCCAATATGGATAACCCACTTGGTTTTCTATTTGGGAAAACTACTACCACTGCTAGGGTAGTAGATGAACCACCACCTGTTGAGATAGATCCTTTTAAGATACCTACAAGTATTGTTAATCGAGTTATGGAAAATTATTATTTAGGGGATGGAACAGTCCATCCTGGTGATCATTTGCTATTTATCCATGAATTATGCGAGTTGTTTAAGTGTGTAGGTATCACAACTGAACATGTGAAGAAGAAGTTACTCTCCATATCCTTGAAAGGGAGAGCTGAAGAATGGTATAAGCTGCTGAAGAATGGGCAATCCATGGAATGGGAGGAGATGGCATCTCTCGTTTACTCTAAATTTTATCCTCCCAGTGAAATTCATAAGGATAGAAATCTTATATATAACTTTTGTCCTCTTGATGGAGAGAGCACAACTCAATCTTGGGGGGAGATTGAAGTTACTAATGCTTAAATGTCCTATTCATGAACTCCCTAACAATATTATTCTCAATAACTTTTATGCTAGGCTCTCTCTTCATGATAAAGATTTACTAGATGCTGCTTGTGCTGGATCATTCACAAGTATGAAGGAAGAAGCTAAATGGGATCTCCTAGACCGTATTCAAGATAACACTGAAGCTTGGGAGAATGACAAAGGAAGAAAGTCAGGTATAAACTATGATTATGAATTCATTAAATCTTTTATGGGAACTGATGACTTCCGTGATATTAGCAATGAGTTTGGTCTTGATTCCCAAAGTATTGCCAACTATTTTAAGGCCTTTGCCTCTTACATAGAAATTCCCAAAAACATGTGGAATAACTACCATGCTCTTTATAAAGATGTTGTTAGTCATGTTCCAGTTAGAATTTCAAGTTTGTACTACTAATCATATTGTGCCTGAACCTCATGTTGAGAAATTACCTTTCCTAGCTAAGGTAAAGGAGTATTCTATGATTATTAGTGCAAATAACAAAGGTACAAAGGAAACTGTGGAGCCTGATGTTTCTAATAACATATTAGAAGCGTCTTCACATAAGACAATGTGCTCATCCTCTATTTTTCTAGTGACAAGATCTTTCACAATAGCTACCACAGGTTCAATATTTATTTGCTCATCAGGTTCCACAGTTTTCTTTGTACTTTTATTATTTGCACTAATCATCATAGAATACTCCTTTACCTTAGATGCGAAAGGTATTTTCTCAACATAAGTTTAAGGCAAATATGATCAATAGTACAAATTTCAGTACTTCTAACAGGAACATGACTAATAACATCTTTATAAGGTGCATGGTACTTATTCCACTTCTTCTTGGGAATTTCTATGTAAGAGGCAAAGGCTTTAAAACAGTTGGCAATACTTTGGGAATCAAGGCCAAACTCATTGCTAGTATCACGGAAATCATCAGTTCCCATAAAAGATTTAATCCATTCATAATCATAATTTATACCTGACTTTCTTCCTTTGTCATTCTCCCAAGCTTCAGTGTTCTCTTGAATACGGTCTGGGATATCCCATTTATCTTCTTCCTTCATGCATGTGAATGATCCAGCACAAGAAGCATCTAGTAAATCTTTATCATGAAGAGAAAGCCTAGCATAAAAGTTATTGATAATAATATTGTTAGGGAGTTCATGAATAGGAAATTTAAGCATTAGTAACTTCAATCCCCCCAAGCTTGAGTTGTACTCTCTCCATCACGAGGCCAAAAGTTATATATCAGATTTCTATCCTTATGAATCTCACTGGGAGGATAAAATTTAGAATAAATGAGAGATGTCATCTCCTCCCATTCCATGGATTGCCCATTTCATCAGCTTATACCATTCTTCAGCTCTCCCTTTCAAGGATAGGGAGAGTAACTTCTTCTTCACATGTTCAGTTGTGATACCTACACACTTAAACAACCCGCATAATTCATGGATAAAAAGCAAATGATCACCAGGATGGACAGTTCCATCCCCTAAATAATAATTATCAATAATATTTGTAGGTATCTTAAAAGGATCTATCTCAACAGGTGGTGGTTCATCTACTACCCTAACAGTGGTAGTAGTTTTCCCAAACAGAAAACCAAGTGGGTTATCCATATTGGAAACAAAGCACCAAACGGAAACAAAAAGCAATACTCAGAGTAGAAGTTTCCTTTACCAGTTCCACTCTTCAATGGCTCTTCACTCCCCGACGACGGCACCAGAAAATAGTCTTGATGACCCACAAGTATAGGGGGTGTATCTCAGTACTTCCGATAATTAGGAGTGTCGATCCCAACGAGGAGCAGAAGGTGTTGACTAGTGGTATGGACTAGGAAATCTCTATAAATACTTAGGAAACGGATTTTTAGGGGTTTTCTGATAAAGCAACAAAACAAAGTGCAAGTAACAAAGACAACGAACAAACACAGCAAGTGGCCCAATCCTTTCTTAGCAAAGGACAAGCCGGTGGAAATACTTATAAGGACCAAACATTCTCGAGGATACATGGAAATTCTGTCAAGTGCTTTCGCTTCAAATAGCCGAGTACTCTTCTTTGGTGTTGTAAGTGTTGTGTGGGTGAACCTGTGCTAATGTACCGACCTTACTTGGACTAATACATACTTGTGATTAAACCCCCTGCAAGCATCCGCAACTATAGGAAAGTAATTAAGATATAAACCTAACCATAGCCTTAAACTCTGAGATCCTACACTCCCTTGTGCAAAGGTGTCCTAACGGGGGTTCAGGTTTCTGTCACTCCGACAACCCCACAATTAGTAGAGAAATACACAATGCATTCCCCTAGGCCTATAAATGGTGAAGTATCATGTAGTCGACGTTCACATGACACCACTAGAATAATAGCACCACAACTTAAATACTAAACCATTGAATAATAACTCAACACAAATCCACTACTAACAACATGCCTTCTCACATGTCCTCAAGAACTAAACGAACTACTCATGAGACATCATGTGGATCAAGATCAAAGATGATATGATAATGAATAACAATCTGAACAAAAACAATAATCCAATGGTTCTACTCACAAGCATCAACTACAATAGTAATCAACACCGGGAAAGTTTCCCCTAAGAACTATGCAAGTATTCAACACGATTGTTATAGCGGGATGGAGTGGTGATGATGGTGCTAGTGGAGATGATGGTGTGGATGGTGATGATGATCCCGATGAAGTCTAGCTTGACGATGGTGTTGATGGCGACGATCTCCCCTCTCCGGGAAGGAGTTTCCCCGACAGAAATTTGTCTTCCGAAGAGCTCTTTCTCTCTCGGTGTTTTCTGCCCCGCAGAGGCTCGGAAATCTTTCTATGGTCGCTCCCCCTGGTATTAGGGTTCCGAGAGGAAGATATAGGCGAGAGGGCGGAGTCGGAGGCCGGCCAGGTGGGCCACACCTGCCCTAGGCACGACCCAGGGGGGACCCACGCCTAGGGGGTGTGGGCCCCCTGTGGCCCAGCTACGCCTCCCCTTCTGGCTTCCTTCGTCTTCTGGGAAAATATAATTTTCCAATATTTTTCTGGTATTTTTCTGATCTTCGCGAAATTTCATCAAAACACCTATTTTTCCATCAGAACCCTGACTCAAAAAATCATCCAACATGCAAAACAGCGGAACAGACATAAGTAATACCTCATAATAAGATATATATCAATGAATAGAGGAAAATTATGTTATAGAATGGTGATGCAAGAGGCAGTGGATGGATAGTGCACTTCTACTGCACCGTCCCGTCCCGTGCACTGCAGAACATGAGGCAGTGCGCGATAGGAACCGAAGGCAGTACAAAAAAAAGTTTGTCAAAACCTAGCAATATGGGAACTAGTTTTGTAACTCTTGATGCGACTAGCACAACTGTGAAAACGGATCTTGATTTGGACGGTCGGTTTGAAAGATATATCATTTTTCGTATTTAGATCAGCAAGGAAAAAGAGAAAGGACGTTCTCCGCAGTCGACACGGAAAGGGGCGGGAATTCACAGGATGAACCAGCTTCGCCACTTGGCAGCGCGAGACGCGAGCCGTGGCGCCCTCTAGGAAGAACACTCTTTTTCTAGTGTTTCTGAAAGGTATGTGATGGATAACCGGACGAGGTTGAGAATCTATCTTGACAAAACTTGTGGAGTTGTCTTTTTCTCGTATGAGATCTCTGACTCAGAGTCTTCTGACTTTAAAGATCATTCCCTTAGGTAGAACTAGTATTCTAACTTTAAATACCATGCCCTTAGGTAGAACAAGCTAGATAGTCTTTTAAGTTAGTTGTTGTATCGATGTATTCTGAATGATATCGAGCATTAATTGTTGTATCATGTTGTTATATTCTGAATGATGTCTAGTATTGGTGTATCCTGTTATTTGATATTGTTGTGCTATAATCAAGATTTTTAGTATTTTTTTTAATTTACAAATTACAGCTAATGGCGTTCAGGCAAACTCGAACGCCACTACAAGTCAACTTACCGGTGGCGTTCAGAAACACGCCACTAGTACCTAACTTATTACTGGTGTTCTGTCCACACGCCACCACTAGCTGCTACCTGTGGCGTGAACTTCATGATATGTGTGTTCAACGTCACGAACCCCTTTTTCAAACGCCTTTACTAGGCCTTTTCCTAATAGTGGAACATTTCTTCATATATAACTTGATCAAACTTTCAATCCGTACAAAATGTCATTAGTTAGGTGAGAGAGAGAGAGAGTGTGTGTGTTCATGCCTTCCCTCATGATCGATCAAAATAATATTTATGTTACTCGAAAAAAGATGATCATGGCTTTTTATTTCCTATTTTCCAATCTACCTTGCTGACTAGAAAGTCACATATGTTCCAAACCGCCCTCATATCATCATCAAAACCATTTTCAGTAAAGTAAGTACCAATATAGACAACTGAGGGAACAAAAATAATGTGTATTAGAGTCAAAGACTAAAACTTATGCTTTGGCAATATTCTAGGGACCGGGCATTCATGGTTTGTTTCCGTAATCTAATGATCTCGCTTGTCCAATTTAAGAGTTTTTAAACCAACATGATACACTAAACTCAGCCAATAGTTGAAAGCACCCAATCTAGATTTTTTGTTTGGACATTTATGTGGAGATTAATTCTTGTAGTTCAATGGACAAGCTTGTTGGCATGGAACGTACACATACTATAAGGTGCATCGCATGCATTATTTTCCAGAAACAAAAGAACATTCATAATCTGTGACCGAAGACCTATTAAAGAATCGGCCATTACAAGACATGCAAACGTGACGAATATTTCTTATACGTACATGTTGATCCGTCTCATTCACAAGAAGGAAAATGATTGAAGGACCCCGTCCAACCAACCATCAGTCCATCACCATAACGGCCGGCTATAGCCTATAGGATTAGAACAAACTGGGGTATTTCAGTTCGCTACGGTAACATATACGTACAGTTAAACCAATCGCTCGTTTACCTGTACTACTAGAAAGAGTTCGAATTTGGAGTCAACTACCGCATGTTCTGTTGACCCATTTGACGGGTAGACTCTTTTCCTGTCCTTTTGCAACGTTATTTGACATCTTTGAGTAGATTGATGTGTACAGTAACAATATATTACTCACAACTCCTTGCTACTTGGGTGACCTACTGCATGAGATTAGTCATTCTCTTAATTTTGTTGAACCCGATCTCCCCAGTTACACGCAGCTAATCGTACGTGCTGCACGTGCGGCCTGATAAAATTACATGCATGCACCCTCTCAGCCCAAGTGCCGATCTACCTCATATCATATTAACATATATGAATGATGTTAGCGTTCACTTGGCCAGCCCAATACTCGGCATACGTTCTGGACGTTCATGCACTTATAACCCAACAATAAGAAGAGAGTCTACTCTACCCCAAAAACCCGGACTGAAGGGAGAAAGTAATCTCTCTCTTATAATCTGGGTGTGGCCTCCTCCCGTAGGCGAGATGAGACTAAACCAAGTAGCCTTCACCGGTCAACAGGAGGTCCTAACATCCCATCCCCTTAAGAAGCCCCTCAGAAAGGCATGGCGATGCTGGCTCTGATACCAGATGTTAGCGTCCACTTGGTTAGCCCAGCACTCGGCCCACGTTATGAATATTTATGCGCTCACAATCCAACAATAAAAAGAGAGCTTATTCCATTCCGAAAGCTCGAACTGAAAGAGAGCCCACTTAACAGCTAAGTTCATGTGTTGTTGCTAGCTGCAACGCGGTTTGCTGCGAAATAAAATAAAATTACATACACTTGCACTACTACATAATTTGACCATCATATCAGTTACTGGCTTACCGAAGATGGAAGTTTTCCAAGTCTCTGATGGAGATATCTGGTCAGTAAACATGCATATGCCAAGCGCGCACTCGGCTGATGACCATATCTCATTCACCCCAAGTTTTCTTCGGAAAATCTCAGCCATGTTTTTTACCAAATCGATGGGTTGGTGATCCTCACCTTTCATCTGAACTATGTTCTCACATGCATGTGATCAGACAGCTAGCTGCCTGCTTCCATGACCATGATAACGGAACGTACTGCTACAAAATCGACCGTTTTGTTCATAGCGAAACCAGTTAGTAGTAGTGCACACAGACTACATTTGGCATGGAGTTTCTTCCATGATTAGCCTTAACACCCGTCTGGCTGGGCCACTTCAACGACCGTACGATCTACTGAGTAGTACTGGTCCTTTGTTTTCCCTTGAGTAATGTCATTTTCTTTGAACGCTGGCTAGCTACCAACTGGAAGCGTGTGTGCGTGGGTGACCGTATTAATTAACCTTACTTAAACTAGCTGAAACCAATCAACCTGGAGTGGCTTAGTTAATTAAGTACTACTACTACCGCGAATGATCGGTTAAGCCTGTGAGCAGAGCAGATATATGCTCATCAGGGCCAACCATGTCGGTCATCAAATACCTGCAAGCAGAAACTCTTCGATCAGTTGGCGGTTCTCATATACTCCAATTAACAAGGACATACACATATATATCGTAGTCCTCGAACTTGCACCACCGGTCAACACGTACGTACCTTGAAGAACAATTTTCTTGCAAACACCCATTAAATGCAAATGACATCTTGGCATATCAAGAAACCTGAGCACGGTTTTGTATCCATGCGTGAAAGTCTAACCCGTTCCTACAATTCTCGTATGGTGGATGTTTTTGGAACATTCTAAATTAAAGTAGTTTTCATAGTCTTTGTTCTGCGCACGTTGACTAGATGGATCCTATATTCCCGTGACAACTTTGGGGTCAATATGATTTGGTTTTCTAAACGAAGATGTCTGGTCAATATGTTGCTATCTATCTTCTAAACCAATAGAAAACGATGTAACCATGTAACATTAACATATTGGGTGTGACTAATTCTCAATTGACTAAGAATTAATTTAATTTTCAGTCTAGGTTGTATCTTATGTTAAACCTCATGACTAACAAGAACCACAAAGCAATTTTAATGCGGATGAGGGCATTTTGCTTAGTCGCAACCCAACTTGGAACTACAAAAATTTCAGTTGCAACTAATATGTGCACGGATCTTAATGCAAATTCGATCGATGGTGTTGGAATCGACTAAGCACTAAGTTAATTCTCTGTCAGCTGATAATTAGAAATTCCTTATTTACACCCTTCGTAGAAATTCATGGTTGAGAGATAATAGTTAATACATGTAAACCATGTTTTGGCTTAGCAGAGGTCACATTTAGTGAAGTCTTGCTCAAGTCTGTATGCACAATCTTCTTGCAACTCCAAGACTTGGGAGGAGACACAGGGGCGGGTCCACCTTGTGTAGTAGTTATGCTAGGGCGATCGGGAGGCGATCATGTTCCATCTAGGGTTTATCGAGCAAAGGGTGGTTTATCTTGGGTGGCGGTGCGGATCGCGAGGACGTGATCCATGTCGGCTACTGGTGTGGGTACCCTCCATCCTCCGCTAGCCTGCTAGCGGCCTGGGTGGGTTGACATGGCGTGGTCCACTTCAGAAGGCGTTACGGTGAGGTAGCTATCCAAATCTCTAGCGAAAGGCAGGGCGGATGATGCAGCTGCTGGGCTGTGGACACGGCTTGGGGTCTTGTGCTAACGGAAAAGGATGTCATGAGCCTCGTCATCAAGGGGATCGAACTAGCACGGCCAAAACCGAAGTGGGCGGCGGTGGAGAAGGTGTACTCACCGAGGAAACTTGTCATCCGTGACCTGGAGAGGGCGATGCAGCGGGCCAAGAGTCTACACAGATCGAGACAGTTCAAGGATATAGGTGACAACATATTTGTTGTCGGGTTTGGCTTGGAGGGGGATTGGAAACACGAGATGAAGAACGGACCGTCTCGGCTTGGCTCGGCTTGGATGGAGATTCGGGGTCAAGTCAAGGATGTGCCCATGGACATGATGAATTAGGTGTATGGTAAGCTGATCGAGGGCTAGTTTGGTGATTTCATTGTTGTGGATGTAGATGAATACGGGATAGCATGGGAGAAGTTCTTCGTACAAAATATAGTGGTATATACATACCACTAACAGGAGATCGTGTCTAAATTAAAATAACAAATATAACAAAATGTATGCAATCTTCCACGGGTAGTCATAAAGCTAGTTTCGAAGAAAATACATGCATGACACCACCACATAGGTCTTGGATTGTTCCCGCACTTTGGGTCTAAATAATCAGATCTCAAGCACTTATCGAGGCTTCTTTAGTTAGTTAAGCCCGCTTTTGACTTTGGAGTCCGAACATTTTTCGACATATCAAATCAACACTTACTCATAGAGAAACCACACATAAAATTACATGTAATTTTATTAAAAAGTTAACGGACATTTACAACCCATTAAAAACGTAAACATAAAAAAGCGTACTTCCAAAGCACGGTTTTCTTAGGAAATTTCCATCGCACGAAAACATATTAAATTGATATGATTGGATGGAAACCAAACACAATAACATAAAAGGCGCATTTCCATAAACCCCAAAACAGCCTACAAAAAGATTAAAAAAAGGCAACCAGCACACGAAATTGTGTCTAAATTAGTGGTATCTACATACCACTAATAGGAGATCGTTGTCTAAATTAAAACATATAGGTCTTGGATTGTTCTCGCAATTTGCGTGTAAAGAATCAGATTTCAAGCAGTTGTCAAGGTTTCTTTTAGTTAGTTAAGCCCGCTTTTGACTTTGGAGTCCAAACATTTAGAGATGTCAAACCAATACGTACTCACGGAGAATGGCCACTAGTGACTCCTGTGACAGTGTCCCGCTCTGCCAAGAGAAGGACATCACACTAAAATCCAACAAAGTGTCATTTTTGGAACAGAGCATGTCCGGTAGTCAAGTGAGAAAGCATGGCCTCAACTCTGACCGGTCTAATCTCGCTACCGGCCAGCATCATCCCTGGCCACTCAACCATTACATTAGTGGAAGACTGTACGATCAGTGTAATCAACATATAATTTATTTTTTTGCATGGATAATCAACATGTAATTTGTACGCTTACATGATCGAACACTGAAGTATTTTATACGGGTATCCGTCGTCGTTTCATCCCGTAAAAGAAGGATCAAGTATCAACGCAACCTACGTGGCTCGGCCCAGAATTACGTACACGCGGCTACGTTGAAGCAGTTTGTTTAGGACTACGGCAACGTACACTGAACCTGAATACGAATCTAGGGAAGCAGCATGTGTGCATGTGTCAATACTAACCACCGGCAGCAGCTAGCTAATCTAAGCTAGGGAGACACTTGCATTTTCTTTCGATTAACCACCAGCGCGCGAGAGTATGAGGTTTTCTTAGCCGTTGATTAGGACTCGTGCTGCCTTGACCGGTATAGTACTACTCCATCCATTTTAAAATATAAGATGTTTTAGGTTTGCGAAAAAAATGTATCTAGACTTCTTTTAGTGTGTAAATTCACTCTAAACCCAAGTAAACCTATATACTAAAAGTAGTCTAGATACAAATATTTTATATTTTGAAACGGAGGGAGTATATTCGATGCATGCATTCATCATCCATGCGTCACGGTCACGTTGCCTAATCACTAGTGGTCGTAGATAGTGAGCTCGACTATATTGTACTGTATAAAATTACATGAGCTCTACACGCGTTTCTGTAACAACTACACGTCTGCAGAGCGTATCTCTACTAGCTCCGATCTCATATAGATTATCTTGACATGTATCTAGTCATCATTTTCAATTCCTAATCACTCTCTTGGGCTGTTAGATTATTTCGCTTCCATCGGCTGCAAAGGGAAAGGAAGCTAGGCAGGTAGAGTGGACTTCGATCGGTTAGGTTGTCGCAGCTCGGGCTCGGCCACTTCTCTGCTATTTCCCCGTAGGTTCCCGTGTCCTAGGCTCTATAAATTCCCGACCCGACACTACTCGGCACTGACAAACTCGACACCAGAAACCGAGACAAGAGCAGCATAAGCTCGTTATTGAGTACTAGTGCAAAGAGTGAGCAGAGAGACTCAACAGGTATGGCGCTGTCCACCCCGACCGCCGTGGTGCTGGAGCTCATGACGATGGGCCAGCAGTCCGCGGCGCACCTTCGGGAGCTGCTCATGGCCGCGTCCCCGCCGATGGCGGCGGAGCACGGCCAGGCGCTCACCGCGGAGATCCTCCGTTGCTGCGACCGCGTCATCGCCGCGATCAGCACGGGCGCCACCGGCACCGGCAAGAAGAGAAAGATGGCGGACCGTGGCGCCGCGACCTGTCCTAGTGATCTACCCCTTATGTCGTCGAAAAGGAGGTGAGAAATGAAGTTCGCTTGCTACTTCGTTGCAAGAATTGTACACTTACAGCGGAGGATCCTAATTTGACATTTGATTTTAATTTGCAGGGCGCGTGGTACGGCGGCGCACAGAGTGCTCGAGACCGGCACAGCGGCGGACGGGTTCGAGTGGCGGAAGTACGGTCAAAAGGACATCAATGGAAGCAAGCACCCAAGGTACGTACGTCCCCACACCGGTACTGGCTGGTCGTCACAGTAGAAACCCATCTAGATCTAGGACAAGGTCTTGCTCCCGTACTGCGGAGTCTGACCCAGCGACGCTCTTCTATTGCAGGTTCTATTACCGGTGTGCGTACAGCGGCGAGGGCTGCGGCGCGACTCGGCGGGTGCAGCAGTCGCGGGATGAGCCGGCGGCGTTCGTGATCTCCTACTACGGCGAGCACACCTGCGCCGATGCGTGCCAGCAAGGGGCACGTTCGGCGATGCCTCCAGCCGTCGTCGACTCTGCCCTAAACGCTTGGGGCGGAGCAGTCGGTGTCGGTTCCAACGGGGGCTCGCGGGGACAGTGGTCCTCCTCGTCGTCGTCGTCGTCGTCGGAAGGCAGTTCTCCAGTACTGGAGTTTCTGGAGGGCGGTCTCGGAGTCGGATGGGAATCCGTCGTCAATTACCTTGGTTAATTTCGGCTGTGATCTCCCTCAGTAGAGCGAGCGTAGCAGCGGCCTCAGCGAGGTACATCTCGCGCGATGTTTTAGCCCACTGACGAGCAAGATTTGGAGTACGTCGGCTGCTGCAGTAGGCCAACCCGGTAGTGACAACTGTAGGTGGCCTCCCTTTCCTTTTCTTCTTTCTTTTAAAAATGGAAGAGGTTGCGATGGAGTAAGTGTTAGCTGATTAGTTACTAAGACTTTGTTTTAGCAAAGTTTGTAGACTGGCTACTAGTTGTATATGAACCCAAAATTCAAAGAAAAAAAATTCACATGTATATTCGGATATTTTATATCAGTACACAGGGCGGCCTTTGCGGGGACTGGTGGGGCAGTCGTCCCGGGCCTAAAAAAAATAGGGCCCTAAAAACTATGGGCCTACTATACATCATAAAAAAATGATTTTTTTACTAGGCCAGTGGCTAACCGCTCGACTCCCTAGATCTTGACTCGCTCCACTATCGACTGATCGACAACTCGCATGAAGGCACAAATTGATCGACCGCTCCGACGCCTCGCTAGACTGGAGTCTGGATACGATCGATTCCCAGGCTCCTAGTGGCCAGCGCCCAAGTCGGCGAGTCCCGTCGCTTCCCTCATCCCCTGGATCGGAACCGGCCCTGGGAGGAGCCTCCACGTGAGTACGTGACCACGCCCTGGCCCCTGGGACTGAGAGCCTCGACCTAAACGATCGACCGTCGCGAGGTGCTAACCGCTAAGGCCATCGACAATCGACCGCCCTGCCTCGGCTGGTGCCTACCTGCTGGTCCGCCCCCACCTAGCCCATGCCTCTGTTGGTTACGTCGCTACGCTCTAATTTTTAGTTCTTAATTCTAATTAGTAATTCGTGTTCTTGTTTGTAGCGAGCGAGGTTAACTGATTATGTCACCTGAATCCGGTGCTAAAAAAAGAAAAAAAAGACAACAAGAGAATAAATTAATAGAATTACAGAGAAAATCTTTTCATAAATTTTTGAAGAGCAACCGGAGTACTTCGAAGAATTCGGATGAGTTGGCGCTAGTTTTTGTGGGGAAACAGATGACTGTTGGTCCAAATGAATTTGCAAAAACTTTTCCTTGGTCGGGTAAATCTGGTAAACGATGATACATGTGTTGTTGAGTTGAATGCACTTATTTTTGAGTTAAATGTTATGAAGTTCACTTTGCCAAATACATCAATTTTTGCTATGGAGATTTTTGAGTTCGTCGGAGAAGCAGATTGTTATCACTGGTGGAAAAAGGGCCTCCAGTCTCGGGCCGCAACTGGCTCTAGTCCCGGTTTTGGGTCCGGGACTGCGAAAACGGAACTAGAGCCCCCCCCCCCCTCTAGTCCCGGCTCGCTACGGCCCGCGACTGATAACAGCCACGTGGCCGTTTCAGCGCCGCGGGGTGCGGAAACCCTCTAGTCCTGGGCTGTAACAGCACCCGGGACTAAAAGGTTTCCTGCCTCGGCAGAAAAACACCATATTTCTCTGCCGCGGCAGTGATTGTGTATTTCCTTTTTTTTTGTCATTTCGTTCCTTTTTCGTTTTATGTTTCACTATAATTCAAACATATATTTCAGTATACATATTATACGCTACTACATACACACTACACGTCGATGCATTTATATAATTAATCAATCCCTTGCAAGCATATATATAATCAATCATATCAAAAGGAAGAAATGTTTTGAAATTATATGGTCATTGATGAATATATATATCATATGAGCTAGATGGAGATGACTAAGACAAATCGAGTTCCACGTCATTCGTATAATGCTCTCCATGTACATCAAGGACTTCCTTCATCATAAATCCCACCAACTCCTCTTGAATTGCTCTTATGCGCTGGTCTGGTTCTAGTTTCTCCCGCAAATCATAAATATAATGTGAGTCAACTTTACGCTCACTAGTCAACTCGCGGATGTACTCGCAGACGTAGTATCCACATAAATGAGTTCCCGGTGGCTGCTGTAAACTCTTCGCCATTTTATAAGTTAGTTCCTCTTTGAATGAACCTGGTATTTTCTGTCTGAACCGTGTCCAACACCTGCTCGGCAAAGAAAATGAATAAAGGAGTTATTAGTTACTTGATATCAGGAAATGAATGAAAGAGGACGATATAATGTGATAATGATTGAATTTACTTATGGAGCATTGCTTTCATGTCGCTCCACTGCTCTTGGTCCCAACTTAATGAGTCGTGGACTTCAACTAGGGAGTTGTCAACTTGAATGTTTAGCAAGATCCATTGGAATCTGCGGACGTTTACATAAGCATATATGCATATATATAACTCATCGAGTAAGCAAAAATAAAATGTGTACAAGATATAAACACTCACTTGAAGTTGTAAGGAAATAATATTTCTTGAACAAAATTATTCTCGGTTAAGAACCTGCACAAGTCTTCTTCCACGTTCTTGGGGTGATTCTTTAACGTATATTCATTAATGATATATGGGTCAATGAACCAAACATCGTATCTTCTAGATCTTTTGCATTCAAGCATCTTCATTCTGCAGAATATAATATCATCATACAAAAGGATATATAGTTAGGATAATATATTAAATGCAATGAACAAGCTAGAGCTACAAACTTAATTATAGAAATAAATAACTTACAGACAGTAGCAACCAATGATAGATTTGTCGAGGGCGCGCTGGTTGTATAACTGAAACAGTTCGGTCATTTGAACCTGTATCGAGTATTTTTTTGAAGTGATGCTCCATTCTAACGTCCACCGGAAACCAATCTTTCTGATGCTTTTTTTATGCTTGCGACATGTACCATTAGTGCAGATTTCGCATATGTGTGGATAGACGCGTGAGCTCCTCATTACTGACTAGAGGCTCCCCTTAGACATACTGCCGTACTATCTGACCCCCTGGCGTATCTTCATAGCCTAAATATTGACCAAGAGAAATATTTGCTTCATTAGCAAGTGCTTTGGCCTGCGATACAGTGATTCCCATAAGTGCAGCATTATTACGGGTTCTAGGGTCCATTATTTGCATGTTCATATCTATTTCAGCTCTGAAGGCCTTGTCGAGGTCTGAAATGACTTTGAGCGGGGCCACCGATTGATTCTTCTGTGCTCCGAGCTGGGCAAATTGCTTCCCGCTTTTTGCACTTGTGATTTTTTTATTCCGTGCTTGCTTAATAATCTCTCGGTCATAGTCTGATTCTAGATTCATCGATATCTGGGATGGTTACTCTAGAAAGGACTTAGCCCACTTTTTGGTTTTTTCGTTATATACCGGCTTTGGCTCAGGCTTTTTGGGTGCAAAATGCGCCTTAACTTGGGCAGCCACATCCGCGTTAGTTTCCTCATCGGTCTTGTCATAAGGTCTCTTTGGAAGAGCTGGCGGGATATCGACTATCTTCGGTGTTTGACCTTTCTTCGATGTGGGGCGCGGGGGACCGTCGAACTTCCGTTTCTTTGACGAGGTAGTAGTATTGCACGGAGGCGGAGGTAGAGATCGAGTTGATGTACTCCAGCTGCGGCGATCGTCAGCGGGGCGGGGTGGACTTGGAGGTTGGCGATAATCGGGTTGGGGTGGAGTTGGAGGTTCGCGATAATCGGGTTGGGGTGGACTTGGAGGTTGACGATATTTGATGCGGGGTGGATTTGGATTCCTTGGAGTCGGTGGCCTTGGCGCCGAGCCTGAAAACTTGATGTACTTCCTATTCCATAGAATGATGTTGCGCTTGACATCTCCTAGTTTTGTAAGGCCTTCAGGCGTAGCGATTTCAATCTCTAGGTCCGCAAAATCCTCCACTATGTCATCCACCGTGACACGAGAATAGCCTGGTGGAATCGGAAGTGAATGGTGGAGTGCTCCAGGTAGACAAGGTAAAGCAGTGCCGATCACCACCTTTATTGACAGGTTGTTCATTGGCTGATGTAGCTCACATTGTGCCATCTCTCTGACATCATCCACGGGGTAGTGAGGAGCCGGTGCATCATCCAACAGTGCTTGATCATCAGCACGGACCTCCGTGGAAGCCACACTGCTTCTCCGTTGGCTAAGATCCAATGCAGGATCATCGGACCGCGGGTGAGTTGACGACGGCGGCCTTTGGATAATTTCATGCATGAGGTTCTTCAGATCAGCTAGGTCCTGCTCTGCCCTGAAGATCCGGTCTTCCTCCCGGTCCTTCTTTGTCTGACGACTTCTGTAACTGGCATCGTACTGAGGAAACCCTTTCTTCCACGAGACACCGGCGCCTTTGCCTCGTGTTCGTCCTCCCTTTTCAGGATTCCCTAGGGCGCGTGTCAGCTCGTCGTTCTCTCTCTCGGGACGGAACAATCCCAATTGAGCATCGTTCATTGCTTGAATAAGGTCTTGGGAGGGTTTTAGAATTTTCTCATGAAATAATGTCTTCCCTGTTTCTGGGTCCAAGGATCCCCCGTGCCCGTACCACCAGTGCTTTGTCCTCTCGGGCCATCCATCTGTACCAGGAGTGATGCCTCGAGTCCTCATTTCCTTCTCCATAGTTTCCCACTTAGGGACGGCACTCTTGTAGCCACCTGTCCCCATTTTATGATGGTATTTCTTGTTGGCAGCATTTAACGCGTTCTTTGCCGACTTTGCCTTTGCTTTATCAGATTGCTTGTACTGTACAAATCGGGCCACTGTTCTCTCAACTTCTCGTTTACTCCTTTGAAGTCTGGAGTTTTCTTTTTCGCGACATATTTCGCGTATAAACTTTTCTTGTGGTTCTGGTACGGTTCAGCCATCTTGCTCAGTGCCCACTCCTTGACTTTCGCTCTATTTTCAAGCCCACCCGGCCTTGGGGTAATACCATCTACCTCAAATTCCTCATACTCTGGAGGTAGTATGAAATGCGCTATGAGCTTCTGCCAAAGGTCATCTTTGGCATCATCGGTGACATAGCTATTGGATTCTTCACCGGCTTTCTTTGACTTATTCCATTCTTGGATGGTGATCGGCAGGTTGTCCCTAACAAGCACCCCGCATTGATTTATAAACATCCTCCGGTGCTTCTCTGGAGCAATCGGTTCACCATCATCATCTATTTCTTCGATGGTGAACCTCTGATTACCATCCAACTTTTTGTTCGGCCCTCGTTTCGTTCGAGTTGTCGATTGCTTCGATCCGGTGGGCTAAAAGAAGAAGAGAGAGAGTGATTAATATATATCTAGATCATTTAATGAATAGAGGTAACACGAGACTTTGTATATATATATATATATGTACCTCGCCGGATCCTGTCGAGGGGCCATCATTATTGTTGTTATTTGTTTGCCCTTCGTCCATCTGGTCTTCCCTTTGGTACATTAGGTTTTCCTCTAGTCCATCACCGGATGCATTCAGATATGAGGATATGTCTTCCTCGAGCAAAATATCTTCGGCGCCGGTAGTAATATTAAGAGGAATTTCACCTCTTATCATGCCCTGAAGAAAACCTTCACCGATGCGACCAGGATCTTTGGATGGATCCATGACTTAATTATCTATAACAAAAAGAGAGTTAAACAGGTTAGAAAAAACAATAGTCCTAATAACTAAAACAATATAATCCTAATTATAATAATCCTAATATTATTTGTGCTAAAACAATAATCATAATAACTAAAACAAAAAAAATAACCCTAATAAACCAATAAATAAAACAATATAATCCTAATAAATAAAACAAAAAATAACTAAAACAATAATCCTAATCCTAATTCTAATATTTTAATTAAAACAATAATCCTAATACTAAAACAAAAAACCCTAATATAAAAAAACTATAGAAACAAACTATAACAAAAAACCCTAATAAACCTAATTATAATAATACTAATTATAATAATCCTAATACTAATCCTAATAAATAAACCTTAATTATAATAATCCTAATGATAATCGTAATTATAATCCTAATTATAATAATCCTAACTATAAAAAACTATAGAAAAAAACTATAACAAAAACCCTAATAATCCTAATTATAATAATCCTAATTATAATCCTAATTATGACAATCCTAATAATCTTAATTATAATCCTAATTATAATAAACCTAACTATAAAAAACTATATATAACAAACTATACAAAAAACTATAACAAAAAACTATAAAAAAAACACCCGCGCGTGCGGCCTCTCGATCGAGCTCACCGACGAGGGGCGGCGCGCGCGCAGAGAGGCGGCCGACGTCGCGCGGAGGCGAGGATGCGTCGGCGCGGAGCGGCGGCACGTCACGGCACGACGGAGCGGCGGTGGCGGAGCGGCACGGCGGCGACGGAGCGGAGTGGCACGGCGGCGGCGGACAACACCTCCCCTGCGTGTTCGTCTTCGTCTGTGTGCTTTGTCTTCGCTGCGTCGAGAATGCCAAGTGCTGGGCAGCACCTTCCCTGGTGCGCAGAATATATAGGGACGCCCCCTTTAGTCCTTTAGTACCGTCCCATGGCTTAGCCCGCGACTAAATACCCCCCCTTTAGTCGCGGGTTAAGCCACGGCCCGGGACTAAAGGGTTTTTTCGGTCGCTTCGTTTTCGCGCGCGCAGGCACCCTTTAGTCCCGGGTCCAGCCACGACCCGCGACTAATTGTTTTTTTGTAAATTTTCTTTTTTAATTCAAATCAAATATAAAAACTTTGGAAAATCATATCTTTTATTGTAATAATCCAAATAACACAAATAATATGTCTATTATTATTAGAAAAATATAAAGAATCTTAATATAATATCCATTTATCTGTTTGCATCATTTATAAATTATTTCATTTGTAAATTTTCTTTTTTTAATTCAAATCAAATATAAAAACTTTGGAAAATCATATCTTTTATTGCAATAATCCAAATAACACAAATAATATGTCTATTATTATCAGAAAAATATAAAGAATCTTAATATAATATCCATTTAGTCCCGATTGTAGTCACAAACCGGGACTAAAGATATTTCCCGCCATTTCCCACCGCTTCCCGCCAAGTTTTCTCGCCCTTTCCTTTCTACGAGAGCTTTTAGTCCCGGATGTAGTCACTAACCGGGACTAAAGATATTTCCCGCCATTTCTCAAAGCTTCACGACAAGTTTTTCTGCCCTTTCCCTCTATATTTAGGGCGATCGCGCCATGGCTATCCACACATCCACACCTTCCTCTCTTAGAACAATGGACAATGCCTACTGGGCCATTCTGACCCTCGAGGAGACCGAGGCGCTGTGCGCCTCTAACTATCCTTGTCCGCCGGGCTACCGGCCGCCCGCCGGCTGTATGCTGAGCGCTGGAGGGGTTCCTGTCCCTCAAGGTTCCGCACGCTAGGCGGCCATCACAAACCACTTCTACCACGAGCTCACGCCGGAGCAGCGGATGGATCCCTAGTGGGATCCCGACAACTACGACACCTGGAATGCCTTCTTCGCTAATAGGCGAGAAAGGGAGCTCGCCAGGTACGAGGGTGATGGCCCGCCACCGATGAACCACAATGAAGCCGGCCGTCGTCTGTGGTGGGCGAACCGTACTATCATCGGAGTGATGCGCTACATCGCCGGGGGAGACCATCCTCGCATGCGGTGCCCACGAGTCCACCCGCCACAGAGCCACAAAAAGGCCCCACACTGGCCCGGCGGTAGCGGCATCGTCTTCCAGGAGACCCCTCTCCCGCCCGCCGTGAATCCGAGGCTGGAATGGCCCCTGGTATATGCCATGGATGGGCTAAGGATCCCCGGAGTGGCAGGTGACGATGACGATGACGAAGAAGACCCTGAAGCTGCGTACTATAGGACTAGGCATGATTATGACTAAAGGGGGCGGCTTTAGTCCTGAGTGTTAGCTAGTCCCGGTTTGTCCCGGTTTTTAATATTAATAAATGTCTTGAGTGTTACCTAATAAATAGAGGGAAATGCCTATATAAAGAGAGGGTTCATCTTTAGTCCCGGTTGGAGAAACCAACCGCGACTGGAGGAATTGCGGCAGACTGGGCCAGGCAACACTAATAATAGGGGTGAGTGTCGACATTATGTTGTGCGGCTTGTACCTTGTCCCGGATGGTGTCACCAACTGGGACTAAAGATGAACCTTTAGTCCTGGTTGGAGACACCAACCGGGACTAAACATGAGTCAGCACTAATAATAGGGGTGAGTGTCGACATTATGTCGTGAGTGTCGACATTATGCCGAGCTGCTTGTACTATAAATAGGCATCCTTGTGAGTCCAGTCCTCCAGCCAGTTTGAGGCATCTCCAAGATGGTTTTCGAGAGCACGGACACCACTACGGTCAGTTTCAGGGAGATGCCGATGGAGCCCAGTCCTCCGGCATCTCCGAGAAACTGGTCATAGAGGCACTCCCTAATATGTGAAATTAGTTAGCTCCCAGGCGTATTGATCTAGTTAGAGAAGTTACAAGCTGCAAGATGGTTTTCGAGAGCAGGGACACCACTACGGCCAGTTTCAGGGAGATGCCGACGGAGCCTAGTCCTCCGGCATCTCCGAGAAACTGGTCATAGAGGCACTCCCTAATATGTGACATCACGCGTTTGGAGATCAGATCTTAATGGTAAGTATGAATCGGTACTAAAGGCCCTCCTTTAGTCCCGGTCCAGCCACAAAACGGGACTAACACACTCAAGATTGTTTGCAGACAACACTATAAAAATGGACATATGCATGGAGCATCTTCACTCATAAAATGTTACAATTATTACATATCATTTCTTCGCGTGTGTTCCTTTCTGATCCCGTCGTATCCATGGAGCATCTTCATTCATTAACATGATGCTTGGGTCATCCTTCACCGCGAAGGGCGGAATTTCATGAAACTTATCACAATCTTCTGACATGTCTGTCTTGTCCTCCACTCCCATGATGTTTCTTTTTCCTGAAAGAACTATGTGGCGCTTTGGCTCATCGTCTGATGTATTCTTTTTCTTATTTTTTATTTTTCTAGGTTTGGTAGACATGTCCTTCACATAGAAAACCTGAGCCACTTCATTGGCTAGGACGAATGGTTTGTCTAAGTACCCAAGATTGTTAAGATCCAACGATGTCATTCCGTATTTCTTGTCTACCTCAACCCCTCCTCCTGTCAGCTTGACCCATTTGCACCGAAACAAGGGGACCTTAAAAGTAGGTCCATAGTCAAGTTCCCATATCTCCTCTATGTAACCATAATATGTGGTCTTTGGCCCATTGTTGTTTGTTGCATCAAAGCGGACACCACTGCTTTGGTTGGTGCTCTTTTTATCTTGGGATATCGTGTAAAATGTATACCCATTTATCTCGTACCCTTGGAAAGTCGATATAGTCGAAGATGGTGACCTAGACAACAAGTATAGCTGATCTCCAAGAGTGTTGTTTTTGATGAGATGTTGCAACCAACCGCCGAAACTCTTCATGTGTTCATCTCTAATCCAAGAGTCATGCTTTCCAGGGTTGTTGGAGCATAAGATTTTCTTGTGTTCCTCGATATATGGGGCTGCCAAGATAGAAATCTGTAGAACGGTGTAATGTTCTTCGGTGTAAGAATGTCCGTCCCTACATATTATTGATTTCCTTCCTAGAGTACCCTTTCCACTCAGTCTCCCCTCATACCGCGATTGAGGATGACCAATCGGCTTAAGGTCGGGAACAAAGTCAACACAAAATTCAATGACCTCCTTTGTTCCATAGCCCTTGGAGATGCTTCCTTCTGGCCTAGCACGGTTACGAACATATTTCTTTAAGATTCCCATGAACCTCTCAAAGGGAAACATATTGTGTAGAAATACAGGACCGAGAATGGAAATCTCTTCGACTAGGTGAACCAGCAGGTGCGTCATAATATTGAAGAAGGATGGTGGAAACACCAACTCAAAACTGACAAGACATTGGACCAGATCATTCTGTAACCGTGGTAGATGTTCAGGATTGATTATCTTCTGACAGATTGCATTGAGAAATGCACATAGCTTCACAATGGGTACTCGAACATTATCTGGTAGAAGCCCCCTCAATGCAATCGGAAGCATTTGCGTCATAATCACGTGGCAGTCATGAGACTTTAGGTTTTGGAACTTTTTTTCTGCCATATTTATTATTCCCTTTATATTCGACGAGAAGCCAGAAGGGACCTTAATACTGCTTAGGCATTCAAAAAATATTTCCTTCTCTTGTTTGGTAAGAGCGTAGCTGGCATGACCTTGAAACCATTCTGGATGCAGGCCATCTGGGTCTTTCATACGTTGATGGTCCTTTCGTGCTTCCGGTGTATATTTTGTCTTCCCATACATGCCCAAGAAGCCTAGCAGGTTCACGCAAAGATTCTTCGTCACATGCATCACATCGATTGCAGAGCGGACCTCTAAGAATTTCCAATATGGTAGCTCCCAAAATATAGATTTCTTCTTCCACATGGGTGTGTGTCCTTCATCTTCTTTCGGAACAGATTTTCCTCCAGGACCCTTTCCAAAGGTTACCAGTTGATCCAAATCTTTGACCATATCAAATATATCAGCACCAGTACGCTTAGGCTTCGTCTGGTGACATGCTAGACCATTGAAATGCTTGCCTTTCTTTCTTAAGGGATGCTTGGCCAAAAGAAATCGACGATGCTCATTGTATACATTCTTCTTACAATGTTGCAAATATATACTTTCAGTCTCATCAAAACAGTGTGTGCATGCATTGTATCCCTTGTTTGACTGTCCTGAAAGGTTACTAAGAGCAGGCCAATCATTGATTGTTACGAAAAGCAATGCTCGGAGGTTAAATTCTTCCTGCTTGTGCTCATCCCACACGCGTATCCTGGGTTCATGCCACAACTGTAAAAGTTCTTCCATTAATGGCCTTAGGTACACATCAATGTCGTTGCCGGGTTGCTTCGGACCTTAGATCAACACTGGCATCATAATGAACTTCTGCTTCATGCACAACCAAGTAGGAAGGTTATAGATGCATCGAGTCATGGGCCAGGTGCTGTGACTGGAGCTCTGCTCCCCAAAGGGATTCATGCCATCTGTACTTAGACCAAACCTTAAACTCCTTGTGTCATCTGCAAAGTCCGGGTACTTTTTATCGATTTTTCTCCATTGCGACCCATCAGCGGGGTGTCTCAACATCCCATCTGACTTACATTCCTCTTTATGCCATCGCAACAACTTGGCGTGCTCTTTGTTTCTGA
Organism: Avena atlantica; assembly: GCA_910589765.1. Taxonomy (NCBI): domain Eukaryota; kingdom Viridiplantae; phylum Streptophyta; class Magnoliopsida; order Poales; family Poaceae; genus Avena; species Avena atlantica. The sequence goes on along the minus strand of OU342735.1, from coordinate 459,905,250 downwards.
ATAAGCGTTTCAACCGTGGTATTATAGGAGCATACCACATCACCTTCGCAGGAACCTTCTTCCGGGGGGGCTCGCTCTCAACGTCACCAGGGTCATCTCGTCTAATCTTATACCGAAGTGAAGTGCATACCGGGCATGCATCTAAATTCTCATACTCCTCACCGCAGTAGATGATGCAGTCATTAGGGCATGCATGTATCTTTTGAACCTCTAAACCTAGAGGGCAGACAACCTTCTTTGCTTCGTACGTACTGACGGGCAATACGTTATCTTTTGGAAGCATATTCTTCATCATTTTCAGCAATTTTTCAAATGAGGAGTCAGATATAGCACACTCAGCATTCCATCGCAGCAATTCCAGTGTGCTGCCCAGCTTTTTCAGACCATTTTTGCAATTTGGGTACAACAACTTTTTGTGATCCTCTAGCATGTGATTGAACTTCTCCCTATCCTTTTCAGTTTCACAATCTCTTCGTGCATCAGCAATGGTCCGACCAAGATCATCAGCGGGTTCATCATGTGTCTCTTCTTCATCATCCCCTTCAGCATCCCCCATGGAAGTATCTCCGTACTCAGGGAAACCATGATAGTTGTCATCCTCCTCCTCTTCTTCATTGTCTTCCATTATAACCCCTCTCTCTCCGTGCTTGGTCCAACAATTATAACTGGGAATGAACCCGGACTTCAACAGGTGGCTGTGAAGGGTTTTTGAGTCAGAGTAATCCTTCTGATTCCTACATCCATTACATGGACAGAATACAAAACCATTGTGCTTGTTTGCATTAGCAACACGGATGAATTCATGCACGCCATTAATGAACTCGCCAGAGCGTCGGTCAGTACCGTACATCCATTTCCGGACCATCTGCATTATAGTAAAAGTATATCAAAAACCATTACACAACATGATAAAATTATTACAAGTTATATTGAGAGCTTCTAGAGCATTAATTTTAAATTTTGAAAAATTTACATGCACCCATTTGTGAATTGGAGAAAACAATCAACATGATAAATGTGGAGTTTTTTATTATTGTTCTATCAGTGAAAACCTCATTCCATTCTAATCTCTGAAACTCTAAAATTACACATTTCAGTTTTCAGTAACTATATGCCTAATCAAAATTTGTTACACATATATATCAAAATCCTTCTAGCTACTTCTAGAGCATGCATGCATTTGATCCATATCTCTATACTTCTAGAGCATTATAGAGCTAAAGTAGCAATAAGAGATGAAAGAATGAAGTTCTAACCTTTTAAAGCTTTGGATTTAGGTGTTGCAAACTAAATCTTGAGAAAAAAATGGCATGAACTCTCTTGCTTCTTTGAAAAAAATGGCCACCATATGCTTTAGGGCAGGTGGACAGGAAGCTGTATATATACTGATGGACAACTAGTCCCGGGCCGTGATACGACCAGGGACTAATAGTCCCCAAAAAGAGCAGTTGTCCCGCTCTAGCTTATTAGTCCCGAGCCGTATTACGGACCGGGACTAGAGCTCTGGTCCGGCCCGGGACTAGTGTCTATGGCCATTTCTAGCCGTTGGAGGCATCACGGCCCGGGGCTAGTGCTAGCACTAGTCGCGGTTCGTGACGGGCCGGGACTACTGGCTTTATTCAGATCGGACCGAAGACATGTTTTCCACTAGTGTATCCTAATATTTCTATCGCTTATCGGATCTTATTTACTATGAATGCACTTATTTTTTAGTTAAGTGTTATGAAGTTCACTTTGCCAAATACATCAATGTCTGCTACGGAGATTTTTAAGTTTGTCAAAGAAGCGGATTGTTATCCTAATATTTTTATCGCTTATCGGATCTTATTTATTATGCCCGTGACTATTGCATCAGTTAAAAGAAGCTTTTCAAAGTTGAAATTATTAAAGAACTATTTTAGATCTTCAATGTCTCTAGAGAGTTTGCATTAAGAAGATGTTAGTGGACCAGATTGATATTGATTCCATCGTCACGAACTTTGCTTCTAGGAATTTTCGGAGAAAATTTTAAGGTATCATGTAAATATTATTATTTTTAAATAAATATTATAGTTAGAAGTATACTTAAAATATTTATTTTTCATCATCACATATGTTCAAAAAAATTATACTAAGAGGCCCAAAATTTTAATTCCGCCCCGGACCTCCAAAATCTCAGGACCGGCCCTGTTCGTACACAAAGTTTTGAGAAAGAAATTGTAGCCTATGTAAAATCGAACGCTCACATATGACTATTAACAAGACATTTTTCTTTTTACACATGCAAAAAAAGTGCTCTATTTCCCGACCATATTTCTACGATTTTTTTTGTAAAAAGCGGTTCCCCGCCTTATTTAGGAAACATAAGATTCTACATACTCCACTTCACTTGAGTCCATGCTAACAAAGACCAACCCCTGCTCCAGTATTCTGCAATCATTCCTAATGAAGGCTATCCACTGTGAATCCTCCTCCATGTCGGTGCCCAGCCCTATGATCAATTGAAGATTTCACGGATGACCATTTCTCACTAGTCCACTGCTTTGCTGCAGCACCCTTCGCACCCTTGGTTTCTGCAATTCACCCAATTGTAAATGCATTGAAAATTTTGGTATAGAATGTCACAAAGATCATTTAGCATAATATTATCAAAACGCATTCTGTTTCTAGTCTTCCAAGGGACCAGAACATAACAGCTAGACAAATTTGCATGGCTAATTTTTCCACTCCCTGGAAGTTGAGTACCCACCCTCCCACTTTAATCCTATTTTTGAGTTGAGTAGGAGAATTAAAGGCACAATGAAAAACTGACTAAATCTATTCAGGTAAAGGGCAATGAAAAAAGGTATGTGGTCTATGCTTTCATCTAAAGCACAGAACATGCATTGAGTAATTCCTTTCCTAGCCTATTTTCTTTAGATTATTTTTGTTAGCATCCCCCCCCCCCCCCCCCACACACACACACACATTTTAATTGGCATAAGAGAATTTTAATATTTGCAAGGAACTTCAGGCACCACATGTGCCTAATTTTTTTGTCTCGTGACATAGTATGCAAAGCATTACACAATGATTTGACAATAAAACTTTTTGTTCTTAGTTTAAAAAAACTATCATCCCCAACACTAAATTATATCTTATGAATTATTTCCAACATCTTATCACATTCTGCTATCAACAACCCCCCCCCCCCCTCCCAACCCCTATCCCCCACAAACTTCTTATGGAACTAGACAAGCTTCATATGAATGTACAACTCTGCCAACTTTTAACATATTTTTGTTAAAATACAAGTCGTAAAACCTAGGAAACCTTCAAAAAAAATCTAGTTTTGTTACGAGAGATTACAACCTTATCATAAAAAGTACAGAAATATTATTTATTACATATGTGATGATGAAAAATAAATATTTTAAGTATACTCCATGGATTTTCCCTAGTAATAGACATCTTCAAAAAAAATCTAGTTTTGTTACGAGAGATTACAACCTTATCATAGAAAGTACAGAAATATTATTTATTTTCAGCAAACTTGACAAAAGTTGGGAAATCCCCTATTTAGGACTAAGTTGGTCTATTATCTCTTTCTAGAGGTATTTTTCCTTCGGAAGTTGTTGCTAGGACCCATCAACATTCTCTACTTTCCATGGCCATTTACATAACAAACTAATATTCATCAAATCAAGAATTAGAACACCAAACCCTCCCACATCTTGGGAGAGCACAGATGATATTTTATACCCATGTCCTTTTGACATAATAGTATGCTTCTAAAAATATTACATATTTTCTTGACACCCACATACAATTTACAAAATGACATCATAAAAAGAATACAAATGCCAAACAAGGGTTTAACAAAATCACTCCAGATCTGATGTCCAACAGTTTCCCTTGCCAGCATCCATTGTCCAACAGTTCCCCTTGTCGGCAGTCCAATTTATTATCCATTTTAACCTCAACAGTCTTTTAATGTATGTTAAGAAGTTTTTTCTTATCAATGGGAATGCCTAACTATTTCAGGGGTGAATTTCCAAATTATACAAGTAAAATATTTCTTCATAAAACTTGCATTTTCCACACACACACACACACACTCCCCCAAACAACAACATCATTGTTCAAGAAATTAATTTTCCGACCTAACATTTGTTAAAACATACAAAACATGAATTTCAAACTTCAAGCATTCTCAAATCCTTCCTCATGTAAAAATATCGTATCATCGGCATACTGGAGAATGACAATGTCATTCTTATGCAAATGTGGTCATTGTCATGCAAATGTGGTACCATCCGAGTATTAATTCCACTTTCATGGGCATTTCTTAGCATATTACTTATAGAATCAATAGTTATATTGAAGAGGATGGGAGACATGATGGGATCTCCTTGTCTCGCTCCCTTTTGCAAGTACTAAAAAAGAACCTAACCGATCATTCAATATAATGTTAACTTTAGTACTAGCAATTATAATAGAAATCCAATCGCTCATATTGTGAGAAAAGCCTTTCTAACCATATTGTTTAATAGAAAAGACCAATTAACACTGTCATAAACTTTCTCAAAATCAACTTTTCAAAGAACATCTTAACTTCATGTAAAATTCCATGCAACATAATCGACATAAAATATCTTGATGTACGCACGGCACTACTAGAGAAAAGCCTATCCGAGGCGCACCAAAAAGCCTATCCGAGGCGCATATCACATGTGCCTCTAGCTTCAAGCCTCGGGTATTTCTTATGCGAGGCGCATCTGATATGCGCCTCCTATACTTCACATATGCGAGGCGCATATCGATATGCGCCTCGCATAATAATATGCGAGGCGCATATCGATATGCGCCTCGCATATGTGAAGTATAGGAGGCGCATATCAGATGCGCCTCGCATATGTTTCAGAATGCGCCTCGGGTATTTATAGTATATGCGCCTCGCATATGTTTCAGAATGCGCCTCGGGTATTTATAGTATATGCGCCTCACATATGTTTCAGAATGCGCCTCAGGTATTTATAGTATATGCGCCTCCAATAGTATCCTATATGCGCCTCCGGTAATATTTTCGAAATTCAAGTTTTACAGACCACTATATATAAATAATATACAGATATTCAAATATACAATATAGTCCACAGAATTTTTCAGAAACTTGCATTTTGCCAAAGCATAATAGAACCAACATGAATACACATCAATCATGACATACAAGTTCATACATCAAGTGTTTGTGCCACAAGTTCACACCTCCGATCGGTACAAGTTCACAATCACATTACACCTTCGAGTACAAGTTCACAATTCACATTACAACTCCAACGACGTAGCTCTACCTAGATGAAGTAGAACACAACCTACAATGAAGAGCAACAAGGTGGTGATCACGAGGAAGTTCCTCCATTTCTTCCTTCCATGCCTCCTCCACTTCTCTTCCGCCACCTCTCTACTCTCATAGCCTTGGTAGCTGTTGCCCGAGAAGTTGTTCACTTGCTTCTGGCAGTCTTTCCACTCCTCGTACACACCTGGAACCCGACCGACGTACACGACATAACACCTCGGCATCTCCTACACATTTTAAAGATGATATTACTTATGTCAGTGGAAAGCAATAGCTAGCAGTTCACAAAGATAGAATCATCGGCATTTCGAAGAAAGACCAAAAAAAAGCAAACCAAGAATGACTTGGATTAGTGCCTCATACTTAGATTGGGCACGGAAATAACAATGCTCGATGTTCGATCTCATGCGGCAAGTAGAGTATATGCCCAAATTACTAGTCTACTTGGCACACAAGATCGAACAGCGGCATAGTCATACACGTGACACCACAACACGTTCTAATCATCGGCATTTCGAAGAAAGACCAAAAGAAAGCAAACCAAGAATGACATGGATTAGTGCCTCATACTTAGATTGGGCACGGAAATAACAATGCTCGCTGTTTGATCTTGTGCGGCAAGTAGAGTATATGCCCAAATTACTAGTCTACTTGGCACACAAGATCAAACAGCGGCATAGTCATACACGTGACACCACAACACGTTCTAATCATCGGCATTTCGAAGAAAGACAAAGAAAGCAAACCACAAGAAAGTAGGGAAGCAATGACAAATGAAAAGCAACAAGCACTTAAAATAGTTCGTAACACAAATAACTAGCTAGTGTCTCTCACAATCAAGTTCAACGGTTGACGAAACATATTCTAGAGGTTTTGCTAGGCAAGTTTAACACAGTGATAAGAGGTTACAACACGAGTTCGGAACTAACAGCTAGGTACCCAGGCAATGCAATCATGAAGTCTTCTTCGGCTCTTGAGTCGGCTTTGGGGGGGCATTGATGAAGCCCGACCGAGTTTTCGCCATTTGCATGAAAATCCCGCCGTCACCCTGCTGCGCTAAGCGTTCGTCTATCTCCCTGTTGGACGGTGTATAGCCGCCGTGGAAGGTGCCTCCGGCTTTTATGACTCCCTGGTACACGATTGTCGCGATCTCCTCCTGGATGTTGAAGAAGTGTTGCCTGAGGTTGCGAGCCTGTATGCATGCAAGCTTTTCAGCCTACTTCACGAGGTCAGATGGCAGCGTTTTGGTCTCCATGTCATTGAAGAACGCCTTCATGTGGTAAATGGCGTAGAAGGCATCCTTCCCACTGCCAGGCGGCTGCTTGACGCAGGCAAACTTCGTCGTGTGGCGGAACACGTGCGCGCCGAACTTTACATGTGGCCTTGCCGGTTTGACGCCTCCCGCTACGACGTAGCCGGTGAGAGCGCCATCAAGAATTTTCTTGATATTGGTGTAGTTTTTTTGGATCGCACTGTTTGAGTCGAGGTACAAGGCTGTTGAGTGTTTCAAATTCAAGCTTATGAGCACACAACCTGTCCGATCATCCTCCGTGATGGGATGGTAGGGAAGGAGAATCACATCCTTGTCCGAGTATGTTTGCAGGAAGTTTGAGAGGTAGTCGGTCGCCAGATCTATGGCCTCAGCATCTTTCAGTACGGCGTCACGCATGAAGTAGGGATCCACTATCTGGATGCCCGGGATCTTGTCTCTGGTGATCTCCATGGCCATATTGAGGGAGAACAGCCGGACCAGGGTATTGTGCAGTCGAAACCCGTTCAACATGTCAAACATGTCGGTATGCCGCACGTAGAAGATATCCCCGGGGGGTACAGTGAGGAAGCACCGCATGTGAGAAGGCACCTTAGCCTTGAAAACGAGGTACGACTGATCGTTGTCACGAATGCGGCACTGCTCAATTATGAGACATCCATAATGAATACTACGCATATGCGAGCCTGCGACCTCGAGCATCGATTTACACATCATCGGTACACCTGCCACGTGCTGCTGATTCCTGGCTTGCCCCACAGCACCGTCCCGGAAAAGAGGATTTGGATCCTGGCCCCGATCACCCTTAGGCTTCCTTTTGCGACCCTTCTTGCTCTTTACGGCTTCGGCCACTGCGTTCACCTCACCGACCGTCTTATGGAGGGTGCCGGGGCTGATCAAAGGAACTACTGGCCTTGGAGGCTCGGTGAAGGGGACAGGTGGCGGCGTCTCCTGACTAGTTGGGAAAAGACGCACCTTGCAAGGGGGTTTCGCTGGTGCTGGTTGGGTCTCGGCAACTTGATGTGTGCCTGATGGTCCCGGCTCATACAAATCAGAAAACCTTGTGTTAACAAACTGGTCACCGTAGTTCGGGTCAATTTCTTCATCATCATCGGGATTCTGTGCCATGTTGTCCAAGTCTCCCATCTTGAAGTCTTCATCATGTGCTGGTTGTGCTGCCTCTAGGGTGATGTTGAGCTGGTCCTCTGTCCCCAAACGGATCTGGCTCTTCGGCCATAGGTACAAGTAGCCGAAGCCGGTATTGAGGACCGCTGCCGTGTCCTCATCATCCCATCCTTGAGGTTGAGAGGGAGGTTCCACTTGCTCGTAGCCCGGAAGCACCATACTGTATTTGACCCTCATCATGTCAGGTGACATTGTGACATTGTGCATTTTGCGGTTCTCTGGTTGAACAATAGTACCCTTGGCAACATCCATCAACTGGCCGCCCACCCAATGCATTAGAGTGCAAGGAGTGTCTCCCTGCGAAAGATCGACATGTAGGCCGAGCGTTAGAAAAACATAGATCAAGTCATCGGTGTGGTTGAGCCTCCCAACTCTCGCTTTAATTAGTTAGTTACCTTGAGGGCGTCAAATTTGGCCAATGTCGAGGCACCGACGCCGACAGGCTTGAGCACGCAAGTGGCGGAGTGGCTGCCTGATGGCACGGTGGTGCGGGCCGGCGCCTTCACCGCAGTGGGCAAGTTAAGCTCCGGAGCTAGAGGAGTATCCACCACCACCGGCCCTGCTGGAGGAGTCACCAACGCCTCCGGCCGCGCCACATTGTCCAATTGGGCGCTGTTGAGGTTGGGAACCGGTGGCGGCCCCCGTTTACCACCCTTCTGCCACTTGTTGTACTTATCCATGTAGACGGGAAGGATGGTGTTGAGCTTCTCGTTCACTTGTGAATGGACTTGTGACTGGACTTGTGATTGAACTTGTTCTTGGAACTTTGTCTCGGCAACCGACACAGCCTTGTTCACGGCATCTTGGACTATATTTGGAAAGGCTTCCACCTGTTCCCTTAGGAGTTTTACCTCGGCGCTTTCGGCCTTCTTGCCCTTCCGCTCCGGGGTGCCATAGTACTCGGACCATGATATGCCGCCAAAGCCGACCACACGACCAGCCGACGGGGCCGCCAGGGGATCGACACTCTTGGTCCGGTTCAACGCCCTATTAAAAGTGGTGTCCCACTTGGCGACAGGCGGTGGCGCTGACCCCTGGGATGAGGAGCTCCTACACTCCTCGTCCTGCGCACAAGGAACGGGAAGCATTTGATCAGAAAACTGGACTTCATTGATTAATCATGGATGCAATTAATCGACTTGCATGCAAACTACTTACATATTTTTGCATGAAGTCCATCACCCTCGGAGCAAAGGGGCCGGCGGGCTCCGAAGAATAATCAGAACCCCCTTTCTTCGGCGGGGCAAACCGGGCCCTGACGAAATTCTTTGCCTGCTCCTCCTTTATGTCGTCAAAGGGACGTGTCAACCCCTTTGCACGAGCGTCGGCGTCCTCCTTATCCCATTTGGGCCTCGCGGCTCTATAACCGCCGGAGCCGAGATGGTGGGTACCAATGTTTCGGGATCTCATATTCTTGCCCTTCTCAGTCCTGGCCTTGCCCAAGGCGGAGTTACATCTGGCCTTGAAAACATTGTAGTCTTCTTCCTTGACCAGAGGCTCCTTCTTGACGAGCTCTGGATAACTTAGCTTCTCCTCGAAAATCAGATTCTTCAGCCGAGCCTTCCAATTTGACAAGGCCTTAGTCATCCTCCCGAGGGCATACTTGTTCACCGGATTCCCTTTGAGATTGTCATTATTATACTTGTTTTCCTCATCACCCGAGAACGCGTATCTTGCGTGCAGCTTCCGGAAAAGCTGGATGAGGAAACCCCTGTTCTCTTCGGCCTTCAGGTTCTCCATGTTGATCGTGACGGTGTTCCGGAGGATTGCCGCGAGCTGGTTAGAGTAACCCCCAACAAATTCTTCTGGCTCCAAAGGCGCACCTTTAGGGCTCACGCTTGTGATGATGGACCTTTTGAGGTCGACCACGATCGGGGTCCGATCCTTCCGAGACTTCTTCGATGCGCTACCACCGTCTGTAGTAGCTTCACCGCCGCCATCAGTGGTAGTGGCGTCGCCATCGGCGTCGCCATCGGCGTCCCCCATCTCCTCATTGCCCGACGAGGTATCCTCGTCCTCCTCCATCTCGTCGTCCCGCGGAACAAATTCCGGGGCCTCTAGGGATTCCATCTCCTCCTGCTGCTCCCAAAAGGGCTTCTGGCTAGAAGGGCCCGGATCCGACAGTTCTAAACACACAAATAAATGAAACTAATAAGCACAAAAATTCATAGAAAATTTTGGCATGAACTTTGCTAATTTTCTATGTCTAGGAGTGCCAGAAATTCGCCGGAACGGAAATGAATCAACATTCCGGCGAAACATTGGCAACTCAAAAAGAAAAACCTGCACAAAAAGGATCAAACACAGCCATCATCACAGCCATTTTCTGCCAGCATACACAAAATCACAGCCATCATCACAGCCATCATCACAACACGGGGACTTGTTTCCAAACAGAGGGAGTACATGGATGGCAGACTGGAACACCTTTGCATATCAAAAAATTTAAACATGCTGATGACTACTTTTCTGCTATTTTACATATCTGCTATTCATCAACTAATCATCATCACAGCAGCAGTCCAAGATGGATAACAATGGACATAGTCTAAGAAATGAAAATTAGTAGATATGGAATTATCATTCTTAGCATACAAAAATGAAATTATGGACACAAATGGACAAAAGAAGAAAGAAAGGAGTGTCAAGTAAACAATTATAAACAATTTGTGTGACCTGAAAAGAGAGATACAAAGTAAACAAAAACCAGGCCATTTTTTTTTCTTTTCTTTAAATTTCGGAGAGCATCTACATTAAGGGTTGTCCAATGCAGTTCATGCACTAACAAGATAAACAAGATGACTAGGTCATTTTTTTCTACGATTCTGATAATGAGTGCTAATACAAGAAGAAATAGATAAGTCACGCCAGTACTACTCATATGTTCAAATATAAGAGTTCACTAGTTGAGGCTTTTCGTCCCAATGCTTAAAGCCAAGTGTGCATTTGTTCTTCTCTGACATGCCTGATATTACAGAGGTCATATGTTCCATGTTTTTATTACTATCTAGTCGCTTGGAAAAAAAAAAGCCAAACTTACATCCAAGAATTGGACTAGAAATTCTGTCAAAAAAAAAGAATTGGACTAGAAATTGACTAGGTGGCAATAAAAACAAGGAAAAATATCACCCTTGTAATATCAGGTGCAAGAGTACAATAATATGCAACCATTCAGGATTCTGTCGTATTTTAGATTGGAATAAAAGAAATTATCACTTAAAAATCCTAGAATGTCATCTATGCTCAAAGGCCCCAGCAACTGAAGCTCAACAATGATTTTGACAGATTTAAAATGCATTTGGCATACTGAATCTGTATCTGTGCGTAACTTCAATGAACACAGCTCAGAACATGATCAAATCTCGAAACAAAGCAACTAACATATTACACCAAATTCCATGCATTTTCCATTCAGACTACATCAATTTTCATGCACATAAAATAGTATAACTAGTCATCTGAAAGTAAGAAGCATTTGCACAGAAAAAAGTATGTATGAATGATAGGAAAATCATAAAAAATTTAAGAATCATGCCAAATAGGAAGACAGTAAATTTTTAAGGACACAAACAGACATCAATGAATAAGAAACAGTGTCTGCAAGAATAACTCAATAAGGGTCAAAGTGGAACTGAGCTACAGAACTAATATTGCTAGCTTATACTCTATGTTTTATTATGATGAAAGAAGTTATACTGCGGCAACTAAACTTTGAACGTCAATTCAAATGGTGATTCTGACCTACAAACCTGAGATACAAATGGTGATTCTGACCTACAGACCTGAGATACTCTGAAACTGAGTTTCAATCTTCTTATATGAAGCTGGGGATTGATAGCACTATCCCTTTATTCGTCACCTTTGCATCACATACTAATGGTGACATATTTTCGAATGCATGTCAAGACAGTAAGAATGTAACATTGGCGAAAACTAGTCAAAATGGAAAAAATAGTTGTTGTTGCTATACCACGGAATTAAATGTCACATATTTAGGTTCACAGAGAAACTAGGTAGTTCAAATTTTAGTAGGAAGTAACTGCAACTTTTATTTCATATACTTGTACCCATTTGCAGGACAATGGTGAGCAATGATGGAGCAAACAAAACAGAGCAAGGCAACAATGCTCCACTGCTAAATTGTACTAATCGACAGCATACATTGCCCCTGCTCTCTCAACAGAAACAACAGAATAAACAAGATAACTTCAGTCCTACAGTAGATAGTGAATCCATCTCCTCAAATACAGTATTGAAGCCTTGGGACAGAAGCAACCATGTAGAAGATTACACTACCTATGGCTTTTAAGTTATATAGGAGTTCTTTGAAAACATCACCTGCCTGATAATTTCGAACATTTCATTGCATCGGCAGGTGTCAAACTGGTTTATCAATGCAAGGGTTCGTCTCTGGAAGCCGATGGTGGAAGAAATCCACAACCTGGAGATGCGGCAGGGGCACAAGAACTCGTCTGCCGACAAGAGCCAGCTGGGCGTGCAGCAGCACCAAACACAGCATTCGCCGGACAGCAGCGGGCGGCCGCCATCTGATCCTTCCAACTCGCAGCAAGGGAAAAGCAGCAGCATGGTGGCACGGAACCGTGGCGGCGCCCACGCCCCTCGGAGAGGATGGGAGGAGAGGGGAAGAGGTGTGGGTGGGTGGGGGCGGGGACTCACCGGAGAGAGGGGAAGAGGCGTGGGTGGGTGGGGGCGGGGACTCACCGGAGAGAGGGGAAGAGGCGTGGGTGGCGGCGGCGGCGTCGGGCTCCTCCTCCTTCACGGGGACGGCGGCGTCGGGCTCCTCCTCGTTCACGGGGACGGCGGCGTCGGGCTCCTCCTCCACGGGGCGACGGGCTCCTCCTCGGCGGCGACGGCTTCGATCCACGGCGTCGGGCTCCTCCGATCCACGGCGTCGGGCTCCTTCGATCGATATGTGAAGTCTCGTGTCTGTACTAGCTGCTAGTGTGCGACTTGGTCGATGGGTGCCGGTTATGCGAGGCGCATATCGCAAAGTGCGCCTCGTATAATATTACGCGAGGCGCATCTGGGCTAAATGCGCCTCGCATAATATGCACTCCTAGACAAATAGGGCAGTGCGCATGTTTCTATCAACTATCACACAGCAGCCTAGTGGTAGCATGCCTTGTCCTTCACTGCTGGCCACCCAAGTTCGAATCCTAAGGGGGCCAAATTTTTGGAATTTTTTTTAAAGGCCAATTTTCATGTAAAAGCATACAAATATGAACTATAAAATATACTACAAATAATTTAAATATTCAAATATTGCTAAAACAACAAAAGTGAGTATTCTCAATGAATGTGTCTTGTCAATACATAATATTCTCAATGCAATATTATTATAACACACACATAATGAAAATTAAGAATGTTTTGATACATAATAGTAGGCCACACACACGACGGTTCTTGACAATGGTCGGAGCGCGCTAGCGTTTCTTGACAATGGTCGTCTTCTTGCCCTTCTTTGTCGCGGTTGCATAGGTTAGGTCCGGGACGTCTTCACTACTTCTCTTGAACGGAAGTCCTTTCTTAGGTAGGGTTGTGGTGTACGGTGTTTGGTTGCCATACCCGTCTTCTATCTTCGGGTCGCCGTTCTGGTCAAAGTCTTGCTCGTTGGCGACTCCGTCCATTCCGATAATGTTCCTTTTGCCTCTCCTGACGACAACCCGGCTAGGCTTTGATGAGTCTTTGATGTACCAGCATTGGTCGACTTTGCTAGCCAAAACCCAAGGCTCATTTCTTGCGGGTGCGTTCGCGCTGGTGGTCTTTGACGGTATAACCATCGTGGTGAAATACCGGTCTTCTTTCTCGACGCTCTTGGCCCACCTGACACGGAACATCAGCACCTTCTCCGTAACATAGTCGAGCTCCCAAATCTCCTCGATCCTTCCGTAGTATCTTTCCGGGATGTCGCCGGTGTAGAATATCCCTGTTACCCCTGAGTTCTGGAAATCGCAGTTATTGTCTTTTTCCTCTATGTAGAACGTGTATCCGTTGATATCGTAAGCCTGATAGGTCATGAGGTTGTGCGAGGCGCCCTGTGACAATGAGAATATGAGTTTATCTTCCTCCGAGTACTCGCCCTGCGGTGGATTAGCTATGACCTTCTCCCTAAACCACCGCGTGAAACTGGAGTTGTGCTCCTTGATAACATCTTCCTCCCTCGGGACCTGGCGCCCCTGATCAGCGTAATTCTTCTTGATAAACTCTTTGTGCTCATGTATGTATGGATCAACCACCTGCAGGTGTTGCAGCGCGACCAGGTTTGCTCTTTCAAAGTCCTTGGTTCGGCCCTCCATGTCGACATGCTTTGCACGTCGACCCTCGCGGTGACCCCATCCAGCGAACCTCCCGAGGTGCTTGTTGAATGGCATACCAAGAGGGGTCTCGGTTTGTAGAAAGTTCGAGCAGAAAGAGATGCACTCTTCGGCCAGGAAGCCGTTTGCTATGCTTCCATCTGGACGGGACTTGTTCTTAACGTATCCCTTGATGTGTCCATTGAGCCTTTCGAACGGCATCATGCTTCGCAGAAACGCAGGACCGAGCTGGACGATATCCTCCACGACATGGAGAAGCAGATGAAGCATGATGTCGAAGAAAGCGGGGGGGGGGGGGGGGGAAATAGATCTCGAGCTCGCACATTATCACCACGATCTCGTCCTGTAGCCTCGTGAGCTGCTTAATGCCTATCGACTTCCGAGAGATGACGTCAAAAAAGTTCCAGAGGCCAAACAGTGTTTCACGGATGTGCTTGTCCATTATACCTCGGATCACGACCGGGAGTACCTGCGTCATTAGCACGGCGACGTCGTGAGACTTCATCCCGCTGAAGCGCTGCTTTGCCTCGTCTAGCCATCTGCTTATCTTCCCCGCGTAGCCGTTCAGAAATTTGACTCCGAGGAGGCACTTCATAAACTGTATGGCCTCCTTCTTACTCAGAGTGAAGCATGAGGCCTTGAGCTTGACCTCTCCCTTCTTAACCTTTTTCCCCTTGCGACGACGGCTATTCTGTGTTTCTGTCTCCTCTACCTCGTCCTCCTCCTCATCATCGCTAGGTGGTGGTTGAAGTTCATCCCTGATGCCCATATGCTTCAAGTCGTTCCTTGCCTTCGGCCCATCTTTGGTCTTGTCGGTGTTAAGGAGGGTGGCAAGCAGACTCTCGCCCACGTTCTTCGTGATATGCATGAGATCAAGGCTATGAGGCACGCGGAGGATCTTCCAGTATGGCAAGTCCCAGAAAACAGACCTCGCCTTCCATACCTTCAGCAACGGCTCTGGCTTCTTCTGGGTCTTTCCTGGCGCAGGGCACTCCTTCCAGTTATTCAACAGCTTGTAGATTTCCGCGCCACTCTTCTGGTGTGGGATTCCTCGGAGCTCGATCGTCCCATCGAACAGATGTCCTAGCTTTCTCCAGGCGTGATTCTTGGGAAGCCACCTCCGAGCCCCAAGGAACACGGTTTTCCCGGACCCGGGATCTTTCTGTAGCTGGCGGTACGTTGTATTATCCTTGCACCTAACGCACCCATAGAATCCTTGGACCACCTGCCCGAGAAGTATCCGTAACCAGGATAGTCTTGCACCGTCGTGATCACCGCCGCTCTCATGTCAAAGTACTCTTGTCTCGAGGCGTCCCATGTACGGGCTCCTTCTTCCCATAACGTGGCCAACTCCTCTTTCAACAACGTGAGATACAGATTGATGTCTGTACCAGGTTGTTTTGGCCCTTGAACGAGCATACTCATGGTTACGTACTTCTTCTTCATGCACAACCAGGGAGGGAGGTTGTAGATCCATACAAACACGGGCCAGGTGCTGTGTGTGCTGCTCTGGCTTCCAAACGGATTGAGTCCGTCAGTGCTCACGCCCAGCCTGAGGTTCCTTGACTCTTTCCCAAAATGTTGGTAATATTGTAGGTCCAACGCCTTCCACTGGCAAGCATCCGAAGGGTGCCTCAACATTTCCTCCTTCTCCGGATCATCGTCTTCTGGCCTCTTTCTTTCCGCGTGCCAGCGCATGAGCTGTGCTTCCTTAGGGTCTGCGAAATACCGCTGCAAACGAGGAGTTAGAGGAAAGTAGCACACCACCTTCCTAGGAGCTTTCTTGGTCCCTCTCTTGTATCGAGAGGTCTTGCACACCGGACACGTGGTCTTCTCCACGTCCTCGCCCCGGTAGATGATGCAATCATTTATGCAGACGTGGTATTTCACGTGCGGTAGATTGAGAGGACACACGACTTTCTTCGCCTCAGCGATACTAGTCGGACATGTGTTCCCCTTCTTGGGAAGAATATCGTGCCAGAATACAATGTTGTCGTCGAAACATTCGTCGGTCATTTTGTGTTTCGCCTTCATCTCCAGAGCCCTAAGCGTTACATTTAGACGGGTATCCCCGTCGTTGCATCCGTCAAACAATGGAGTGACCGCGTCTTTCTCCATTTGCTCCAGTTTAGCCTTCTCTCTACCGGCGGCTCTGGCGTTACTCGTCTCCTTGAGAAGCAGATCTTGGACATGAGGGTCTCGCAACCAGCTCGAATCATGTTCGGCACCACCTTGATCATCTTCGTGTCCATGCTCGACGCCACCTTGATCATCTTCGTGTCCATGTTCAGTGCCACCACCCTGATCTTCGTGATCGTGACTGGCGTCTTGATCTTCGTGATCATCACTGGCATCTTGATCTTCGTGATCATCACGTATCCATCGAGTGTAGCCATCCATGAAACTACGTCGAAGCAGGTGCGACTCCAGCATTCCGGAATCATGCCTTATTAGATACATCAGCTTGCAGTACCGACATGGACATCTTATCTCTGTCTTGTTTGCACGTTCCATGTCGGCCCTCGCGCATGTCATCCACCTATCCACGCGGGCTTTGTTGATCAGTGGTCGGACCATGGCCGCCTGCGTGGTACAAAGAGCAAGAGAATAATTAGAGCATATATGGACGTGGATCTCCGGAAAAATTCGGCATGACCTCCCCTAAAAAGAGGACATCCGCGAGTGCCAGAAATTCGCCGGAAAAGAAATAAATCGACATTCCGGCGAAACATTGGCATCTCAAATGAAATCCCTGCAAAAAATGTAGCACCACAACACAATCATATAGTCGGTGTCTCCGACAACGCGCATACATGCAAGCAACGCCTTCACGCTTCCTCCAACAACGACTTGCGCAAGAGAGCCGGAGGAGAAGTAAATGGACATGTTGTAGATCTAGAGGAGCAAGAGACTTCACTTACATATGGGTGTCAACCAATGGATGTTGAGCAAGATTCGAAGGTGAATCAATGGGGAAATGAGGTGGGGAGGAGGAGGGGGCGACCAGATTTGTTTGGTGGAGGAGGAAGAAGTGACACAAGTGAGTGGGGTGCTAGTTGCCTCCATGTGCAAAAAGCTGGAAAAAAAGTGGTGCAGCTTATGCGAGGCGCATATTGCACAATATGCGCCTCCTATAATTCAAACTATAGGAGGCGCATATTGTGCAATATGCGCCTCGCATATGCGGCCACCTACCAGCGCCCGGGCCCGCATGAGGCGCATATGGCCATATGCGCCTCGCATATTGTCCAATATGCGAGGCGCATATAGCCATATGCGCCTCCCATATTCGTGCACCTACCAATACGCGGGGCCACACAGAATATGCGAGGCGCATTCTGGCCATATGCGCATCGCATATTGTCCAATATAGGAGGCGCATATAGCCATATGCGCCTCGCATATTCGTACACCTACCAACACGCGGGCCCACACAAAATATGCGAGACGCATTCTGTCTATATGCGCCTCGCCTATCTGATATATAGGAGGCGCATATGACTAGAATGCGCCTCGCATAATATGGGGCTGCTAGATTCTGTCCGTATAGGGATTATAGGAGGCGCATTATGCGTCTCGCCTATTTTTATACTAGAGGCGCATATCGCAATGTGCGCCTCGCCTATTTTTATAGGAGGCGCATATGCTTGCTAAATGTGCCTCGCATAAGCATGTCTCCTATAGCCTTTTCTCTAGTAGTGCGGAATTTTGTTTTAATATTTTATATTTTAAAAAAAATGGGGCAAACACCACCTTCGTAGACCGACTAATGTACATGCAGCTAATCGTTCTTGCTGCACGTGCGGCCTGATACATGCATGCACCTCTCAGCCCAAGTGTTGGTCTACTTCATATAAACATATATGGCAGACAGCTAAGTTCGTGTGTTGTTGCTGCAACGCGGTTTCCTTCCAAAAAAAGTACACTTGCACTACATGATTTGACCATGAATTGCTGGCTTACTAAGTCATGGAGGTTTTCCAAGTCTCTGATGTAGATATCTGGTCAGTAAACATATGGCGCGCACTCGGCCGATGTGACCATGTCTCATTCAAGGGCAGTCCCCAAGTTTTCTTCAGAAAACCTCGTGCATGTTGCTAAATCGGTTAAAAGCGCATTTTGTAATGTTTAAAATTCTGAAAAAAAAATATGACGTTGTACATCCAGATATTTTACGTCCACACGCGAAGTTACATGAAAAAGGATATTTTTATGGCTTGTGCAAAAAAAGGCAATTTTTGGTGCCCTAAAATTAATTTCACGAGACATTTTCTGTCTTTTATATAGGCCAAAAAATATGTCTTCCTCTTGCAAAATTTTGTGTGAGTACATTTAATGTTTGGAGATGCATGTGGGTTTTTTTTCAAAAATTAAATAATATTTCAAAATGCATTAACAATATTTTTTTCGTAATAGGTGCGGTGCATAAGCCAAAACACCTTGTCCAATCTGATCCTCACTTTTTATCTGCACTATATTCTCTCTCATATGCATGTGATCTGCCAGCTGCCTGCTTCCATGACCATGAAAACAGAACGGTACTATCAAATCGTTTGTTCACAACAAATTTGCACAAATCAGTTAGTATTGCATCAGAAATACAGTTGGCATTCAATTTCTAACATGATTAGACTTAGCACGTGCCCATCTCGACCACTTCAAAAACCGTACGATCTAGCATGCAAGACACAGTGTTTTCCGTTGGGTAATGTCGTTTTCTTGCTCGGTGATTAGCAACTGGAAGCGTATGTGCATGACCATATTAACCCTACTTAACTAGCTGAAGCCAATAAAACCGGGAGTCGCTGAATCAGATCGAGCTGATATATATTCTAGGTCCAGGTTACTGTCAAATCTATCCAAATATTTGGTCAAATGCCCGCAGGAGAAATTCTTCCATCGATTGGTTTTTGTATGACAAATAAGGACGTACGTCTACGTACTATACTTCGTAGTCCTCGAACTTATTTCCTGCCGTACGTGACCCTGAGCAGGTTTTTTGTATTCGTGCTGAAAGTCCTAACCATTTGTACATCTCGCACAGTGAGTAATTTGGAACGTTCTAAATATACTACACTATACAATACTACTTTTCATGGTCTTTGTTGTGACGCTCATTGACTACATGGAAACGGATCATATACTCATGACAACTTTGTGGTCAGTATGATATACAATTGCTAAACGAAGAAGTAGTTCTCTTTGTCTTCGAGCTTTTATTCCTCAATCTTGGCAATATGCGGCAATTTCGAAGAAAAGGGCACCCTTCACAGGTCTTCGATTATTCTCGCACTTTGCGTGTAATAAAGAGTCTGATCTCAAGCACTCGTCAAGGCTTCTTTAAGTAGGGAGACTGAACATTTCGATATGTCAAACCGGAGCCGGAAGATGGCCACTAGTGACTCATGTGACAGTCCAGCTCTGTCAAGAGAGGGACATCACACAAAGATTATGATAATAATATCCAAATACAGAGGCAGCATTATTGGAGTAGAGCAAAGCATGTCGGGTAGTAGTTCAAGTGAGAAAGCATGGCCTCAACTCCACACTCGGACGACCGGCCTGAGCATCATCACCGGCCACCACCATTATTACTAGGGGCTCTGTATTGTCAGTGTTCTCTTCACTACTTCTAGAGTTCAGATAAATCAACATAATCGTTACGGTTTATGGTACACATGAACATGGCTAGTGCTCGGCCTAAAATTATACGTACACGCGGCTACGTTGAATCTGTTTGTTTAGGACTAAACGTACGTTTCCCGCGTGGCTGTCAGTCAGTACATTGAACCTGAATCCGAACCATGCGTGCACGTGTCAGTATTAACCACCAGCAGCGAATGAATCTAAGGACTAAGGAGGCACTTGCATTTTGTTTCGATTCCTTGCTGCGCGCGTGTGTGTATGAGGTTTTCTTAACCGGTGATTAGGACACATTATTGACCGGTAGTATAGTGAGCTTGAGCTCCCAACCAGAGCGCCATGTGACGGCGTACGTACGTAGTATAAAATATGAGCTCTACACGCGTTTGTGTAACCACTACACGTACGTCGCCCTACTCGGACTCGGCCGGGCCCTGCCCACTGTTCACTACAGACAATTTATTCTTTGCCGTATAACATATAATACACGGCAAAGATAGGGCCGGCAAAGAGTTCTTTGCCGTGCACCATACATGGCAAAGCCTTTGCCGTGTGCTCGCCACCCCTTGGACGGCACACAAAAGGTACTTGACGATGCCACCCCCGACGACGCCGTGATAGTGGGTCCCGTGAACCTTTGCCGTGCGCTTCCAGCGATGGACCCCACCTATAAGTTTTGCCGTGCTTGTTTCTTTGCCGTGAGTATCTTTTCTGCTATGGTCATATCTTTGCCGTGCACCGCGCAAGGCAAATATTTTGCCGTGCTTTTATATTTGCCATGAGTTCTTACTCTGTCGTGTTTCTCCCTTTGCCGTGTGTTTTATGGCAAAGTCTTTGCCATATGGGATGGCACGGCAAATACCACCTTGAGCAGCCCGTCTACCTGCCTTTGTCGTGCGTCTCTATGTCGTATGCCTTTGGGCGAAATATTTGCCGTGTGTTCTTGCACGGCAAAGTGACCCCATTTGTCACAGATACCCTAGGTGCATAGTATGGCGACATGTGGCACCTTACAATTAGCCAATTTGCCATGCGTTTGTACACGGAAAAGGCCTAATGATTTTTTTTTGTTTTCATATCATTCCTTCGGTTCAAATATAAAATATAGTCATAAACATGCTCATGACCACAGATAGATCACAAATATGTCCATAATAATCACATATAAGCTCAATGACCACAAATATGTCCATAATAATCACATACAAGCTCAATGACCACAAGTGTGTCCATAATAGTCACATACAAGCTCCATAACCACAAATATGTCTATAATAGTCACATACAAGCTCCATAACCACAAATATGTCCATAATAGTCGAATACAAGGTCCATAACCACAAATATGTTCATAATAGTTAAATAGAATATCCATGACCACAAATATATCCATAATAGTCACATAAGCTCCATGACCACAAATATGTCCATAATAGTCACATACAAGCTCCACGACCACAAATATGTCCATAATAGTCACATACAAGCTCCATGAACACAAATATGTCCATAATAGTCACATACAAGCTCCATGACCATAAATATGTCCATAATAATCACATACAAGCTCCAACACTAGAAATAAGATCATACGCAAGCTCCATGACCACAAATAGTGCATAACAAGTGCATACGATTTCATAATACAACTCCACATGTCAACACATCACCGAAGATCGACAAGTTCATCCTTCATGGACATCCTACAAGTGATTCACAAGTAAATTTTGACATAGGATAGAACATAGCAAGTAAATTTTGACAAGTCATTTGGTAAGAATAATCACAATTCATATAGCAAGACTAATGACATGAGATTCACACAAGTCCTATGTTGGGAGTGATTCTACAAGTCATATGGTAAGAATTTCACAATTTTGACAAGTCATATTTTCTATAAGTCCTATGTCCTTTGTCGGGAGTGATTCTACGATGTGAAATTCTACTAGTCACTAGAACAAGAGTACAAACCTAAAAGAGTGAGTGATGGAGCGGGTTGTCAGGTCGTTGTCCCCCTGTAGGAGACGTCTGCATGGTCTCCTCCTGAGACGGTTGTCGCCCAAACTCCATATTGTTGGATCCACCTGAGGCATGTAGCTACAAGATAGAAAATATGAGCCATAGTCAATATGCACTACACATGTGGTATTTTGAGGTTGGCACCTAATACACAAGACAACTTACCCATGTGTTGATGTCAAAAGGAGGTGGATCAACCGTAGGAAGAGTGGCGCCACTCGGCAGCAACGTCTACAAATCAAGCATGTGCGGGTAAGGTGTATGGAACTAGAATTCGTCTTAGGTCCTATGAGCAAGAACTTACCACTATCTGGGACTCGCAGGCTGTCATCTTCTGTGCAAACCACGCCATCATCTGACTCTACTGAGCAATGATAGCCTGAGCCTGCTCCCTCTGTCTCCTCTCGTTCTCCAAGTCCTCCTATGTTTGTCATTGGAAGGTCATGGATATTACAAATGGAAAACATGGAATGAAATGTGGATGACCAAAGAAGGGCAACCTCAGGGTCATTCTTCCGGCAGCCTCCCGCACACATGGAAACCTCAGGGTCAAAGGGCTCGGTATCGGGGTTAGCGCCGGGATATGTTGTGGCAAAGCCGGTACTCCGTGTCCTTGAGCTCGGCGTTCGGGCTCACCCACGTAAGTGTCCCATCCTCCTTGTTCTTCTTCTTATGAAACTTACTCCAGACCGTGAATATTGAGGGCTCCGCGCCTAGCTCTTTTGCCTGCAAGAGTGACCACGAAGATACATCAAGAGGGACGCATTTGCGGCATAAGAAAAAACATGATGAGCAAGGTTAAGAGAAAGAATTTTCTCACCACGTTCTGTATGCAGACGGCCATGGGTAAGCTGCCTTGCGTGTGTGATCCACCTCCCATCTCGGCTCTCTTTAGCTCTCCTTCTTCGTTCCTCCTCTTGAACTCGGCGCTTGTCCACCAATGGACAATAGCCCGGTAGACTCCCGGTCTGGCGTGACCTATGAACGGAGGAGGTACCTGCATACACAAAATACACATATTAGTAAAAGTCGTACGGAGTAGGGCACCGCATAGACAAAATACATATATTACCTGCAAGTACTTCCACGGCTCCATAAAGATATTTCGGGCTTGAGACTTGTTCTGCATTGGGAGTTTACGCTTCTCGGCATACCATCTTCGAACGCAACCCACACGCGCCTCGTGCATAGTGTCAGTAACTTGCTTTACAGTCGCCCTGCGAGACTGGGCAATGCACTCATCGCGGTTACAATCCGGGTCCATCTGAAAGTAAGTCTACAAGCAGGATAGCCATAGATTAAAAGTGGCTGAAAGGCGTTAGTTCAACTATTTTCAACCTCAAGGTTATCGAATGGTTAGTAGTCGAAGAAACTTACCCAGAACTCCGTGAGGACCCTCGCTTGGCAGTTCGCGAGGAACTTGTGCTTCGTGCCCAAGGGATCTTTTTCTCGCTTGTATTGCCTCCAAGACGAAACTATCACCCAACGACCATTGGACATTTTTACAGCTTCAGGGTAGTACTTCTTGATGATGCATCCAAGGATGCTCGAGTATGTGCGCACATACCTCCCACCCTTATACACAAACGAACTGCATAGCGAGAAGCCAAAAAGGGTATTAGCAAAAGATGATAAAAGTTCATTACTACAATATCAAAATCTAAAAAGTTGTAAAAAAGTTGAGTGCTCACCTTTTTCCTCTCGGTGTGAGCTCAAAAATCCCACCTTTTTTCACCCAAGTTTCCATACTAGGTAGTTCCGCCTGTCCTCGCATGTACGGCTCCCTCGTCCCAGGCTCCTGAGGCATCCATGTGTACTCTGGCTCAACGTACTCGCCTGGTTCCTCCCACACCCTCGCCTCCCCCTCCTTGTCCTCCAAGTCAAAAACAGGCAACTCCTCCTCCTCCTCTCCCTCCTTGGAGTCCTCACCCTCCTCGTACTCCCCCTCCTCGTACTCCCTCTCATAGTCCTCCTCGTCCTCCTCCTCCTCCTCCTCATCATCCTCCGCCTCGTCAGCAGGTGGGGGAGAAGGACTAGGTGCTCGTCTACCCTTCCTCCTCATAATGGGTGGAGGACTAGGTGCCCGTCTACCCTTCCTCCTCATAGTGGGTGGAGGACTAGGCTTCGAGAGAAGGCTCGACACAGCCCTAACTTTCTTCGCAGCCTTCTTCGCTAAGCTTGCTACTCCTCGTCCCCCTCCTCCTCCTGGCATGTTTGAATCACCTTCATTCACAACAAAAAGTATCTATAAGATAGAGTTCTTAGAATAATTAGAATACAACATAGCATAGAGTAGTAAAGTAGAAAGTAATATATTAGAAAGTAATGATATAGATGAAATAAGAAAATAGCAGAGCAAATAACTAAAATACATAGAGTTCTTCCAAGACCATAGCATAGAGTTATTACAATGCAACTAATTAAAATACATAGAGTTCTTAGAATAGACTAGTTTTACATATCACTGTTACATAGAGGACTATGAATTTCAGAAGCTTCATCATCGCTATCCCGCTCCCCCCAATAATCAGGTATGTAACCTAGAGGCGGTTCCGTTGACTCAACAGTGTTAAGGCCTGCTTGGAACCGGTCAAGCAAAGTCAAGTCTTGTGCGTTCTCAACCTCCTCGACTACATCATGTGCATCGTCTTCATCCTCAACATCCTGCGCACTGTCTTCTTCCTGTATGACCATATCATCATCAGTCAGCAAGTTGATAGTGAAATTCCCTGGCAGCCCTTCTTCCTGGAAAAAGTCGCCATCATATGTCGAGGGGTCAAGGCGACGATAATCTTCTTCGTCTGGATTAGGTGGCCTGTTGTGCGTCGGCACCGTGATCACGACATCCCAGCCCTGCAAATGTTTCTTAGGGTTCTTGCATGGGTATGGGAGATAGAATACTTGAAAGGCCTGAGTAGCCAAAATATATACATCATCCCCCGAGTAAACGGAGCTTCTCTCAACTTCAACCAAGCCAATTTCAGGTTTTCGTCTAACCTGATGCGGGTCGAACCAGTGGCACTTGAATACAACAGGATCTAGCCCTTTGCCGAAACCATAAGGCAACTCGTATATCGCCTTGACTCTACCATAGTACTAGAGCTTATCTGAGCCTTCACACACGACCCCACTATTTTTTGTCTTCCGGTTGGCCCGGCGTTGTGTGTACTCATGGGTATGAAAGTGATACCCATTTACGTCATAAGCATTGAATGCATTGACAGGTGAGCTAAAGCCCTTGGCGATTTTTCTCAAGTCAGGATTCATCTCGCTGTCAGTTCGTGCCTACATGTTCGGTAGTTGAAGTTTAGTAGGAGAAGTGGTCGAATAATGTATGCACCACGAGAAAATTTATATAGAAAGGTACCAAATTCAAGAACCAGTTAATGAAACCGTAATCACCACCCTTTTCAAAGAGATCCTGGTCTTCTTGGCCCGCACGACTACTTCTTAGCTTCCAATATTTTTTATTGAATCATCTATGGCAATGAAAAAAAAGGGAATGTTAGCCACAAACTAACGAGTGAATGTTTGTGAAAAAACTAAGTGGTGAGCACTTACTCGATGTACGGATTCACTTCATTCATGCACGGCAAAGGCTCTGTTGCCGTGGACGGTGCACGGCAAAGACATCTTTGTCGTGTAGAGTACACGGCAAAGACCCTCGCTCGTTGAACAAAACTCGCGGAAATATTTCGCGCTTTAAATAAAATAAATGGCACGAATGTTTCGCGCGTTGAACAAAATAAATAGCGGGAATATTTCGCACAGAAATAGGAATTTGCAATTTAAAACTTTGATGTGCCTGACGGTGAGACACACGCAAAGCCCTGCCGTCGTCCCGGCCCGTTAACTGCACGGTATGGTGGGCCCAACAAAGACAGTGTGCCGTGTGATTTCTTTGCCGTGGGCCATTTTTGGGCTTTACCGTGAATTTACTCTTTGTCGTGTGTCTACACTAAGGTTTGCCGTGAGGATGTCTGATGCCGTGTATCCTCTATGGTGTCGCCGTGCAGTGCTTCTTTGCCGTGCGTTGTGGTGTGGGTTCGCACGGCAAAGCCTAAGTGCACGGCAGCTCCCAAATTTCGCGTAGTGGTTATAGCGTATCTCTACTAGCTCCGATCTCATAGATTATCTTGACATGTATCTAGTCATCATTTTCAATTCCTAATCACTCTCTTGGGCTGTTGGATTATTTCTCTTCCATCGGCTGCAAAGGGAAAGGAAGGGCCAGTAATAAGCTCGGCAGGTAGTACCCTACCAATAACCCCAAGAGTGGACTTCGATCGGTAGGTTTAGCTTGTCGCAGCACGGGCTCGGCTACTTTTGTGCTTATTTCCCGGCAGTTCCCTTGTCCTATAGGCTCTATAAATTCCCGATCCGACACGGCGCGGCACTGGTAAACCCAACACCAAAGGTGTGTAGAAGAAGTACAGTCCAGCTCTAGTGAGTAGCGCAAAGAGCAAGCGGAGAACCTCGGTATGGCACCGGACACCCCGACAGCCGTGGTACTGGAGCTGATGATGATGGGGCAGCAGTCCGCGGCGCACCTCGGGGAGCTACTCATGGCCGCGTCGCCCCCCATGGCGGCGGAGCACGGCCAGGCCCTCATCGCAGAGATCTTCCGCTCCTGCGACCGCGTCATCTCCGCGATAAGCAAACAGGGGCGCCCGGCCCCCGGCAAGAAGAGGAAGGTGATGGACCGTGGCGTCCTGCCGTCCAAAAGGTGAGAAAATGAAGCTGACTTGCTACATGGATGGATGCACAACAGCACAAGCCTTGCGAAGATAACTGACAGGTTGAACCTTGATCTCGCAGGGCGCGTGGTGCGGCGGCGCGTCGGGAGGTCCAGAGCGGGACCACGGCGGACGGGTTCATGTGGCGAAAATATGGGCAAAAGGACATCAATGGAAGCAAGCACCCGAGGTACGCAGATGATCGATCATCCCCTAGCTATCCGGACAAACGTGTTCGCGTGGAGATGATCGATCAGGGTCTGACGCGTCTTGTTCCAGGTTCTACTACCGCTGCGCTTTTAGTGGCGAGGGCTGCGGCGCGACTCGCCGGGTCCAGCAGTCGCAAGAGGACCCCGTGGCGTTCGTGATCGCCTACTACGGCGAGCACACTTGCGGCGATGGCGCCGGCTACGCGTGCCAGCAAGGGGCAGCGCCGTTGCCTCCTGCCGTCATCGTCGACTCAAACGCAAACGCCGGCAGAGTCGTCGGTGTCGCTGATCGATATCAGTACGTGGAATCTCCTCTGCCGTTGCTCGACGCCGAGCAAAGTACGCGCCGTCACGGCGGTGAGGATCCCTTTGAGACATCGCAGAGACGATGGTCGTCGTCTTCCTCCTCCTCGTCGTCGGAAGCTGAACTTGTTGGCACTTCTCCTGTACTGGAGTTTCTGGAGGGCGGTCTCGGAGTCGGATGGGAATCCGTCGTCAATTACCTTGGTGTCGGCGGTGATCTCCCTCACTTTGATATGATTCAGTAGAGCCTAGCAGCTGCCTCAGGGCGGTACATGTACATCTCGTGCGATGTTTAGTCCAAACATAAGATTTGGATGTACGTATGTCGGTAGTTGACAGTGTAGGCGGGTGAAAGAGTGTCTGCTATTTTCCTTATTTAGAGTGACTTTCACTTTTTATCCCTGGTTATGTATATGTGTGACACTAATTATACAGTGAAATTTCATCTACATTACCTTTTTAAAACTCTACACTTTTTTCCTGATCCGTAAGTGCTAGTCAGGTGATGATTGAGGCTCAAAAGTATCATCATGGCGACAAGGAATGAAACGAATGGTGAAGATGAGGCTATACATGATCGTCGATGACACCCTCCGAACTTTGCATATTTTATCACGCCACATTGACCTAACATGTCCATCTTATCTTAAAAACATGAAAATACTAAAATAGAGTAAAATTGTGATCAAAGTCCATTCTTGAGTTTCATCCTAAAAATCCATTCTTAAGGTAACAAGTCTCTTCTATTTTCCACTTTATTAATAAAATGATTTGTTAACATCGGAAATTTGATATGCGAACTGTTCCCCTCCCTCTCCTCCTCCCTGCCAAGACGGCTAGGGTTTCATCGCCTCCCATCGGCGCTGCCGCCGATCTGCCTCTCTTTTGTGGCCTTCGGGCCAAGGAAGTGGGTTGGATCTAGGCCCTCGCTGGCGGAAGGGCTTCGTTTTTATATTTTTAGGGTTCAAGTTTGGTGGGCCGACCCTCAGGTGGTGGAGGTGGTGTTTCTTCCAATAAGGTCTTCCCGACTTTAGCCCCAACTCAGCAGCGATGTCGAGGAGCTTGTAGGAGTGGTGTGGTTCGCGAGGACTTCTTCTGACTGTGGGGATCTTTGGATCGTCAAGGAGTTTTATCGGTAATTCATCCTTCTTCGTTCTCTCTAGAACGGATGTGGTTTTTTTGAACCATTCGGTGACTTTCCGTTTGCAACAACAACGTCAGGCCAGCTTAGGGATGAGCGGCAGCGGCGACACGTCGTAAACATGGTCTAGAGGTTGAAGATAAAGGGTTTCTCAAGGATTTCAATGTAATTTTTGATTTTGTTCAACTGCTTTGTATTGTTCGATGTTTCTTCTAAGGACGGAGTCCTATTCGCAAAAAAATCCGAAATTTCAGTTCGCAAGTCCTTTGTGACCCTTGTCCCATTTCATTAACGCTCCTCTTAGAATCTCTAATTTTACGGTTATCCTTTTTTCCTGCATTAGAATAAACTATGGACTGGGTCCATATAAATTCCACTAATGGAAACACATCATCATAATCTATCTAGAAGTTTTCAATTTTGAAAATCTTGGTCTTGGGAATTGATACATTCAAAATGTACCTATTTTTTCAACCACTTTGCTTTTAGTTTTGTTCAAAGCTTCACCAAACTTGGAATAAAGTTAACGGAACTAGCATTACTTTTAGCAAAATCTTCTTTTTGTATTTTTCGAATAGGAAATGAAAGACATAAAATCCACCCAAAATATTTATTTACTTTTCATACAAAAGAAGTCCAATGGGTCGAAGATGGGAGGTTAGAAGACCTCTGATGCGCCGGTGAGGGCCCATGGCATGGCCTGCGCCCCCAGGAGCGCCATGGTGGGCCCCTGATCTCGTATCGGCTCCTCCTTCGGCACAACCATACATATACGAATATAATTCATCGTCCTAGAAGAACGAAGCTTTTTGCGAGACAGAGTGCTATTACCATCACGATCTTCATTTTCGGGATCAGAAAAATGCTCTGGCGGGAGGCTCCATGCTGCTAACCTACCTCGACCCATCTTGCCATTCATTTGGAAACCGAACAACACAAAACAACCCAACCCACAAAGCCCTTTCTTCCTAGCGACGCAATGCCAAAACCAAGACAGTTCATGACCAAGAATAAACATAGCAGAACCAATGATTCATGGTGATTCATGCCTATATGTCTTTTTCTTGCAAAATTATGTGTAGGGCAACCGACCCACCTTGCCCAACAAAGAGATCCTCCACCACTGGATGAGATTGATCATGTAATAATGCATATCCATCGAGATTTGAGGTGTTTCTGAAGATGTTCCTGTATGGATTAATGCACTCTTGCTTTGAGAAATCTTGTAACTAGGGACATGTATGTACATGATTTCAGTACTGAATTTATATGGCTTTATCATGTATATAAGTTTGATATTTATCTGCATAGTATATTATCTTTTATAGCATGAAACCCGAGACTCGTATTGTGACTTGTATGGACATTCGAGGAGGGTATGATGTAATTTGAGGAGTTCATTTGTTCTTAAAGCGTTAATACGTTGATTGTGAAAAAGGTCACCATAAGATCCTTAACTGGTCCCACTGAAATGGGGGAGTAGGATAATAGATGGTGTGCAAGTTCTAAAGTAAGCACATACAACTACATAGGAACATATGTCTACATGTCAACAAAACTAGAGCCAACTTGTGACGTTTATATTATTATAACATAAATGATCTCATCCATGTAGCATCTCGCTAATCACCCATGCCTACACTTTATTCATAAAAAGTTACAACTCTAGTCTTTCCGGTGAATAACTAGACATTTTCTTTCCTATCGGAAGCCATGCATGACCTCTCGCTATAAGAAATGTTTCCTTTCGCAACGATTAGGACCCTCGATCGTCATAGAAGGCGCGTCTTTCACGACGAAATTCTCAGCTCGACCATGACCGATGCAAAAAAAATCGGTTTTGCGCCCCTCTACTACGTCGAGACCGCTAAAAACGTGAACGAAGCTCGACGGGCGCGTGGAAGAAGTAAGATTTCCGCTTTCTAGCGAGATGTTGACTCGCCGAAGTATTTTTTGGCGTGTGGGTCCCAGACACCAGTGACTCTAGCAGACCAAAATTTTCGGCCACGCCTCTCTGATTTAAACTCGATAACGTTGTCAGATGCCTCTTCGTTTAGTCAGGCTGCTGGGTCCTACATGCCTGCCTCTCATTACAGGAATCGTGTGTATGATGAATTTTTTTCCTTGGCTTGTGCTTCCCTAATTTGAACTCAATAACGTTGCTCGATGTAACATCCCAGTATTAGAGCTTAGAAATAAGCGGAACCCAGATGTGTGCATTGCATTCATGCATAGAAAATCCGAATAATTTTCGCGTTCTTGAACAAAACTTGTCAAAGTGATTGAAGCTTCTCTCAACTTGATGGAATTGAAGTAGATCATCAAGTTGACTGTGATAAGTTTCAATATGACCTTTGCTAAAACATTATTTGGGTAAACATGATTTGATTTAAGGGTAGATCAAATATAATAAAAATTAAATCATAATGCATTACTTAATGATTAATATCTGATCCTTAAGGGATCATATCATAATATTCAACACAACAACTCATGAATACCAAGTTAAGACTACAACTCAAGTAATAAGAATGCAATAACTAATCCTGACCTATCTTAATCTTATCAATTCCTACTATGAGTATCATGGTAATACCTAACCTTAACTCTTTAGTGAGATTGAGTAGGAAAGAAACCAAGTCAAGATTATTCACCACATATCTTATTTTCCATATCAATCCTTGTCATCCCTATTAAACCCTATTCTCATATTTGTTGTTCATCAAAGTTGAGTAATCAACTATTGATTCACCAATTCTTAATCCATTAATTATTGATCTATTAACTCTTGTTCTTATCATAGCATTCACTTAAAAGCCTTTAGAGAAGGAGGTAAGGAAAGGTAAGTGGTAATGCTAGATTTAAATATCATCTATAGGATGGGAGTGTTGGAAGAGAATTGAATCAATAGGATTATTGATGGAGTTAACTCACTCCTAAAATGATAGAAGAGTATGTGAGGTAAAGATTACAAGGATGAATATTGAAGATAGTTAATAGGAGTAATCCTATAGGATCAAGTATGTATAGTCAATGAATCATACCTCTTAGTCCAATAGAGATAAACAGAAGATAATTATAATACAACTGTAATGTTGTATGAATGAAAGCCTTGATTAGCCAACTAGAAACCTAAATCATATAGGATCAGAGGATTATAATGATCATGATTTAGTCACCAAGATTGAATGCTTATATCATGTATAAGTAAGATTGGTGGGTAGAACATGATTGAATCCTAGTATAGATACGTTATTCTAGGTTAGCCATGACAAGTCACCATGATATGATGTAAAGTTGTATATAAGATACTGAAGTGAAGTAGATATAAGATAGTATGACTAAGTTAAAGCTAGACTAGCATGGAGTTATTGAAGTAGTGTTACTCCT
Organism: Avena atlantica; assembly: GCA_910589765.1. Taxonomy (NCBI): domain Eukaryota; kingdom Viridiplantae; phylum Streptophyta; class Magnoliopsida; order Poales; family Poaceae; genus Avena; species Avena atlantica. Next base: position 459,873,699 of record OU342735.1, on the reverse strand, counting down.
CTTAAAGGTTAGTAAGCTTTTGAGTAGGATTTAATATATATCTAATTATAAATGAATCTATTAGAGTTAATGTTGGTGATGGATGAGTAAGGAAGGGTATGAATAGAGTTAGAAGTAACCATCTGTTGGATGGGAGATTATCAGTAGTAGAGTAGTTGATATAACCAAGTCTGGATAGGTGAAGACTATGAAAACCTTTAGTGTCAAGCTCATTGGATTTATAAATGGGTTTAGAAGAATAAAAGGTGGATAAGAATATTCTTGTGTAGCAAAGCTCATCATGTTAACACATGATGATGGACATTGAGAAGTAGTATATCTAGGAAAGGAATTCCTTAATAAGAAGTCCAGAATTACGAATTATGTATGATAGGAATTCATAGTAAACACTAAACCTAAATCTATGATCAAGCGTAACATTCATCTCATTTGTTGGATAAATCGTTCTATCTTCACAATGCTTTATAGGAATATTTTTCTATAGCAAATCACTTAAGCACATCTCTGTCATTTCCAATTATCATAACCATATGTTCTTAGGAGTTATTTTTATCAATTCTTTTCGATCAGACATTCTAGATAATAACTTCCTATCTTAAAGGGTGATAGCATTAAAGATCACAAACATAAAGACAATATGTTTAGCCATAAATCTTTACTCACATCAACAAAAGAATATAAGTATATTAAGAACCCTAAACTCTAGGGTAAGCATTTTCAATTCAAACATTAACTCTTATATTAGTTAAAATAAAATATATATACCTTGATTTTCCCTAGATTCAGGGGAGTAATATTAACCATATTAATTCTTTTGTATATCATACAACAAATAATGATATAGGATCATAATATAAGAATTTCCCTCCAAACTATAAAATTAATTAGAATTAAGTTTTATAAAGAAATAAGGAAATAACATATAATCAATGAGTTATCATATAAAGGAAATTAATAACAAAAGCCCTTACAAATACTAAAAGGAAATATTTATATAAGAAAATAAAGAAATGTAACATTATATAATAAAAGTTCACAAATTAATAACTTTATGATTGCTGCAAGTATTCAACAAGAAATTCCATTAAGAAAAGTCAAAATAATTGCTTAAATAAAAAGCTAGAAAAGAAAACAGAATATAGAAAATATAAAAGAAAAAGAAAAGGAATAGGTTAGCCCACTCCTGGTTGTGGCCCATTTTCTTTCTTCTCTATCTGATGCTCACGAGCAACTCACAACAACCCAGCAGCGGCCCAGTAAGGATAACTCTCAGTAACTATCTCTCGCTGACGGGTGGGACCGAAGAAGGACTGCGGATCGAGTCAGGAAAGTTCTAGGGGGTTTCACAAAAATGTCGTCGTCGTCTTCCTCTAGCTGGAAGCAGCTTGGTGGCGATGCCGAGGCCGTCCACCGCCGTCCTTGCGTCAAGATGCACGCCGCCGTCACCGGGAGAGGATAAGGAGGCCACGGCGACGTCTCTGCTCGTCCTCATCCCCATTTCCCCCTCTAAAACCCTCTCTCTCGAGTTCTTCTTCTGAATCGAAACCCTAGCTCCAAGATGCGATCGATTGCTGGCGTTCCGAGCTCTCCCGTGCTCCGTTGATCAAGCAACCATCCTCGCCTTTCCCTTCTGAGCCTCTTGGTCAAAGGAATCGAAGAGAGGCGGCGGGAATCGACGCCACGAGGTCATCTTCCCGAAGTCCGGCCACCGTGGTCCTCATCGATTCCGACCACCTTCGGTCACGCCATGCACTCCACCGCAATCCTGGTGAGCCACTGGTTCTTCCAGTACATTTGATTCTCTGTATTTCGCTCTAGTTCGCTCCCACCACAAGCACCCGACACCGCTGCCGTTATTCGCCGTCGTTTCCCAACTTCCAGCGACCATTAACTAGCGGCGCCGCCACTATTAGGTTCCCCATCGTGCCCTCTTTCTGATAAGCATAGCCAATGCCCCGCGTGTGCACCAAATTGCAAGATCAACCATCGATCTAAGAGGATCAGCTCCGGTGACGTCATGCTCGCATCATCCCATGCCTAGTCAGCCAGTTTGACTTAGTCTTTGCACGCGTGGCTGATGACGTGGCCACATGCCCACTAGTCAGTGACTAGGGTTAGATATGTGTACGGTATAAAAGGTTCTGTGTCTGTTTAGCAAATTGCTAAAACAATATTAATTCAAATATAAACATTCTAGAAATTGAAATAAAGTAATTAAATTTTGTAAATTTAGTATCTTTTGATTTATAATTCAGAAAAATATGTTTAATATATGAAAATTTTAGAAAAATAAAATCTATAACATTAAACCATTATCAAACATTGTTATGCCAACAATTTAAATAATTATTATTTAATTAAGATTTTAGAAGTATTAATACTTTGAGAATTCATATTTAATATTGGTAAATGTTTTAAATATAAATAAAATACCAAAAATCTTAGAAAAATAAGAAATATAATTTAAAACTATAATCATGTATTATTATTTCACCTAATTAAATATTTATTATTTATTAAGTACAAGCATGGTGGCCCTCGCAAATGCGAGGGCAACATGTGAATATGTCCAAAGACATATAATTTTTATATAAAAAAAATACTCTAAGGGTAGAATTAATACGGTTTTATAGTCCCCACAAATATTATGTTAAATAAAAGATCACTTGTACGGGAGATATATTTAATCATATCCAATTGGAGAATGATTATATTTGTATTTTGTACTTGGTGATTTAGATCAATACATAGAATTAATATTATGATGCAAGCTGGGATGTAATCTTTGTTTGATGTTACTTTCGTGTGAGGTTAGCTATTAATCTCAATAATTTTTGAATTATTTAGAGTCATCAAAATATACATGTTGGTTTAAATTAAAAATTATCACTCGATGAAGTTTACATATTGTTATTAATATTAATTATTGTAGTAATTTAAAATATACATACCAGATAAATAGCCAGATTATGTTACTAAATTCCATAGATCAAAAGGTTAGTGAAAAAACTATTGGTTGTGGTTTGCTAGCTAAAGAGAAATTATTACAGTGAAATTTTATGTTACATTTCTCAATATTTTGGTTCATCGTATGTGTTTTAATATGATAATTATGGTTTTCTATGAATATTTATGGTGATAAAATTTTAATGGAGAAATCAATATCTTAACACAATGAGAACATTATGATATACATCCTCTTAATTTAAGGGACAATATGGAGATTATTTCTTGACTAAATTTATAAGCCATGTATATTGATTTTGTCCACACATCCACCCAAACCGTAGATCTTGAGAATTCAGACGCATTAGGTCGATGACTTCCTCGAGTTTTCACCGATGACTCGTAAAGTGATGCGGGCTCCAGGTCGTGCAGAATAGTTATTTTTATTGAATTAACGCGGGGAAAATTATGATGCTTGTAACACACTTCTTGGAGCAAAGTTTTTCTACATGCAAATTCGCTTACGGTGATCTTGAGCAAACTCCACTCCATCTTCCTTTTCCCTAAAGTTCTAGGTCGATGAGTGCTAGGTGGCACCTGGTACACATTCTCATTTATTCGGTGAAAATCCACCTGAACCGTAGATTTTGAGAATTCAGACGCATTAGGTAGACGAGTTTCTCGAGTTTCCACCACACATGGGATCTTGCCATATAAGAGAACGCAGCTTCGCCGCTCGCCTAATTCTCACGTGGAACATGCTGAAAGAACCAGATGAGAGATAATGGTACATGTGATTTAGGTTTTGCTTTTGTTTTACTATATGATTAAGGACTTTCTTTCAATCGTGTGGAATCTGGATTTGCTTTCAATATTACGTGCGCACCATAGACTGTGTCTTTCTATTTTCATATTACAGATACGTAGTCAAGTCAAGTTCTTGTTTTTGTGTGCTTATCATACATACAATATACCATACTTAGCAAACCAACCAGAGTTTAAACCCCAGGTTGGTTGTACCCCTAACCCACCAGAGTTGGTTGTACCCCTAACCCACCAGAGTTTAAACCCCAGGTTTGACAATGTGTGCTGCATAAAAGGCGGAATATTCTTTCAGTGGGAGGCGACGTTCCCGTCGATAGCGAGACGTCCGTGGTGACTTCGCCAATCTCAAGACCCGATCCGTCGGCTCAATTTCTCGGAGATGCTCATAGGATATGGTGTGCGTGTGTGGGTTCATAGGGGTGGGTGCATGTACGTGTTGTGAGCGTCTTCGATTGTACTGTGTTTCAAAAAAAAAGATATCATACTTATCGGGTTATACACTTTTTTTTGCAGAACACCCCGTATCCTAGAAGTTAGTTGATTGACACCACATTTGAGCCTGGTTGTGTTTTCTTTTTTTGACGATTATTTTTCTGGCACGCATCTCCTAGCACCAAGTACCAGCTTGTTTGAGTTTTTTTATGATCGACAGCCAGTGGTACATTGTTAGGAAATACGTGTTGCCTGTACGTGACTGATTACGTAAGTTCTAGTTAAATCTTAGCCATAAATTTTAGATCTGACACTTAAAATTAATTTAGGAGTTGTGGATCAAACCTGGTGCCTCGAAACACAACTTTATACTGCTTTTAGTATATAATAGATTTAAAAAGTAATAAATCTTATAAAAAACATATCTTATTATTTATAAATCATAAAAATAAATGTAATATACCAAAATGATCATAAAAATAATACATACATGTTAAAAATATAATATTCCACTTTTGAAGTAAATAAAAATTTAAAACACTTTAGCAACTTGAATTTAAACCTATTTCCCTAGTTAATAATTCATAAAAGGGTAAATAAAAATTACTAATATTTATAAAATTAATAAATTGAGTCCAATAAATAATATTAGTCTTAAATATTGATAATATGAAGTCATAATGGTTCAAAACATTATAAATACAATTTTATTGAATTATCTTTCAACCATAAGTGTAGATTATTTTCTAAAAGGATCCTTATCCAATATAAAATCTCCAAGCATGATTATGACTAAATTAAATCTTTTCCATTACTTTAACCACAAGTTTATCAACATACCGAAGCACTATAGTGAATTCATAAAGAGTTAAGTAATATTATTACCTTGATTATAAATTATAACCATTCATTTACAAAAAGATAAATGATTCTATTCCATTATAAAATCAAGAAACCACTACACCAAGTAAAAGTATAACTATTCTTAAGTAACCTTAAGGAAACATTATAAAATACACAAGGTACACATATCGTAAGCATTACACCTTAAATCCATCCGTGTTTTTTTAAAGTTAACTTTAGTCTTCAAGACTTTAAATATAAGGATAAAGTCTTGGTTATGTGTTTTATAGTTAACTTTGGTCTGTTATAATCAAGTTAAAAAGCATCTCAAGTCCAGACAATTCAAGCAAGCATAAACAATATCAATCATATTCTATCAATCATATACTAAAAACTATCAGAAATTGTTTAAACCTTAATAAAGAAATCGTTTCTTCAAAAGTTATTCGTTTTGCCACTTCAATCAACATATGAAAATTAATCAGAATCATATTACTTTATCCTTTGCTTGTATGCTTAGAATTTTTAATCCTTAAGTTCCTTATAAATTCCATTATTTGCAAGGTACACCATTATGTTTGCATGATGTTTCACACACACTCACAAGCCTTAATAAGAAGCACAAGTGTGAAACTTATCTACAAGGACAACACATTCTAAAGAAACCATTTCCAATATCCAAATCCTAGAACAACACCATCTCTGGAATTCGAGTTTACAAAAATGCATTACATTACTTATGCATAATAGCATATTTCTTCTTTAAACATTAGTCCTTACTGGATCAATGATGTTGATTTCAGATATTGAATCTTATATTGTCTTGAAGACCGTGAGTGCATAATCTTGCAATCACAAATGGCAAGTTCGCACTTGCTCATGTCCTTTGGTTATTTTCTGTAAAGTATTTTACAAATCCAGTGTTGTCTTCACCTGCATTTGAAAAGGGTCCAAAAACACTATTTTCATAATAATGTGATTATAGGTTATTTACCATAAGGTAATAACCTACTATGAAAGTTCCGGTGGTAAAGGAACATATTATCTAGGACTTAACAACCAATGTCGCCAGTGATTCTTGCGTCGTATATCACGCGTTAACCATGAGATTTGGAATGGGACAGAGAAGTCAGTTGTATCTTCTTCCCCTCGTATGTAGCCGGATGTGCAGGTCATGGTTGTTATCACTCGCAGCGTGCATATTAATTGGTAATTCGTAGAGGATATGCAGCATATGGATGGGAACCCTCAACGTCCCACGATAGTTCTGGCATCTAACGGTCTGTACAAACCATTGTCGTAATTCAATGTGATGGTGTACACCAAGTAGGCATGCGAGGTCGCGAAGGGGGCAGTGATTGGCTTGGATCATCTTCTGGGCCCCACATCATGGAATTGTGGACGGGAATAAGCTACCTGGTTGTGCAACAAAGAGTTGATCTCTCATGGGTAAAGTAACACACCTCTGCAGAGTGTAAGAACTGTAACTTGTTACTCCCTGTTCCGGGAAGGAGCTGCGAACGAGGCGGGAAAGGAACTCCATGAAAGTTCTGGTAAACCCGTGAAGGCTGATGGACATAGCTTTTCAGAATAAAAGCAACCTTTGAAGAAATGCTTACAAAAACTTGCATTGCCTACGACCTACGGTCTGTGGCTGTAGATATAGAGCATCAAACACTCCTTTTCTAGTGGACTTGCTGAGTACGCTCATTCTCAAAGTATCTTATTAACCCTTGCAAGATTCTGAAGCCAGTACAGATAACATCTACATCAAGTTATGCTCCAGGAATCATCATCTGAAGCTAAAGATCTTCAACAAAGACAAGAAAGTCAACATATACATCAACTCAAATGAAGACGAAGTTACTGATTAGATACGAATATACTCTCTAGCCAAAGAACCTACTTTTGTAGTGTATTGCAATAGCAGCAATGCCAACCCTTTAGTTAAAATACTAGTCTTAATAGTATAATAGTTTTTTCGTTGTTTATCTTTGATTCTTCTTTATAAGAAGTTCTTTCTCTCTCTTTAACCTAGAGTGTTCTCTGGATCTTGTGTATAGAGTGAGTTATAACCTTTAGCCATGTATTGGACCTGCTGTGTTTCTGTTGTACCACTCTGAGGGATGTAATACTAGTGAACGGTGTTTCATTGGTGTTATGTCAACGACTATAGTGTACTACATCATGAAGTGGTATGCTGGGTCACCGCACTCGATCTATCTGTCGTTAATCACGATGTTGGGTCTAACATGCCAGCCTCTCATTAGAAGAGTCGTGTGTATGATGGAATGTTTTCCTTTGATCCCGCTACCATGTTCTGAATTTGATAGAGCTGCTAGATGCATCTACAATTTAATCACACAGCTGGGCCCCACATGCCATCCTCTCATTAGAAGAAACGTGTGCATGATGGATTTTTTACTTGGCTCGTGCCTCCCTGATTTGTGAACTCAATAATGTTGCTCGATCGATAGGTCCCACATGTCAGCCTCTCATTAGAAGAATCATGTGTATGATGGAATTTTTTTTCTTTGCTCCCGCTACCCTGTTCCCAACTTGATAGCGCTGGTAGATACATCTACCATTTAATCACGCAGCTGGGCCCCACATGTCTACCCCTATGCATTTTTTGTACGAGGTTCCAACAACGTGCTTTTCTATTGGTTTAGCTTTGTTTAGGTCATATCTACATGGAAAACAAAGGTTGGGACCTTATAACACATTCTAGCTCCCCGGTATGCCCGCAACGGGAATGTTACCCCTACACGTCCACGACTCTACTAAGTGTTATCGCACGCACGTGAAGAAGGTCACACCGGGTAGCTAGACATTGCATCCATCGACCTTCCACCACACTTGGACACATATACTAGGTCCACATGCAAGTTCTAGTGGGATTCCGGATCCCCGGCGGTCCTTTTCTAGCGAAACCCTAAGAAGTGAGGCCCATAGGTCTACCCCTATAGCTTTCTTTATACGAGGTTCCAACAATGTGATTTTTTGTTGGTTTAGCTTTATTTAGGTCATATCTACATGGAAAACAAAGGTTGGGACCTTATAACATATTCTAGCCCCCTGGTATACCCGCAGCGGGACTGTTACCCCTACACATCGAGGACTCTACTAAGTGCTATCGCATGCACGTGAAGAAGGTCACAACAGGGAGCTAGACATTGCATCCATGGACCTTCCACCACACTTGGACACATATACTAGGTCCACATGCAAGTTCTAGTGGGATTCCGGAGCCCTGGCGGTCCTTTTCCAGCGAAACTCTAGGAAGTGGGACCCGTAGGTCTACCCATATAGCTTTCTTTGTACGAGGTTCCAACAATGTGCTTTTTGTTGGTTTAGCATTGTTTAGGTCATATCTACATGGTAAGCAAAGGTTGGGACCTTATAACACATTCTAGCCCCCTGGTATACCCGCAACGGGACTGTTACCCCTACACGTCGAGGACTCTACTAAGTGCGATCGCACACACGTGAAGAAGGTAGGTACGTCCAAAACGTATCTACTTTTCCGAACACTTTTGCTATTGTTTCTCCTCTAAACTTGTATGATTTGGATACAACTAACATGGACTGACATTGTTTTCGGTAGAATTACCTTGGTGTCTAGTTCTTGTGCAGAAAATCAACTATCAGGAAAAATCCCGGAAAATATGCCAAAAATCCTATTTCACCAGAAGATCCACGGAGCCAGAGTACGATATAGAGTGGAGGCCTGGGGGCCCACACCCCTGCCAGGCGCGGGCCAGGCCTGGTGGCGCCTAGGGGGGTGCGGCCACCCCAGGCACCCCCTCGAGCTCCCTCTTCGCCTATAATAAGCCTCTTGACCTAAAAACCGAGGGAGGTTTGACATTTTTGCAGAAAGAGTTCCGCTGCACCGCCCCCACCAGAAACCGCTATTCGGATCCAGAAACTACGTCCTGGCACCCTGTCGGGACGAGGAATTTGGGGAGGATCATCGCCATCGTCATCACCAACGCCTCTCCATCAACCATCATTGTTTCCCTCATCCATGAGTGAGTAATCTCCCGCTGTATTCTATGGCATGTAATCGAATAAGATTGTTAGGGCATAGTGCCCATTATCTCTTTTAGTGTTATTTGACTTTGTTGCAACTTGTTGTGCTTAATGCTTGTAACTAGGGCCCGAGTGCCATGATCTCAGATATGAACTTATTATTGAATCATTATGATAGTATTGTTTGTGATCTTATCTACAAGTTGTGTACACATATCATTGTCCGGATCCAAAGGCCCCGAAGTGACAAAAATTGAGACAACCGGAGGGGATGGCTGTGGTGTGAGGATCACATGTGTTCACGGAGTGTTAATCCTTTGCTTCGGTGTTCTATTAAAAGGAGCACCTTAATTGCCAGTAGTTCCCTAGAGGCCCCGCTGCCATGGGCTGGCAGGACAAAAGATGTTGTGCAAGTTCTCATTGCGAGCATGCATGACTATATATGGAGCACATGCCTATGATTGTTTAGTACTTGGATGATTATTCTTATTTATCTGCAATGCCCTAGATCTTGAAGTTACATGTTTAGACTCGTCCATGCAACACCCGTCCATCCATCCCTATGACTACCGCACTCATATCCTACTGTTTGTTGCTACTGTTACTGTTGCTCTTGTTTTGCTGTTGTTGTTGCTTTGCTGTTGCTACTATCAAACTGTTTCTACTGATAAACTTCTGTGAGCAAGAACTATTTCCAGGTGCAGCTGAATTGACAACTCAGTTGTTAAGGCTTGCAAGTATTCTTTGGCTCCCCTTGTGTTGAATCAATAAATTGGGTAATACTACGCGCGAAGACTGCTGCGGTTCCCTATACTTGTGGGTTATCAAGACTATTTTCTGGCGTCGTTGCCGGGGAGCAGAGCTTTATTTGTAAGTTCACTTGGATCTACTATTGTTCACTGCTACTCTTTTCATCATGGGTAAGTCTCCTGATGGAACGTTTCTTATTTTACCATCCACTACAAGAAGAGGTACGGTCCTAAACACCTCTGCTTTTCTTGATTCACTGTCTGTTATAAGTAAGCTTGTCACACCACCACCACATACTCATGCTACACACACTGATACTACTGCTGAATCTGAAACTGCTTTTGATGCTCATGATGTTACTTCTACTATGCTTGATGCGAGTGGTTCATTAGGTCCTTTCCTAGATGCTACTATGGCTAGTCTAGGAAATACTGAAACTCATAGTGAAGACACTATTACACATGTTAGCTCACCTGAGTATAGGGAGAGTTATGATATTAATGATGGTCCAGGCACCCCCTCGGGTCCCTCTTCGCCTATAAGATGCCTCTTGACCTAAAAACGAGGGGGTTCGACGTTTTTCCAGAAAGAGTTCCGCTACACCACCACCACCAGAAACCGCGATTCGGAACCAGAAACTCCGTTCTGGCACCCTGCCGGGACGAGGAATTTGGAGAGGATCATCGCCATTATCATCACCAACGCCTCTCCATCAACCATCCATGTTTCCCTCATACATGAGTGAGTAATCCACCGCTGTAGGCTATGGGTATGGTAGGGATTGGATGAGTTCTATCATGTAATCGAATAAGATTATTAGGGCATGGTGCCTAGTATCTCTATTAGTGTTATTTGACTTTGTTGCAACTTGTTGTGCTTAATTTTTGTCACTAGGACCCGAGTGCCATGATCTCAGATCTGAACTTATTATTGAATCATTATGATAGTATTGTTTGTGATCTTATCTGCAAGTTGTGTACACATATCATTGTCCGGATCCAAAGGCCCTGAAGTGACAGAAATTGGGATAACTGGAGGGGGTGGTTGTGGTGTGAGGATCACATGTGTTCACGGAGTGTTAATGCTTTGCTCCAGTGCTCTATTAAAAGCAGCACCTTAATTGCCAGTAGTTCCCTAGAGGCCCCGCTGCCACGGGCTGGCAGGCCAAAAGATGTTGTGCAAGTTCTCATTGCGAGCACGCATGAGTATATATGGAGCACACATGCCTATGATTGTTTAGTACTTGGATGCTTTATCTTATTTATTTGTAATTGCCCTAGATCTTGAAGTTACATGTTTAGACTCGTCCATGCAACGCCCGTCCATCCATCTCTATGCCTACTGCACTCACATCCTACTGTTTGCTACTTGTAACGCCCCCGAATCGGGTCTATGCAGATCTCAGCATTTCCCGCCAAAATACGCATAGAAGTAATTCAAAGATGCCCACCAGACACTTTCGTGTGGGTGGGATTTGAATACAAGTAGTTTTATCATAGTAGTTTACAACAGAGTCCACAAGAACTTATATATACAACAACGACTCAACAAGTCAATAATACAAAAAGGTACAATAGGAAGATACACCTCAAGAAGGAAGCAAGATAGTATCCGAGTACGGATAAGAACCAAATGGGACTAAGAGTCCTGAAGAATAACCAAGCGGTGTCCAACCATGCCCAGGCCAAGCCGGAAGGGTAACCTTGCTAACGTCGTCAATCACATACCTGTCAAGCCAAAAGGGTGCCAACAAAGGTCAAAGGAAAACAGAAAGAGAGCGGTCAGTACTGAGGTCAGTACACGGCGAGACTAGAATTCGTCGGTCCTCGCCTATATAGGTATGGTGGGCTCAGCGGCAGCAAAGCTTGCACTATCTAACTTATAGAGACACGCTACAACTTCGGCTATTAGAGCGAGATAAGAGAGCACTACACGATAACTATATATAACACAAAACATAACCCATCCGAAGATTTCCCCCTCGAAGACCAATCGAGGAAGTCCCCTTGCGGAACACACGCGGTGGCAATTTTAGTTAAGTAGTTGTTTAGTTGATAGGGATATTTACTAATCATATTATTAGAGGCAAAACATTAGTGGCGTTGTCTATGATCATGACAATGTACTCCTGAGGCGTCCATAACCATGGACACACGGCTTCTCGAAAAGATTTACCCTGCAGGGGTGCACTACTGTACCCAAACGCATGCTCAACCCTTCAGGCAATATATCACGCGTGCCATCTGAATCTCATAACAAGAACTGTCCCTTAACTACGCGTATATCCAGAGGCATCACCTACTGTGGGGAACCAACCAAGAGGTACGACGATTCTCAATGAAGGCATGGTGTTTGCGCCTACTGGTGGATCGGGCCTTGCGGGGTAACCTGTACACACCGTGGGTGCCGCCACTGTGTACCGCGATTTATGTATGCAAGCCATGGCAATCCACCAAAACATCAAGTTCGAAGACATATCAACTCACCCATGTCCGAGGACATATTATGCGTATGCACCATATGGAAAACCAATTTTGTAATCCTCTGGATATACGAATAGCACCGGTAGTTGAGGGGGGATCCCAGAGGCCCCACGTTTGGTTAGCGCGATCAACTCAGAACTGGTATCGTAGAACGAACGGGTCCTAGGTCAGCTCAAGCAGTTCCCAAAGGTGGTCCCTACCGGGACCTTATCATTAGGTGAATCCATAACCATAACCAACATCACCATATTAATTATCTTATCAACAACAATATCCAAGTATCATGTTCCACCTGTATGAGAGCGGTACTAAGCATGCCTACGACTCGCAAGGACAAGCTAGCTAGACAAACAAGGTAATAGGACAACCAAGGCAATATAGTGGAGCAGATAAATAAAGGAACGGTACTATAGCATCGACAATAAGGATAGCAGTAGATCCAAGGAAGAAAGTAAAGACTATAAATGAAAAATAGGTAGAAGGGGAAGAATGCTCGCTTGAAAACATTGTTGAAGGTTCACCCGAAGATCGGGTCGACACTCGTATCAACTCATCGGCCTAGTCCGCGGAGAAGCAAAACACTAGAAGAGGCAACGGCTGCAATATTTAATACTAGGACGGAAGATCAGCATGATTATGATATGATGCATGACATGGCAATATGCGGTCCTACTTAGCAATATTAAGCGGAATCGGGATCCCGACATTTAGTTAGATGGTTCATGTTGTTTAGATACCCCGCAATTTAAATGTTGTCTTAACAAGATAGAACATGGCATGGATTCGCTACACAATATTAAATGGAACCGGGACAAGACAAACAACACTCCCATATATTCCATATTTATTTAGTAGATGAACCGCCGTATAACCCCGAACAATAATCTATGTATGCAAGCATGAATAATTTAATATGCACAAGTTATATTATATTTATCAAAATAGGGTATCGGAAAGGGGTCACACATTTGGGTTCGGAAGATTTTGGGGTGTTGATGAGATTGAATTCCGCGAAGAGGCCTAGGTGCTTCTCGCGTCGGTACTGGTTGACAGTCTTTGCATCGAAAATCTTGGCGTCCATGGTTTGCAATATCACGAACATCGCCCGTGAAGATCTTGTTGATGGTATACCATAGCATCAGTGATCTCGACTTAGCAGATCAAAGATGAAAACAAGACGAACTTTAACTTGCAGAACGGGAAACAAGGCCTCAACGAGATGATCTGAGCAACACCATCTTCATATCCACTTGCTCGAGCACCTAGTGAGAGCCAGCAGCACATGACACAGAACACAAATATGTGAGGCAGGCGAACAACACGGTGGAGCTACTAAAGTAGCCGACACGGTCACGGCTGCACCTGAAGCGGCGTGCTTGAGGCAGGGTTGCGGCAGCCGCCGCTGCCGAGGAGAGACGAGGAGCGGGGCGATGCTGGTGTGGTGTTGTAGGTGGATGCAGGAAGAAGGGGCGGCACCGTGCTGGGAGCACGCGTCCGTCAGCGGGGGCGCGCGGGACGACAAGGCGAGACAGGGAGATCGAGGACGGAAGGAGGCATCGACGGCCAAAGGGGAGAACGGCGACGGCGGGAGGACGTCCGGCGGTGTCCTGGGACCACGTGGCTTGCTGCGGAGGAGGGCGCCATGGCCGCGAGGTGGAGGCCAGCGGCAGGGACGGCCGAGGCCAGCGGTGGTCGTACGACTCGACGAGGCGAGCTGGTCCAGGGCGACGCGGGCGGAGGCCGACGCCAGGGATCCGAGGAGGAGCGGAGTCGGGGCGAGGGCGTGCGGCGCCAGCCTCTCTAGGAGGAAGACGGGTAGGGGGCGAGTATTGAGGACCCAGTCCCGTGCGTGGAGTTCGCGTGCGTTCCAGGGCCACGGGCAGTGTGCGTGCGTGTGGTACCTATGTGTGTGGTGTGTGTGTACGTGACAGGGTGTGTGTGTGCGTTGAGTGGAGGCGTGTTGGGGTGGGGTGGTGTGTGTTGTGGTTGGGGTCGCGTGAGTGTGTGTGTGTGTGTGTGTGTTTTGTTTTGTGGCCGGCGACGCCAGGGTGTGGTGTTAGGGTAGGATTAGGGTTTAGGTGTGGCCGGCTATGGGGTTGTAGGTGGCCTCCGGTTGGGCCACTTGGGCTTGGCCAGTTGGCTGCCTCCCCTACTAAAAACATTTTTATTTTATTTTTATTTTAAAACATTTTTGTAAATAGTTTTTAGGTAAACAAAATATTTAGAAAAGACCGGGGTTTTAATTTTAAATAAAGGAGAGGACTAATTGGAAAACAAAATAGGCTTTGTCGATAATATTTTAGAACAAAAATATGCATGATGATGTCATGTTTTGATGCGAAAAGAAAATAACAAGCAATTTTATTTTGGAATATTTTTCCGGGGCATTACAACTCGACACCACTAACAAGGATCGCGTCCCGAGATCCAAGCAAGGACACCGGGGGGAAGGAGGTTTGATGATCGGATCTTCTTGCACTAGGGTGATGGTCGCGACACCACTAACAAGGGTTCTTGTTCCATTTAGAAATCGTCGACACCACCAACAAGGGTTGTTGCTTGCATTCTTCTAGGAATCACTCCGGAGAGGCAAAGGATGAAGTAGAGGTATCAAAGATAAGGCCACATTTAACTTTCATGGAAGGAGTAAAAGTCACATGGATCCACCACTTCAATGTAACAAGAGTGAATGATAAGAGTAGTGGTATGGTCATGACTCCATCCCGCACTCAAATCATTACTATGTACATGAGTAGAAGGATCATGCAACCAACTCTTAGAATTTAGACTAAAGATCTTGACAATCGGTATTAACAAAAGATTCAGGTAGATGATGTTGTCGCAGAAGTTGCAGGACACTGGGAAACATTTGAAGAGGGATCAAGTAGAATGAAATTCAGATGTAGATCCACCATTACAAGAGGGGAAAGTTGAACCCTAAAGGTACGATGGAAGACCCAACAACGAGAATCCTAGACTTGAAGAAGGTAAGAAACCAGATTAAAACACGCAAGGATAAGAGGAGAAAGAATAGAGATAAGGAGTAAAATCAGAGCTAATCAGATCTATCTAACGCATTTGTAGCAAAGTAGTTTTGACATTAGACATCGGCCGTTAGCTAGGTTATCCTACAGGCTGGACCAGTGGGGTATCGTAAACCTTTGCTCTGATGCCACTTGTAACGCCCCCGAATCGGGTCTATGCAGATCTCAGCATTCCCGCCAAAATCCACATAGAAGCAATTCAAAGACGTCCACCAGACACTTTCGTGTGGGTGGGATTTGAATACAAGTAGTTATATCACAGTAGTTTACAACAGAGTCCACAAGCACTTATATATACAACAACGACTCAACAAGTCAATAATACAAAAAGGTACAATAGGAAGATACAACTCAAGAAGGAAGCAAGATAGTATCCGAGAACGAATAAGAACCAAATGGGACTAAGAGTCCTGAAGAATAACCAAGCGGTGTCCAACCCTGCCCAGGCCAAGCCGGAAGGGTAACCTTGCTAACGTCGGCAATCACATACCTGTCAAGCCAAAAGGGTGCCGACAAAGGGCAAAGGAAAACAGAAAGAGAGCGGTCACTACTGAGGCCAGTACACGGCGAGACTAGAATCCGGCGGTCCTCGACTACATATGTATGGTGGGCTCAGCGGCAGCAAAGCTTGCACTATCTAACTTATAGAGACACGCTATAACTTTGGCTATAAGAGCGAGATAAGAGAGCACTACACGATAACTATATATAACACCAAACATAACCCATCCAAAGATTTCCCGCTCGAAGACCAATCGAGGAAGTACCCTTGCGGAACACACGCAGTGGCAATTTTAGTTAAGCAGTTGTTTAGTTGATAGGGCTAATTACTAATCATATTATTAGAGGCAAAACATTAGAGGCGTTGTCTATGATCATGACACTGTACTCCTGAGGCGTCCATAACCGTGGACACACGGCTTCTCGAAAAGATTTACCCTGCAGGGGTGCACTACTGTACCCAAACGCATGCTCAACCCTTCAGGCAACATATCACGCGTGCCATCTGAATCTCATAACAAGAATTTTCCCTTAACTACGCGCATATCCAGAGGCATCACCTACTGTGGGGAACCAACCAAGAGGTACGACGATTCTCAAGGAAGGCACAGCGTTTGCGCCTACTGGTGGATCGGGCCCTGCGGGGTAACCTGTACACACCGTGGGTGCCGCCACCGTGTACCACGATTTATGTATGCAAGCCATGGAAATCCACCAAAACATCAAGTCCGAAGACATATCAACTCACCCATGTCCGAGGACATATTATGCGTATGCACCAAATGGAAAACCAATTTTGTAATCCTCTGGATATACGAATAGCGCCGGTAGTTGAGGGGGATCCCAGAGGCCCCACGTTTGGTTAGCGCGATCAACTCAGAACTGGTATCGTAGAACGAACGGGTCCTAGGTCGGCTCAAGCAGTTCCCAAAGGCGGTCCCTACCGGGGCCTTATCATTAGGTGAATCCATAACCATAACCAACATCACCAGATTAATTATCTTATCAACAACAATATCCAAGTATCATATTCCACTTGTATGAGAGCGGTACTAAGCATGTCTACGACTCGTAAGGACAAGCTAGCTAGACAAACAAGGCAATAGGACAACCAAGGCAATATAGTGGAGCAGATAAATAAAGGAACAGTACTATAGCATCGACAATAAGGATAGCGGTAGATCCAAGGAAGGAAGTAAAGACTATAAATGCAAAATAGGTAGAAGGGGGAGAATGCTCGTCTGAAAACATTGTCGAAGGTTCACCCGAAGATCGGGTCGACACTCGCATCAACTCATAGGCCTAGTCCGCGAAGAAGCAAAACACTAGAAGAGGCAACAGCTGCAATATTTAATACTAGGACGGAAGATCCAGCATGATTATGATATGATGCATGACATGGCAATATGCGGTCCTACTTAGCAATATTAAGCGGAATCGGGATCCCGACATTTAGTTAGATGGTTCATGTTGTTTAGATACCCCGCAATTTAAATGTTGTCTTAACAAGATAGAACATGACATGGATTCACTACACAATATTAAATGGAACCGGGACAAGACAAACAACACTCCCATATATTCCATATTTATTTAGTAGATGAACCGCCGTATAACCCCGAACAATAATCTATGTATGCAAGCATGAATAATTTAATATGCACAAGTTATATTATATTTATCAAAATAGGGTATCGGAAAGGGGTCACACATTTGGGTTCGGAAGATCTTGGGGTGTCGATGAGATCGAATTCCGCGAAGAGGCCTAGGTGTTCCGTCTTCTCGCGTCGGTACTGGTTGACAATCTTTGCATCGAAAATCTTGGTGTCCTTGGTTTCCAACATCACGAACATCGCCCGTGAAGATCTTGTTGACGGTATGCCATAGCATCAGTGATCTCGACTTAGCAGACCAAAGATGAAAACAAGACGAACTTTAACTTGCAGAACAGGAAACAAGGCCTCAACAAGATGATCTGAGCAACACCATCTTCATATCCACTTGCTCGAGCACCTAGTGAGAGCCAGCGGCACATGACACAGAACACAAATATGTGAGGCAGGCGAACAACACGGTGGAGCTACTAAAGTAGCCGACACGGTCACGGCTGCACCTGAAGCGGCGTGCTTGAGGCAGGGTTGCGGAAGCCGCCGCTGCCGAGGAGAGACGAGGAGCGGGGGATGCTGGTGCGATGTTGTATGTGGATGCAGGGAGAAGGGGCGGCACTGTGCTGGGAGCACGTGTCCATCAGCGGGGGCGCGCGGGACGGCAAGGCGATACAGGGAGCTCGAGGACGGAGGGAGGCGTCGACAGCCAAAGGGAAGCACGGCGACGACGGGAGGACGTCCGGCGGTGTCCTGGGACCACGCGGCTTGCTGCGGAGGAGGGCGCCATGGCCGCGAGGTGGAGGCCAGCGGCAGGGACGGCTGAGGCCAGCGGTGGTCGTACGGCTCGATGAGGCGAGCTAGTCCAGGGCGACGCGGTCGGAGGCCGACGCCAGGGATCCGAGGAGGAGCGGAGTCGGGGTGAGGGTGTGCGGCGCCGGCCTCTCTGGGAGTAATACGGGTAGGGGGCGAGGATTGAGGACCCAGTCCCGTGCGTGGAGTTCGCGTGCGTTCCAGGGCCACGGGCAGCATGCGTGCGTGTGGTACCTGTGTGCGTGGTGTGTGTGTACGTGATAGGGTGTGTGTGTGCGTTGAGTGGAGGCGTGTTGGGGTGGGATGGTGTGTGTTGTGGTTAGGGTCGCGTGAGTGTGTGTGTGTTCTGTTTTGTGGCCGGCGGCGCCAGGGTGTGGTGTTAGGGTAGGATTAGGGTTTTGGTGTGGCCGGCCGTGGGGTTGTAGGTGGCCTCCGGTTGGGCCACTTGGGCCCGGCCGGTTGGCTGCCTCCCCTACTAAAAACATTTTTATTTTAAAACATTTTTGTAAATAGTTTTTAGGTAAACAAAATATTTAGAAAATACCGGGGTTTTAATTTGAAATAAAGGGGGGACTAATTGAAAAACAAAATAGGCTTTTTCAAAAATATTTTAGAACAAAAATATGCATGATGATGTCATGTTGATGCGAAAAGAAAATAATAAGCAATTTTATTTTGGAATATTTTTCCGCGGCATTACATGGTTGTGGTGTGAGAATTACATGTGTTCACGGTGTGTTAATGCTTTGCCCTAGTGCTCTATTAAAAGGAGCATCTTAATTATCAGTAGTTCCCTAAAGGCCCCGCTGTCACAGGCTGACATGCTAAAAGATGTTGTGCAAGTTCTCATTGCGAGCACGCATGACTATATATGGAGAACATGTCTATGATTGTTTAGTACTTGGATGTTTTATCTTATTTATTTGTAATTGCCCTAGATCTTGAAGTTACATGTTTAGACTCGTTCATGCAACGCCCGTCCATCCATCTTTATGCCTACCGTACTCATATTCTACTGTTTGCTACTTGAAAGAACATTTCATAATTCCTAGTGTTTTGTGTGTTAGATATCAATATTAAGGACTATTTAATGTGTGTTAAAGTGTTGCAGCTCTCTCTAAGGATAAAAGGAAAGGAATCTGTCTTTGGGAGGCGGATAATCAGCCCCCACCATACCTGGCTCTTTATGCTAGACACTAAACCCTAAACCCGTCTAGATATATTTTCTTTATAAATCTAAAATATCTCATATTTTGAAACGGAGGGAGTACAATTGCTAAACGTATATATGTGACAATTTGGAAGAAAGGGCCGGGCACCCTTCAGGCCTGCACATATAGTCACAGAGCAAAGCATGTCGGGTAGAGCAAAGCATGTCGGGTAGTAGTTCAAGTGAGAAAGCATGGCCTGAGCTCC